>JAJGOT010000224.1:347500-947500 GCA_022457155.1 Cladopsammia gracilis | reverse complement strand
CGTTATTGAAAAAAGAATTCGCGCTCTTTATAACTACTTTGCAATTGTTCCAATTGTTTAATTTGTCTATTGTGACTGAATTGTCCAGGAGCTTAATTCATAGGAACAGCTTTCAAGTTCAAATAGAAAAACGAAAATTTGCCTTTGTGTGTTCATTCACAGAGCCTATTGTGTTTGCTAACTGTACACCCACCTCCTCCCTCCTTCCTCCCCCCCCCCCCCCCCCAACACCCCCTCCAACTCCTACAATCCTATCCTGCTGGAAGGTCATTGCTTACCAGTCCATTAGGCATTGTTTGCATGCCCAGATTAAGATACATGTAGTTCTCATTGTACCCAGTTGGTTGATAAATGCCCATGGTCGGCTTCAGGCTGAACAAGAAACAATGGCTGTCACCTACAGAAGGATTATATTAAAGAAAAATTAAAGAACTAAACTTCATTTAACATTAAATATTCATTTAATAAAGTGAATTGGCCACCGTACATAGATTCAAAAGCTAAAATGCTTCATGCATTGGTCCTCTGTCATAGCGAATTAATGGTAACAGGTTTGTCAGTACACTTTCCATTCATGGAATATTAAAATAAACCACTGAATGTCTGTTGGTAAGGAATGGAATAAAGATACCCAAAGAGAACCTACAGACTTTCTGTACTTTTTTTCTCTTTTAGATTCAAACTTACGATGTATGAAAATCATAACTTCCATTAGGTGTCTGTACAAGTCAAAATCTACTCAATGTTACTCAATGTCCCATTACTTGCAACGCACAGACAGATGAGAAATCACTGAACAAAACAGAAAGTTTCCAAAAAGTATATTAAAAAAATATAGTATTAGATCAGAACACATACAACTAACAAACACTGGATAATGTGTACAAATACATGTAAATTTGACAAAACTCTTGCAATTAACTTTAGATCAGAATGCAGCTGTAGTTGCATCATGCAACACTTCTCAGTGGGAAAAGCATTCTGTAAAGTATATAATGATTATGCAGAAGATGCAACTGCAGCTGCCAGTTGCAAATTATTGATCGTACCTACAAAATGAGACTTGATGGTCCAACTCATTGAAGCAAACCCTCCAAAAATGTGTCCATTTGTATCTCTGACAACGATGATGACAGGGCCTTGATTAGTGATTTGGTGGATGAATGAGCTGAAGCTCTCACCATGAATTTGAGTTGAGAACAGAAGTCGCCATTGATGCTGCTCTGCCGCAGGCAAGTGGTGGTTTACAAGTACAATTGATGGAAGGTCCAAAAGGGGAACAATTTTATCAAAGTCAGCTTCAAGCTTGCATGGTATCATAATGTGAGACCTAACCAATAAATGTTTATATCATTACAATACACAGAGTCTACCACAACAGAGACATTTACTAATAAATTAGGAAATTGGAGAACTTACTGTTTTCATGGTGTTACTAACTGTTATCAGGAGCCATTATAAAATCGTTATGGTCAACTTCTTACTTACTTATCCATCAGTGTGCCAGAAGCTTTAACCTTATCCACCTCTAACATGTTTCAATAATTATATGTACTCTATAAAACATTACATGTACAATGTACATCCACAACTTGCCTCCCACAAAAATCTAGCACTGTGAGTCTATTATTGACAACCTTGCTAAGTAAATAAATAAAATAACGTCCACTGACCTATCATACTGAACATGAGCAACAGTCTCCTCACATCCTTCCATTAATCCATGGGGCTTCTCCTCTGCAAGGCTCTCTACATCAATAAAACCAGCCCTCATCACTGCCAGAAACAACTTTTCTATCAAGGGAAACTTATTAAACCATGGAAGAAATTCCTCAGGTGAAACACAGCTGGGATCCGCTTTCTTGCCTAAAAGATCCTTGATTGCATTCTTAGCAAATCTATGATTTGCCTCTGGGTTTGTCTGCAGCTTCCATTTTGCACCAACAGAGGTCTTCTTTAATGCAGTTACATAGCACTCCAAAAGAATTTTACAAAGCTCCTCCACTTCTACACTGGTTACAACTTGATCAGTATCAGCTGATAAGAAGTAAAAAATGTGTGCCTTTTCTTCCCTGCTTCGTTTGAAGACATGAGACATGGAAATGAAGAAAGCCACTTTTCCCACATGACCACTTTGAAGGGGGTTTTTTAGAGCTCGACGAGCTTGCTGAATGTTGTCCATTTCTTTGAAGAAACGGTTGATGATTGGCTCCGGGAACAGCCATGCTATGTGCTCCTGCAATGGGCAAACCAAACATGACCATGGTGCTTGAATGTAGAGTTGATCTTTAATTATAATTACAGTCAAACCTGCATATAACGGTCACCCTTGGGAAATGGTCAGGTGACCGTTATATACGGGGTGACCGCTATATACAGGTTTCCTTTAACTCTACTGGAAGTTAATGAATAACGTTTTTTGTGCAAATAATCACAATTTACATTTTATTGACAATAACAATTAACAGCAACGGTCAAAATACGAGAAAAAGGGTGGTTGCCGAGTTATAAAAGGTGACAGGCCTAGCGCAAATCCTGCTCGTCGCTAAAAGCAATTTAGCCCAGCTTTAGAATAGGTCTACCCCAAGTACGTGCCTGACAGATTTTTCCTTTTAGATCAAAATAAAGATATAACAGGCCTGTTGTTCTAAACGTTGTCGATTCTTTGATCTGAAGAAAGGAAATCTCTAGCTGTGACACTGACATGAGGAATTTACGCTTTCCAGAGCCGTTTAGAATATTTAGTTATGCCGTCGTTTGTTTGCTAACTCTTGGCATATTACAATGGAGCTTCTTTGGCTCACTTTAAAAGTGTTGCAAGATCAGTAGTAACTGCTTAAAGAGTGTGACCCATCCAGTTTGCATTACGCGCTTCTCTTATTGTTATGATACGGCTCTATTCCATATTTGGGCAAGCATACCACCTCTTGCACGAGTGAATTTCTCATGTACAATACAGTATAGACCTTCGGGGGCCTTGAAAATGGCGGATGAGCCAACGTAGGCGCGCATTGCAAACTGGGTGGGTCAGATTCTTTAAGTAGGAATAGTCGCTGCTTAGGATCAGTTCATTTCTCAGTCCGTGATTTAATGTGAGCGCAAGTCTGTGGTTAACATAACTTGCGAGATAGCGTTTCTTCATCACGGCTAAAAGAGTAAGATCCAAGTCTTATGCGATAGTCATGGTCAATATTGGAATAGTGGCATCTTGCAAATGAGCTGTTGAATAAAGGTTGTCACGATTCGCTAATGGTTTGATCGTAATCCAGTTTGGTGACCGTTATATACAGGTAAAAAATAATGAAATTGTGGATTCGGGAAGTCTAAAGGGTGACCGCTATATACAGGTGAACTTTACAGTAAATATAAGGCACGATTTTTGGGAAGTTGTTCGGTGACCGTTATATACAGGGTGACCGCTATATACAGGGCCGTTATATACATGTTTGACTGTAGTATTAAAAAGCATCTGTACAGTAAAAGCAAAAGGTCTCTTCACCATGCAGTCAAGTCCCCATGCATCGGGCCATATACACCCATAGCCACAAAGCTCAACAGAGATAAGCACCAACCCACCATGGCACAGGTTAACCTACAGTTTTCATCCATCCAAGCATAAAGAAGCTACAATTGGCGTCAAAAATAGTTGAGGCACTTTGATAAAACGACTGACTTTTTACACAAATTTTCTTACTTCGTCTACAAATATACATGCACGTATGTTTAAAATTTCACCTCTCTCCCCTCTCCCTGAATCAATGTTACCCTGCTGGTCTGATAGTCTTTTACTTTAGGGAACAAAATACAATATTGATTGGAGCAGGGGATAGGAGGAAGGTCGGGTTCTCTATTTGTTTGTCGTTCCCAAAATATAGGTGCCTCAACTTTTTTGTTGCCGACTGTAGCTATTGGATGGCATACTTGTCCAGGTTGTGTGGATTGAAGTCTCTTTAATGAGAAAATAGTAGCAGGCCAGAAACCAGTGGGTTGGAACTACAAACCCTCAGATCAATAGTCTGATGCACTGACCACTACACCACAATACCACCACCCAAAACACACTTGTACAATGCAGGTAGCATTTCATAAAGCATTGTTGTCATCAATTACATGTATAAGCATCTTATTGTGTATTACCCATTAAAAGAGGGGAGCAGCTTGCCATTTTCAGGGGGGGGGGGGCAGAAATTTTTATCTTTCATTATATTTTTCTCCTCTTACTAATACAGTTAAGATTAAAATAATCATTAATTAATTAAAGAGCAAGTGACAATTGACTGTTCTTCTGTTGTAGTTTCTGTTTAGCACTGTTTCATCAGACAAAGTTTGCAGATAACACTTACTCAGCAAAAGTCCAGCAAATTTTGCTATATTTTTTATTCACATAAATTATAATAGCACATATAAAGACACACTACGATTTTTTAGCAACAACAACAACAAAAAAAAAAAACAGGGAATTCAAACCCAACAATTGATCTGCCAGCTCAAGGGTACTTACATGTAGCACCTCTTGTTTACATTTTGTATGAAACAAAATGTTGGGAAATTCACTAGGAGAGCTGATAGGCCTGTATTGTTAAAAAACGTGATGCAAAGCAACTAGAAATTGATAAAGATTTTAATTATCCTTTTCTTACAAACATTATACTCAGTAAAAGTTTTCAAAGTTGCCCTTGACAACAAAGTAATTTTAATGGCAAAACTTTGTTGCCAAAATTCGCTCGTGCCTAACCTCACTCGACTGATAATAGTTGTACATGTATACTGTGGTTAAAAAACATTTTTAATTCTGGTTTGAAAAATTTTGAACCAGCTGTTTAATTCTTATTTTCCTTTCTTTTAGATTTTGGTAATGAATCTGAGACAAAGGAAAGGAAAATAAATTTTAAAAAGTTTGAAATGTTCAAACCAAGCAAAAGTTAAATCAGTACATGTACAACATATAATTATTTTCCAGTACACTTTGAAAAAATATGAGTCATGACTACTTCCTTAATAGAGTTCACAATAAATGTAGTAGCTGTATGTATTTACAAAAATGTAAATACCACTGTTAAATTTTAATAACACTCTTGGACACCAAGGATGCCCAAAATGCACTAGTTGCAAAAACTAAGACTCGGAATCTTGAACTATTTTCATTTCAATCTGCAAAATATCAGAAAAAGAAATGGCTCCACAGGAAAGTCTGACAGTTTGATAACTTTCATTTTCAGAATGTTCACTTTCTGTGACACAAGCTTTTAAGCCTCTGTGGGAATGAAAAAGTTAACAACAGCTGATGTGAAGCTTATCCATAAACAGATCTATTGAGTGCATAACCATATGGCTGCATAATATTAAGTACTGTGCAGTCAACTTCACTAATAAGTACAGGCAAGAAAGCTTTGAAATGTAACTGGTGTATGCTCCCAGTGAGACAGTGATAAAATAAGATAGAAATATTGAAAATAAACAGGAAAATTATTAACATAATTGATTTATGAGCTTTCATGTGATTTTTTTCCCATTAATATTTCTAGTCAAGAGTGCAGAGTGCATGCAATAATTTTTCAAGTGTATATACACTGAAATATACCTACAGTGTAATTGCACATTGACAAGCAGTTACAGTGTAAAATAAATGATGGCTGTTTCACACAATTTCCTGCTTTTCTTGTGATGTAACTGCACTAAGCGAAATCTATACATGTAGGGTTACCTAAATGTTTAATCTGCTAAATTAAAATGTTTGTTTCCTAACTACAAAAAAGGATGATAAGAAGCATATTTTAAACCTTGCAGATATTTTGAAATTTGTATTATAATGGGCTACAATCATTACCACATGTAAATCAAAATTTATATCTTATTCAATTGGGCCCTTATGTGACACTAATCCCAACAGATTTTAATTGAATATTTTTATTTTAACATCAAACATACATGGATGCACTTTATTATTAATGACCAATAATTTCTTGTTTTAGAAAATTAAACAGGCCAAAATACAGGGAAAAAAACTTTTAACCTGCTGCCCTACCAGAAAAGTTGTCAAATGTTTCTTCCACCTCCAGCAGCATTAATTTGCAGAATATTTAAAACCATTAATTCTTCCTTTGTTATGGGAATGCACCCAACACAATGAAAACATAAGAAATCTTGTTTCACAAAGGAAAAGAGGCATTTCCATTGTATTTAACTTCCTATAAGCAGATTTTTTTTCTCATTTCTTTTCTTTGGCTATCTTTTTTATTTTCTCTTTTACACTTGATTTTCAAAACCAGTAGGTTTAACATTATTTTTGAAATATTTAGAAGTATAATGTACACTATTGTAACCAATTTTATACCCTAACATTATATGGTCCAAAAAAGAATTACCGGTGGTCACATTTAAAACTTCATACACTTCTTTATAAAATAAAAGTTAACCCACAAGTCTGGCCTAATAAATCCTATGGTTGAGAATGATAGGAATCATAGAAATTCCATAGATAAGCCATTTGTTCTCAGTGTATATAGAAGATAATAGATATGCAGAGATACATGTATGAAATTCACTTCTCTTGTTCAACTTGATATCTCATGAGTGGGCAAGTTCGATTTAAAACACTCAAGTTTGAGATGAACGTGTGAGTTCAAGTTGAACATGCCGTGAAGAGAAATTTCTTAACTCCAAGAAGCTTATGTATTAAAGAGTTTATTTTTTTGTGAAAGAGTTGGTTATTGTTCATCGTGGTAAGGCACAATGATAAAGTACATTGTCGTTTGTATCACATCTGAAAATTCTCAGAATTCTGTCGAAAGGTTGTACGAATATTTCTGATAAAAAAAATCTCTGAAGATTGCTGAAGATGCCTGAAGATGTCCAAGGAGTGGCCAACTTCTCAATTTATCCATCATTTGTCGTCCAGTATTTCCCTCACACTCTGAGCATGCACACTTAAATTTAACTTTCTTTTACTCTACAAAATGCTCCAGGATTTAATATAGAGTATGTTGGCAGTATTGTCCAGGGGGATCTACACCTGCCCTGCCATTTTGAAAGTGGAATAAACCTTGGGGATATGAGGTTGCATTACATATAAACACTTCTCTTCACAGTACATGTTCACTTAATAACTTTAAATAGTTAAGGATTTGAGAAAAGATGACTGCCATATACCATATTTAATCGATTAAGCGCCCAACCTTGAATAAGCACCCACCCCCACATTGAGGAGGCAGCACCAGAGAGTTCGCTAATTGACCTTAGTGACAATGAGATTGAAATTGACTAAGTACTACTAAGAGACTTCCCTGAAGACTGAGTTTTCTTAGTATTTTAGAGAAACTTTCAATGAACAGTGAAAATTCTGCTTTGGTACATGTACATCTTCACGCTTTGTTATTATTTATTGTTTTGTTGCAAAATAAACTTACCACATGTACTTGCTGAAAATGGTGAAAATTTAATAAGCACCCAGCCTCGATTAAGTGCCCACCTCGAATTATCGCCCACTCTCAAGGTCCAAAAATTTAATATTAGCGCCCAGGACGCTTAATCGAATAAATATGGTAATAAACAATTTATTCTGAGAAAAGTTGTGTCATACAACTGATTCATAAAAATACCCAGCTGTATTACACAAGTTTTGACTGAATAATCTCTGTGTTTCACTGAAGTTTATAAACATGTATTGTGCTAAATGGTTTTATCAAACTGATAGCCCTAACAGTAATATTTATTTTATCGAAGTGCCTGATTAAGTTTAAGCTTAAAGTCATGTTTATTCAGAAAACGGTCTAAGGTATTAAGGTTCTCATCCAAAAATGCATGTAATTAAAACTTCTCTGTTTTAAGCTTAAGCTTATTTATTTCCAAAATGCTGAATTTTCCTGTGTGTGTGGAGAAAAAACACTAGGGAAAATATTTCACTAATGAATCTCGATCGAAAACAATCCTTGGTAAATAAAATAAATTCGCGCTGGTGTTAACAGGAAACGATAAAGATGAGCAAAGATACATGACAAAACGATAAAATGCAGCTGGTTTTGAAGGTCAGACAAAAGAAATGTGACAGCGAGCGGTGAACCAAAACAAGCATATTATCGCATTTATAAATTTTACACGTTTCCTTCCTATTCTTATAGATTTTCGACTCAAACAAATTTATCTTGTACTTCAAGTGTCGATCGAACTCTTGAACACAAGTAAAATTTAGCGTTTGCTTTAATTTAAGCGCTTTAAATATAAAAATCCGAACTCTCACCTTAAAGGGATCCAGTTCTAGTTTCATCGCGCCGTGGTCATTTTCTGTAGCCAGGCTTTCGAAAAGCGACAGAAGCTGTTGACGCTCTTTCTCTGAAAAGGAACGATAACTGTCTTCATATTCGATGCCTCGACTTGCTATAATCCCCATGTTTCGTGTATAAGTTTATGGAGCTCGATGGAACCACTTGATGAAAGATAATTTTGAAAACACTGCTGGCTCAAGGAGATTGGTACCTAGTCAATTGAGTCACGCAATGAGATCATGCACAAGTAACGCAAGGCTGAAAAGCGCAGCTGGATGATTACCCAAGCGTACGTAACATGAAAGTTTTTATTGGGGAATACTAACCAAGGCGAAACCAAGAATTGTTTTTAATTAATAAATGCGTAAATTACAAAATGTTGCTTCTGCAAAAGAATATGAATTGAAACCTTAACTTATATGAAAGAAACGTAAAATGCCGCTTATAAGCCCTGGATTTTTCGGTCGTGAAGGAAAAAAAAATTGCGTTAAAGAAGCGTTGTTTCAGTTAATTAGGTGTAAATTTTTGTAAAGAATTGCTACTCAGGAAGACTCCATGAACTGTGGTGTGCTTTTCTATAGGAGGGATTGATGGGCTCCTGGGGGGTGGGGGGGTGGGGGGGGTATGGGGGTATAACCGGAATAAATCAACAAAATTATCATTGTTTGTTTTTTGATCCAATGTTACGCAATAGATCGTTCACGGTATTTGCAGTTTCTTGGTTTATAACCGGAATAACGTTTTGTTGCCAAACTGATGGGCCTATAACCGGGTGGGCTAAATATGCATCGTGTGAAACGAGACAACCGGATGACGTTATACCCTGGGGAATTACCACCAAAGGTTTTTACAGCCGAGTGAGCGAAAAAAATGATACATCACTTGCACAATGTTCAGTTCGATCGCATAAAAAGAAAAGAAGTTTCGGTAGAGGAATTTTCCTCATCCATTCAAACGTCGAGCGGCATTTGCCTCCAAAAGCCATAACAAAACACGCGAAAAGTAAATTTTGATAGTTTGACAGAGCTCCGCACCCTGAAAATTTCGAGTCAAAAATGCCGTCACTTCATTCGATTTCCAGCATGGGAACAAGTCGAGTTCTCGCTCACTCGCGATTGTAAGTTGCACGGACGCTTTTTACGTGTTACACCCCTTCATGCAACTGAATTTTTTTTAAGCTGCATGAAGAGTTGAATCGTTTTTTACTTTCTGTAACAAATTTCTTCAAGTTGCACAACAAAAATGCGGGTAACATGGCTCTTGCAACTTGTTTCGCCACTCTCTTTAGTTAACAGATGGGTCATTTCTCAAATTATGCATTTTTATTTTTTTTCGCGAGACAAGTTGCATGACAATAGGCCATTTGCACGATGACGTCATTTGACTACTACTACCAGAATTCATTTCGTTTTTCCTTTCTTATTTAAATTTTGTAATCCCAGTGCGGTTTAAATAACAATAGCCCTAATTTGCACTACAAAACAAAAAACTGAAGGATTCTGGTAGTAGTAGTCAAATGACGTCATCGTGCAAATGGCCTATTGTAACGTGTAACATTGTCGAGCAAATTTCAACAATTTTTGGGGGGAGACAAGTTGCTGGAAAAATTACGTGTTACAGTAGTTTAATTGTGAAGCTATGAAATTTTTCAGTAAAAAATATGTTATTTAGAGCCTTTCATATTTACGGGTTTGCTCGTATAAGCCTTTGATTAACTTAACCTTAATTACTCATGCGCGAAGCGGCATGAGGTAAGGTTTCGGCTCCGTTTTCTTGTTATTTTTATTTTTTGTGTCACGATTTTGCATGCAAATTTATGCACGCATATTTTAAATTGTACACTTCCGGTTCATAGCTTTGCCACTACACTTCCTGTTTAGTGACTTCCGGCTACTCTCACTTCCGGTAAAAGAGCGTTACTCAAGTGTCACGACAGGGTCTCCTACAACCCTATTTACATTAGCATTGTTCATGTTTGGTATATATAAGACATAGAAGAATCATTCCCTTCATTGTGGTACAGCCTTCATTTCCAAAACAATCAATAGTAAACAACGTGGTTTGCAGGAACGATGACTGAATAAAAGGAGTACTCTTCGCCATGTCGGACATCTTCTTATCATCTTCTTATCATCTTATCATCTTCTTCTCATCTTCTTATCTTCTTATCATCTTTTTAACTTACTTACGCATGCGCATGAGTATAGGCTGCTGGGAGCCTCTTGTTACCGTATATTTCCTTGAAACCTGTGCTTGACAGGAAGGAGGTGAAACAATGGGGAGGGGATGGGGGATGATTGTTCGAGGGTGGTGATTTTTCAAACATTTATTCCAAGTTGGGGGTGGGGATTAATCGAGAGACAGCTATTATTCGTGGAGATACGGTAACGCGGGGTAAGCCTTTCTGTTTCATTTTAACCGCTTTCAGTGAAAAATAGGTCATTTACATTGCATAACAAAACAGATCATCTTAATCAGAGTAATAAAGCCAAAGAGGACATGAGTTATTTCACTTAAATGCGCACTTTAATGTTCTATTTCCAGTCACTGATTCACCAGATCATCGGTACAGTTGCAGAGGTGGTGTTGAAAGAACTTACAGTATCTTCTAAAGTATATAGCGACATTCACCAAAATCATTTAAATGATTTCAGCTAAGTTCTGTTCAACCACTGGCGTTCTGCGTCCGCAATCTACTCTCCTGTATATCTGATCGTTTTAGCTTCTTCCATTTATATTTTTTTAATATATGAGTTGGTTTCCAAGCTAAATTAATATTTAAAGCAATGGGGTATGCTTTGAAAGAATAGAAGGTTGTCAAACTCTCTTAATGCACTGGCAGGAGTCTACAAAAGCAAGAACACATATTTGCTAAGCAATCCTACAGAAAGGCAGATCCACGGGGAGGGTTTGGAGAGTGGGGGTTTTTCAAACTTATCTGACTCCTTATTTCTCTCCCTTTTTCATCGCAAAAATAGTAGCATAAACTTGCTTTATTTCGGAACTGTTACACTTTAGCCTACCGATTAACTGATTGTTAGTTTTAGTCCCTTTTAGCATATAGTGCTGAAATCAAAATATACAAAAAGCCTTATTGCACAATTTACTTAATGTCCAGATCACTCCCCCTTTCCTAAATCTAGAGCCTTTTATCTTTCCTTCTCGTTCTACCAACCCTTAAAAAAAATCCTGGATCCACCCCTCCTAAAGAACAACAAGAAGTTGTTTCACTATATGCCAAAGGGATAATCAGGCAGGATGAAACCCATCCCATAATAAGCTAATCATGTATTCAAAGTTTTAATGATGTCTTCGTTATTTTTCTTCGCCTACAAGCAGCAGATTAATCAAGCTAATGAACAATGAATTTGCAAGTGATTTTAAAAACTCTTCTTAGGTGTAAGGTTTTTTTGTTCGTTTTCAAGGATAGTTTTATCATTCGTGGCCATGCTCTAATCAGTTAGATCGACAGACTGTCTGAGTTTTTTTTCAGTTTGGTCGACAGACTGCCTTACAAGTTTTTATAAGCTAATCACAGAAGACGGATTAAATCGAAGTCTGCCAGAACATTTACGCATTAATGGTTAACATATCAGACCAGAGTAATCACTGTTATATTAGGCCCCCTAATCTAAACACGTGGTTGTTATTTTTCACATCAGGTAAAACATGCATAATGCAGAAAATGTAAAAGTAAACGCAGACAACGCGAGGGAAACTCCTCCAGATTTTATCTCCGCTTTCTTTCCAACTGGTTCAGTGGTCTCCACGAGCCAATCATAGACATCGTTCTTCCCCTGATCTTTCAACATCTTGCCAACCTTCTCGCGGCAGTCCTTGTGATATTGGTTGAGCCAGTCAATCTAAACAAACCAAGAAATGATAACGTATAAAAGTCAAGTCAGTGTCACTGCAGTCGTTTTCCTTTTCACCTTATTTCTCGTTGAACTTGCTACTAACCCTCACTGTTCAACGGTTTGTTTTTTGGTTTGTTTGTTTGTTTGTTGTCGTTTTTTTTTCGTTATTAACTTGTTAACTCCCAAGCGTGCTAGAGATCAAAATTCAAGAAAAATCCCAAATTTTATTTTGTAAAATATTGAAAAACAAATGGTACCACGCAAACGTACTGCCGAAGAGGTTTCTTTCGAATGGTAAAACCACTGACAAGATTTCACCGACAGACTGGAAAGTTAGAACTACATTACATGTCTCCTTATTTGACTCTGGGAGTGTCGGCTAAAATGTGTCATTTATTTATACTCAGACGGCCTTTTGCAGCACCCGATCCCTTTTGTATCTCCAGGGAGTGTTGCTCCTCTTCACTGCCAGCTGTCACTAGCCCCTGTATCTAGGGTAGGGCTGCAACGATACATTTTCTCACGATACGATAAATATCTCAATACAAGTGCCACGATACGATACACGATACGATGCATCATTACATACATTTTTCCACCAACACGGGAAGACATTTTGCGACGAACCGCATGTTTTTCCCGTGGGCATGCAAGACTGTGTCAGCTGACAACTAATTATGAAAAATATGTATCGGAATCATGCGAAGCTATACGAAGCAAGGATGGAACTTTCTTGTCCCTTTGTTTAATAAATAACTATAAAAAGGCTTGGACTTCGGTAAGGAGTCATTTAAGACAGTAATTTCTGAATGTTGATGAAGAATCATAATATCATAATATCGCTATGTTGTTCAAATATCGATATTCGTATCGTGATAAAAAATATCGCGGTTACCGGTGCACCGGTGTATCGTTGCAGCACTAATCTGGGGTGGTGCCTTAGAGTCTATTGGTTACTCTATCTAACAATTAGAGTGTGGTGTGTTCAAAATACCTCGGTCGAAGTCATGATGTCCAGGTTGATCAGACTCTTCCAGTACGGCACCTGTCAATCATTAATTAGTCAATCAATGAAGTACGTTAGCTTTTACTTACGCGACGTCATTTCTGGTTTGCAATGATGTATTTCATACTGAATATCCTTATCGTTGTTTTAGGTTTTACGCTTCCCCTTACTGGAAAACAAATGCTTGGCTATTGTTATGACGACTTTAGTCAGTTTACCTCACCACACATGAGATACGACAGCCAAAAAAATCGCCATTAAAGATGTGAGAAATTCAACGAATTGAAATTTTTGCGACAAAGTACAGGCTTGTTATGTCCCCTGTGCAAAAGTACCTCTTATTTCTACTTTTTAGTTTCAAGCGGAAAATAAGTCCGAAACCAGGGACTTCCATAGTGTCCTGTTCCACGCTGTTCTCTTTGAAGATGCCCATGTCACGCCTTTGTTCAGCCAAACGTGTGATTGAACGTGACTGAATAGGGAACCGCATTTTTTTCTCTTACTCCGAGGATTCCATTCAAGGGCCGTGCAAATGAATGGTTACATGTGCGATTTTCATGCACCGCGCGTATGCCAAGCGATTTTTTCGAATTTCTTTGCTTGTGCAACTAGCCGCGGCTTTAACTCAAAGTGTAGTTACTGTACTCACAAAGGACACTGGTTCAAATGCCACGTATTCCACATCATTAAAGGTGTTCTAAGGAAAAGATGAAGAATCAAATTCACTTTCTGATAATATACAATTTGACAATATTATACAATATGAAAACACTGAGCTATGTGTGCATTGTGATTGGTCCTTGCCTTTGATCTATTACAAGGCAGACATATGGCCAACGTCAGTGCTCGCGCAATAATTATCTAGAGTCCAAAGTTTGATCGAGAACGTTTTGAAAGCTATTTTTCTCCATCGGGATCAATTAACAAATTACAAAGACTCTAACCTCCACAAATAGAGTTTTGTTTTTAAGCGACAGATGTAAAAGCGAATTCAAACAAATTGTAAAAAACGCAAGTCAGCTATCCGGCACTGCGACCTTAATTAATGACAAAAATGTCTAACTACTCGTCGCTTTCAGAAAACGTTCACTTTCTCTTTGCTGGTTTCCGTCTTTTCAGTGAGTAAAGGGAGAAAAAAGAAATGAAAGAAAGTAGAGGAGGGTACATGGTAATCGTTCTACATTTATTTTATGACAAGTAAGTGGCACCTTTACATCCTCTTTTCGGTGGATCGATTTTCGTGAATCTTTGACGGTGTGCACGAAAATTAAAAGCATAAGGGTGACAGGCAAAAATAGAAACTTTCCAATCTTTAGGGAGCTAATGTTACCTCGGTTTTCGCAGCGACGGCCAAAACCACTGTTTCCAGTCTTATACCGAAAACGCCATCTTCATAATACCCGGGTTCTGTAAAGCAAATAAATGAGCAAAGTATAATTTAAATTGATGTTCTCAGCAAAGAGGTACTGAAATAAAATACACACTGCGGTTATAAACATGACAAAACAACGCATGTTGTAAAATAAACTAAGATTAATCCATTCACACCTGAGAATTTTTATTTTTTTGAGCAATTTCCTGCATACACACGCCCCATAGGATTTCGTGACTCCATATTTAAAGTTACCATTGAAAGTGCTGCTGTTCTAAAACACTGAAGGCTCGAGTTTACTGGAAACGTCATTGTGACGTTTTCATTTTGCTTGGTTGAATTGCAATAAAGGGTCCAATATGAATTATCTACGATTTTTGGTAAGTTCACAGACATTTTTCATCTTTAGTAGCTGCCTGATGAGCATCATTAAGCTTGAAGGTGGTTCAGAGTCCACTTTCTCAATGAAGCGAGTTAGATGTTGTACTTCGTTTACGAATTTGGCTCGTTGCTCGTTGAACTGGAAAAATGGCCGCCCAGAAACGAAGTAGCCTTGGGACGCAACTCCGGATGAATTTCTCTACCTACCGCGGCATATTTTGGAAGTTGCGACCACAGGAGAACACAACAAGCGCGAAATTTCGGCGGTGGGTCGGAGTGGCTGTGGACTTAGTATATATATGAAATGTGTGGAGGACGGAAGGAACGTTGTCAAAAATTGTGGCCATTTCTCAGCATGCAGTGCGGTGGTGATGTTTAAAATCGAGGCAAGGTCAGTATGCACTAGAACGAGAGGCTATAGCTCGGCCCGAGCAACGAATAAGAGCAAAACAATTCGCTGCTAAGCTAGCACAAGGACTGAATTTTGCTGTGAATGTTGACTTTTGGGTTTGCCACGATGATTTGAATAAAAAAAAACTAAATGCAAAAACGTGATTTTTGTATGACGTTAAAACGGTCATTTTTGTTATTGTCCAAATTCAAACGCTGATATTCTGCAAAAATAGCTGACTTTTTTGTGTTTATTGGGTATTTCAATTTGAGGGACTTTCTAGTCAATGCTCACAACTGCTAGTTAAGGCAATGTTCACACGATTGAGAAAGTTGCAAGTTTTTAAAGCAGTGGAGTCTTGTACAGGCGGTTTCGGGCGGTTCAGGTGTCAATGGGTTATGCTTCAACATACATCTTCAGAAGTGACGGTTGGATATAATACAATAAAATTTAAAAGCGTTGTTTTGTCACGTTTATAATCGCAGTGTGTATTTTATTTCTGTTAAAGTTGAAATGGCCGAAGAATAAGACTTTTTAAAGAGGTACTGTTATAATGGGTCGGTCATTACTTATCGCCTGGGCGGAGGCGGGGGAGGAGAGAATTTAGGTGAGGATCAGATGGCTTTTAGAAGAACGGAGGATTATATCAGCCATAATTGACAGACATTAAGGGGAGACTCACACGAGTTTCAGGATTTCAGATGGGGGGATCGCTGTAAATTTTAATGTATATAGATAGGCTGAGCCTAATAGCGAAGCGGCTCTCTGAACACAAAGCTGATAATAAGCTTAACTAAAGTGAAAGGTCGGAAGTACAAGAATTAAGATTGACGACCGGACTATTTTTCAATTTTAGCAATTCCCAAAAACAGTATTACGCGACCGTCTGCACAGTACATTTAGACCGGAAAAAAGCTCACCAAAACAACTTTTTCTCGGTCTAGAATAACTAGTATGACTAATTTCCGAATAAAATACACCTGTTGCGTATCGAAAATTGCCCGATAAACATATTTGAAAATTAAAATTGCAAAAAAATACACAGACATCTTTGCATAAGGCGACGAGAGTGAAGTTAGAACTATAAAAACCAAGTCTTGTTTAATTTACAAAAAAATCGCTTTTCGACCTATGTAATGAATGAACAAACACATAAAAATGGAGAACAAAATCTTTTGTTGAAAAATTTTATTCAAATATCCATTTGTTTTACCTTTAAGTCCCTCGACTGCTTGGAAATTCTTTAAAACTCCGCTTCTTCGGTTCTGATTTCCGAAGAAGAAATATCGCCCCGCATTGATAAAATCGTATGAAGTTCCTCGAAGCAAGATTTTATCCCTTAAAGCTCTTCTTTTTCCACTATAGCGGCTTCTAAATATTCTTTAAAGCTCTCTCCCCCAAGTTCTATTCTGAATATTTTAAATGTGTGTTATTACTCCGATAAGACAAAACTACGGTTTTGAAAACCAAGCACCAAGCCCTTGCGCGACGTCGTACGCGCATGTTGGGCGACGTCGTACGCGCCCGCGAGCTATCCCTGCACGATGTCGTACGCACCCGCGAGCTAACTCTGTACGACGTCGTACGCACCCGCGACACATTCCGCTAGTCATGACCATGAAAAATGACGGGCATGGTTCTATAAGCGTGGAGCTCCGCGAGCGGGCCCAAAGCTCCATTATGAACAAAGTCAATTGAAGGTAAATTTATAAATTATATTCTCTTTATTTTGATACAGGATTTTATACAGGATAAGCTGTTTTGCATAGGGTAATTTAATGGCTAAAAACATCAAGCTTTACATTAATCTCGTACCCAGATCTCCCACGGTTAGGCGGAAGAGAGATCTCAGTACACTCAAGCACGAGTGAGACCTGGGTACGAGATTAGCTTTACATACACATATATACATTCAGTAAATTCCCACTAAAACTAGAAATAGCTGAGAGCCAGTGAAGTGCTGCGACGTTACTCATCAAATAGTGTCAATACTTATAATGATTGTCAATAGGCTCTGTGATGATTACTGTTTTTTTTTTGTATATTTTTCCCAAAAATGTAAGTGAATTGTTTGATTAATAAGCATGAATTTGTGTTAAATATAAATATAGTACTAAATGGTACAGAATTCGTCGTTTTCCACTGCTTAGCTTGTAATGTTTTATGCCCCCGGGCAAACGACGAGGAGAGGTTAGCTCCGCATAGTCATAGTCCAGTGCAGACATCCTTAGGGCTTGTCACGCAATCTTTCCTCCCTCGTTCTACATAGTGGGAAATTTGACGCGAAATTAAACGAGGCCCGACGGGGCGATTGACTTCAACAAAAACGTTGATCAGCGGTCGCAAGCTAAAGGATTTCGTAATCCATATTTTCCGGTAGTTTCCATGACTACTTCCAGCGATTGATAAAATTGTGTTTGACATGATAACTCTGCGTGATAAGTAAACAGCTTACCTCGAACAAGAACGCAAAACCTCGGCTTTGGTTTACTTTTAGGGGTACCGCGCTATATAGCGAAAAACCAACTGTATTAGCGCGCTGAAATAGCGCATTTAATGTCGTCAAATTGCGTCAGCAAAGTACTAATTAAAGTTCAAAAATGAAAAAAATTCAAATTTGACAAGTTAAAAAAGAACGAAATGTCACTCAAAAATTGCTCAAACACAAAGTGTCACACTCCGGACGTGTGTGGTTGCCAGGTTTTTTATCTTTCAACCACGCAATTGCAGACTTGAGAGAAATTACTACTTTTAGAAACTCGATAATATTCATCGTTTTCTCTGAAAATGACTATGATCGCGAGATTAATTCACAATTTTAGCGCGCGCTAATACAGTTGTTTTTACAGAATTACAGTTGTTCAAAACCAATCATCGTTTTCTCTCAAAATGACAATTTTACTCGCCATATGATCGCGAGATTAATTCGCTATTTTAGCACGTGCTAATACAGTTGATTTTACAGTTACTAATACAGTTGTACATGTTCAGACCTATCCTGACCACGCAGAATTCTACAACTACTGCCGCTGATGATACATACTGCATCCTCACTCAAAATCATAGTCCACGAAATCCTCAAAACGATCTGTTGCGCCGTAAAAAAAGCGCTCAGGTCTCACTCGGTCAAATGAAACACAGGAAGCCTGTCACGATTGGTGTGCTGCTCGCCCAAGGGCTCGCAGCAATGACATTGACGAAAACTGCTTATTGTACTAAAGTTCTATAGTTTAAATTCAGAATCATAGGAGAGTTTTAATAATAGAAACGTTTGTTAAACGCGGGCCAAAGATACCGTATTATTATAACAACAATAATAGAAACGTTCGTTAAACGCGGGCCAAAGATACCGTATTATTAAAACAACAACAACAAAAATATAATATATCAACGAAGTGTTATTTTGGTGTGACTGCTTCACAACCCTGTTCATTTCCTGACGCTTTCTTGGTAGACTCTTGGACAGCCTCCTCCAGTCATTGATTCTTGGACAGCCTCCGCCAATCATTGTCTCTTGGACAGCCTCCTAGCTCCATTGACCCTTGGACAGCCTCCGCCAATCACTGACTCTTGGACAGCCTCCTCCAGTCATCGACTCTTGGACAGCCCTCTCGTCAGACCTATTCACAGTCTCCTCTTCCAAGCTTGACCCTTGACCATTTTCTTGCTATTGTAAGCTGTGATTTTTAAAGCTGTGCTATGTTTGTTCTAAAAACGCCTTTTCCTATAGCCATAGCATAAGCGGCTCGCGAGGGAAGATATTGCGAGTGTTGACGGAGGGGGTAGGCGCGAAAAACAGCTAGGCGAAGGAAGCTCGCAATTTCTCTATCGCGTGGCTCCCCACTACCTGAATTATTTCCCGATAAACTCGGCACTCGGCAACGATGGTTTTAACGCTTGTAACTAGGAGTAATCGGAGATTAGGGTAGTGCGTTCGGCGGTTGAAAGGGGGGATTTTGTTTTTTGGTTATTGGGATAGATGAATATGTCTATGGCATATTGTCAAATTAAGGGTTATTGTGTACAGTGAAACCTGTATTTACTCTGTGTATGAAGACGGTAGGGAAACTTTGGTAGCAGAAAAAGAAATTACATGTAAATCCTTTGAGGTTTGTTGTAGTTGTCGGAACGGTAATTTGAAACCTGAAAACACGCTGGCGAAAGCGAAATTCGCAAGTATTTGCGTTCGAGGAACGAGAACGCAACTCCTAATTTGTGTTGGGAGATCTGTGCATTATTGGGTGTCCTGTGCAACTTATAAGGGAAGTTGCTTTGGTTCGTCGTCGACACACATTTGCCTCGCTTTGAGGCGCTTGCTTACGTTTTGCCTCACTTTGACGAACTAATTAACTCACGTGGCTAGTTCATTCATCTCATCCTTCAAAAGATTGTTGAAGGTCTAAAAGATTGCTGAAAGTCATTCATCTCATCCTTGCTCACATTCTGTATTTCCATGTGCTTTTCGTGCGTCCTTCTGCTTTCGAAGCTTTTTTGCAGTTTTCACCGAACTACACGCTCACAACACGCTGGCACAACACGCTTAGTGTGTCCTTAAACATATAAAATATGCTAATCAGCGAGAATCAAATCATGGCGATGATTCGGCTGACACGAACGAGACAAACAAACGAGAATTGAGCAAGAACAGAGGGAGACATATGTACCGCCGTGACATTCAGATGGCTTGACTGAGCTTGAATCGGACCATATTCAAGCCATCCCGTTCGAAAATTTATGGCCGGACACGAGCGAGATTCAAGCCAGAAAATGAGCAAGAATCAAGCGACGAATGTTTTTCTCACTTTGATGGAGATTATGTACCCTGGGTGCCAGAGGTTTTTATTTTTTAGTGAAAACGGCGAATTTGAGCGGCGAAGCCGCGACAACGAGGCGCAACGCGCCGAGAAAAAATAAAAACCTCTGGGCACTCGAGTACACAACCTCATTTCCATGCGATTTGTGGATCGGATATCTCACCAAACCGGTTTTAAACCTTGGGGACCAACGCGTGTCTGTTTGTTCACATTAAATCTGACAGCTGACATGTTTAAAACGCACGTGGCGCCGTTATGCGTGACAATATTCCGCGGTCGAGACAGAAATACTTTAAAACTAGTTGTGCCTTCCGGCAAGTGCCAACGAGGCAAAATCGTTTAATCTCTTTGGAATGTGTGAAAGTGTGACACACGGGTGAAATCTATACTTTAAATAAAAGTAGGAAAGGGAAGAGTGTAATAACAACTGTGACAAGAGGCTTTGAACAAGAGGCCACGATTTGTATCATGTTTGTTAAATGTTAAATGTGCAATGTTGAGGGAGTATTACTCATGTTGGAAGTTATATCTTGTGATATTGAAGTGTTTCCGTAGGTTAACTGGTTGTTCTAGTATTGTTTGAATAAGTGTGCACATGAATTTCTCTTGTTGAGAATTAACTGTAAAACAAAGGTTTGAATATCGAGCAACTGCTTCCATAAAGAACTAGACGCTTTATGAGCGTAAACTGGGCTACCCGTATGTATTTATACAAATCCAAGCCTATTCAGTTTAATACTTACCGCTCTTGATTTAAAAAAAGGCCTATATCTGAATTTCCTGGTGGTTGTTATTAGTTTGAATTATCTTGTATCTAGCTAAATTTATCTTTGTAACTGGTTTGTGTTTCCGACACTTGAAGCCGTAAATCATTTGTTTATTTTGCCTGCTCCAGACCGGGGGTCAAAACAACTTTTTGGTATTGAAAGTTTTGACATATTCCCGCCATTATCATAATAAAAAATTGAATATAACTTGTCAATTTAATCAAAGTTAACGACAGAATTGATAATTCTGGAGGAGAAAAACAAATTTAGCCGTTTCAATCAAATATACTTTTTCAGTTGTGGTAAGAAATTTTAGCAATTTGCATAATGTCAAAAGTAATTTGAAACCTTCCATTAACACAACGTGACCATTGCATAAAACATCTCGCAATCAGACACAACGAAAATATTCAAGTTTTATTCCTCTATATCTGCAACACAGAAAAGAAAATTAAATGACTGAAAAGTAATCGCTTTAAAGTTATTTTCGCCCGAGACACATTCACTAGCGCAAGCGAAACTTATGATGACTGGTTTCTCAGAAATAGTACAGCATTCGGTGGAAAATCTTCAATTCTTCTCGAGTCTTTTTCAGCAACGCGATTGTGTGACAGCGAGAAATGGATCACAAGACACGTGCAGTCTACATCTTATAATGGTGGTGAATTTTTCGCAGCTGAAGTTTTTGTTGGCTGTTCTATCCCTCTTCAACCTGGCGAAATAAAAATTCATGAAAGGCAAACAATTGATGATTGAATTTATAGTTTCGGTTTCTTTCCGCTTCAAAAGCGCAAGTGCTTTGCAAAACAGCACTGTATTTAACATTGAATGAACCCTGAAAAGCAATGTCTGCTAGTTGTCGGCTTGTAACGGCGATTAACCAGATAATAAAACGTATTGAACACAGCTAGTGATCAAGCAAGCTTAAGCTTATATTTGTCTACCCGCGCTTTATCCAAGTTGTCAGTGGTTTTAATTACGCAACGCTGGCGTTCAAGGTGATTCTTTGTGCTATAAGATGTGTTCTAGTAATCTGCTCAATTCTTTGATCTAAAATCTTTGTAAACGTGTCAATCGACGAAAGAACGCACTGGTTCGAAACTGACAAGCGAACCAAACACGCTGGTTCTGTCCGAAATTTGTTGGTATAACCCTATTTCTTGATCAGCGGCTGCTTACAACCCAATTTACAGATACATAAAGCAACCAAAAGCCCTTTTAAAAAGGAAAAGTAAGATTACTCACCTCTGAAAGAGCCTCAAATCTCGAGAAAACCTCACAAGAACGTGACGTCACGTGACGTCATGGTTTACTTACACCCAAACATGGTCAAAAAAAGGTCCCTTACGCTGAGATGAGATTTTTCGCCTGTATTCACGCACGGCTCTATGATTTGCCAACTCGACGGCCGACCCTCTTGCGTCGGCCGCCTCGTTAGCAATCAAATCCACTCCAGTGGAAAAGAGACATCGATGACATTTTTTCACTGTAGAGTGTTGAGAAAAAGGAGATAGAAGATTTTATTGTCCTTGCAAACAAACATAATCTCAGACAAAGAAGTAAACTTTCTGGATACAACCGTTTTCAAAGGCGAGAGATTCCTTGATATCCGCACGCAATTAATCATCAGTGGTCAGCGAAATCGTTCAGCGAGAATACCTGCAACTCCAAAGCACGCCTCCGTGCTAGAGATAAAAATTTTCCTCGTTCAAACAAAACTCTAAAGGTCACACTCCACGATAACACGAATTAATAAGTCGTCTCTGGCCTGTCAACACCTCTTTTCAAGACATCCTTGCGTTGAATAAATTTCAACAGCGCTTCTTTCTGAACTGGCTTTAGTTCTCTGATATTTTCAAAATTTGGATACTAAAGAGTAATCCACAGCGTTTCTTAAAGATCGCAAAAAGTCGCAATCTCTATTTACGTCCGCCATTGTTGTTTGTGTGGCTTCACTTTGGGAAAACCGGTTTTTCACGCGCCCGTGGCGAATTGTTTTGGTCCAGCCAATCGAAGTTGCTGTTGCATCATTAACTCCCGGTAGAGTCTGGATACAAGTAGGAGTAACCAATCAGCGACCAAGTTCAGATTCTGAACTAGATCCTCGCATGGAAATGAGGTTGTATATTCGAGTGACCAGAGGTCCGTCTCGCGAGCTTCTTCTAACCGTTTATGCGGTTAATTTCACTCATGATATTCAGAGAACGGGCCTCTGGATCCAGGGTGGAGATTATGCGGATGGATCGATGGAACGCTCGCGAAACCAAACGCGGCTCATTTATTCCCGGAGACACTCCAAACTTTCTGTGATTTTTTAGCGCGGTGGAAAACTTGGAAATGAAGAGTTTGGAAAAGCTTAATCTTAATTTGGCGAGCGAAACTACAAAGAAAACGGAGAATTTGTAGAAGCGCATAGTCTGTTTATATAAATACTTGCGAATTTCGCTTTCGCCAGCGTGTTTTCAGATTTCAAATTACCGTTTTGACATATGCAAATTTGGTGCACTTTTTCCACTTTTCCCAAGGGACCGCCAAGCACTTTTCTTTACCGACAACTACAACAAACTTCAAAGGATTTAATTTGTTTTTCTGCTACCAAAGTTTCCCTACTGTCTTCATACACAGAGTAAATACAGGTTTCACTGTACACAATAACCCTTAATTTGACAATATGCTATAGACATATTCATCTATCCCAATAACCAAAAAACAAAATCCCCCCTTTCAACCGCCGAACGCACTACCCTAATCTCCGATTACTCTTAGTTATATAAACAGACTATGCGCTTCTACAAATTCGCCGTTTTCTTTGTAGTTTCGCTCGCCAAATTAAGATTAAGCTTTTCCAAACTCTCAGCCTTCATTTCCAAGTTTTCCACCGCGCTAAAAAAATCACAGAAAGTTTGGAGTGTCTCTGGGGATAAATAAGCCGCGTTTGGTTTCGCGAGCGTTCCATCGATCCATCCGCATAATCTCCATCAAAGTGAGAAAAACATTCGTCGCTTGATTCTTTCCCGTTTTCTGGCTTGAATCTCGCTCGTGTCCGGCCATAAATTTTCGAACGGGATGGCTTGAGTATGGTCCGATTCACGGCGGTACATATGTCTCCCTCTGTTCTTGCTCAATTCTCATTTGTTTGTCTCGTTCGTGTCAGCCGAATCATCGCCATGATTTGATTCTCGCTGATTAGCATATTTTATATGTTTTAGGACACACTAAGCGTGTTGTGCCAGCGTGTTGTGAGCGTGTAGTTCGGTGAAAACTGCAAAAAAGCTTCGAAAGCAGAAGGACGCACGAAAAGCACATGGAAATACAGAATGTGAGCAAGGATGAGATGAATGACCTTCGTATCAGCAATCTTTTGAAGGACTCGCCACGTGAGTTAGTTCGTCAAAGTGAGGCAAAACGTAAGCAAGCGCCTCAAAGCGAGGCAAATGTGTGTCGACGACGAACCAAAGCAATCTCGAAAAACTTCCCTTATCAGTTGCACAGGACACCCAATAATGCAGAGAACTTCCAACACAAATTAGGAGTTGCGTTCTCGTTCCTCGAACGCAATAATATTCTTCACTGAGCTGCCTCTCTTGTTTTTCTAGAAGCATATGGTTTTTTTTCTCCGTGCTTGCTGTTTAGCTTTCCCCGTGCGAGATGGACAGGTTTATTAGAGTTGTTGTTATTTGAGGCTTTCTGAAGTTTTTATGGAGCGCCAAAATAATTCAGCTGACCACTGGTGAAGGGTTTCTCTGTCGCTGAATAATCTCTTCATCAGTAAAAAAAATGCAACTGAAATAACGCACATGCGTGTGATGCATTTCAAAAAACTGAACTGTTTACACTTAACGCGCGCTTGCAGACAGGCTGAGAGAATTTTAAAAAATTAAAGTCTGTGATCAGTACACGCGGTGCAATTGATCAATTAGAGATCTACCTGCACGATCTTACGGTTACCTAGGAAACCAAGATGAGCTTACCATCTGACTGGAACATTCCAGGAACGATTGGTCTTTCCCAGGGTTGTGGACAACCACCATTTATCCTCTGTGGGCCTGCAACAATATAACAACGTTTTGTGGCTTCAGAAAATGCAATGCAATGCAATCAATCAAAGCACTATGATCAACAGATGCCCTCCGTCAGCGAACAACAATTCTTCTCCTGTGCTGGGAAACCTGCTAGAGGCGGACTCCTTTCTCGATGTCCGAATGCTTTAATAAATTTACCTCATGAAAGTGAATGAATAACGATATAAATGGAAAAGTCAATAAAGACAACGAGTCCAGTATCTTTGGAATCTTTCAACTCAAACAGCAGTATAATTGACCAGTCGACTCTTATGACATTGAGGCTTTGATTCTCTTGTCTCCCTCTTGGCTCTAGCTCTGCCTTTGTCTCTTACCTTCCGGAAATCACACTAGAACATGGACAAATGGGTTCAGCATGTTAAGCAAAGGTTTGACTTTTGTTTATTGTATTGTGACATTCCAAGTCGTCATCCACTTTTTAAAGAACGTTCAAGACTCACCTTCATGTACGCTAAGAAACATGCCAATACCATGCCCAGTTCCATGCCTGTAGTCCAGTCCGTTTCTCCACATTTCTTTGCGCGCAATAGGGTCTAAGAAGCGACCTATCAGCAAGACGAGAAAAAAAAAGAGTTACTTACACAAAGGGCGTAATAGGCAGACATAACTAATATAATATATTGTCATAGATACCGCTGGGCAAAAATACGTCTCACCGAATAGAGAAACCTGTGAATCTCCGGTCGATCAGCTCTTTACACTGGTGAGAAACGCTGTTTTTTAGTAGTGACGTGAGACGAAACGACGCTTGTGATACGCTAGAAAAGAACTGCAGCTTTTTATGAAAAGAAAATAGCGCAAATTACCCACTCGGTTTGTGGACTTTTCTAAACTTTCTAAGTCGGAGAGCCATTTTCCTATAACTCGGTTACAAAACAAAATGAGGTGGAAATTAAAAAGATCGTCTGGCTTCAAAATTTTGCCAAGCCATCTTTATAACATCGTATCTCTGGTGCTGCCTTCAAATCCAGGAAAAAACAATTTGCCTACGAAGATGAAAATGATCTAAGACTAACGACAACTTCCGAAGATTCTACGAAGACTGTACAACCGTTACCTTGGGTCTTGTTTGGAAACACAGCCAGCGCTAAGTCAATCTGACCCTTCAAAACACGAGTGTATGCATCCTGGAAACAAAAGAAGAAACGGCATTCCTAGATTACAGTCAAAAGACTTCCTTTTTAAATCACTGCAACAGTAGGAAGGGAACTTTAAGAAAAGAATCGAAAAACCAGAAATACATTTACAGAATACCGCACTATACATAAAACTACAATATGGGATGATTAAGAAAAAGCAAATCCCTTGTAATTAACCTTTTGCTCCTTTGTTGGTGTTCCAAAGTGGACTGTTCGAGTTGTATCTGTAGTCCCATCCCTATCAAAATTAAGAAAAAAAGAAAGAAAGAGAATAACGTTCAGTGAGCCTTACAAAATGCGACATCCAGATTTACCAAGCTTAGTGGTTCCAGTTGGTCAGTGTATACCGTATCTTCAGTTTCTGTAGCATGAAGCAAGAAAAAGGCTAATGCAAGGGTAAACTATCGATATGCTATAAGTGAAGACATATTTATAGATCTTACTTAAACTGGGATCCACTGTCAACAAGAAAAGTGTTTTGATCGGTTATCTGCAAATTTGTGTGTTCTTCTGGCCTGCAAACAGAAACAAGCAAAAGAGAGAGCTGAGAAGGTTGACAGCAAGCTGGATTTTTACCACCAGCAGAGTCTGAGGACAAAGATGACAAATTTTGTCAAATTCTCGCTACTTAATCATTGTAGATAATAACAAAAGTAAAATTATGAATAATAAAGTGCTAAAGAAAATGTGATCATCGCAGTTGTACACGTTATTTTCAGGCTTCGAGGGGATTCGAACCCATGACTTTTGCGAGTCCGGTGCAAACGCTTTACCACTGAGCTACAAGGAAAAATGGTAGCTTGGTCAATAGTTTTATGACACTCGTGAAATGATGAATATGATAATGTGTATATGAAAATAAATTCATGAACTGCGGGAGAAAGAATTAAAGAGAATGCGATGATCGCATTTAGATTCAAAATCTCAACCGACGAAATAGTTCATCACGAAAGGTAACATTTAAACTCAAAATATTACTGAAATCTCACCTGTAATGAATAATGGCTCCATTAGGACCAAACCCTGCGATGGTCTCAAAGCTATATCCCATATACAAATCCTGCTTGCTGAACAAATAGAATACAAACATGATTGAAAACAATGTGGTGTAGAAAACATGTACACTGACATTTTTGGTCGATAACATTCTTCAGTTTTTGTTTTTTATCTAATTTATCTTTGTAATGTCACTCACTACTTTTTCTGATGTATTGTCATGATGGGGATTTTGACATTTTTTATTCAAAACTGCCCCAAACTAAAACTAAGTACCCTTATCGTATACCAGGACTGATCGTACACAAACTGCCTGTATAGAACATTAAGAGGAAGATATAAAGTGAATTATAGAAGAGAGAATCAACCAATAATCTGAGTTTTTGCGATACTTTTCGATGTTTTCTAGTTGCAATCCATCTCCATCCTAGCCATCTGCAGTCCAAGACATTTATTTTTACTCTTAGAGAGCAAGCAGAATAATATTAAACAAAACTGGACAAATATATTTGGGTTTCCAGTGATATACATATGCCTCTTGGGCTTTTCACTGATGAAAATAGTGACATAGCCCTTTCAAAGTGACTGAATCATGATGACAGTTATGTTCATTCAACTTTTTTCTTTTAAGATTAACTATACATAAACAGTTTTTTCATCCACCTTTTAAATTCTTCCAGTTTTGCTGATGATGACATTTCTGTGAGGTCTTTACTTCCTTTAGGAACCTTTGAGATAAGAAAAAAACGGTGTTAAAATCATAGCGTAGCCTAGTATTAAAGAGGTATTCCTTTAAATCCTTCTGCCAGTTTTGTTTAGCCAGTTCAATACTTTTAAGTATCATTTAAAAATGATAATCCTGTACGTTACCAATATGACTCGATGCCAGCTTTATTGAGTTCGATATTAAAGTAACTGACTGAATTGAATATATTTCTCCAAGCGTATAAGTGTAGTCCTGATAAAGTGTATTTCCGAGGAGAATGGCGGCGAAAGAGTTAAAAGAGTTCAAATTCTTATCTGAGAGTCTCTTACGTTTTGAAAGCGCTTCTGTGCGAATCTCGTGTCATTTCACCCGGGTTTAGCCACAAGTTAGCCAAACTTACGTATAATAGACCAATTCCGATATAATAAAATTCATACTTGGCTCCGAGCTTAGGGGAATAAAACAAAACAAATTAATTATTCATCCCTGAACCTCGATGTGATTACTTTTGTTTTATTCCCCTAAGCCTCGGAGCCAAGTATGAATTTTAATCTATCGGAATTGGTCTTTTCATACCTCATTCTTCAGCCAATAGAAAAACTCCACCATTGCCGTACTGTCTTTCAACTGCAGTAAAAGATATATAACGGACAATTCAAATTTTGTCGTATTTGGTCTGTCATTAACCTGACGTTTATTTTTCCAAGGCATGAACTGTCAAACTCACAGAAGCCTTCGCATTGTAACTTGAAATTTCGTAAACTGCTTTTCCCAAGTTGGTGCGTGTAGAATTGGATAGCAAGCAACATTGATAGTTTGCCAAAATCATAATAGTGCCTTGAAAGGGGTGAAATTATTTTCATTTAAAAACCCTTGTAAGTCTTAAACTATAAACGGATTTTTCCTTTTCCTTACAAATTTTGATAATATAAGCACTTGTGTTTATCAAAGCGTTTTATAATATACTTACATTAGCATTCTTCATTCCCTCGATTTCCACAGAATTTTTAATAGATTTTGGCAGTGCTATGGGTGAGTCCATGGAAAAAAACTTGCCCTGTTTTTAAGGAAATAGAAATAAGTAAACGCGCATTTCTACGGATATATCGACAGGGTGCACGATATCGGACAGAAGAAAAGTTTTATTTAAAACCGACTTTAACTTCTAAGTAATGCTAAAAATCATAGGTACAAAACAATCTGTTGTCAGTTTGCAGAAAACGTGGGAAACGTTCCTTTCCATCTGTGACAATGTATACTTGAATACGCTTTTGGCTTCTATTACCACGTATACACTTATTTCAAAACTGATCTCTTTCTCTAATTTAAGGAGCGTTTTCCTTTTGGAAGACAATTAACGAAGACCCTTTTCGACATCTTTTATCGTTTTTACTCGATTTAACGCCCCGGGATATTAATATAACAGAGTCTGGGAACGAGGTTAAAGAAAGGGTTCGCCATGCTTCCACAAGCACGCTTGTCATGATCTGGCTCAATTTAAAAGCCGTATATGGCGTAAAATAATAATAACCTAGCGACCTATAACCAGAAAACGTTATCAAGAAATTATAACTTTTATTACATACCAGTGGAATTGCTGCTTTCATGGCGTAACTGCCATACGGACTCAACTGTTAACGCAAACAACCATTAAAAACCAGCTAAGTCAACTTGGTAGTAACACTTGGTTATGAACAATTATTGGTAATAAATCAACGATTAATAATTCATTTGTAGCTTTTTATACTGCTTCATCCAGCTTTGTAATTTATCAAAAATAAACTGGTTATCTACGTATTACCTATTAGATAAATAGGTATAGAGCAGTTTTCAATTGAGTGTGAAAAGTAATTACACAATTGCTTTGGTTTTTCATTGCTACGCTTTGTGATTGGCTAAAAAAATCTCGCGCCACTTTCTCGACCAATCAGAAGTAAAACCAAAACCAATCGTGACTTGCTCGCACGCGTTTTTCCGCGCTTGGCGCCACCGACATGTAATTGCTTCGAGCTTTAATTGATTCATTGGATTGTTTACGACTGCTGTGATTGGTCAGAGTAATTACTTTGGTTTTGGTTTTACCACACTCAATAGAAAACTGCTCTATACCAAACCAGTGGACAGCCAGCCAAAAATAGTCACTTTATTTCTGAGAAATGGGGAAAAAAAATCGCGCGCGAAATCCAGAACAATGCATACCTGGAGGTGAATAGCAAATACTATTCCGAGTTTGAGAAGCCAATCAGAGTGCGTGAAAAACACTATCCACTGGCTGGCTGGTCTGGTTACATTTTAAAGCTTACCCAAATCTTTGCATCCGGTTTAGCTCCTTCAGCATTAATGTCGGCAATAAATTGGGAAGTACTGTATGGGCGCAGGGTCGCGTCAGTCAAATGTTGTTTCGCTGCATCAGTTAACTTTGTATCGTTGATGTGAACTCTGTTCAAGAGAAGAATTTCTAGTTTTTTTATTGCCGTTGGTTTGGGTTGACTGACTGACTGACTGACTGACTGACTGACCGACCGACCGACCGACCGACTGACCGACTGAATGACTGACTGACTGACCGACTGACTGACCGACTGACAGGCTGACTGACTGACTGACTGACCGACCGACTGACTGACTGACCGACTGACTGACCGACTGACTGACTGACTGACTGACTCACCGACCGACTGACTGACTGACTGACCGACCGACCGACTGACCGACCGACTGACTGACTGACTGACTTGTTTTCATTAACTAAGTTGATAACGTAAATTTTCCGCCGTAAAGAGATTCAAAAGCTGACGTTTCAAGCACAGGTCCTTTGTAAGAGGGAATCGTGTTTCACTCCCGCATCGACACAACCCTTGGCCTACAGTTAAGAAATTAACCCCTTTATCCATTTGTTGATTGGCTGGCTGATTGACTGACAGACTGACTTTCTGAGTGACTGACTGACTGAGTGACTGACTGACTGACTGACAGACAGACTGACCGATTGGCTGGCTGACTGGTACTGATTAACACTTACAAGTAGCAAAATGGGGCTTTAAGGGTATAGATTGTTATTTGGTTTACCCCCGTAATTAACTGACTGATCTGGTTGAATGGTTGGCTGACTGGCTGGCTGGTTGGCTGGTTTACCATAGCTAATTAAGTGGTCGACGTTTCTCATCGATGAAACAACCGATCGATGGATGAAATGATGGGTTGATTGATGGATTGGTTGATGGATTGATTTATCTAATAAAATACTTACTTGATTTCACTTTGGGTAACTATGACGAAAGCAAAAAAGAAAGGGTTTGAAGGCACATCTGCTCCTCTTAAGTTCAACAGCCCTGCAAATCATTAAAGTGTAGCTCAATTACTTTCACTTGTTAATTAGTGTAAGTGCGTTGGTATTGTAATTAATTTCAAAGCCATGGAATCAGCTTCTAATTAATATAATTAACGTCTGACGTTAGCCGAGATATGGCCAAGGACAGGTCCTGGTTTAATGACGAACATTAAAGTGGTAAATATAATTATGTTGTAGAAGCAAAATATGTATCCGGAAAGAAAAACTGTTTTAAAATGATTAAAAAAAAATTCCGTGTGTCCGGGAAGCACGAATTGCTTCTGAAAGGTTATGTTTCTTAAGCACGGGCTAAACGCTTCATGTCATTTTACTGGGCTTCCTTTCCTAAACAAACCAAATGCTACATGTGTTTTTAATTGAGCGTCAAAAGTGATCTCGTGGTTACTTTGGTTTTGCATTGCTACGATTTGCGATTGGCTAAGTTTAAATCTCGCGATAGTTTCTCAACCAATCCGAAGTAAAACCAAACCAACTGTGAGGTGCTCGCACGCGTTTCACGCGCTTAGTGCCGGCTACATGTATTTGCTTAAAGCTCTGATTCATTGGATTTTCAGCGTCTCTTGTGATTGGCCAAAGTAATTTCCTTGGTTTTGGTTTTACGACACTCAAGTGATACAGAAAACCGCTTTGCCTGACAAAAGCCTGACAAGTCATTTACGCAGTAAATAACAGGATTTTTTATACTACATTGTTTATAGCACAACACAGTGTTACGCTTGAACAAGAAATTGACTTCATTAGATCAATAGCCCATTTTCAAATTGCTCTTAGCCTCCTTTTCAAACCGAGGCCAAGTGCAAAACCACTCAAATGAACTGAGTTTTATTTGCATGTGAAACAAAACTCATATCCATATGAATCGTTTTGCACTTGGCCTCGGTTTGAAAAGGAGGCACAGCAACTCAGAAATGAGCTATTCGGTTGTGGCAGTGCATAGTTGTGGCAGTTGTATTTATTATTCAGTTGTGGCAGTTGTATTTATTATTTAGTTGTGGCAGTTGTATTTATTTTTCGGTTGTAGCAGTTGTATTTATTACTCAGTTGTGGCAGTTGTATTTATTGCATTGAAATAACAATATTCAGGAGCACCCAATGAATCGCTTCGGCGAAAAATCTGTTTGAAAGGTTTCATTCACATTATGTAAAAACTAGAGTTTTCTCTTAGTAAAATGTCGCCTCAAAATTTCGTAACATCAGAAAATTGAACGCCTTTTGTCTTTGTAGGAATACAAAATGTTGTGCTGGGTACGAAATAAGGTCAGGTGAAAGCAGCTTGTAAATTCGTTGGATAAGATTCTTTTCCCCACAATTTTCTACCGCTGAGATATTCAGCTAAAAGATCCGAAAAGCTCAAACTTTGTTAGCTTTCTTATACAGCTATTTCAATGAACGTTGTCAGATGAAAGTGGCGAAAAGCCAAGACCGCTAGATAGTATGGGATTTTTATGCAATAGCTATTAACCGACAACGTTAATTGAAATAGCTGTAGTCTCCACTAAACTGAAATGGAAAAATAGAACAACGCAATTCCAGACGTTTTCCTAAACATCCCTCCCGTATACAGCTATTTCAATGAACGTTGTCGGGTTAAAGCTCAAAGCTCAAGCCTAAAAGTCAAGACCGAAAGAAACGGCGAAACGAAAAGAAACGGCGCTAACGAGCGATGCGACGAGCGGGAAAAACGTTTATTTTGCGCCGCTCCCAACTTTCTTGGCTTGTAGCTTTGAGCTTTCATCCGACAACGTTAATTGAAATAGCTGTATTCTTCTTCCTACTTACAAGCAACTTCATCGAGCTTGTATACAATGACGGCAGAGGCCTTGTTTGAAGACATTTCGGCACGGAGATCTTTTATTTTGTCTCCCCAACTTTTTCCTGCACAGAAATTGAACAAAAAAAAATGAGCAACAAGTAAATAATTAAGTTATTGGGAAATTACGCGTTATCATATCAAGGGAATTATTTGTTGACCTTATTTGAACCTTCGGTATAACAAAAGAGTAATTCTGTTAGACACTGAAAGCTAAGAAATTACTATTCTGGTGGAATTTTGAGGGATTTTTAGCCGTTAAGATGTCTCTTTAGTTCACATTTCTTTGGGTTCATCACCTTTGGCGATTGCAGGGGCGGATTCAGGAATTTCTGAAAGGGGGGGTCCGGGTACATGTTCCCCGGAAAAGTTTTCCGATTTTACCCTCTAAAACGCCATTTCCAGCATTCCTGAGAGTCGAAAAGCGTTTGTTAAGTCAAAAACTTGACAATCCGTCAATTGGTGGAAGTGAAACAACTACGTATAAAACAAGTTTATTTTATTCTAATATTTTTATGAACCACGTGGGAGACACAGGTCTGAAAGGGGGTTCGGACACCCCCCCCCCCCCCCCTCCCCCTGGATCCGCCACTGGATTGTGTCTTTCTATTTCGAGATCTGTAACTTACAGCAAGCTTAAAGCAAGCTCCTAGCCATAGTCATGAAAACAAGATATTTCACTCGGGTCACTGTCCCTGTAACAAGGGCGGATCTAGGGGGGTGCAAGGGGTGCGCACCCCCCTCCCCCCCCCCCGAGATGACCTGCATTTTTCTAATATAACTGGTATTCTGCAAAGATTCCAGCAGTAAGTACAGTAGCAGTTCTTGCATGACGTCATCTGTACATTATCAGAGGCCAAGCCAAACACAAGGCCAAATAGAACTGCAATTGGCTAACTTAACACCAACCTGTGTATTTTATTTCCAGTGGGAATATGCTAGCGTTGCTTAGGGGTGGTCTACCGACTGTCCATATTTCGTCAACCAGGTTCTTAGCAACAGCTTTCAATGTTATGTTTGACTTTTCAAGCTCCTAAAAAGAAATCACACAAAAATACTGATCGATGAATCTTTTGTGGTTATTTTCGGTGAGGACTTATCTTCAGGAGAGCCTATTTAATTGAAGAGCACAGTTAAACTTTCTCAACCTTGTAAAAAACAAGCTTTATTGGAAAAAAAAAATAATACATTCAAAACAATGCGCAACACGCTTTCTTTTCGTAGTAGCTTTACTGGAGTCGTCTCTAAGAAACCCGAAAATACAAATAACTGACTAAGACTACGTTTACACTAGTTGTTCCAATGACTCCGGATACGTTTTTGCCTGCTTTGTAACCGTTCCCGCATGAATGTCCTCGGATTTATCGATGTGTATAAACGGTTGCATTTATGAATCCGGAAAAATCTCCTCTAGTGTAAACGTAGTCTAACAAACCGATTACATGAGTGAAATTTGAGATCCTCGCAGTGTTAAATAGCAACCTGAAAAAAAATTAGGCTTGAACGCCTGAATTCAAGCCTGAATTCTTTTTCAGGTTGCTTTTTCAACTACTTACGTTGCAGCACATTGCGAGGATCACAAATTTCACTCATTTTAATCCGCAGTTCACATATATGATTTTCATATATTCATATTCAAACTGATCACATTTTAACGTTTATCCTTAGATTAAGCCTTTCGGAAGACTTTTCAGTCTGTGATTAGGTGTGCTTATTTTTCAGTGGGAGGGCTTATATTCGGAATTTTACAAGATATTATTTTGTTTTCCGCATTACAATTCATATTTGCTGATGTGAAACTCATTTGGCTCCAAACTTTGTCATTTAGAATTAAAACAACTTTCATAAACCCTTCGCCTTTCCCTCACAAGACGGCACAAAAACACGCGAACTGAGTAATTTTTAAATTTTTCAGGACAAGAAAGTATTTAAAAAAAACTCTTTGGATGATTTTATCAGCACACTGAGGCTAGAGTTTGTAGAGTTTGTAGAGCAAATTATGTTATCTTGTTAAGACGTTGCGAATGTTTGATTTTCTTACCTTTGACATGCTCTCGTAGTTTGCTGCAAAGGTTAAAGAAATAAATTATCGCTAAAACTTGGTAAAAAGCTTTCGCAATGGTCACAACCTGCTTTCCTACATTACAAAGATGCTAGTATGCTCTTTCTCGATGTCTGCTGCATTTCTTTTTAACTTTACAGTTGAACACCGCTTTATAGACACTCGCTTAATACGGAGACCTCAGCTTACGGACAGTTTCCTCTGTCTACCCCGTATATTTTCTCTAAAATTACCCCGCTTAATACGGATACATCTCATGGTCCTGACTGGGTTTGACTGTACAAGCAATCGTGCCCTTTGATTGGTTCCCTGTTTGAAGTGATAAAAAGATGCACATATAAAAAGATGCGCATAAATCTGTGTAGCCTGTTTGAAGCAGATCCCACGCAGCTCTTTACAACCTCTAATTTCATTGGACCTGTATATCATGCAGCTCTATTGTTTTTAGGTCTAGGGTCTATTGTTAGCCATTGTTATGTTGTTTGTTCTATTGTTTTCTCAGCAAATCAGAGAAGACCTTGTAAGAGCTGCGTACTGACCCCGTTTGAAGGCTATCAGCTCGTATCCTATTTTAACGAAAATGCTCTGACGGAATATAATTAAACGACTACTCCAGGTATTACACAGTTCATTCGAACAATTCCATTATACATGAATATATGAGTGTGGACTATATATTTCGAAGAAAAAGAATAGCATGGAAGGTACGTCACTTCGTGTTTAAGCTTCGTACACACGTACATACCTGACTAGAAACGGATAGACGTGGAACGAGAGAAGCGCGACGGCTTTCCTCCTTCCCATCAACTCTCGCGCTCCCCTCGGCCGCGCTTCTCTCATTAACATTAATAGGAGACTGAGAGACGACTAGAGTCGAGTCAGCGTACATACGCTTGTAACACACGAGGGACTTTTCGAAAATAATGTTTCGGTAAAATTTATTTGAAAGTGTTAAAACTCCCTTTATTTTCCTCGCTGCTATGTGTACTTACCGATGGACATGAGATGTGCATCAACACCAACGCTTTGGTCGCTGGTAAGTTCCTAATGATAAATCAAACGGTAAAATTACTTAGGCCAGTCAGTCAGCCACTCTCCTTGTGTAATGAGGCACATAAGGACTCAAACTTGCTAAGTGACAGGGCCGCTTTTTCTAGGAGCAATTATTTGACAAAGTGATTATAAGCTTGGACGCGTTTGGTAACAGCTTTGACAACGACGTAAAAATAGGTACGCAATGCGTACAGAAGCGACGACGAGTTTCAACTTGGCGTTAAATCGATAGGTCTGGGGTGCTCTGATAAAATCAGTGAATCACTCGATTTAAATGCGAAGTTCCACAAGAAAAGGGTCGGTGTGAAATGCAAATTTCGGCGACTTTCAGTCGGTGCATGCTGTTGACCAGAGTGTCCTATAAATAAAATTTGCTTAAAAATGCTCATTAAACCAGAATATTGCCCCAGCAAATAATATAATACCAGAAGTAGTCAAGAACTTGTGATAGATTCAACTTTCATTGGTAAAATGACTTTTTTCCAAATATTTTCAATTTTTGGACTTATGTTTGTAGGAATAACGTATGTTTGTCAGTTGTTGATTCTTTTGTGTTTGATTGAAAACCGAAGGTGAGAATGGCCAGGTAAGCCCTTTTTATACCAGAACTTCCTGTTGAAGACTGGTCCTGGCTGACACCGATACTCGTGATATGCATGAGAAGATTTATTACGCAAAATTATTGTGGTTGCTGCATTGGCAATTGCACATTTTATTTAAACCATGTTGCACAAACTCGTGTGCAAAATCAAAACAATTCATCGTTTTCCTTCATATTTGTGACAAATATGGATTGGAATTTATTTTGTCATACTTGATTGGTATAATTCTATGCTGATCAGGCTTAATATATGTCACACACCCGTCAAGAACAGGCAACATTTTCATTTTCAAATTATGTGAGATTAAAATTACATCTGAGTTTGTTTTACTTGTGTGCAATTCAATATTTGTACATTTTGCAAGTTACAATTGATAATCAGTCCATTGTTGTCCGGATAGCTGTTTTTCTGATTCCTTACAGTGTTACTATGAAGTGTTAATACAGGAAGCACAATTTGAACTGTACAATGTACATGATTAAAACTGTTACAATTGCTAAATGACAACAACTGGAAATTGTTTCCATGTTTGTGCTTCACAAATTGAAAAGACTTTGTCAGCTCTGAACATGTTTTCAGAGATTATTGGTAGTTTGACATTTTGTGGTTTCATTTATTAATGCATGAACAGCAGGTCACCAGTTTCTTCAGCACTTGAGACTTTTCGTCACTGTTACCAGCATTAGTTGATGTGCTAAATGTTTGCAGATGCATTGGCTGGAGGTGATTCAGTACCTTTAAAAAGAAAATAAATGAATACCTTGAGATTCAGTTCTTTTTTTTTTAAGTGTTTTGTCATACTACTAAAGTTTAAAACCAAAATGGCTTTATGGGGACTTAAAAGAGGAATTAAAGTGCTTTATTTAGAGATACATTGGATGGTGAAGAATTCAATTTGGGAGCTGAGAGATTTCATTTTATGTATTGAAAAACTATTACATGTGGCTAGTCACATGTAATAACCGGTGAAGACAGAAAGAAAATTCTTGCACAACCTCAAGGCAAAAAAAAAAATATGCAGAGAAAAATTGCCCCCCACCCCCCTTAAAATTAAAATTGTCCATCCCTTAGCCCAATACAAGATAATGTTCTCACCCTTCTTGAAAAACACATGAGGAAAACACTTTGGTAGAAATTCTGAAGATATTGCACCACTTCCCCTATACTGTTAAATTCCAACAAAACACTCCATTTGTAGCAACATTTCTATGACTATCTCGTGAATGGGAATCAAATAATTTGTAATAACCATGGTTGTCAACAATAACGGCAACTGTGTTTATTTCAATGATCAACAGAAAAGCATTATACTGTGTCATCAACATATCGAAAGCATGTTGTAATGGTAAATGCGGACAATCTCTTATATGAGACATCTGTAAGTCACCAATGCTATCACTAAACCTAATAAAAAATGTTTCATTGTTGATCGATAAAGCAGAAGGAATCTTGGACAGCAACAAATAGTCTTTTCCTGCAAACTTACATAAATGGGAATAAAGTGAATTACTAAGCAACAATATTTCATTTGAATTGTTTCTAATCCAAGCCGATGCATTCGTTCTAAAATTGTAAATGGCCGTCAAGCACATAGCTACACACTGTTTACCAGAATTACTTCCAAACAGCGAGACATTGCCCTGATGAAAATCAGCTGTACGTAACTATCTTTGAGGTATATCCTACAAAATAGCAAGGACCAGGATTCATTTCTACATCGTTAGCAAGTCGAATCAAAAGTGGAATATAACAACGATACATGCAGATTTGTGAGAACCAACGCTTAGTATAGTAACTCATTTGCCACGCATCAACAACATTTCTCAACGTTGGAAGGTATATACATTGTAGCTTCCAGATAAAACAGAAAATTTCTATATAACAACATAGACCAGAATTTTCCTTTGACACGATTTAAACATTCTCTGGCTTTGAGATAAGCATTATATACAACCCCACAGCGGCTCCATATTACATTAAAGATACCATAACTGTATACACAATATGCTGGTAATGATGGCTCACCTTTTATTAATAGCTTGAATCTCCTTCTCTTCCTTCAATACAATGAAGTTGCTCCCATATTCTGTACGTATACACAACTGATCATGAACCACCGCACACTTCGTTTTCAGGTAACAGCTCTCGTAGGATACTCAGTTATAAGTCAAGTTCAGTAAATCAATGCTATTTCGGCGTTATTTCTGGCCATCAGTTCTGACAAGTTCTTTCTGAGACAAGCAAAGATCCGTTCTAAAAACAGCGCCCGGACTCCCAGACCTTTTGCCTATCGCCAGTGCGAGTATGTACTGCTAATGTGTGTATATCACTCCGTGTCTGTTTGTTTGCAAGTGAGCGCAAATATATTCACGATAAATAAAGCACGGCGGTGTAAAATTTGAAACAGACAAGCAAACCTTTTCTCCACACTTAAAAACAAAATGGCGGAGCAAAACAAACTCCCTTCGACGAGGTGGTCACGTGACCTTATCTTCCAAGCTAGTTTCCAGTGTTTCTCGGGTGTAATCCGGACAGCCGCCGGACAGACACCACAGCACGACGGCAATAATGCGATGACTTCGTCATCGCTTAAAAAGGAACGACCCGCTCGGGAAAGAAGTTGCAGGCGTTCTAATAGAGGCAAAATAAGGCAGAGTTTAACTTCATGGAAAGCCCCAGTATACACAAGGTTGTAAAAAAGGTGTTTTACCCCTTTAAGTCCTAAGAGTGATCAGCATTAAATTTCTCCTTGTAATATCAATGCCTTATCAATCAAAAAGGTCATGAGAATTAAGGACATGATCACACAAGATGAGTTCTCTTGATATCCAAACAATTTCTCCCACTACTTCTATAGGAAATGTATAGGACTAGAAATAAGAATTTAAATTTTGATATTAGGGCTTAAAGGGTTAAGTAACTATATTTTTCTAAAGGGAGTAGTAGAGACTCTTGTAAGCGTTTATCAAAATTGGAAACACTCGTGTCACCAGTTTCTTCTTTTGACCCACGAATGCGTTTGGAGAAAACAAGAAACACACAACCAAGCATGGCTTTACACAAACTCAGGGTCATGACAAGAATCCTGTTGTCACGTTATTACTGTCTCGCTCCTCCCCATTTCCCTTTGTTATTGTGCAAACAATCAAGCAAAGTAGGCCAGACAAACTAAATGCAATTACATCGTCTAACCTGCGCTAACCACTCGGCTTGGCTTGGAGTGCCAGGCTCACCTAAAAAACAATCATACAGCCATAAAATATCTTCATAATTTAATGGAAATATAAAAGTATAATTTATTTCAAGTAATCGAGTCCAGTTCATAATTGACCAAGTAATTTTGCGGGGTGCTGGCTATAAATCGACCACAGTTCAAATTTAAAATTCCAATTATCCCGAGCTTTAAGGATAGTGTAAACTTTATGGACGATGATCTGAGATGATCATGTTTCACTGCTAACAAAAAAGATCATCTTCTCCTAATATGGGTCACGCAAATACCTTTACAAATCTCAACAAAGAGGAGAGAAAAAAAACTTTACCCATCTTCATTAAAGTCCACGAGTTATTGTCCATTTGCATGCTGGCTTGAAGAAAGTACCGACCATCGGTCCACATGCCAGCCTTGTTCATGGTAATCACTGCATCACCTACATCAGAATAAAACAACAAAAACGAACGATTTTCAGCGGAAGTTGCCATTCACGCTTTACATTCTTATTGCACGAATTAACTCCTAATTAGCTACGATATGCTCCCGTGTGGCCTCGTAGTCCAGTCGGTACAGCAACAGTAATCAGAATTGCAGTGGAATTGGATGTCGTGATTTCGAATCCAACTGATACTGGGTTCCCGACCGACATCGAAAAAATTATTCTTTGCGTCGTGGTCCCCATATCCTTATTTTGGCTAATGGATCTATTTCAGCACTAAAATTTACTGTAGAGGATAATTCTCTGATTTCCGACTTGTATTATTTACCCAATATCTCATGTTGAGTGATTGGGCTGCCTGTGGTCCAGCCCACCTCATTTTTATCTCCTGTAAGTTAATGTTTAACTTACAGGAGTATTATGTCGTCTAACCTGCATTCTTTGTCGATCCATGGGTACATTCTTTGTTAGCTGCATTTTTGTTAGATACTATTAATAGACTTTATTGGACATGAGAGTCGAGTAGCAAATTTTTTTGCAAGGGGTTTAGCGAGCGCAGGCTTGTGGCGTGATGAAGCGATATATTCATAGCTTGATTTAGTTAACTGAGATTTTAAGGAACGTTAGAAGAGAGCAATTTATGTGGCGATATTTTAGTTTGTAGAGGTCTGAGAAGTATTGAGAAAGGGAAGGCTTTTAAAAGAGTTTGGGAAGGGTTTGAAAAGCTCAGAAAGCTTTAATGTTAAATATGAGGAGCATGAAAATGTCTATGTTTTTTAAGTTAATTTAAAACCTGTGACTTTTTGCTTTGTAGTTTACGATATGTGCATTTTGAATTAACCTTTTAAGCGCCAGTAGTGATCAGTACCAAATTTCTCCTTTTAGTATCAATGTACTATTAGGTACAGAGGTGATAAGAATTACGATAATGATCACCCAAGATGAGTTCTCTTGATCCTTTAACAATTTCTCCTGATTTGTCTTATACGAAATGTATGGGAACCAGTAAGGAGAATTTGTGCTTTGAGTTGAATTAAATATTGAAAGAAAGATACTCACAGACAGTCGAGTCCGCGCCAGAAATCACTGGCCTGAATGAACGAAAGTTCTGGCGCTCTCAGCTTAGACATTCTTGAGACATTCTTTCAACCTTAAACCGCTTATCTCAATGAAGGTCAATAAACACGTCGATTTTAATTAAATGCGCGAATTCCTATAAAGTCTATAACTAAAATAGATATTTTCAAACGAAAGGAAAATATGAAATGTAATTGTGAAATATAGGTTTGGGTTATTAAAATTCTGAGTTTTTAAGTTTAGGTATTAGTACAAAACGCGTTTTTAGAGGAAAATAAAAGAACATATGTTATATTCATGATAAGTATTTGTTATCAAAGATTAAATCTGAACACCAGACATTGTGTTTGTGTGGTTGTCTTGTGAAGTGAAAAATGTTTCTTCCCAAAATGATAAATGGGGACTCCCTCGATCCGAATATGCGAGTTTTAGTGAGTATAGAATCCTTTGCATCCCATATTTTTCGAGCCGGAAAGTTCGAATTTGGCGGCCGGATCAGAAAGTGTCGATCTCCATTTTGCGCGCAATCAAAACGGTCGTATTAGGAGTGTCATAGCGAACAAGAGGGATACGAGGAGATGAAGCACTTTACAGTGGCATGTTACCGCTTTTTTTTCGAGCTACAAGCACTGGGATCAGAAAGTGAGAATACCTATATGTGATTTGTTTAAGGGAAAGGATTAAGGAAAGAAGCGGACGCATTTTGCCTGTGTACACGATTTATGTTCGGTCAACTTTGACAACTTTCAACCCGCTTGTGAACTACTCTTATCAACGAATGATCCAGCAGCCTTTTCTCTAACATGTCATACGCAAACAAAATGTGAAGCTATCCAATTATTGCCAAGGATTTGGGAATAGGTTCCATTACCACAAAATGGACGATTGTTTCATGGAATTCTGTTAATTACTCGAGAACGCACCGCCGGAAGAGTAAGTGTGCAAACTATTGTACTCGAACAGGACCCACCATTTTACAAAAAAACTGGTGGTCTCTTTATGTACCCCCTCTCCCCGGCGCCTAAAAAGATGGTGTCTTGTTGGTATAGCCCCCATTCTATCAGGAGTAGAAACTGGGAGAAAGATAAAAATCTTCCTGTACGTGCCATTTTACTAGCAATGCAAGCTTCATGCACACAGAATATTAAGCTCTCATCTCTAACTTTAAGGCCAAAAAATTGTGTCCATTACAGTCATCAGATAGGTGGTATCTTGTGTAATCCCCCTACCCCTACACAGGGTGGGTCCTCGTCAAGTATACTTGTTATGACCAATTCCCTTACATGATTGGCGATCGGTGTTTTCAATATTTATAGGCCACTTTTATAGCTGCATACTGGTTTGAGAGAGTAAATGACTATACAAAACAACAGTGTTATTACTGAATGTAAATATTTATTGTGAAATTCGGACGAAATGTTTCGTAATCAAAACAGCGATGAAACTGGCCCTTGCAGTGAAACAGATTCGGTGAGCGACGTAACCTCCTACGCAGACGTCCAGTTAGGGCTCGTCACGCAATCTTTCCTCCCCCACGAACGTGGGACGTCTAAGGACGTCTGCGTAGGAGGCTATGAGGGACGTGAACCGCTGTTAGTTGTTAGTATATGTTAATGCCCTGTACTGTTCCTGACAGTATTTATAAACGTCTCGTTTATATTAAGAAATGCAAACTAAATAAATGTAAATAATCATCTCATGTATTGCTATCATTTTAATGTGAAACTTTGTGAGAAGTTGCATACTATGAGGATTCTAACTTGGTAAAGTGGTTGATTTTAATGTAGAAAAATTGTGCTCATCTCATGTATGAGAGGAAATTTAGAAGCATATTTCCATATCTGTAGGAAATCAGGGTTTTTATGTAGCAGTAATTAAAGAGTATTTGGATGGACTGGTACATGTACTTGAATGAAACCAAATTTTATGAAATTCTTATGTAAAGGTCAAGGGCCCGGCTGTGGGATTTTCTGCAACCATTCTCTGCGTTTCGGAGGATTTTCTTGCGCGTTATCATGGATAACTCGACCGAAGGCGCAGTAATATATATATATATATATATATATATATATATATATATATATATATATATATATATATATATATATATATATATATATATATATGTTTATGGAGGAAAGAAACAAATAAACTACGCTTTCATCCCGACAAGCCTGTTTCGTGGTTGCCCACTCATCAGGGGATTCCCAGATGAGAATCCCCTGATGAGTGGGCAACCACGAAACAGGCTTGTCGGGATGAAAGCGTAGTTTATTTGTTTCTTTCCTCCATAAACATATACTTCGCTCTACATTTATGTATTGAGCACTGTTTTACGAATATCCAGTTCTACACTTATATATATATACTAGTATAAGAATCTTTTTTATGGGAAGAATATTGGGGCTGAACTTGGCGAATATACCATAGGCTGAGATTTTGTTAAGTACATTTTTTGCGTGCTGATGGAAAATAAATACAATAAAATCACATAATATTTTAAATGAACTTTAATATACCATTGAAAAGTATGGAAAATTCTTTCCATTTCAAACAAAACTAGCTATAACAAAACGATAAAAACTAGTACTAAACATTCATATGATCGACATATCGGCAATTCGGATAAAAGGTACAAACGATATCCATGACAGTTGGTCGTTTTTATAATATTCTATAGAAGTTTGTTGACGTCCATGAATGACAATTATATCGCGGTAGTACAATAACGTGTATGTCAGTGTGTATGTACATAAAGTGTAAAATAAATATAAAGGCATGGGTGTTATGGAGGCTTCATGAAATACTATACTATACTAGCATTAAAAATATACATTCTTCTAAAACAAAGAGCGTACAGGAAACACAAAGAGAGAGCGAGAAAATCATTTGGAATGCAGGAAACGATTGCAGTAAATCACACTTAAGCTGCTTTATGCAACCGGCCCCTGATATCTCAACCAGACTGAAGTACAATCAAACTTCTTTATTAGGGCACAAAAGGGACAGAACAGAGTGTCCATATCTTTATCATTTGTATGAACTGTTGTGTGTATATTTCTATGAACTGTTTCTGTTTTATTGAGGTCTCGAGGTGTCTGTGAGGATGTCTGTTAACTCAATGACAGTATAGTGTACAGCCGCCCCTTCCTTTGAAGAAAAGCTAGCCATACACATGTTCAATGAAAACTTCCCCCTTTATTTTGTGGCTTTAAGCCTGAAATAAAAAAACATATTTTTGGCAGGCTAAACCTTGTCTCAATTGATTTTATTTTATCTGTTTCACAAGCCACATGACCCGTCAGAATACCCACCTATATTGTATGTCTAAAGCAGAAGTAAGAAATGTCTTAAAAGAAGTTGTGTACTAGTACCAGCATGTAAACTTGTGAAAATAGCCCTTTATAAGGGGTGCTTACCAGTGTAGGAAAAAACCGGTTAGGATGACCGTTACATAATGGTAATCGATTTTTCAAATATACCGACCAACCGATTAGATTATCCTGGTACCCAGGTCGTTCACTCGATTTATAGCACGAAATTCCACTGATTTCTGCTATTCCTCCGGTAAAACAAGTGCTGGGGTGTTTTTGTGGTCCATAGTGTCGGAGATGAATAAGCAAGAACCACATTGTTGACGAGACGCCATATTAGAGACCTTAAGCAACGACGACGAGTTGGACGACGACGACGAGTAGAATTGCTGAAGGAATGGGCCGAGGACGTCGTTCACGGTGGGAAAGCTAAAATGTTAAGCGCGCGCTTGGACGTGGACGAGGACATGTAACGATACAGTGCTCACCTTTTTTTCGTGAAAATCGAGAAACAGTCCAATAATGTTATCATGTCTTCTTTTCACGAGGTCCAAGACCTACTTCTTTTGAGTTATGACGACGGTATTCTAGATAAAGATGAGTTTTTGCTACTACATGAGCAAATATTTACATCAAAATATAAGCTAATTTTTCGGAAAATTTCACTCTAAAATGACCTTAATAGCATGAAAATTTACGGCCTAAAACAAATGTAAAAGATTACATATAGGTCGGAATTAAGGAAATCGCTTTGTAAGTTCTCGATTTCACCTTCTTAAGTTAAATGTTTTGCTGACAAGATGCAAATCCCTCAAAGCCCGAATATTGACTGTTTGCAAATTTTTATATTTCAAAATCGCACTAAGATGCAATATCATGCAAAGATGGGAGGCTAGAGAATATCTAACTTTTCATTCCAAAAGCCAAACATAAACTTTCTTCCAAAGCACGATGAAAATACATAAATTTATACTCACGCTCTCTTGACGTTCGGCCAGGACGGCAAAGATGGCATTTTCACGTTCTGAACTTCATGTGGACGACGAGTGAAGCATGCGCCGTAGCGCGCTAAGCGACATTTTCACTTCCGGTCGTCGTCCTGAGGGCTTGTCGTCGACCTTGCTTAAGGTCCCTATTGAAAAGACAACTAAAACCGCGCGAAGGTCCTTCAAGAGAGCCTGGAAACGGAAGTATCGTTCAAATGGTACGGATAACGAAACGAAAAAAATAGTGGAGGTAGTCCACAATTTCCGAACAGATTTTCCGGAAATTATCTGCTCCATTCGACTTTCAACCGAAATTTCCGGATTTTTTGGCTAAATGGAATGCGCCCAAGATATCCATACAAAGCAAATAAAGTAAGCAAGGCTGATATTGCGTAGAACACTTAACGCGGCAACGACATGATACGGAACCCAAACTGAAAGTCGATGTAGTAGCAGCCTTGCTTACTATATTTGTGTTCACATTTTTGGCTAATTAGATCTTCTCTAGATCCTACGTACAGCAGCAGCATTTCGTGTGCGGTCCTTTGCCAATTATTCATACAAAGCAACCATGTCTGACAACATAATTTTCTCACGCTTTCTTGCATCATTCTCACTATTCGGAAATTCAAGACATTTACGGTATTCTCACGAAACGGTCCAAAAGCGTTCATCATGTACGGTTTACCCCATTTCGATTGAAAATGACGTGATAACGGCTTTAAAATGACATCGTCCCTCGTGATACTCGAAATAACTCCTGAACACTCCCCGTCACTAACAGTAACAACAAATGAGGATTTAAACTCAAGAAACCGCGTACCCTTACTCTAAATGCCTAATTGTAACATCCAAAACAATATTCAGACATAATATGACAGCAATGCATGATGGGAAGAACTTACAGGAGATAGCCCATAGGGCACTTTGATCTCTTGCATGAGGCCAATTGCTGGTTTTCACTTACGTCATATCAAAATTCAATTCAAGTTGTTGTGAGAATTAAAATGCAAAAAAAACTTATATCCTATTTTATAGTAGTAATTGTACCTAAACATTCTTTGTATCAGCCATTATTATATGTATAGTAGGAAGTGTATTTTGTGTGCTAATAGTAGTAGTTTTTGGTTTAAATAAAAAAAAAATACCAAAATGTTTATGGAATTGTAGAGAGTTTAAAACTACACATCTGGGCCAAATTTTTAAGCGCAAGAGCATTTCATTCAAGAGTTATAGGCGAACGAGTATTGGTCATTTTTAGTAAGAAATATATGGAACATCTATCTTTGTGTCGCGCTGGTTTTCACTGGGGACGGAGACGGACTCGGAGTCGTAGTCGGAGTCGTAAGAGTGCTTCCGATCTAGTGTAAATCGAAAATCGGAGTCGTAAGCGGAGTCATAAGCACGCCGACGGAATCGGAGTCGGAAGAATCAGAACGGTTCCATTTTCTTCCGATTCCGCTGATGACACCGTAATCTTCTTCCGATTCCGTCGGTTTGATTTTTAACCCGTGAATACGCGCATGCGTAATGAACGGGTTATCGGTAACGGCGGCCAATTCACTCACTCACTCACTCACTCGCTTGCTCGCTCGCTCGCTCGTATAAACTTTTTCCGCATATCTACGTTGAAATAACAAAATTTTACCTTTAATGCAACGATAAAATCGATCAAAAAGGAGTTTTCAACCGAGACACACGTGTCTACCTTGAAGCTATTAAATTTATACTGTTCAAAGCCAGTGATCACGGTGGCCGAATGGCGTAAAGCGCGGACTGCAAGTCGAAAGGACCCAGGTTCGTTTTTTTTTTTTTTTTCTTTTTTTTTTTCCTTTCTTCTTCAGACTGAACATTATGAAAGTAATGTGCCGTATTTTTCTTTGTGCGTTTGTCAACAATCCTTACGTTTAATTTAAAAAAAATATATTGAACCGTGTCACATAAGCTTACCGCAATATTGCGTTACGCGTTAGCATTTCTTATTCACGAGTTGGCTCTTAGGAGCCTTTGAACACTAGATAGTAACGCTCTGCGCTTCTGATTACGATTCCGACTCCGACTCCGTCGTTAGTGAAAACCAGCCTTTTAGGGACACAAACATGGCGGCCAAAACTTCAAAGTCTTAATTACATCAAAAATCTAAAACCTTTACAAATCGGAAGCAAAACATCATTAAAACCTGAAACTTTTTGTGAAGGATTGTAACACTGATATCCACATACCATGTTTATAGAAACAGATTTGTAGGATGTATAGTTTAGATTTTTGAATTTTTATGACGTTATATGAAAGCTAAGAATAGGAACAAACCGTCTTGACAACTGGTCAATCTGGTTTGACTATCGAAAGGGGGCATTCTGGAATAAGAATTTACAATAGAAGGATGCTTGCCTCTGGAGCCTGTAAATCCGGATATGTACTGGCGGCGTTGAAAGTGTGGTGCAACATATTCACTCTGAGTTCAGAAAAGAAATAACAGAATTAACTTATTATATGAACGCCAAATTATATTAACGCTAAATTCTAAATGTTGTTAGTTGTTTAGTGGTCTCAATATTACGGAAATGTAAATATAACATAAAATTAAAATGTATTAAGTCATTATCTGTTGTTTATCCTAAAGCCTTCCTACAACCTTACATGGACGGTACATGTAGAACAGATGTAGTACTCTCGCGTGCTAAACTTTTGACACTTAAATAAAGTGTTTATTTTTTCAAGTTTTTTGTTTTACTAAAGTACTTAAAGCTTTGGCTACCTCGGACAGTTCCTGCCAATCTGTAATTTTCTTTTTCGTAGTAGAATATTTAAAACAGTGATCGGCCGAAAGCGACAATTGAACAAATCGTAAAAAAAAACCTTGAAAGTACGTTTGTGACCCTTGCCGTAGGCAATGACTTAAAATGAAAATTGTTTCCCAGTCTAGCTTCATTGAACCGAAGATCATTAAAAGTCAAATGGTGTAAGATCTGTAAAAGTTTGGTTGAAAAGAAATACCTTATGTGAGAACTGTTTAGCAAAACATCTGCTCCTATGTTATTTTATATATAATTTTTTTAGATTAGATTCTAAAAAAGCCGTGAAAGAGGCTATGAAATGCCGGAGAATATGGCGGTTTTTTTCGTCAAAACTGTGCTACAATTACTGCAAAGAACCGTTATTCGTGCACACAATTCTGTGTGAACATTAAGAGGACGACATAAAGTGAATCCGTAAACGGAGAAGAAACTACAGTCACACGGGGGAAGAACTCGAAAAGTTTAGCTGACATTTTTCAAGTTGCAAACCATTTTCATCTCGGTCATCTGCAGCCATAGACAGTTGTTCATAGTTTCAGTTCACTTATGTAGTCATTCTTAACGAAACTGGTCCATTATTTTAGCCGGTTTCCTTTCGTGTAAACATGTTTTGTGCTTTACAAAGTGATGTTCAAACTGCTGACATAGTCCCTTTAAGACTAATACTAACTACCCTTGTTACAAGAGCAGTTTTCAATTGAGTGTGGTAAAACCAAAACCAAAGTAATTTAAATACTCTGACCAATCACAGCAGTCGTAAACAATCCAACGAACCAATCAGAGCTCGAAGCAATTACATGTCGGCGGCGCCAAGCGCGGGAAAACGTGTGCCAGCAAGTCACGATTAGTTTTGGTTTCACTTCTGATTGGTCGAGAAAGTGGCGTGAGATTTTTTAGCCAATCACAAAGCGTAGCAATGAAAAACCAAAGCAATTGTGTAATTACTTTTCACACTCAATTGAAAACTGCTCTATTAGGACTTAAAGATGATATAATAAGTAAAGAAATTCTTGACTTCAGACAGTGAACTGGTCTTGAAATTGTTGTTGTTAATGAATTTGATTTACCGGATATGAAAGAAACGAAAATGATTATTTCATGTAAATTTCTTTCTTTAGATTGTATCGGTAGAAAATAAAGTTGTTGTTGTTTAAGGGTAGGGTAAATGGGCAGTCAAGCTTGGTAATGACTAAAGTAAAGAAGACAAAAATTGTCCATTCGCCCTTTATCCCAACTGGGATGAACACTAATAATTATCCTGTAAAGAGAATAAACACAGAGAGAAAGTGTTACTATATGGGTATGTCGTACCATGTGTTGATCAACAGATGGAACGATGTAGGCCTGAATGTTTTCACTTTGCATAAATGCTCGCAGCTTCATCAACCGCTCAGTTGTGTTCACTTTGGGCAAAGATGGAGCCTGAAATCCAAACAAAGTTACAAATGTAAAGTGAAGAAATGATCATCGCAGTTGTGTTTGCAATTTAAGCAGTTGCAAAGAGGCCTGAAAAAGCGATACCAATTGACTTATGAAGCCAGACCATTAATAATAATTTAATAATTAATAATAATTTATTCACTTAATATAGCGCCTTTTAACATTAAAATGATCAAAAGCGCTTTACACAGATTTTATACTTTATAATGTAATCCTAATTAATACTAATTTAACACAAGTTTTATACTAATAATAATTAAATCCTAATTAATACTAATTTAATACTAAGAATGCACAAATAACCACCCCCCCAAAAAATTACTCGTTGTAGGCTAAATTAAAAAAATATGTCTTAAGTTTTTTCTTAAAAATGCTAAGTGATGTCGTCGTTCGACCATTGCTGCCGTCGTTCGACCATTGCTCCCGATGGGTGTGGCTTCATAGCTTGGTTGGTAGAGCATCGCACCGGGACGCGGAGGTCAAGTTCAAGTTCAAGTCATTTTTTATTCACACTTGTTTCATTACAGTAAAATATTCCAAAAATAGCAGAAAATAAACCAAGGAGGAAGAATTACATAATAAATATGAAATTACATCTAGCAAGGGAGAAGTGTGTTGTGACCAATTCGAGTTGGCCACTACCACAGCGAAATTAATTGAGTAAGGAAATAAGTTCACATAACTATTACAAGGCTCAATATTAGGGAAAAGAGGAACAAATTAAAATAAAATTTAACGAATATAAACAATTGCAGTATTATGTTAGGTTACCAAAGAGGAAGAGCTAATATTCCTTTTGAAACCGTCCACCTCATTGGCTAAAACGTGAAAATCTACCATAACTTAACCACGCAGTGCATTTATTTCTCTCTAGTTTACTAATTGATTCCCTATTAGTGAAAACTATTCTGAGTTTTAATGCAACCAAAATTCTATGTGGGAACATATAAAATTAGAAGCCTTTATTGGCCATTGTTTTGGAGTTTCACGATTGGATGAAATCTTGTAGCACAAAAGAAACATCACTTTAAAATAAAGTTCTAGTACATTTTATTTAAAAAACATGTTGTCCATAGGTTGATGTATTCTCAGTAAGAAACACCTAAACAATCTTATGTGGGGAAAGCGAAATGCCGCGGAACAATAGAGCGTTGCCTAGTTCTTCAAGTACACGCATTGTTACTTAATATGATCCAGACATTTAATTTCAATTGTAATTGTTTCCCAAATCTTTGATGCCGTAGCTTTGAATCTTGTAAGACCACAATTAGTTCTGGAAGCTGGCCTGTAAGCATACCTGGTGTTATAGTTGTGGTCTTTGGAGGCAGGTAAAATCATTTCAGAAAGGCCAGCCGGGGTTCCTTTTTTTGGACATTGTATGTTATGCACAAGGGAAGAAGTGTTTAATTTAAAGACATTCCAAGCTTAAAGACCTCCAGCAGTGTATAGTATGATGGTGGGCTTACTCTGTTGCTTGCAAAGAAGATGCAGCGAAGGCACTTATTTTGGCTTACTTTTGATTCTGTTTAGCTTGGTTGAGTATGCAGTAACCCAGCTCGTTTGTCCAAACGTTAAATAGGGGTACAGTAGAGCTGCCTGAGTGTGTTAATAGAGACATAATATCTAAGTTTATATAGGATTGCAATATTTTTCGTTAGTTTGTTGTGAATGTGTCTAATCTAAGCATCCCATTTTAAATGTTCATCAATAAAGCCACCCAAGTATTTGATTTCTGACTTTTGTTCCGTATATCACAGATTGTTATCCTGATCATATAATTTATCTTTAATTTTAAAATTAGGTGATATCACGCGCGCTTTCGCGCTATAATAGTTTCAGAATTCAACACATTGATAACAAAGCACAGTTTGAAGAAAAAATATCGAGGCCTGTCCGTCATTTTTGCATTCTCTTGTCAAAATGCGAAATTTACCTCTATCGTTAGATATACGTCATGTAGACATAGCAAATACAAATCAAAGGCCACAAATACTGAATCTGAACTCAAAGAATCAGCTTTCTTCAACCCAGAAAACATAACCACTTTAAATGAGGAAGAAATGAATTCTTGTGAAGGCCAAATAACCGTAGAAGAATGCTTTAATGCACAAAAAGATTTCAAAAAACATAAAACGCCTGGTACCGATGGTTTTCCTGTTGAATTCTATCGCTTTTTTTGGCCTGAAATCAGCAAAGAAATGATAGTTTCAACTTTGCCTTTCAATCGGGGATGCTATCTATTAGTCAGAGGAGAGGTATCAACTCGCTTATTTCAAAAAAGTCCAAAGACACAACTATTTTAGAAAACCTAAGGCCTATATCACTCCTTAATGTCGATTACAAAATCCTTACTAAAGCCTTAGCAAAAAGACTTGAAAAAGTGCTCCCTAGCATTATAAATCCTAAATAAAACCGGTTATGTGAAAGGCCGTTACATTGGTGAAAACATTCGGCTTATTCAAGACATAATACAACACACTAACCAGACAAACAAAAAAGGCATTGCAATATTTCTCGATTTTAAAAAAGCATTTGATTCGATTGAATGGCCATACCTTAACGACGCTCTCAAATCTTTTAATTTCGGACCTGACATAATAAACTGGTTTAACATATTTTACAACAATGTTTCTAGTTGTGTTTTAAATAATGGGCATGCCTCGAATTTCTTCTCTTTGCAACGCGGTGTTCGACAAGGTTGTCCTTTATCGGGTCTCCTATTTGTCCTGGGGATTGAACTTCTAGCGAGAGCTTTAAAAAATTATGGATCTATAAAAGGCATTAAAGTAATCAAGAAATAAAAGTATCACAATACGCCGATGATACCACTCTCTTTGTCCGCGACCAAGAATCCGTATCTGAACTACTTAAATTTCTAAATGATTTCAACACTCTTTCTGGGCTAGAAATAAAAACTGCTAAAACTGAAGCAATGTGGCTAGGACAATGGCAAAACAACAATGACACCTCTTTTGGTTTCAAATGGCCAAAAGAACCAATACCATCTCTTGGAATATTTTTCTCACAAAATCAAACAGATGCGGAAGAGCTCAACTTTGGAACCAAAATTCGAGATTTAAAGAAAACATTAAATACCTGGCAAAAAAAACTTACGTTGTACGGAAAAATTAATATTGTTAAAACACTAGGGCTCTCTAAACTGACTTTTAACGCTTCCGTTTTAAATGTGCCAAAACATTATATACAACAAATAAATCAAATTATTTTCAGTTTCATTTGGAACCGTAAACCCGCAAAAATTAAAAAAAGTACTATTATCGCAGAAAAAAAAGGTAGCCTTAAAATGTGCGATTCTGAAATTATGGAAAAAGCGTTGAAAATTGCTTGGATTAGTAGAATTCAAAGTCAATCATCTGCTTCTTGGAAAATTATTCCTAACCATTGTGTAAATCATCACAGTAATATCTCTTTCCTGACAAACTGTAACTATGTAACCAAATTACTTAAGCTAGAGAGCCTCCCTATTTTTTATCGTACGATTCTTGGTTATTGGCACGACTTCAAAAACTTACCTGATTGTATTACTGCTAATATTGAAAATGAAATTATATGGAACAATTGTAATATTTTAATTGATAAGAAGCACGTTTTTTATAAAAAATGGTTCTCAAAAAATGTTATTCATGTGCAAGATTTACTAAATGAACAAGGCAACTTTTGTAATTTTTCAGAATTCAAAACAAAGTTTAATTTAGATGTACCCTTTACGAAGATTTATGGTCTTATCAGTGCCATTCCTCGCGCGTGGAAAAATGCTTTAAAAATGCATGGTCAAAACAACCTTAATGATACTTCCATCACTACATTAAGTTCCTTCTCCCATTTTTTTTGACCCGCAGGGACAGTCTTAGTTCCATTGATAAATAGCCAGTAGTAATCTTTACATTTCAATTTAATTAAATCGATTGTTACTGAGGGGGACAGTTGGAATTGAGTATTTTCAGGCAGAAATGTGTGTTTTATTTGAACAGATCTCGCTTTCAAAATAATATGCTTTGGGATTGCAGATAGCACCTGCAGATAACTTAAGAAGTTTGTCTTAATCCCATATCTTTCTTGAAACATTTGGAAAGATAACAGTTTTCCGTCTTTATCCATTAGGTCGTGTACTGACATTATTCCCTTCTCTATCCATGCATTATAACAAAAAGGTTTTCGGTCAATTAAAATATTAATATATTGAATAAGAATAAGTCGTGACCACTCGCGCAATTATAGAGGGTCCTTAATTCAAGGAAATAAAGTAAGATGAACTTGTAAAAGTGTGGAATTGACGATTGTTCAACCAATTTGGTGTCAAAATTGCAGTGAAGCAGGAAATTTAGTCCACCATACCTTTTGAAAAAGTGTGTTGGAATGGATTTCCATTTTTCTACTGGATTTTGCGTTGTTATTAAGAGTCTCGAAATCCAAGCTAACCTCAGCGATTTAAAGAGAATAATTGGATCAGGAGCACGTAGACCTCCGTCAGCATAATCGTTACGTAATACATCTCTTTTTATCTTGTCTTGTTTTTTGTTCCAAATGAAATTAAAAATATATTTTTTGATTTTTAAGATATCATCTGGGTTAATATCGAGCGAGGATGCCGAATATACCAATTGTGAAATACCAATTGCTTTTGCTATGAGGCATTTGCCAAATAGAGATAAATTGCGACCACTCCAAATATCCAGTTTTGTGCTTAATTTTCTAATTTTGGCCTCCACGTTTTTTTCATAGTTTCCCTTTATATCGTAAGATATGAAGATTCCCAGCGCACGCTCGGGCACTTCACTCCAATTTAGGTCCAAGGGTTTACTCGGGTTAGTTCTCCACGGCCCAAGCCATATTGCTTTATTTCTAAAAATGACGCATCTACAAGCTATTTGCTTAAACTTAATCAGTGTCTTTTGTTTGCAAAATACTATCTGTACCATCAGAAATTAAATTCTAAATCGTGTAATTTAACTGAATTTATAAATCAGCTTAATTGGAAATATTGTATAGGAAGCTTTGATAAGTAGCTTATACAGGGTAGTTATCATAGACTTTTTTTTTCTTTTTTGTGTTGTGTGTTGTCCTTTTATTTAACTTTTACAATGATGTATTGTTTTCACTTAAATAAAAAAAAAAAAAAAAAAAATACTTCCATCACGTCTCTAATCACAAGTTCTATTTATTCTGTAATCTTAAAAAACACTTTCGTACCGCCAACCTCTCAAACTAAAATTTTACGATACGGCTTTTTAGAAAATAATGTTCATAAGGTTTACCAAATGCCTTTTATAGTTACAAAAGAAGTCAGTTAACTCAATGTTTCAATACAAAATCATACACAACATACTCCCTACTCAAACAAGCCTTTATCGTGACGGTATCTCTGAAAGTGATCTTTGTCCGTTATGTGAGTGTGAGAAGCAAACTTTAAACCATATGTTAATCCTATGCAGTAAATCACTCTCCTTCTGGAACACGTTTCAAGAGTGGTGGTTTGGAAAAGCACGTGAAAGACTTTCTTTAAAACATAGTAGCATATTATACGGTTATTTTGACAAAATAAAATACTGGCAGGCATTAAACTACTCAGTTCTAATAGCAAAATATCATATATTCTGCACGTCAAACGGGCGCCAAGTTGGATTATACTTTTGTAACTTCCTGCTGCGAATACAAGAAAAAATTGAAATAATGAAAGAAATTGCAATTGCAAAGAAATGCATGTCTACGTTTCGCCGAAAGTGGACAGTTCTTCTGAAATTAATATTAGTAAATTTATTAATGTAATCGTACGTCTGTGTAGTCTGTATAGTATCATATTGTAATGCTGTGATGTAAATAATGTACATGTTTCAAATAAAGTTGTTCATTATGAAAAAAACATTGTAGACATAGCGTATATCGATAACTTTTTGACCATCAATGTGTTGAATTATAATACACATTATTATTCGACATAGCATTCTAGAGTGCAAATACGCATCAAAATGAGTGCAAATATGACACGTTCATTACATTCTTCTGACCGCGCGCTAGGAAAAACAGTTTCAAAAACTTAGTTTTAGGAGATTACTGTCGTATAATAAACAATTCATTCAGCGAAAAGTTGTGTAATACGGTTGGGCATTTTTGCTCGTCAGATTTTATTTTTTCTCACCAACACAACTTCACGATGAATAACCTCTATTTATAATTCAACACATTGACACACTGCCTAAATATGGTCATAGCGCTCTCGATATCGGTAGCTCCAGATGACATGCAACGTTCATGTGCGACCACCTCTCCTAAGCGAGCACTTTTCCAAAATACCACATTTCGTCCAGTTAAATCACTATAGTCCAAACTCCTCGTAACCGACAACCTCTCAAAAGCGACCGCGACCACTTTCAATATAGGTGGTTTTCACGTTACGTCACGGCGGCCATGTTGGTGCACACCTACAAAAGAATTTTAATGAACTTCTTTTGTTATGTGCACCAACATGGCCGCCATGGCCTTTGTCATGGTCAAGCCCAAATCATACCGTCCAGAAGGACGTCGGACACCTTATTGAGACTTATATAACGGAGTAACTGGTTTGCTTTCAGTTGAGATAAGGGATAGCAGTTTACAGCTATTTCAATTAACGTTGTCGGATGAAAAAGGCAAAAAGCCAAGACTGCAAGGTTGTATGGGTTTTATATGCAATGGCTTTAACCCTAACCCATACTACCTTGCGGTCTTGGCTTTAAGCTTTCATCCGACAACGTTAATTGAAATAGCCGTATACAGTTAAATTTAGGACTAAGCAACCCGTGAAGCTAGGTGGTACAATGGTACGGTAGGCTATGTAAGCTTAAGCCTAGCTGAGGTCACAGGTTCAATCCTGAGTGGGGATTTTAGATGTTCTTTTTTACACTTTAAACTTTATTGAAAATAAAATTCTAAGTGTCGACATTACGTTATGTAAGTCTCACTAAGGTGACCGACGTGACCCAGCTCTTGGAAAGCGACCACTCGCCCCTATTTCTATGTCACTGCATACGCAAATAGAATAATGTGTTGCGGTACAAGTCCGACTGGCATCAAAAGTTCAATATGATACAGTATGTTGCATTGTACATTCAAATTACTACACGTTCATATGATTCAAAGTTAAGATCCCCCTGTGGTCTCACCTCTTGTAAGCGACCACCTCTCATACGTATGTGACCACCTAACAGTTTTGGTTGGTCGTTTACGGGAGGTTATGAACACACTTTAGTACCATACTTTATAATCGGGTGTTTCTTGGTGTTGCGGAAGCCATTGTTGGTTAGCTTTTGTGTTGTGGTGTGGGTATTGTTCAGTGTCTTTTGAATCTTTTGTTTTACGTCATTTGGTGATCACACCATCCGCAACACCAAGAAACTACCTTACAATCTTTACTATTCACGCTGCATATATTACGAGCAACGCATACAAGATTAGTACATTTAAAGAAATTATCACTTTGGCCGCTCAACTGCAATGCGGCGTGGTTGTGAACACACTTTATAACCATACTTTACAATCTTTACTTTACAGGTTCAATTGCATATCCGGCGATGGTGGCAATTTTGCATGGTGAAGGAAAGTGAACGCTGCCTGAAATTTCGTATCTTTTGGAGAAAAAATGCGTGAACTATTGTGAATAAAAAAAGGAGAAAGAAAAATAAAAAAGAAAATAAAAGTTAAGAAAAATCATTGATCAAATGATTGGGCAAAAAAGGCGTAACATTTTCTCGCTGTGTCCCAGTGTTTCTCGGTGAAGCTGAATGAAAGCTGGTTCAAAGTTTTAACCGCTCGACAAGGAGGAACACGATTTTCGGAAAATGCCTTAATAATCAGCTCTGGAATATGATATAATAATAATAATAATAATAATAATAATAATTAATAATAATAATTTATTATTTATATAGTGCACTCTCCAAAATTGCCCAAATGTGCTTTACATACATGTATATATATACAATACAATTTAAAAAATCTAAAACCTATTTATATATACACCTAAATCCAAAAAGGTTGCTGTCGACGATTGGTGTTTGGTGTTTGATCATTCATTACTCCTGGTGCATTCTGGTATAGCAGCGCTAGTTCTCTGCGTCTGACGCAATGGAGGCTGCCGAGTCGTTATCCACAGACATTTGCCTTGGTATTCTCGATCCAAAAAAAAGAAATCTGTAGACCTTCGTAGGGACGACTTTCAATTTCAAATAGAGAAAGGAAAAACGTCGTATGTTTACGTTCTCCACAAAACCTATAATTTGATCATTTGACGATGTTGTTTTACAGGGAATAACAATATGTAAAACGCACGTGCAGAGGCATTGTTTTCACTCATTAATAGTATTGTTTTGTGCCGCTCTCGCTAGCAAACTCACGTTCAAAATTAGGCCCCGTCCACACGTATCCGGATATTTTTGAATCCGCAACTTTTTTGTTACGGATTCGAAAATATTCGCGTCCACACGTAGCGTATTCGAATCGTATTTGCCCGAATTCGCCGGATACGTGTGGACGGAAGGCCTATCCGCAACAAAAAAAGTTGCGGATTCAAAAATGTCCGGATACGTGTGGACGGGGCCTTAAACCTTCTGAAATGCGGCCGCTCAGAAAAATAAACTCAGTTATTTCATTATAAACATTTTCATTCATTTTCACCGAGTTATTTCATGTTTTAAGGAATTTTAACCGGGTTACCAAAAAAATATTCCAGTTAACTCACCAAGTGCTGCCGCAGTCAATATTTTCCGTAGTCACTGAACCAAAAACCCAGCAAGCCTTTTCAAAGCGCTCGTGCTTTAAATCTCATTAATGTGTATTTTATGCGATATGAAGCTTTTTTTTTGGGCTTGTTTTTCCCGCTTTTTTCTTTTTGCAATACTACTCAGTACCGTCATTGAACACCGCAGCCTCTTCAACTGATAGACCGAGGTATATAACGCGCCATCTTAGATCTTGGGAGTATGTGCAAGGTATACTGCGAACCACGACGGCCGTCACACACACAGCGTCGTCAAGCAATAGTCCTCCCCCAGAATGCACCGGGAGTAATGAATGACCAAACACCAAACACCAATCGACGACAGCAACCTTTTTTGATTTAGGTGTATATAAAATTTGTATTTCGCTCTGCATGTATTTGCATCGAGCACTCCTACGACTGCGTGAAACATTATTTATATTGTTTCTCTGTTTATACACTGATTTTCAAAAACGTAGCTATTTGAAAAATATATATCTTATATATATACCTTTTTTTATTCTCATCAAAAACGTCACCTATTAGATGGGAATACAAAAGGTATATGTAGTTATACTTCCAACTCCATGTCTTGACTTGATTGTACTTTATTGACCCTACGTTTCGGCCACCACGGCCTTCTTCAGGGGAGTTCTGAAGAAGGCCGTGATGGCCGAAACGTAGGGTCAATAAAGTACAATCAAGTCAAGACATGGAGTTGGAAGCTTGATAATTACAACTCATTCTATATATATAGAATGAGAATTAGGGCTAGGGGACATTTCATGATGCTTATCATAAAGAACATGAATCTCATTTGCCTGCATTTCTGAACATAGAAGTTTCTGCTTAAAATTGCAACACTAGGACTACATTTGATGTCCATAGGTAATTTGTTCCATATACAAGGAGCGCAAACCGAGAACGCTCTGGACCCATAAGATTTGGTACGATGTGATGGCTGGCCAAAAAAAGTAACTTATCGGCAGATCTAAGATCTTCATTGGAACATACGGTACAAATAAAAGTTTGTTTTAAGCGGATTGAAGCTAAAAGATCTACCGTGCAGCACTTTTATTTTGCGGGGTTTAATTTTTGCGGATGGTACTTAATCCGCAAAAATAAGTTCCAGCAGAAAAAAACATCAGCAAAATTAAAAACGGCAAAAATTTACTCCCGTTAATATAATCAAAAACGGCTTTTAATCCACTTGTGTTACTATATATCATACACTGGGGTAAAAATTAAAAGAACGTTTATTTTGATATTTACATTGAGAAAAAGCATTCGGAGCTTGCTACAAACAAAACGAAACGATAAAAGGCTAAGTCAATACTTTTCCAGTCTCTGCGGCACAAGAAACGAACTCAAAGCCGTCAAAAGGTCACGTTAAACTTGCTCGAATGGGTCATCCGAAGGGACACCATTTTCTAAGGCCTCTAGGATGCCACATTTTTTCCACCCGTTATCGAAGATTGTGGGGTTTTTCTGCACGTACTGATAAAAATCGAGCAGTCAGTGCGAGGTATGCTCCGCATAACCGGAATGCCCATGTCAACTGCAGTGTCACTTGTGTTTTGACCAGCGTTTGAAAATATTACGTTTCCTTTCTTTTTGATGGCTCGCTGCTTGAAAAGGAAACCGCAAAAATAAATTCCCAGCGGATATTTCAGTTAATTCGAGCCGCAAAAATTTGTTCCCGCAAACCTCAAAAAATCGCTAATCCGCAAAATAAAAGTCCCGCAAAAATTTCATGCTACACGGTAAGTTTGTAAACAATAGCGATTAATTCAGCTCGTACTTCGATGTTTGAAAATTTGGTGCTAATGGAAGGGACTAATAAGCCACATCAACTACAGGTGTCCTTACACTACGCTGTAAATGTTTGTAAGAGTTACTGTTGCTTCAGTTCTTTTAGACTTTTCGCCGCTCTGTTCGGGTAGCTATGTTTGTTCAATTTGTTTTGATTTCTTTTTTAAGACACAACCACTTGTCATTAAGGGGATGAAACTCCAGCTCAGTTTGTGTACCGCTTAATTGTAGCGTGCCACGGGCAAAATTTTCATTCACTGCTTGACAACTTTATTTACTATATAATGGACAACAATGGACTTTAATACTTTGTGTAAATGAGTGAAACTTGCATTGCTAGTAAAACGGCACTGGGAGGTTTGAAACTCTATTTCCGTTTTTACTCCTGATAGAGTGGTGGCTATATACAACCAAGAAACCATTTGTAAGTTGGAGGAGGAGAGTACACTTAAAGACCACCATCTTTTTTGTGGAACGGTGGGTCCTGTCCGAGTACAATAATTATGATAATTTTCTTTAGTTTATACATTAGAATTTATCCAAATCAAATAAAAGCGGAAATTTCCTGTTTCTTAATTGATGACGTTTGGGGACTGAAAGTAGCACGAGTGGCAATACGCCATATTCGTAGAGGCCGCAGCTCATATATTTTGACGGTGTTTGACGCGTAATGGACTCCCTGGCTCACTGCGAAAACCATTCTTGGAGCTCATTGAAGATTGAACAAATCTGCAAAAGCAAAGTGTACTTGCCCTCCTTCCATCCTTCCCTCCTTTGTGCTATTAGTGCTAAAATGGAACTCCGTTACAGTTTCTTTTCGCCACAGATTTTCTGGAAATTCTTCACGAGTCCAATTCTGGTATAATTGAGCAATTCTGTCCCTCAATTTTTTTTGTAGCGCGTAATTAATCGAAACATTTCACGTGACCCCAAATAACACTAATGTAGCCGCCTTTTCCAGGCGTTCATTCTGAGTGGGAAGCGACGCCAAAGAAAATAACATGAACGACTGGAACAGGTTTACACTGGAACATATGCGAGATTATAAACCAATCAATTCCCGCGTGTTATCCTTGAATAAAATACATTGAGTGGTACAAAGTCGAATGAATAGTATTAGACGATATAATCCGTCCGAAACAATATCCCTCATTCCATCTTGTAGACGACAACAAAACAATCAAATGAACACCTTTTCAGATATAACTTTTAGAACCAAATACAGTGTCAATAAATTCGAGTAAAGCAATCGATTTTGATGTTGTCGCCGCCCGCAGCATCGCCAGGATTGTTATTGACCGTGTAAAATAAAAACTAAATAAAATTATTAAATAAATATCGGAGGATAATGCCATTGGGTTTATTTATTGATCAACTTCCCTCGGTTTTCAAATTTGAGTTATGCAGGTTGAGCTTTAGTCTCCATTATCGGTCACTTTTCGAAAAAGACTAAATCCGAGAAGCTTCGAAAATCGGCACTAGTTATTAAGTTTTTACAAACAAAAAAGTTGTTTGAGAGAATAAGAACGAATCTATTCTTGAGGCGACCTGGGCAATTACCGAAAAAATCCTGCAAAGCTTTTGAAGGAGAAAAATATTGTGCCGAGCGAAGCAACTTAAAAATATCTGCAAACTAGTGAAAGAATATTCATGCACAAATGGTTTAGTCGCGAAAAAAAATGTTTTCAGCGGTCGTCTTTTCATGATAAACCTATTTTTGAATAATATACCAGTATTGTTACATTGCTAAAATTCGCAAGAGTCACGGTTGGGTCTGCAAATTGGTATGAAAAATTGCAAAGATAGATCTGAAAACTGATAAGAGTTTCAAGAAACGAGGCACATGGCGCCACCAAACATTTTGAAGAGTACACTTCCCCCTTCCGCCCCTACCATAGTTTGCGTGTGGTTTAGAACAATTTTTTTTCTCAACACTTCACCTTTGAGCAATGAACTATAAGCTTAAACGTTCTGTCTGAGACACACAAGTAAAATAATTGATGACTTATTGGGCTGTTGGGAAGACAGCCAAAAGCTAGACTGACCACAAAATGAAGCCTTTACAGGTTTGATTGATTGGGGATGGGTGTTCCTACCCTAGGTGCCATTCTGGAGATTTTTCTTGCGCGGTTTCAGGTGTCGGTTATGTCTCTATTGTGACCCGAGCCGGCTTCGCCACTCGTTGATCGGCCTTCGGCCGGCAAGTCACGAAGCTCGCCACGAGAATACCTCTGGTACCCAGGGTAGGGTGTTCTTGTCCACGCTCAAATTTTTTTCTTTAGCTTTGCCGCTGCAAGAATTGTTTTTACATCAGCAAGAAAAAAAAAAAAGCAAAGCTTTCGCAGTTGCAGGACTTGTTTTCAGAATACCCCCCCCCCCCCCCCAAAAAAAAAAAAAAAAATTGGGCACCAATTCACGCTTTTCGTCAGTTATGAAATCGACTAACCTAGTTTATTTTTGTGTAGACTGTGGGATAAGGTCCTAAGCAAAAGGGGTGCATGACATGCGAGACTTAACGCGACTCCAAGACGGCTTAAGGAAAAAGCGAGATTCCGAGCCGCAGAGAACAGCTAGAAAAGCAAGACTGCGAGAGCCGTGAAAATTGACGAGGCCCAAAACGCCACCAAACTGTCAATGACCGCATTTGTTTATGGTTAATTATGCTTTAATTAATCTGTTTATGCTTCGTGGGGTCAAATCATAAGGCGGCGTCTTCTTGGATTCTTTGGAATTTAAGGTTAAAATTTCTTTCATTCCACCTTCTTTTCTTATTTACAGACTAAAAGACGTGAAAAATAGTAGGGAGCGATCACATAAGAGCGCTGCTAAAGTCGAGCCTGATCAAAGTTAGCCTGCGCGCAAACATCACCTATATTAAAACCGGGATTTATCTCCAATCAGTCCTTTGCGCCGGAAAAAAAATAAAAGGAAACAAAGGAAACACGAGACGTCTGCGCGCAGGTTGTCGCAAGCCAAAAGTAATTTAATCCGGGGACAGCAGAGTTGCGGGTATTTAGCCTACGAGCAAGCTCTCTTCTCCTACCTTTTCCCCACTTGCAGAGAGCCTGCTCGCAAGCTAGCATGTATTGTGAACGCAACATACTAAAATTTAACATTTTTCGCAGCGATTCTAGAATGCCCAGCAACTCATTTACATACCATATCCCTGAAGATTTTGCGACAAAGAGAATATGGATCCATTCTTATTCTCCTATTCAATGATAGTAAATAAGTGGCTGGGTATTCTAAAATCTATATTTAAAGAAATATACATTATACTTGAATGTTTACTGATTTTGTCAGTAATAGGACAAAACGAAATGTTTTTTCATTAGCAAAACTCAACTATGTTTACGTTTTACATTTCCGCTGCGAGCAGAAATTAAAGAAGCGTACTTTAGACTAAGAAACTGGCTCGATTACGTGGCAACTGCATAGAATATATATAAACAGTAATTTTCGATTTCTTTCCAGCTTCAAACCCTATGCATGATCGGGCCGGGGAAAAGCTCAATAAAGTACATTCGTATACAATACGTTATGTATAAACCATAGCATAGTCTTTATATTCAACTTACCGCGGCTCTTTTGATCCTGACGGGTTCAATCACTTTGCATTGCACATGCAAAGAGCAATACAGAATCACTGCACAATAAAACAAACGGAGCAAACTTCAACCTCAATGACACCTTAACATGCGACCAAACCACTATATTCAAACATGACGTATAGTATCGGGCGCTCGCCCTTCATCATCTGGAGCGAATCGAGTATTTTTCTTAAAATGAGGCCTACTGAAAACATCGTCTTCATTTTTATGTCTACTTACCAACAACCAGGTAGCGAAGGTTCATGTTTGATAAATGACTTTAAGCTGAAGTTTTCCTGAGGTGAGATCGCGTCTGTTTTGCAGAGCAAACAGGTAAGGGTAGGGTCGGCCGTATGCTAATCACAACGACTCGCTTCCCTGCAGTGAAACCAGAGAACCTATCAGGAAATTCGAACTGTAAAAACTAGATCCGGAATCCGGAATCCGGAATCCGGAATTCAGAATTGGAAATCAGTATGGGTTGTGCTTTATCCGATGTTTAGTTGCCGATCTTGAATAAATGAAAAAATCGACGACGTTTCGACGCCACTTCACGTCATTATCAAGTCGAAACCGGTAAAATTGAAAAAAGAATAACAATACAGAAATATTTGGTGGTCCTATGGGTATAATTACAAACTAAAAATAATACTACTTATACAATTCTAATTTAAAAAAGTAAAAAAGTAAAAAAGTGTCAAACAGACATTTGCGTGAATCGAGTCAGTTTGGGTGTCAGAGAAGGCTTGATGTCCTTTATAAACAGCATTTCATAAATTAGGCAATCGAATTTGCCTCTGAATTTCTAATCTGAGTCCTTTAAAAAGTTGGTCAATCTGTGCTTTTCTATGCAATCCATGTTGCGTTGCAAGATGTTTCCCGATGGCAGAATAACGATGCTCGCTAAAGCGTTGATGTAAGTGTCGGGCAGTATACCCGACATAATTTGCATCACACAAATTACATTCAAATAAATATTAAAAAATAAATAGTCAAATAAATACATTCAAATAAACATTCGATTCGATTCGATTCGACTGATTTTGATGCAGTACAGTATGTAAAAATAGGCATCGATTCACCGGCTCAACGCAATAATTTTAGGGCTCGATTTATTTATTTATTTTTTAATATTATTTTATCGCTTATCAAAATAGTTTGCACAAATATGTAGTACATATAACACTACTATTCTTATACTAACATGCATACTAACACAAAAAATAAATACATTACAATACAATACCATAACAAAAGCCTACTATGAAGATGAATAAAGACTAAATAAATTATTTTTAATTTATTACAAAGGTAATGAACTAACTCTTTGTTATTTTTCTTAGCTATAAATAATTATACTTCTTGTGTGTTTTGTATTTTGATTTTGAGTAACGCCAGGCTTGGTTTAATATTTTTGAAACGACAATGGTAAATGATTTGTTTTCCCATAATAATAAGATTGTTTAGTAACCTGTTGTCTGGAGCATTGCTGTAATAACCGAATATGATTACCTTGAGGTCAATGTTTTCTACTTCTATATTACTTTGGTTTAGCCAAGCCGATACCGATCGCCAAAATTCTTGTGCATAGCTACAATAAAAAAATAAATCGGGTTCGAGGGATTCTTCGTGATCGTGGCAGAATGTAGACATGGGAGATCGAGGCAACGAGTTTAATTTTACTAAAGGATTTTATTTGTGTACAGAATGCGGTTCAAGATTTTGTATTGAAAAACTCTTGTGCTGGTGTCAATGGTAGCTTACCCTGGAAACAAGCACATGTTTTGCCAGTCCGAATGACTGATTGTATCGTCAAAAGCAGCATTTAATTTGATTTGGGCTGTTGGAGGGGTTTGTATTTTAGTTATAATTTCCCAGTAGACATCAGATCAGGAATCTTTACCCTTGACCCACTCGTCTTATCAGACATAATTTCTGTTTTCCCATCTGAAGGTAAAGCAGTATAGATTCCCATCAGTATCCCATAATCACTCGCCGTAATGTTTCTTGCTCTAAAAAATTCCCAGTTCTTTAGTTTGTTTTCATTGGTCAGGATATCACGCAGTTTTGTGAAGCCAGCGTCAATAAAATTACTTTTAAAAACTGGTTTGTTATTAATTAAAATGTATTGGTTGTTCCAAATAATCTCATCAAGGACCTCATCTTTTGTTTTTGGCTTATGTTGAATATTAAAGCTGGACCATGCTTCAAGACATTCTTTATAGAATAAAGGCAGATTCTTTGGTAAGTATGTTGGATTAAAATTGCATTGCAAAAGAAAAGAGGATCCCATTTCTTTTAGGTAGCAATCGAGGAATGTTTTCCATGGGCTATTGCGTTCCTCTAAGTAACGTACTAATTCTTCGTGTTTTGACTAGCGATTATATTCAATGTGAGGTATTTTGAGACCACCGTCTTTGTATTAACTTATTAAAGCTGTCCTTTTGATTTTATCTTTACCCCTCCAGACAAAATTAAAAATCAATGAATTCATTTCTTTCATAACATCTTTGTTGTAGCATATCAGTGAGGCACGATACATAAATTTGGGGATTGCAAAAGTCTTGACAATTTGGACTTTACCAATTAATGTCAGATTCCTCCATTTCCAATAATTTAAAGTTTTCCTCAGGGATTTTAAAGTTGCATCGAAGTTTAATTATTGGCCTTTACGCTGATCATAGGTAAAAATAGATATCCAAAATGTTGATAGGCTGGTTGATTATCAAGAGATTATCAAGAGATTCCTGGCTATGATATAAGTTGCCTAGCCAGTAAGTTTCAGTTTTATCTCGATTTATACTATACTGTAAGCGTGCACGAACAAACAATTCTCAGAGACTATTCTGTTTTAATATTGTTATTCCGGAATAACAATAAACAGAATAGTCTCTAAGAATTGTTTGTTCAGGCACGTTTGCAGTATAAATCTTGCAAAACATGCTTATAATATGAGAAGATGTTTATTTTTCCAGTGGTTCCCAAATTCGGAAAAACGAGATTTTATTTAACCATTCTTTTTTCTTATTCCGGAATCCGTTCTATCGAACACTCTCTCAGGGCGCGTTTTTTTTTTTTTTTTGGGACATATTCTGACCATTCCAAAAACCGAATACCTAAATATTGCACCTATTCCTATCGTAAAATATGGGAAGTCGCTGCTCTGAGTATGTGTCCCTAGAAAATTTTTCTTGTGTGAAAATATAAACAACATAATTTTGTTAGCGTATTCTCATTTCAGAATGACCAGAATGTCCCAAAAAACGCGCCGTAAAGGTGGATTTCCACGGCGTTATTTTTATGTGCGTAAATAAAAATAAGAGACGATGTATGAACAGCTTGCGTAAAAGTTTACTCAAGCTGTTCATACATCGTCTCTTATTTTTATTTACGCACTTAAAAATTCGCGACAGTGGAAATCCACCTTAAGTTATAAACGCGTCATACAGCTTTAGATCAGGGCGATTTAGAGTAGGTTTATGTCGGTTCTGCTATGAAATATTTGACACCAAACTTTTTAGGACTCTGCACACGGCTAAGAACACATTAGGTAGCCGTAATCGTAACTGAAATCGCAGTAGGGCGAGCCTACGAAACAATACAATAACATTTTTATTTTTTACTATATTTTATTATTATTATTCAGTAATGTTATCATCTAGGTGTCAAGGGAAAGAACATCATAAAAACAGGCACAAACCCTAGTAAAGTCAAATGTCTGAAATGTACATTATAAAAACACAGTGAAAACAGCTGCAAGTAGGTCACAGAGCTTCGTTATCTGTGCATTTTAATCTTAAACTAGCAGTAATCGGAGATTATGGAGATCCGTTCTAAAGAACTTCTGACGGAAATGAGCCCCTGAAAAAAAGCAATAGGGGCGGCCATTTGGAAGACCTGACACTAAAAAATCTCAAATTTTACTGCACGTAAGCCACAGGACAACCAACACGATCTTCGAACATGATAAAGCAAAAGAAGAAATAGGCCATTTCCGAGTTGCCTTTAGCCGAGAGGCTAAAGGCAACTCGGAAATGGCCTATTCCAGTAACCGTCACGAAATAACTCCGCAGCGAGAAAAGCGGAAACTGTCCACTGGACAGCCAACGGAAATAAAGTGCCTTTGAAGTTCTCTTGAAAAATATTACATCTGTATATTGGTTAGATACGACTAAAAAAAAAAATCAGGAAAATAAGCTCATATCAATTGTGAGCCGCAATGGTACTTTTTTCATGGAACAAATGTATGACATACATTTTCACTTTAAGTTTAATAAATTTAAATTTTTACATTTCAGTTACACAATTTTTTCCCAGCTATAGATAGCTATAGATATTCTGAGCAAGATCTACGGGCGCCATGACTTCTGGGATAGATTCAAGACTTTAAATACGGCAAGACCACAGCGACAAAACGTTAATGGGAGCCGGATCTGTTGTAGACCTGGATCGGTAAATAACTTCAAATGACAAAATATAGACGGCAAGACTATCTTCAGTTTTTCTGTTTCTTATCGTTTTCTTCTTGCCGTTAGAATCAGTCTTGCCGTCTATATTTTGTCTTCTTGGATAGCTTCTGTTAATGAAACAACATCAACAAAAGATCAGCAAAAGACTGATTGTAATTGTAATTCCATCAAAAAATGTTTGCGGTGGAAGTTGTTAACGAATTTGAATTTCGTGCAGTTGTTGTATATCGAAGAAAAAGTGCATTCCTTGCCTTGGTGTTAGTGCAATGTATAATGTAACTATGGTAGCGGAACTCCTAATACGCCTGCCTCATTCATCGTCCACTTTACCGGTGATTTTCTGTTCAGCAAACGATCCCACAATCCTTCACAGAGGCACATTCGAATTCAAACTCCCCTGCAGAGTTTAAGTACAGCATGAAGACCATGAACCTCGCCCCAGGGCCTTCTCCACAATCAAAATGGAGGGTTGGTAGCTTGTGAACAGGCTTCTTTTTTTGCGCTTGGCTCACCGAACGTTTTGCTGTAGAGTTGTTCCGATGCTTGAGTTTCTGGAAAGTCCCGGAAACTTTTCGGGCCAGAAAAGTCATGTGACGCGCAAAATTTCAGTTACCAACAGAGATTCGGTTTTTGTTGATTGTGAAAGCTAGGCATTAACATCTTACTTTTACTAAACGAGCTAGGCTGATTTGCACGCTAAAAACGTCAACGCCATTCGCCATTCGAAACGTTTTCGGGACTTTCGAGAAACGTACGCCAGGAGTCCTTTCCAGTGACACCGAGGGCGAACTCGATCCCAGAATGCTGAGCGATATCACTGCCTGATGAATTCCCATGTCCATTTGAGGCCGAGCCATTTGAGCACATGGGTTTTTGGAGCGTCGCTATTTTCGATCAGAAATCTGCCTTATCCCGCTTCAAAACCTCAATGTTTTCCGTCAAACGGGTACAGTGTAAAAGTAACGATTCAAACATTTTTGGTGAAAAATGGCTTTGATAGTTACGATTTAAGCTTAATTGCCAACAGCACATGGAAGTGGAATGGATGCGCGCAGCGACTCAGTGGCTAAAAACAATGCAACTTTTAGGTAATCTACGTTTATTTTTATTGCATTGGCTTCTCCTTTTCATGTCGAGTGCTCTCTATAATCCACTGTGATGACTAGAATAATCCCAGCTCGCTTTGAGTTTCTCAATGGAAACGTTGAAGAAAAAAGCATTCTCTTTATTTCGTCTGAGTGGGTTACCCAAGCATCACTTTGAAAAGCCAAAAGACATATTTTTATGGTAGGAAACCTTACAGTAATGGTCCAGTTTTGTTAACAATTCAGATATGATTTTGTTAACAATTGATATATTAGTGCATACTAACCTGCCATTCTCCGACAAACTCCTCGTTCTTGCTAATGAAAGTCCTTGAAGAATGCCATGTTTGAAGAGTTGTCAAACTGCGAGGCCGAAGCCACGTGGCTGTCAAATTCCCCCGGGGTAAATAACGGGTGTGCTAATACCCCGCCCCCCGCGCCAAGATGAAAAAAATGCCCCACCTCCGGGATGGCAACATGTGTAAATAGCCCGGGGGGATGGGCACTGCTGGAATTGACTCACCCATTACCGCGGCTCTTTTGATCCTGACGGGTTCAAACACTTTGCATTGCACATGCAAAGAGCAATACAGAATCACTGCACAAAAACAAACGGAGCAAACTTCAATCTCAATGACGCCTTAATATGCGACCAAACCACTATATTCAAACATGACGTATAGTATCGTGTTCATTTTTATGTCTACTCACCAACAACCAGGTAGCGAAGGTTCATGTTTGATAAATGACTTAACGCTGAAGTTTTCCTGAGGTGAGATCGCGTCATCTGTTTTGCAGAGCAAACAGGTAGACAGGGTAGGGTCGGCCGTATGCTAATCACAACGACTCGCTACCCTGCAGTGAAACCAGTAGCCTTCTACGCAGACGTCCTTAGGGCTCGTCACGCAATCTTTCCTCCCCCACAAGGGAAAAATACGAAAAAAGTAAATACAAAAAAAACGAAAAATGCGAAAAAAGTAAGTGACACACTCGAACACCTACTCCGCGGACTGACCTTATGCATGCGCACAGCCATATCACCCAGGCAGTGGCAGCCATGGACAGCTGTTTCGGCCTAGTTAGTACTCATCAGCATGGCATAGCCAGGCAGGGTCTCACATAAGATCATCGACCCCGCCACTTTACTCCCAAGACGGATGCAAGCATCCCTTTAAGGGCTAGCTCCACACGACACATGTGGTAGCTGTTGGCTGGGGACAGCAGGCCGAGGGGTAGGTGGTCGAGTGTGTCACTTGCTTTTTTTCGTATTTTTACTTAAAATTTACTGATACACCGATCGGCAAATGCTGATCCACCTTTCCATATACGCATGCCGTGGGAGGACGGCCGTGCTGTCCCCAGCCAACAGCTACCACATGTGTCACGTGGAGCTGGCGGGGCCGATGATCTTATGTGAGACCCTGCCTGGCTATGCCATGCTGATGAGTCCTAACTAGGACGAAACAGCTGTCCATTTCTACTACTGCCCGGGTGATATGGCTGTGCGCATGCGTAAGGTACTGGCCAGGCCGAGGGGTAGGTGTTCGAGTGTGTCACTTGCTTTTTTTCGTATAAGGGAAAACACTGCTAGCTCAAGTCACCAAGTCAGTTGAAGTCACGCAATGATACCACGCACAAGTAACGCAAAGCTGAAAAGCGCAAGCTGGATGAAAACCCAAACAAGGAGAGTTTTTACTGGGGAATACTAACCCAGTTGAAACCAAGAATTGTTTTAAATTAATAAATGAATAAATTACTAAATAGAGTAAATAAAATGTTACCGAATGTTGCTTCTGTAAAAGAATATGAATTGCAACCTTAACTTATAAAAAATAAACCGTAAAATGCCGCTTATAAGCCCCGCGGGTAGGCGTAAATTTTTCTAAAGAATTGCTACTCAGGAAGACTCCATGAACTGTGGTGTGCTTTTATATAGAGGGGTATAATAACCGGAATAAATCAACGAAATTATCACTGTTTGTATTGATCCAATGTTACGCAATAGATTGTTCACGGTATTTGCAGTTTCGTTGATTTATAACCAGAATAATGTTCTGTTGCCAAACTGGTGGGCCTATAACCGGGTGGGCTGTCAATAAAATATGCATCGTGCGTGTGAAACGAGACAACCGGATGATGTTATTCCATGTGTTATACACTAGGAAATTACCAACAAAGGTTTTTCTGCTGATTGAGCGAAAAAAATAATACATTACTTGCACTATGTCCAGGTCGCAAAAAAAAAAAGAAGAAGAAGAAGAAAAGAAAGTAACTGGAAGAAAAAATATAATAAGATTTTGTCCTTCGATTGGAACCACTTGGTCATCGCGGATTACTTGGTTTGAGAGGTTAAATTTAGTATTTCAACGAAGATATGCATTAAATGAAATGACCAAGAAAAAGTTAATTTAACGTCCCAATGATGACCCAACTGATCGTGTGCTAATTTTCCTCCTGTGATGTTAACAATATTTTCAGTAACCGAACCAAGAAAAAAAGTTTCGGTAGGGGTATTTACCTCCTCCATTTAAACGTCGAGCCGCATTTTCCTCCAAAACCCATAAAAAAAACGCGCGAAAAGTAAATTTTGATGGTTTGACAGAGCTAGAGCTCCGCACCCTGAAAATTTCGAGCCACCAAAATGACGTCACTTGATTCGATTTCTAGCAAGGGAACGAATGGAATAAGTGGAGAAAAAAACATTTGTTGCAAGTTGCACGCACGCTTTTTACGTGCTACACCCCTTCATGCAACTGGGTTTTTTTGTTTCTTTTTAAGTTGTATAAGGAGTTGAATCGTTTTCTAATTTCTGCAACAAATTTCCTTATCTTGCACAACAAAAATACGTGTAACATGGCTCTTGCAACTTGTTTCGCCACACTCTTTAGTTAACAGATGCGTCATTTTCCAACTTACGCATTTTTTTTTTCGCGAGACAAGTCGATGACAATTGTGACGTGTAACATTGTACGTGCAACAAATTTGTTTGAGAGACAAGTTGCTGGAAAAATTATTAAGTGTTACGGCAGCTTAATTGTAAAGCTATGGAATTTTTCAGTGAAAAATATTTCATTCAGAGCCTTTCATTTTTAGGGGTTTGTTCATGAGCCTTTGATTAACTTAACCTTGATTACCGTATTTCCTTCAAAAATAGCTGGAACGCTTATTTTAAACGTCACTCGCGACAGAAACAACACTGTATTAAACCTGTGCTTGACAGGAAGGAGGTGCAACAATGGGTAGGGGATGGTGGTGATTATTCGAGGGAGGTGATTTTTTCAAACATTTATTCCAATTTGGGGGGTGGGGATTAATCGAGGGACGGCTATTATTCGTGGAGATACAGTAAGGTAGGGTAAGCCTTTCTGTTTCATTTTAAATAGGCCATTTACATTGCATAACAACACAGATCATCTTAATAGCCCGGGGGGGGGGGGTACTCAACAAAGTTTTGTACGGGGATGCTCCGCCCCGAGGTCCAAACCCTTACCCTTTCATATACCGTTTTTGACAGAAAAGGTATCCCTTTCATATACCTTTCATTGAAAATGGTACCCCTTTCATATACCTTTCATTGAAAATGGTACCCCTTTCATATACCTTTCGTTGAAAATGGTACCCCTTTCATATAGCCTTTGCGTGCGTCTGTTTGATATATTTTGAAAGGCCCTTTTTATAATGCTTAAATTGCAGTTTTCCCTACCTTTTTTATGCTTTAACTCGTGTTTTCGCTACCATTTCCTATTCTTCGTAAAATTCCTACCCTTTCATATACTTCAACTCTTGAAATCCCGACCCTTTCATATACCTCCAGCCTCAAAAAGGTACCCCTTTCGGGCGGAGCATCCCCGTATAGCACATTATAGGGAGTACCCCCCCCCCCCCGGGCTTAATAGTTATTTCACTTAAATGCTTTAATGTTCTATTTCCAGTCACTCTGATTTTCTAGATAATCGGTACAGCTGCGTGTTGAAAGAACTTACAGTATATTCTAAAGTATATAGCGAAATTATCCTGAATGATTTCAGATAAGTTCTGTTCCATCACTGGCGTTACACGTCCGCAATCTACTTTCCTGTATATCTGATCTTTTTAGCTACTTCCATGCACTAAATATATATATATATATATATATATATATATATATATATATATATATATATATATATATATATATATATATATATATATAATTATGTATATATATATATATATATATATTCATTTGTGTTATTTATAAATATGGGAGGGCACATTGTATACATAATTGTATGTTACGCTCACAGTTCATACAGTTTGAGCACTCTCTGGATTGGGTGGAGAGCCTCGTATGAGGTGCTCACTATTGGCATATTACCTCGCTCACTGCTCGCAGTTTGAGCACTCTTGTGACTCCACAATGCAATCCAACAATGTGTAACCGTACATCCTGTGCCCAAGTTCAGGAGTTGTCATAAAGCCATTATGGTAACAACCGGGAGGGCAGATTGTATACATAATTGTGGATATACCTGAATTTTTCAAAATGTGATCGCTACTTTTTGGATTCTACAGAACCGTGGTGGAACCGGGGGACTGGCTGATTAGTTTTGAGGGGGGCTCCGTCAACCATGTTTGTGGTGAAGTCTACTGTAGAAGGGCTAACAGCCAACACTCATTTGGGGTCCCTCTAGTTAAATCCAGGGGGGTAGGGTGGGTCAAAACTTTTGTCTCCAGTTTAAAACTTGGTTACTTTATAGGCCCTTTTGCTTACAATTCGCAGACCACCCCTGGAGAGTGCTCAGTTGTCTCAGCCCAGGAACGGGAATCAACTCTCAGTGTTTGTTTGGGCAAGCGGAGTCTGACGGAAGGTATTTTCCAACCAAACCTGGCATTTTCCTGGTCATTTCAATGCCTGTACAGTTTTGGCCCAGCAGACCGGTTTTCAAAAATCCAGGCAGTAGTTTATCCAAGCGTAGTTTATTTGTTTCTTTCCTCCATAAACATAAACTTCGCTCTACATTAATGTATTGAGCACTGTTTTACGAATATCCAGTTCTACACTTATATATATATATATATATAATGAACTTAAACCAGTCAAATAATGAATAAATAAACACAAAGTGAAAACCTTAAAAATTGTCCTGATCGGGATTCGAACCCGCGTCCCCGGCTTTCTAGCGGCTTTCTTTAAATATATATATATATATATATATATATATATATATATATATATATATATATATATATATATATATATATATATGTAATAACCGGGAGGGCACATTGTATACATAATTGTATATATATATATATACTTAACATGAATGAAGACAAGATTTTTTGTTGTAAATCACCTATATTTCGACTGGGTACACCGGCCTTCTTCAGGGTGAGTGACCGTAAAATCTTGTCTTCATTCATGTTAAGTATATTTTTATTATGAAGATCAAATCTTTACTCATTGGATGTTCGTGAGAAGACTTTATATATATATATATATATATATATATATATATATATATATATATATATATATATATATATATATTTCATATAAAGCAATGGTTTATGCTTTGAAAGCATATAAGGTTATCAAACCCTCTTAGTGCACTAGCAGGATTCTACAAAAGCAAAAACACATATTTGCTAAGCAATCCTACAGCAATCGCAGATCCAGGTGGGAGGGTTGTGGGGGCTTTTCAAACTTATCTGACTCCTCATTTCTTTTCCTTTTCCATCGCAAACATAATAGTATAAACTAGCTTTATTTCGAGTTGTTTCACTGCTAAAGGGATAATCAGGCAGGATGAAACTCATCCCATAAGAAGCTAATCCTGTATTCAACGTTTTGATTATGTCATCATTATATTTCTCCGATCAAGCAGATTAATCAAGCTAATGAACATTGAATTTGCAAGTGATTTTAAAAACTCTTCTTTGGTGTAAACTTTTCCTGTTAGCTTTCAAGGAGTTTGGTCATTTGTGGCCATGCTCCAATCAGTTAGGTCTACAGACTGTTTGAGTTATTTTTCAGTTTGGTCGACAGACTGACTTACAAGTTTTTAAGCTAATCATAGAAGACGAATTAAATCGAAGTCTGCCAGAACATTTAGGCTTTAATGGTTAACATACATATAAGGCCAGGGTAATCACTGCTATATTAGGCCCCCTAATCTAAACACGTGGTTGTTGTTTTTTACATTAAGTAAAACATGCATAATGCAGAAAATGTAAAAGTAAACGCAGACACTGCGAGGGAAACTCCTCCACATTTTATCTCTGTTTTCTTTCCAACTGGTTCAGTGGTCTCCACGAAAGTAAACGCAGACACGGCGGGGGAAACTGTTTTCTTTCCAACTGGTTCAGTGGTCTCCACGAGCCAATCATAGACATCGTTCTTTCCCTGATATTTCAACATCTTGCCAACCTTCTCCCGGCAGTCCTTGTGGTATTGGTTGAGCCAGTCAATCTAAAACAAGCCAAGAAATGATAAAGGACATGTATTATAGTCAACTGAAGTCAGTGTTATTGCAGTCGTTTTCCTTTTTACCTTATTTCTCGTTGAACTTGCTACTAAACCTCACTGTTCAGTGGTTGTTCTTTTGTTTTTTGGTTTGTTTGTTTGTTTGTTTGCTTGTACGTTGTTAATTTTTGCGTTATTAACCCTTTAACTCCCAAGAGTGCCAAGGATCAAAATTCAAGAAAAATCTCAAATTTCATTTTGTAAAATATTGAAAAACAAATGGTACCACGCAAAAGTACTGCTGAAGAGATTTCATTTGAATGGTCACACCATAGGATTTCATCAACAGACTGAAAAGTTAGAACTACATTACATGTCTCCTTATTTGACTCTGGGAGTGTCGGCTAAATGTCATTATTTACACTCAGACGGCCTCTTTGCAGCACCGGATCCCCCTTGTATCTCCAGGAGTGTTGCTCCTCTTCACTGCCTGTCACCAGCCTGTATCTAGGGTGGTGCCTTAGAGTCTATTGGTTACTCAATCTAACAATTAGAGTGTGGTGTATTCAAAATACCTCGGCGGAAGTCATGATGTCCAGGTTGATCAGACTCTTCCAGTATGGCACCTGTCAATCATTAATCAATCAATCAATCAATCAATCAATCCACTTTATAATACCTCTTCTGAAGTACGTTAGCTTTTACTTACGCGACGTCATTTCTGGTTTGCAATGATGTATTTCATACTGAATATCCTTATCGTTGTTTTAGGTTTCACGCTTCCCCTTATTGGAAAAAAATGCTTGGCTATTGTTATGACGACTTTAATCAATCTACTTTACCACACACGAGACACGACAGCCAAAAAAATCGCACATTAAAGATGTGAGAAATTCGGCGAGTTGAAATTGTTTGCGACAAAGTACAGGCTTGTCATGTCACCTGTGCAAGAGTGCCTCTTATTTCTACTTTTTAGTTTCAAGCGAAAAATAAGTCCGAAATCACGGACTTCCACGCTGTTCTTTTTGAAGATGCCCATGTCACGCCTTTGTCCTGTCATTCATTCAAACGTGTGATTGAACGTGACTGAATAGGGCACCGCCTTTTTTTCTATTACTCTGAGGATTCCATTCAAGGGCCGTGCAACTGAATGGCTACAGGTGCGATTTTCATGCACCGCGCGTATGCCAAGCGATTTTTTCGAATTTCTTTGCCTGTGCAACTAGCCGCGGCTTTAACTCAAAGTGTAGTTACTGTACTCACAAAGGACACTGGTTCAAATGCCACGTATTCCACATCGTTAAAGGTGTTCTAAGGAAAAGACGGAGAAACAAATTCACTTTCTGAAAATGATTATACAATATGAAAACACTGAGCTATGTGTGCATTGTGATTGGTCCTTGCTTATGACCTATTACAAGACAGACACATAGCCAACGTCAGTGCTCGCGCAATAATTATCTAGAGTCCAAAGTCTGATCGAGAACGTTTTGAAAGCTATTATGCTCCGTCGGGATCAATTAACAAATTACAAAGACTTTAACCTCCACACTTTGTGAATAGAGTTTTGTTTTTAAACGACACATGTAAAAGCGAATTCAAACAAATTTTAAAAAACGCAAGTCAGCTTTCCGGCACTGCGACCTTAATCAATGACAAAAATGTCTAACTACTCGTCGCTTTCAGAAAACGTTCACTTTCTCTTTGCTGGTTTCCGTCTTTTCAGTGAGTAAAGGGAGAAAAAAGAAATGAAAGAAAGTAGAGGAGGGTGCATGGTAATCGTACTACATTTATTTTATGACAAGTAAGTGGCACCTTTACATCCTCTTTTCGGTGGATCGATTTTCGTGAATCTTTGACGGTGTGCACGAAAATTAAAAGCATAAGGGTGACAGGCAAAAATAGAAACTTTCCAATCTTTAGGGAGCTAATGTTACCTCGGTTTTCGCAGCGACGGCCACAAGCACTGTTTCCAGTCTTACACCGAAAACGCCATCTTCATAATACCCGGGTTCTGTAAAGCAAATAAATGAGCAAAGTGTAATATAAATTGATGTTCTCAGCAAAGAGGTGCTGTTATAAGGGACCGGTCATTACTTATCGCCTGGGCGGAGGAGGGGAGAATTTAGGTGAGGATCAGATGGCTTTTAGAAGAACGGAGGAGTATCAGCCATAATTGACAGACACTTTAAGGAGAGGCTCACACGAGTTTGAGGATTTCAGATGGAGGGATCGCTGTAAATTTTAATGTATATAGATAGGCTGAGCCTAACAGCGAAGCTCTCTGAACATAAAGCTGATGACATGCTTAACTAAGGTGAAAGGTCGGAAGCACAAGAATTAAGATTGACGACCGGGCTATTTTCCAATTTTAGCAATTCTCAAAAACAGTATTACGCGACCGTCTGCACAGTACATTTATACTGTTCAGAAGCTCACCAAAACAACTTTTTCTCGGTCTAGAATAACTAGTATGACTAATTTCCGAATTAAATGATGATGATGATGATGATGATGATGATTTGTTTATTTATCACTCTCGCAGCCTATGGCTGAATTACAGTGTAGGTCGATAATAAATATATACTAATAAATATATACTTATAATAAATATATACCTGTTGCGTATCGCAAATTGCCCGAGAAACTGATTTGAAAATCAAAATTGCAAAAAAAAATACACAGACATAAAATCGCTTCTCAACCTCTGTAATGAATGAACAAACACATAAAAATGGAGAACAAAATCTTCTTTTGAAAAATTTTACTCAAATATCCACTTGTTTTACCTTTAAGTCCCTCGACTGCTTGGAAATTCTTTAAAACTCCGCTTCTTCGGTTCTGATTTCCGAAGAAGAAATATCGCCTCCACGTATGAAGTTCCTCGAAGCAAGATTTTATCCCTTAAAGCTCTTCTTTTTCCACTATAGCGGCTTCTGAGTATTCTTTAAAGCTCTCTTTTTCTATTTTGAATATTTTAAATGTGTCAGTACTCCGATAAGACGAAACTACGGTTTTGAAAACCAAGACCTTGCGCGGCGTAGTACGCGCCCGCGAGCTAACCCTGCACGACGTCGTACGCACCCGCGATGTTGTTTAGCTTTCCCCGTGCGAGATGAACAGGTTTATTAGAGTTGTTGTTATTTGAGGCTTTCTGAAGTTTTTATGGAGCGCCAAACTGTTTCAGCTGATCACTGGTGAAGGATTTTTCTGTCTCTGAATGATCTCTTCATCAGTAAAAAATGCAACTGAAATAACGCACATGCGTGTGATGCATTTCAAAAAATTGAACGTTTACACTTAACGCGCGCGCGCAGACAGGCTGAGAGAATTTTATGAATTAAAGTCTGTGATCAGTACACGCGGTGCAATTGACCAATTAGAGATCTACCTGCATGATCTTACGGTTACCTAGGAAACCAAGATGAGCTTACCATCTGACTGGAACATTCCAGGAACGATTGGTCTTTCCCAGGGTCTTGGTCAACCACCATTTATCCTCTGTGGGCCTGCAACAATATAACAACGTTTTGTGGCTTCAGAAAATGCAATACAATGCAATCAATCAAAGCACTATGATCAACGGATGCCCTCCGTAAGCGAACAACGAGTCTTCTCCTGTGCTGGGAAACCTGCTAGAGGGGGACTCCTTCCTCGATGTCCGAATGCTTCAGTAAATTTACCTCATGAAAGTGAAGGAATAACGACATAAATGAAAATGTCAATAAAGACAACGAGTTGGAATCTTTCAACTCAAACAGCAGTATAATTGACCGGTCGACTCTTATGACATTGAGGCTTTAATTATCTTGTCTTCCTCTTGGCTCTGCCTTTGTCTCTTACCTTCCGGAAATCACACTAGAACATGGACAAATGGGTTCAGCCTGCTTAGCAAAGGTTTGACTTTTGTTTATTGTATTATAACATTCCAAGTCGTCTTCCACTTTTTAAAGAGTGTACAAGGCTCACCTTCGTGTACGCTAAGAAACATGCCAATACCATGACCAGTCCCATGCCTGTAGTCCAGTCCGTTTCTCCACATTTCTTTGCGCGCAATAGGGTCTAAGAAGCGACCTATCGGCAAGACGAGAAAAAAAGAGTTACTTACACAGAGGGTGTAATAGCCAGACATAACTAATATAATATATTGTCATAGATACCGCTGGGCAAGAATACGTCTCACCGATGTAAATCTCCGGTCGATCAACTCTTTACACTTGTGAGAAACGCTGTTTTTTAGTAGTGACGTGAGGCGAAACGACGCTTGTAATTCGCTAGAAATGAACTGCAGCTTTTTATGAAAAGAAATAGCGCAAATTACTCACTCGGTTTGTGGACTTTTCTTAACTTTCTAAATCGGAGATCCGTTTTCCTATAACTCGGTTACAAAAGAAAATGAGGTTAAAATTAAAACGATCATCTGGCTTCAAAATTTTGCCAAGCCTTCTTTATAACATCGTATCTCTTGTACTGCCTTCAAATCCAGAAAAACAATTTGCCTACGTAGATGAAAATGATCTACTGTACAACCGTTACCTTGGGTGTTGTTTGGAAACACAGCCAGCGCTAAGTCAATCTGACCCTTCAAAACACGAGTGTATGCATCCTGGAAACAAAAGAAGAAACGGCATTCCTAGATTACAGTCAAAAGACTTTTTTTAATCACTGCAACAGTAGGAAGGGAACTTTAGCAAAAGAAAAGCCAGAAATACATTTACAGAATACCGCACTACATAAAACTACAATATGGGATGATTAAGAAAAAGCAAAGCCCCTGTAATTAACCTTTTGCTCCTTTGTTGGTGTTCCAAAGTGGACTGTTCGAGTTGTATCTGTAGTCCCATCCCTATCAAAATTAAAAAAAGAAAGAAAGAGAATAACGTCCAGTGAGCCTTATAAAATGCGACATCCAGATTTACCAAGCTTAGTGGTTCCAATTGGTCAGTGTATACCGTATTTTCAGTTTCTGTAGCAAGAAGTAAGAAAAAGGCTAATGCAAGGGTAAACTATCGATATACTATAAGTGAAGAAGACATATTTATAGATCTTACTTAAACTGAGATCCACTGTCAACAAGAAAAGTGTTTTGATCGGTTATCTGCAAATTTGTGTGTTCTTCTGGCCTGCAAACAGAAACAAACAAAAAAGATAGCTGAGAAGGTTGACAGCAAGCTGGATTTTTACCATTAGCAGAGTCTGAGGAAAATGATGACAAATTTCGTCAAATTCTCCCTACTTCATCATTGTAGATAATAACAAAAGTAAAATTATGAATAATAAAGTGCCAAAGAAAATGTGATCATCGCATTGTACACGTTATTTTCAGGCGGTTCGACGGGATTCCAACCCGTGACGTTTGCGAGTCTGGTGCAAAGGCTCTACCACTGAGCTACAAGGAAAGATGGTAGCTTGGTCACTAGTACCCTGCGAGCCGTGGATTCTCCTACACCGAGCTACGCCGAACGAGAGAGAAACCACTGCGAGCATCCGTTTGCTTTTCCATCGAGCATGCGCAGCCACCTCACGCCCCACATGATGCATTTGACGTTGTTTCGCGGGAAAACTGTAGCGCGTGCCGTTGTTTCGTGGCAAAAATGTCTTCGTCGCCTTTGGACGCCATTTTGATTGTTACATAGCGGGCTCGCTTCAACGCAGCAGTTGCGTCTAAACAAGCCTAAACAAGTTTGCAAACTGGTTTTACCGGTTCAAAGTTAATTTATTCGTCCATGGCGCTGGACGGCGGCTCGATGAAAGGAACCAACGGATGCTCGCAGTGGTTTCTCTTTCGTTCGGCGTAGCTCAGCGTAGCTCGGCGTAGCTCGGCGTAGCTCGGCGTAGCTCGGCGTAGCTCGGCGTAGCTCGGCGTAGCTCAGCGTAGCTCGGCGTAGCTCGGCGTAGCTCGGCGTAGCTCGGCGTAGGAGAATCCACTGCTTGCAGGGTAGGTGACTAGTTTTACGATACTCGTGAAATGATGAACATGATAATGTGTATATGAAAATAAATTCGTAAACTGCGGGAGAAAGAATTAAAGAGAATACAATGATCGCATTTAGATTCGAAATCTCAACCGACGAAATAGTTCATCACGAAAGGTAACATTTAACCCAAAATTAACATTACTGAATTCTCACCTGTAATGAATAATGGCTCCATTAGGACCAAACCCTGCGATGGTCTCAAAGCTATATCCCATATACAAATCCTGTTTGCTGAACAAATAGAATACAAACATGATTGAAAACAATGTGGTGTAGAAAACATGTACACTGACATTTTTGGTCGATAACATTCTTCAGTTTTTGTTTTACATTATCTCCCATAAAGACAGACGGCTGTTCTTTTATCTAATTTATCTTTATAATGTTATCTGATGTATTGTCATGATGGGGATTTTGACATTTTTGATTCAAAACTGCCCCAAATTAAAACTAAGTACCCTTATCGTATTCTTAGACAAGAAACTTTACTCCACACTGTCTCTCTCCACCCAGGTGTATAAATGGGTACCGGCGACAAACAGTCAATAATTATTGGTGGAAGTGAAACAACTACGTATATAACAATTTTATTCCATTATTTCAAGATTATTTTCTCTTGATTATTTTTACGAACCACAAGGGGGACAGAGTTCTGAAAAGGGGGGGGGTGTCCGGACCCCCCCCAACCCCCGACCCTCCCCCTGGATCCGCCACTGTCATTCAACTTTTTACTTCTAAAATTAACTATACATAAACAGTTTTTTCATCCACCTTTTAAAGTCTTCTAGTTTTGCTGATGATGACATTTCTGTGAGGTCTTCACTTCCTTTTGGAACCTTTCACATAAGAAAAAACGGTGTTTAAATCATAGCATAGCCTAGTATTAAAGAGGTATTCCTTTAAATCTTTCTGCCAGTTTTGTTTCGCCAGTTCAATACTTAAATGATAATCTTGTACGTTACCAATATGACTTGATGCCAGCTTTCTTGAGATCGATATTAAAGTAACTGACTGAATTGAATATATTTCTCCAAGCGTATAAGTGTAGTCCTGATATAGTGTATGTCCGAGGAGAATGTCGGCGAAAGAGTTAAAAAGAGTTCAAATTCTTATCTGAGAGTCTCTTACGTTTTGAAAGCGCTTCTGTGTGAATCTCGTGTCATTTCACTCGGGTTTAGCCACAACTTAGCCTAACTTACGTATAATTCATACCTCATTCTTCAGCCAATAGAAAAACTCCACCATTGCCGTACTGTCTTTCAACTGCAGTAAAAGATATATAACGGACAATTCTAATTTTGTCGTATTTGGTCTGTCATTAACCTGACGTTTATTTTTCCAAGGCATAAACTGTCAAACTCACAGAAGCCTTCACATTGTAACTTGAAATTTCGCAAACTGCTTTTCCCAAGTTGGCGCGTGTAGAATTAGATAGCAAGCAACATTTATAGTTTGCCAAAATCATAATGGTGCCTTGAAAGGGTGAAATTATTTTCATTTAAAAACCCTTGTAAGTCTTAAACTATAAACGGATTTTTCTTTTTCCTTACAAATTTTGATAATATAAGCACTTGTGTTTATCAAAGAGTTTTATAATATACTTACATTAGCATTCTTCATTCCCTCGATTTCCACAGAATTTTTAATAGCTTTTGGTAGTGCTATGGGTGAGTCCATGGGAAAAAACTTGCCCTGTTTTTTAAGGAAATAGAATGATAAGTAAACCGCGCATTTCTACGGATATATCAACAGGGTGCATGGTATCGGACGCAAGAAGAGTTTCATTTAAAACCTACTTTTACTTCTAAGTAATGCTAAAAATCGTAGGTACAAGATACAAAACAATCTGTTTTCAGTTTGCAGAAAACGTGGGAAACGTTCCTTTCCATCTGTGACAATGTATACTTGAATACGCTTTTGGCTTCTATTACCACTTATACACTTATTTCAAAACTGATCTTTCTCTACTTTAAAGAGCGTTTTCCGTTTTATCGTTTTTACTCGCTTTAACGCCCGGGAATATTAATATAACAGAGTCTGGGAACGAGGTTAAAGAAAGGGTTCGCCATGCTTCTACAAGCACGCTTGTCATGATCTGGCTCAGTTTAAAAGCCGTATATGGCGTAAAAAATAATAACCAAGCGACTTATAACCAGAAGACGTTTTCAAGAAATTATAACTTTAATTACATACCAGTGGAATTGCTGCTTTCATCGCGTAACTGCCATACGGACTCAACTGTTAACGCAAACAACCATTAAAAACCAATAAGCTAAGTCAACTTGGTAATAACACTTGGTTATGAGCAATTATTGGTAACAAATCAACGATTAATAATTCATTTGTAACCTTTTCTACTGCTTCCTCCAGCTTTGTAATTTATCAAATATTAACAGGTTATCTACGTATTATCTATTAGATATATGGGTATATTTAACAATTATAAACCGAAGTGGAGGTGAGTGACGGTTTTCGCAGCTCGCCAAATATCTACCACTCTTCACCGACACTGTAGTCCTAGTGGGGAGGAGCGTTGCGTGACGAGACAATAACGGCTGCATGGGAGACTACCAGTTTCAGTATATACCAAACCAGTGGATAGCCAGCCAAAAATAGTTACTTTATTTCTAAGAAATGGGAAAAAAACTCGCGCGCGAAATCCAGAACAATGCATGCCTGGAGGTGAATAGCAAATACTATTCCGGCCGAGTTTGAGAAGCCAATCAGGTGCGTAAAAAACACTATCCACTGGCTGGCTGGTCTTTTTATATTGCAAAGCTTACCCAAATCTTTGCATCCTGTTTGGCTCCTTCAGCATTAATGTCGGCAATAAATTGGGAAATAGTGTATGGGAGCAGGGTCGCGTCAGTTTCGCTGCATCAGTTAACTTTGTATCGTTGATGTAAACTCTGTTCAAGAGAAGAATTTCTAGGTTGTTTTGTTGCCGTTGGTTTGGGTTGACTGACTGACTGACTGACTGACTGACTGACTGACTGACTGACTGACTTGATTTCGTTTGGCCTCGACTTTAAATTTATATTTATTTAGTTAATTGAGTATATTTTGTAGGACCTCTTTGAAAATCATGTTATGAAAGGGCATCCTATTAAAATATTAGTTAATAATAATAATAATAATAAAAACTAAGTTGATAACGTAAATTTGTTGCCGTAAAGAGATTCAAAAGCTGACGTTTCAAGCACTAGTCCTTCGTAATAGGGAATCATGTTTCACTCCCCATCGATGCAGCCCTTGGCCTACAGTTAAGAAATTAACCCCTTTATCCATTTGTTGATTGGCTGGCTGACTGACTGGCTGACTGACTGACTTTCTGACTGACTGACTAACTGACTGACTGACTGACTGACAGACTGACTTTCTGACTGACTGACTGACTGACTGACAGACTGACTGACTGACTGACTGATGACTGACAGACTGACTGACTGACTGACAGACTGACTGACAGACTGACTGACTGACTGACTGACTGACTGACTGACTGAGACTGACTGACTGACTGACTGACTGACTGACTTTCTGACTAAACAAGGAATCAGAGAATTAACTCTGTGTGTAAATTATAGTGCTAAAGTTAACCCATAAATTTCCCTGTACTGAGCGTTAGCCCTAGTAAGGAAATGAGGGACCACACACAGAGTTAATTCTCTGATTCCTTGTTTGTATCACCAGTGCTACGTGGCTCAACATTTATTTGTACCCTTTACATTCTCATTGCTACGAATTACCACCTTATTACCCACGATCTGCTCCCGTACGGCCTCGTGGCTCAAGCGGTAGAGCGACGAAAGATCTAATCCGGAGGTCGTGGGCTCGAATCCCACCGAGGTCAAAGATTTTTTTCTTTCCCTCGTGTGGTCCCTCATTTCCTTACTAGGGCTAACGCTCAGTACAGGGAAATTTATGGGTTAACTTTAGCACTATAATTTACACACAGAGTTAATTCTCTGATTCCTTGTTTGTATCACCAGTGCTACGTGGCTCAACATTTATTTGTACCCTTTACATTCTCATTGCCACGAATTACCACCTTATTACCCATGATCTGCTCCCGTACGGCCTCGTGGCTCAAGCGGTAGAGCGACGGAAGATCTAATCCGGAGGTCGTGGGTTCGAATCCCACCGAGGTCAAAGATTTTTTTCTTTCCCTCGTGTGGTCCCTCATTTCCTTACTAGGGCTAACGCTCAGTACAGGGAAATTTATGGGTTAACTTTAGCACTATAATTTACACACAGAATTAATTCTCTGATTCCTTGTTTGTATCACCAGCGCTACGTGGCTCAACATTTATTTGTGACTTTCTGACTGACTGACAAACTGACTAACTGGCTGTCTGGCTACCGGCTGGCTGGCGGATACTAATTAACAAGAACTCTACAAGTAGTAAAATCGGCTTTAAGAGTTTAGATTGTTATTTGGTTTAGTATTGAAATATGTAGGAAAAAGAAGTGAAGATGCGGAGGACGTTTCAGTTGCATACGGGCAGATCGGAGAATTAATCAAGGGATTGGAAAATTAAAGGACGCGACGAGTTGTACCAATATGCGAGTCACACTGCGAGTCATCATACGAGTCAAGCGAGCCAGGGTGCGAGCAATCATAGTCAAGAGGGTAAGTCAGACCGAGTTATACAATGGTTTCCCGATTATTCGAACCTCCTAGGAAAACACACGGTCAGCGAAGAGCAGACAAAGCTCAAATTACAACAACAAAGGAAAATTGAGCAGGCCACGATACAACAACAGCTGAGAGAGGAAGAGTGGTACAGAAAGAAGCTGGAGTTCGAGAAGGAAATCACAAAAAAAAAAAACAAGCAGGGTCGCCACCTTTCAGTGTGGGAATCTTTTCGTTCGTTACCTTTTAATCAATTCATCTACTCTCTCTCTCAAAAACACTCAAAACAGAATTTTCTAGAACTTTCTAGAACAGGCGTCAAAACGTGACCCGGACACCGCATGCATTTTATAAATCGGGCAGGCTTGGCACCAAGCCAGCCCGATTAATTAACTGACTGATCTGGCTGAATGGCTGGCTGACTGGCTGGCTTACCATAGCTGATTAAGTGGTCGACGTTTCTCATCAATGAAACAACCGATCGATGGATGAAAAGATGGGTTGATTGATGGGTTGATTGATGGATTGATTGATGGATTGATTTATCTAATCATAGTTAGTGGAATAAACTGGTTATGAAACTCATTCAGTCCTTTGTTATATGTTTTTGTTTTCCATTTCTTTTGTTCGTTTGCCTTGACCGTGTACAAAACACAAAAGGTATTGAAATGCATATGAGCAACTGACCAGTAGAAACATTTGGGCTCACACGTTAAACAAAACAATGTGCAGTGTCACGGTTCGTTCAACATATAACAATGCAGCTTTGTACACTCTTTTTGAAATTTGTTGAGCTTCATAACCAGTTTGTTCTATTAACTATGATCTAATAAAATACTTACTTGACTTCACTTTGGGTAACTATGACGAAAGCAAAAAAGAAAGGGTTTGAAGGCACATTTGCTCCTCTTAAGTTCAACAGCCCTGCAAATCATTAAAGTGTTACTTTCTATGTACTTTCTATGTGTTACTTTCAATTACTTTCACTTGTTAATTAGTGTAAGTGCGTTGGTATTGTAATTAACTTCAACGGGATAGAATTAGCCTCTAATTAATACTAGTAGTAATCATAGATTATAGTGCGTCTTCTTATCCTAAGGTCTATCCCGTGGCACCTCGTCTTGACCTAGTACCTCAGTTTCATGAATTAATTCAGCCACTGTTTAAAGGGCTATGTCGCGAGATAGTCACACAGGCAATTTAAACGTCGGGCCGACATCAAACAAATTCACGCTATCGCCGTGGGATCGGGCAAAATCCTGCCGTGCTATGTACTCCGAAAGGTCTCAGATTTTTCCGACATATAAATAGTACATTTGTCTTGATTTCATTTCGGTTATTTCTCCGATTCTGAAATCATACTCATCAGTACATGTACTAATACCGGAACCGGAAATGACAAATTTCTGAGAAAGCCTGAAAAAGTGCTCCCGCGATAAACTTCTTGGACACCGCGTTAATGGAGCATGAAATCGACGATTAAGTCACGCAACGTTCAACGTGAATTTCGCAGGATTTTTCGGATAAAATTACAACTATAAGTTGCAAGTAAGACACAAAACTGTTGAATATAATTCCTTTACTAGCTAGACAAATTTTAGTCACAAAACTGCGAAATCTTTAGTCGCAAATGCGCCCGATACAGGCGCAATTTCGAGCACTGTTAAAAAGTTAATCTGCGTTCGCCTGGCGCGGCCGGTCAGAAAATTTATATTGCTACAAGACATACAGCGTAGAACATCGCGAAGAACGACGTCGGTATTTAGGTGAAAGCTTCCCAAATCAGGCAGAGAACTACAGCAAAATCAAGATAGAACATTCAAAACATACCAAAACGGTAGCGAGGAAAATCCGATAACTTCTTGCTTGATTTCAAAGAGACCCAACAACTTATTTGGTCCGGGGAAGAACCTTCGTCCAAATTTTCCACTGCGTACTTTTAGTAGGCATTGAAATATTGAGCCGTACGATTTAAAAATTTGGGAAAATATCCGAAACTAAATCAAGACAAATAGATAAACTGTATTTCGGAACCCCAGCTCCCTAGGTTCCACGCGCTGGGAATGCTGGATACTATTGTGACGTTTCAAGATGGCGCAGATTTGGTACCGACACTGTTTTCGATTCGTTCCGCTTAGACGACGCGCTAAGCATGCTGGATACTATTGTGACGTTTCAAGATGGCGCAGATTTGGTACCGACACTTTTCTCGATTCGTTCCGCCAAGCCGACAAGATTAGGAAGCGTCTCCTTCGTCGACGCAATAATTAACGTCTGACGTTAGCCGAGATATGGCCAACGTCAGGTCCTGGTTTAATGAGGAACATTAAAGTGGTAAATATATGTTTTTGAAGCAAAATGTGTATCCGAAAGGAAAAACTGTTTTAACATAATTCAAAAACATTTCCTTGCGTCCGGGAAGCACGAATTGCTTCTGAAAGGTTATGTTTCTCAAGCACGGGCTAAACGCTTCAACATGTTTGACGCGCGTCTAAACTCCATACAACATGACACCTCAATGACGGCAAAATTACTCCCCATTATGTAAACCTTGGCCTTATAAAGCTTTCTGGCATTGTAAAATTAAATACCTGTCAATTATTTTATGATGTTATTGTAGATAATAAGCCGTCTAATCTTACTACATCTTTTGTATCTGAGCAACATAATTACGCAACTCGAAGTACATCCTTACAACATGTAAATCCTAGTCTGGCCTTCAGAATAAACATAAGAAAATTTTGTCCAACAGTTATTGGATGCTATTACTGGAATGATATCCCAATGTCCATACGCAAAAAGCAAACTAAACAACAATTTAAAAGAGCACTTTACCAATATTATTTTGCTCAGTATTAATCACCGTGTTAATCTAATGTTTCTATTCCTTTCTTAGTAGTGTGTTCTCTTTTTTCTTAAAAAAAATATAATTTAGTTATCGGGCATTAATTAGTTTACCTATATCTTGCCCTTCTCCATTTTGCTTTCTTCTATCTTGATAACTTCAGAAAACGTTTGTAATAACAATAAATGGAGTAAATAAATAAATAAATAAATAAATAAATAATTCGACCACAAAAATGTTGGTCAAATATATCTCAACAAAGGGCACAGTCTAACATTGCTGGACCAACAATGTTGGAACGTTTTACCCGGGTTTCACTCGGATAAACTTGATAACACTTCTTTCAACAATATTTACTAGATTGGCCAGTTCCGTAATGTTATTTCACTGGGCTTCCTTTCCTAAACAAAGCAAATGCTACATGTGTTTTCAATTGCGCGTCAAAAGTGATTACATTGGTTTTGCATTGCTACGCTTTGTGATTGGCTAAATTTATAACTCGCGATACTTTCTCAACCAATCAGAAGTAAAACCAGACCAATTGCGAGGTGCTCGCAAGCGTTTCCACTCACTTAGCGCCGGCTACATGTGTTTGCTTAAAAGCTCTGATTCATTAGATTTTCAGCATCTGTTGTGATTGGCCAAAGTAATTTCCTTGGGTTTGGTTTTACGACACTCAAGTGATACAGAAATACAAGAGCCTGACAAGTCACTTACCCAGCCGATAACAGGTTTTTTGATACTACATTGTTTATAGCACAACACAGTGTTACGTTTGAACAGGTTTGAACAAGAAATTGGCTTCATTGGATCAATAGCCCATTTCCAAGTTGCTCTTAGCCTCCTTTTAAAACCGAGGCCAAGTGCAAAACCATTCAAATGGATTGAGTTTTATTTGCATGCGAAACAAAACTCATATCCATATAAATGGTTTTGCACTTGGAGCCGATCGGTTTAAAAAGGAAATTGTCGTATTCAGTTGTAGCTCAAATAACAATATTCAGGAGCACCCATCGAATCGTTTCGGCGAAAAATCTGTTTGGAAGATTTCATTCACATTACGTAAAAACTAGAGTTTTCTCTTAGTAAAATGTCGCCTCAAAATTTCGTAACATCAGAAAATTGAATGCCTTTTGTCTTTGTAAGAATACAAATGTCGTGCTGGGTTCAGAAATAAAATCAGCTACGATTATCGGAAAGGTGAAAGCAGCCAGTAAATTCGTTGGATAAGATTCCTTCCCTGCAAATTTCTGCCGCTGAAATATTCACCTAAACGATCCGAAAACCTCAAACTGTATTTTATTAAGCTTTCATATACAGCTATTTCAATTAACGAGAGGATTTAACGGTTCGGCGCATGTGCAAGCTATGACGCAACCCATTTAATTTCATTGTTTAGACCAATCGAAAGCGAAGTACATAACTCTGGCGGGAAATTTGCCCATGAAAATGTCGCGTTCAATCAGCTCATTAAATGGATGATTGTACATACCCATGTGTTCCATGAAAGCCACCAGAACGTAGAATAAATCCTTCGGGTCAAAGGTTTTATTCAGTGTTGACTTTGTCGGTATAATCCGTTGAAATTTTATGTGAATTTTGGTCATCCTTCGCTTTGTTTGGACTAATTATAGTATGTGATTATTGAAGTATAATGTTTTATTTCTTTTTTTAACCGATGAAATCGGTAAGAAAGCGAATAAAGCATTTTAATCTGTGCACATGCGCCGAACCGTGAAACCATCCCTTTAACGTTGTCGGATGAAAAAGGCGAAAAGCCAAGACCGCAAGGTAGTATGGGATTTTTATGCAATGGCTATTAACCCTTACCCATACTACCTTGCAGTCTTGTCTAAGTCCGACAACGTTAATTCAAATAGCTCTAGTCTCCTTCACTAAACTGAAATGGAAAAATAGAAGAACGCGATTCCAGACGTTTTCCCAAACATCCCTCCCGAATATTCTTCGTCCTACTTACAAGCAACTTCATCGAGCTTGTATACAATGACGGCAGAGGCCTTGTTTGAAGACATTTCGGCACGGAGATCTTTTATTTTGTCTCCCCAACTTTTTCCTGCACAGAAATTGAACAAAAAATAATGAGCAACAAGTAAATAATTCAGTTATTGGGACATTACGCGTTATCGTATCAAAGGAATTATTTATTGACCTTATTTGAACCTTCGGTATTACAAAAGAGAAATTCTGTTAGACACTGAATGCTAAGAAATTACTATTCTGGTGGAATTTTGAGGGGTTTTTAGCCATTAAGACGTCTCTTTAGTTCACATTTCTTTGGGTTGTAAATCACCTTTGGCGATTGTGTCTTTCTGTTTCGAGATCTGTAACTTACAGCAAGCTCATAGTCATGAAAACAAGATATTTCACTCGGGATACTTTCCCTGTAACAGGCAACTGCGATTCCAGCAGTACGTACAGTAGCAGTTCTTGCATGACGTCATCTGTACATTATCAGAGGCCAAGCCAAACACAAGGCCAAAAAGAACTGCAATTGGCTACATTAACACCAACCTGTGTATTTTATTTCCAGCGGGAATATGCTAACGCTGCTTAGGGGAGGTCTACCGACTGTCCATATTTCGTCAACCAGGTTCTTAGCAACAGCTTTCAAAGTTATGTTTGACTTTTCAAGCTCCTAAAAAGAAATCACAAAAAGCACTGATCGATGAATCTTTTGTTGTTATTTTCGGTGAGGACTTATCTTCGGGAGAGCCTATTTAATTGAAGAGCACAGTTAAACTTTCTGAACCTTGTAAAAAAACAAGCTTTATTTGAAAAAAAAAAAATCATAAATTCAAAACAATGCACAACACGCTTTCTTTTCGTGGTAGCTTTACTGGAGTCGTCTCTTAGAAACCCGAAAATACAAATAATTTCAGCAGCCTGCTGCATGACTAAGACTACGTTTACACTAGAGGAGGTTTTTCCGGATTCATGACGAAACATTTAGGTACCGGATTCGTTTTGCCGTTTACACGCAGATGGGTAAATCCGAAATAAAAACGTCCCGGTTTGGTCGCGTATCCGGAGATTTTGAATTCGAAATCTAAAGTGAATACTTTGTATCCGAAATAAAATACACACTGCGGTTATAAACATGACAAAACAACGCATGTTGTAAAAACTTTGATTAATGACTTGACGTTTCGTATGCTTCAACATACATCCGATTACTGTAAATCCGATTACTGTAAATCCGCAATGTTTTGAAGTGTAAACAGTTGTTCCCATGAATCCGGATACTTTTTCGCCTGCTTTGTAACCGTTACCGCATGAATATCCTCGGATTTATCGATGTGTGTAAACGGTTGGGAATCCGAATACCCTTAAGTGTAAAGGCCTGCGAATCCGAATACCCTAAATTTAATAAATCCGGAAACATTTATGAATCCGGAAAAATCTCCTCTAGTGTAAACGTAGTCTAAGACTACGTTTACACTAGAGAAGATTTTTCACGAATCCGGAACATTTTGTTACCGGATTTGTTTTGCCGTTTACATGCAGATGGGTGAATCCGAAATAAAAACGTCCCGGTTTGGTCGCGTGTCCGGAGATATTGAATCCGAAATCTAAAGTGAATACTTTGTATCCGATTACTGAAAATCCGCAATGTTTTGTAGTGTAAACAGTTGTTCCAATGAATCCGGATATACGTTTTGGCCTGCTTTGTAACCGTTCCCGCATGAATGTCCTCGGATTTATCGATGTGTGTAAACGTAGTCTAAACAAACCGATTACATGAGTGAAATTTGAGATCCTCGCAGTGTGAAATAGCAACCTGAAAAAAATTAGGCTTGAACGCCTGAATTCAAGCCTGAATTCTTTTTCGGGTTGCTTTTTCAACTGCTTACGTTGCAGCACATTGCGAGGATCACAAATTTCACTCATTTTCATCCGCAGTTCAGTGGAGACACGGTGGTCTAGTGGTTAGCGCGTCGGACTTTCAACCTGAAGGTCGGTGGTTCGAAGCCTGGTCTCTGTCGTCGTGTTGTTTCCTTAGACAAGAAACTTTACTCCACACTGTCTCTCTCCACCCAGGTGTATAAATGGGTACCGGCGACAAAATGCTGGGGGTACCCTGCGATGGACTAGCATCCCATCCAGGGGGGAGTAGCAATATTCCTAGTCGCTTCATGCTACGGAAACCGGGTTAAGCTCCGGCCGTGTGGGCCATCTGGCTCGTGTGCGACTTTACTCATCCGCAGTTCACATATATGATTTTCATATATTCATATTCACACCGATTACATTTGAACGTTTATCCTTAGATTAAGCCTTTCGGAAGACGTTTCAGTCTGTGATTAGGTGTGCTTATTTTTCAGTGGGAGGGCTTATATTCGGAATTTTACAAGATATTATTTTGTTTTCCGCATTACAATTCATACTTGCTGATGTGAAACTCATTTGGCTCCAAACTTTATCATTACTCATGCGCGAAGAGGCATGAGGTAAGGTTTCGGCTCCGTTTTTCTTGTTATTATTTTTATTATTATTATTTTTATTTTTTGTCACGATTTTGCATGCAAATTTATGCACGCATATTTTAAATTGTGCGCTTCCGGTTCATGTCTTCGCCATTTACACTTCCTGTTTAGTGACTTCCGGCTACTGTCACTTCCGGTAAAAGAGCGTTACTTACGTGTCACGACAGCATCTCCTACAACCCTGCATGCATTACTATGTTCACGTTTGGTATATATAAGACTTAGAAGAATCAATAGTAAACAACGTGGTTTGCATTAACAATGACTGAATGAAAGGAGTAACTTATCTCCAGGTCAGACATCTTCTTATCATGTTTAAAATATATCATAAAATTTTCTTACGCATGCGCATGAGCAAAGGCTGCTTGGAGCCTCTTGTTTGGAAATAAAACAACTTTCATAAACCCTTCGCCTTTCCCTCACAAGACGGCACAAAAACACGCGAACTAAGTAATTTTTAAATTTTTCACAACAAGAAAGTATTTCAGAAACACTCTTTGGAGGATTTTATCAGCACACTGAGGCTAGAGTTTGTAGAGTTTTGCGCAAATTATGTTATCTTGTTAAGACATTGCGAATGTTTGATTTTCTTACCTTTGACATGCTCTCGTAGTTTGCTGCAAAGATTAAAGAAATAAATTATCGTTAAAACTTAGTAAAAAGCTTTCGCAATGGTCACAACCTACTTTCCTACATTACAAAGATGCTAAATGCTCTTTCTCGATGTCTGCTGCATTTCTTTTTAACTTTGCAGTTGAACACCGCTTTATAGACACTCGCTTAATACGGAGACCTCAGCTTACAGACAGTTTCCTCTGTCTACCCCGTATATTTTCTCTAAAATTACCCCGCTTAATACGGATACATCTTGTGGTCCTGACTGGGTTTGACTGTACAAGCAATCGTGCCCTTTGATTGGTTCCCTGTTTGGAGGCTATCAGCTCGTATCCTATTTTAACGAAAATGCTCTGAAAGAATATAATTAAACGACTACTCCACTTATTACACAGTTCATTCGAACAATTCCATTATACATGAATATTTGAGTGCGGACTATATATTTCGAAGAAAAACAAAAGCATGGAAGGTACGTCACTTTTCGTGTTAAAGCTTCGTACACACGTACATACCTGACTAGAAACGGATAGACGCGGAACGAGATAAGTGCGGCGCCTTTACTCCTTCCCATCAACCCTCGCGCTCCCCTCGGCCGCGCTTCTCTCGTTAATATTAATAGGAGACTGAGAGACGACTAGAGTCGAGTCAGCGTACATACGCTGACACACGAGGGACTTTTCGAAAATAATGTTTTGGTAAAATTTATTTGAAGGCGTTAAAACTCCCTCTTTTTTCCTCGCTGCTATGTGTACTTGCCGATGAACATGAGATGAGCATCAACACCAACGTTTTGGTTGCTGGTAAGTTCCTAATGATAAATCAAACGGTAAGATTACTTAGGTCAGCCAGTCAGTCACTCTCCTTGTGTAATGAGGCACATAAGGACTCAAACTTGCGAAGTGAAGGGACCGCTTTTTCTAGGAGCAACTATTTGACAAGGTGATTACAAGTTTGGACGCGCTTGGTAACAGCTTTGACAACGAAGTAAATTAAAAAGGAACGACCCGCTCGGGAAAGAAGTTGCAGGCGTTCTAATTGAGGCAAAATAAGGCAGAGTTTAACTTCATGGAAAGCCCCAGTATACACAAGGTTGTAATAAAAAAGGTGTTTTAAGTAACCATATTTTTCTATAGGGAGTAGTAGAGACTCTGTAAGCGTCTATCAAAATTGGAAACACTCGTGTCACCAGTTTCTTCTTTTGACCCACGAATGCGTTTGGAGAAAACAAGAAACACACAACTAAGCATGGCTTTACACAAACTCAGGGTCATGACAAGAATCATGTTGTCACGTTATTACTGTCTCGCTCCTCCCCATTTCCCTTTATCATTGTGCAAGCAATTCAAGCAAAGTACGCCAGACAAACTAAATGCAATTACATCGTCTAACCTGCGCTAACCACTCGGCTTGGCTTGGAGTGCCAGGCTCACCTGAAAAACAATCATACAACCATAAAATATCTTCATAATTTAATGGCAATATGAAACTATAATTCATTTCAAGTAAACGAGTCCAGTTCATAATTAACTAAGTAATTTTGCGGGGTGCTGGCTATAAATTCACAGTTGAAATCTAAAATTTCAATTATCCCGAGCTTCAAAGATAGTGTTTATGGACGATGATCTTGGCTGATCATGTTTCACTGCCAACAAAAAGGTCATCTTCTTCTACTATGGGTCACGCAAATACTTTACCCATCTTCATTAAAGTCCAGTCATCGTCCATTTGCATGGTGGCTTGAAGAAAGTACCGACCATCGGTCCACATGCCAGCCTTGTTCATGGTAATCACTGCATCACCTACATCAGGATAAAACAACAAAAACGAACGATTTTCAGCAGAAGTTGCCGTTCACGCTTTACATTCTTATTGCACAAATTAACTCCTAATAGAGGAGTTCACGCTCTAAGTTGCATCATGGGTAATCAGGGCAAGACGGCGGGAAATTCAAAGATTTGTATTGGAATTCAAAGCCATCTAATTCTTCCTGAATTCACATATTTGACACTTGCTCTTTGAAAAGTGTAACATGAATTCAAAGACACAGTAAGCTGAATCTGGAGTGCATAATAGTCCAAGATCAGTTTTTAGAAAACCTCAATTTTCCCATACATTTTCTGTTATTTTGATACTGTCGAATTACAGAAAATGTATGGAGAAATCAAGGTTTTCTAAAAACTGATCACGGACTTCTTTGCACTCCAGATTTAGTGTATTGTTTCTTTGAATTCGTAAGTTACACTTTTCAAAGAGAAAGTGTCAAATATATGAATTCAGGAAGAATTAGATGGCTTTGAATTCCAATTCAAATCTTTGAATTTCCCGCCATCTTGCCCTGATTACCTATGATGCAACTTAGAGCGTGAACTCCTCTATTAGCTACGATATGCTCCCGTGTGGTCTTATAGTCCAGTCGGTACAGCAACACTAATCTGAATTGCAGTGAAATTGGATGTCGTGACTTCGAATCCAACTGATACTGGGTTCCTGACCGACATCGAAATAATTATTCTTTAGGTTATGGTCCCCATATCCTTACTTTGGCTAATGGGTCTATTTTGGCACTAAAATTTACCGCAGAGGTTAATTGTCTGATATTTACCCAATGTCTCATGTTGAGTGATTGGGCTATGGTTGCCGAAAAGTAGCAAACTTCGATAAAAAATATTTTCATTCGATAAATGGTATATTTTTATTCATTAAAAATATTTTCATTCGATAAATGGTATATTTTTATTCATTAAAAATATCTTCATTCGATAAATGGTATATTTTTATTCATTAAAAATATTTTCATTCGATAAATGGTATATTTTTATTCATTAAAAATATTTCCATTCGAAAAATGGTATATTTTCATTCGTTAAAAATATATCTGTTTCATATTTTTTTCAACGGTAGCCCATGACCCCATGCTCCGATTTTCATTTCATAAAAAAATTTTCATTCGATAAAAAATATATTTTCATTCGATAAAAAGAAAAACATTCGATAAAAAATATATTTAGTCGCTAAAGCCACGTAACCTCAGAAGGCATGGTTACTAAGCATTTACGGCACCATTATTTCATTCGTGAATATCTTTATGGAGTGTTTTCACATGACGTCACGACGGCCATGTTGGTGTCCCAAAACAATAAAATGGCGGCCATATTGGCAGATACCACGCAGCTCTTTACAACCTCTAATTTCATTGGACCTGTATATCATGCAGCTCTATTGTTTTTAGGTCTAGGGTCTATTGTTAGCCATTGTTGTGTTGTTTGTTCTATTGTTTTCTCAGCAAATCAGAGAAGACCTTGTAAGAGCTGCGTACTGCCCCCATATTGGCGTCCCAAGCTAATCCTGCGGGGATTAAACTCCTTTCTAATGCAAACACTTTGTTTTGTTCAAATCAATTAGCATAGCTGCAAACCACGTGAGTGAAAACACTCCATATAGTCTAATGGCAACAAATCTTGACCTAGAGACAACTACTTGGCACGATTTTTTAGCTCATTCATGTGCATGCGCAATGAATGAGGTTTTGTGAGGGTAGCAAATGTCGACGGAAGTTGTGGACCGTAGATCGGGCGGAAGTGAAAATGACCGGAAATGGAAAGGCACGAGGCAGGCCATCGAGGCGGCCATATTGGAAAATTGCTGAGGTCTGTTGTTTGCGTTTTTATTAGTAAGTACGTAAAGTATTGCTTTATTGTTGTGCTTTTTCTTTGGAGCTCTTCAACATACAACACACACATCAATAATAGCGGCCAAGATAGTCACACTAGAACATTTTTCGAGTTCCACCAGTTTCGATCCAGACTTGAGACTCGCGCGTACAAAAAGAGCTTTACAATCTGCTTTATGACCATCAAGGGTACAATGAAAATTGTCCATTACATGAATGAGCTGGCTCTAAGAGCCCTTTGATTTATATTTGCTGGAAATATACTGGTTAGATGCGAACACAGTGTCAGAAATATAAACTTTGATTTCCACTCAGCGGCACTGCTCAGTTTTCAATTGTCTTGACAGGGTACTCTCCGTTCTGCGAAATGTCCTTTATCAGAGTGAGGATCTATGTTGTAGAACCAGTTTACTGGAGCTCTGTGATTATTTTTCTGAAATACAAATAAGAGCACTGTTTTCAGTGTCAACCCTGTTGATTGCTGCACGGACCCGTTTACGCTGTACGAAAAGGCCCAGAGATCGTATATATCCTATCATATACGACTGTGCAGTTGTCGTTCCATGTCGAGATATAAACCCACGAATAACCTTGTCGAGTTGGTCATCGCTTATGTTTGACCACCTGCTGCAGCTCAACCCATACTCTTCAACTGTACAATAGATGATCCATCTCGATAACCGAAGCATCTGAGCAATCTGATTCCATGTGCCCCCTAGGCTTCTAAGATTTTCAAGACTGAGTTCCTCGGCTACAATGACAAACTTCGGTCTTCCAGGTTCCGATGTATGGGCAACGTTACGCGATCCTAAATCAACAAGACTTACCGTTCTTCTGCCTGTTCCGGTCATCCTCTCGCACCAAAACTGATGTATTTCAGAAAAACAATCACAGCGCTTTAGTAAACTGTTTCTACAACATAGATCCTCACTCTGATCAAGGATATTTCGCAGAACGGAGAGTACTCTGTCAAGACAATTGAAAAGCAGCGCCGCTGAGTGGAAATCAAAGTTTATATTTCTGACACTGTGTTCGCATCTATCCAGTATATTTACAGCAAATATAAAAAAATCGTGCCAAGTAGTTGCCTCTAGGTCAAGATTTGTTGCCAATAGACTAAGATAGAAAGATTTTGGCTTCACGAATGAAATAATGGTGCCGTAAATGCTTAGTGACCATGCCTTCTGAGGTCACGTGGCTTTAGCGTATGAATATATTTTTTGTATGGAATGAAAATATTTTTTCATTTATCGAATGAAAATTTTTACTCATGCGCGTAGCGGCATGAGGTAAGGTTTCGGCTCCGTTTTTCTTGTTATTATTTTTATTATTTTTTGTGTCACGATTTTGCATGCAAATTTATGCACGCATATTTTAGTGACCGGGTCCTCGGGTCACCAACATATTCTACAAAAATGGCTGCCGCGCTCGGCATGTGCTTGGTTTTTAAAACCATAGTTTCGTGTCATCGCATCAATAACTCACATTTAAAATATTCAAAATGGAAAGAGAAAGCTTTAAAGAATGCCCAAAGCCGCTATAGTGGAGAAAAAGGAGAGCTTTCAGCAACTGAATCTTGCTTCAAGGAAATTCATACGCTGCTATCAGTGCGGGGCGATCAAAACCGAAGAAGCAGATTTCTTACAGATGAGGGACTTTACCGTAAAAGAAATTACAATTTTTTGGTGAGAATTTATGTTGATATCAATTTGTGATTCACTTTTTTCTGTGTTCTGGTTAGTTTTGAGGAAATAATTATAAAACATGCTAACACGAAGGAATGTGTTTACTAGCGAAAATGAAAATTACAGACAAACTTCGTCGCCCATTCGTTGTCGTTGGAATATCGTCGAAGGTATGCTATGTTTTCATGACCGTTTGGCTTCAGTTTGCCCTCCTCAGGACAAGTGGCTCCTTGACGGAACCAAAAAAATGAAAAATGAAAGGGAGTGAAGGAAAGAAAAATGATAAGCCTACGACACGAGGTATTCCCAAGCGGTCACCCATCCAAGTACTAACCTCGCCCGACAGGGCTTAACTTCGGGGATCAGACGAGAACCGGCGCATGTCAAACAGTGTTCCTAAAGTTTACGATGAGCGAGTGACTTTTCTCCAGTAATCGCAATAAGTCGTATTCACGACTTAAAAACGTGTTTTAGCGTGTTCTTTAGTGTGTCACGCAAAATTCGTTGAGGGGGGAAGGGGTGCGTGACCCGTTCAAAACAAACCATAAAACTTGCTTACGCAAGCGCATGAGTGTAGGCTACAATAGTAGCCTCTTGTTTTTTTATGAAATGAAAATCGGAGCATGGGATCATGGGCTACCGTTGAAAAAAATATGGAATAGATATATTTTTAACGAATAAAAATATACCATTTATCGAATGAAAATATTTTTTATCGAATTTTGCTACTTTTCGGCAACCATGTTGGGCTGCCTGTGGTCCAGCCCACCACATTTTCTCTTGCATGAGGCCAATCGCTGGTTTTCACTTACGTCATTTCAAAATTCAAGAGCATTAAGGTTACAGTGTACCTTCGGGGGTGTCTCCAGTATAACAGCTCTAGCGTCTTAAGATTACACTTAATATACCTAAACCCAGATATCAAATTAAAGCTTATAGAGCTGGCTATCTAAATATGGAAACCATTTGGTAATAAAGTGAATTGTCGAATTTTTTACGACGTCTTAATTCGAACGTCCGAATCAGCTTTAAAAAGCTATAACTCAAAGCGATTATTGTATTTTGCTAATTTGATTTGTTCTCGGGTTTACGGACACGAAGCGCTAAAAAAACGTGTCGGCGATTTCCCTTATTCAATTGCAGTGAAAAGTTACAGAATATTTTCGAAACAGGGAGAAAAAAAATTGGAATGATCGCACGGAAATGGCTTTTGACGAAAAAGTTTTCGGAAATAAGAAATTCGCCGATAAGTTTTTGTTGATTATATGTTAGCCTAGCTTCTGTCCAAATTGAGGAAAATCGAACAAATTGCCTTTGAGTTGTAGCTCTTTAAAGTGTCCCCAACAAGCGAAAAATTAACTTTGAGAAAACAGCGCTTAAAAAAACTTATCGCTTCATAAACAAACTCCGCCCACAAAAGTTATACCGTCATTTCTCCGTCAATTTTCACTATTTGTTGATAATGTTTTTTGGATGAAAGTTCATTCTGTAAACTTTATTTTGACGCCAAAAAAAAAATTTCGATAAATTTTCGATCTGAAGGTACACTGTAACCTTAAAAAACAGATTTCAATACCAAAATGTTTATGGCATTAAAGAGAGTTTAAAACTACACATATGGGCCAAATGTTTAAGCGCAAGAGCATTTCATTCAAGAGTTATAGGCAAACGAGTATTGGTAATTTTTAGTAAAACAAGAGGCTACACTGGTAGCCTGTACTCATGCGCTTGCATAAGAACGTTAATGGTTTATTTTAACTGGGTCACGCACCCCTTCCCTCTCAACGAATTTTGCGTGACATGTAAGTCTTGTTTTGTGTACATAATATCAGATATCATTTATTACGACTGAATTTACGACTAAATTTAAACACATTTTATAAGCATTTCTCCAAAACTAGCGACAACACAAAGAAAAATTCAATCACAAATCGATATCAACATAAATTCCCATCGAAAATCGTAACTTCTTTTCCGGTAAAGTCCAAATGCTTGTGGCTTGACTCAGCTATTTGAAAACAAGAACGTGATTGCGGGCACGCCGAAATCACGAGGTCGCGTGTCAACCAATCAGACCAGTGAAATTCATCCCGCGGGATACAGGACACTGAAAAAAAAAAAGGAAATTTGTGACTACGAAAAGAAACCTTACCGAAACCTAGACTCGTGCCGCTATGCGCATGAGTAAATATACATTGTATGGAGCAGCCATATTAGGAACACAAACACGACGGCCAAAACTTCAGAGTCTTAATTACATCGAAAAGTCTCATCACAAAAGATTGGATTCAATAAACGTTCTATAAAATCATCTTATAAGCACTCTATAGAGTGTTTTCACTGACGTCATATCAAAATTCAGAAGCAGTTTTCGATTCTATATAAAATGTTTATGAAATTGTAGAGAGTTTAAAACTACACAACTGGGCCTAATTTTGAAGCGCAAGAGCATTTCATTCAAGAGTTATAGGCGAATGAGTATAGACATTTTTAGTAAGAAATGTTTGGAACGGCCATCTTGGTGTCCCACTTAGGGACACCAACATGGCGGCCAAAAATTTAAAGTCTTAATAACACCAAAAATCTCATCACAAAATATTGTATTCACTATAAGAGGCATGAAATCGGCTTATAAGCATCTATAATTCATTAATAATTTTCAACTAGTTCAATTTTGTTTATTTTCACGGCTTATCTGAAATAGCGTGACGAATTGCGTGACACATTTACAACCATTAGAAGGGACGGACCATTTAATTTTTGTGGGGGGGGGGGGGGGTTGGGCAATTACGAAAAAAAAATTCCTGCAGAAGAAATTTAAGAGAAAAAAATCGTGCACAAGAAAGCACGTACAAAAAAATTCAAGCATTAAGGTAAAAAAATTCTTGCAAATAGTGATGCTGGAAAAAAAAAATTCATGCTCAGAGGAAATTGCCCAACCCCCGAACCCCCCCCCCCCCCCCCCCCGACAAAAATTAAATGGTCCGTCCCTAAATCGAAAACGAAACATCTTTAAAAACTGAAACTTTTTGTGAAAGATTATAACACTGGTATCCACATACCATGTTAGAAACAGCTTTGTAGGATGTATAATTTAGATTTTTGTAATTTTTAAGACGTCATGTGCAAACACTCTATAATGCAAAAATAACTTTCAACTGGTTCAATTTCGTTTATTTTCACGGCTTATTAAAGTTGAAGGGGAGTTAAATAGCGTGACGAATTGCGTGACATATTTAAAACCTTTACAATTCGGAAGCAAAACATCGTTAAAACCTAAAACTTTTTGTGAAGGATTGTAACACTGGTATCTACATGCCATGTTAGAAACAGATTTGTAGGATGTATTGTTTAGATTTTTGAACTTTTATGACGTTAAATGAAAGCCAAGAACGGGAGCAAACCGTCTTGACAACTGGTCAATCTGGGGGCATTCTGGAATAAAATTTTTAAAGAAGAATTTACAATAGAAGGATGCTTGCCGTTAGAGCCTGTAAATCCGGATATGTACTGGCGGCGTTGGAAGTGTTTTACAACATATTCACTCTGAGTTCAGAAAAGAAACAACAGAATTAACTTAATACTAACTCTAAATTCAACTCTAAATTCTAAATGTTGTTAGTTGTTTAGTGGTCTTTACTTGCACACCACGCACTATTAATTGTAAGGTATCATATTTACTCGTCCAAAATAAGGGAAATTCTGCCGCTCCGCATCTGAGCTCAGGCGAAGCTGACAAGCAAAAGTTTATGAATTTTCGCACCTTTGTAAGGGGGGCGTACGTGATATGCGCGCGTAGTCCCCGCATTTAAAAACATTGCACCCCATAAAACTTCTAATGGAGCGTACATGCTCCCTCCCCTCCTGGGGTAACTACTGCGAATATTTTGCTCGCCCCCCTGATAAAGGTGCGAATTTTTAGAATAAATTCCACACGTGCTCATTTCGTATTCATAAACAAAACTCTGAAAACTGCTTGTCAGCTTCGCCTGAGCTCAGATGCGGAGCAGCTTGTAATCCCAACAACTATTTCTCCAATTGAAAGCCCTTCTAAGCAAAGAACAATCTATGCAACAGTATTGCAGTACTTTGAAATTCATGTGGAAAGAGTTTGACACCAAACTGCTGGATAATTTTCGAAAAATAATGGAAAACGCAGCATTGGAGATTTGAGCGAGTTTCGGAGCATTTCATAACATTTACAAAATTCGTTAATGCTTTTTAACGGTTCGCACGATTTGCAATCGGCTTAGAATTTAGATTTAGCAAACATTGGGAAGGCTTCTCCCAGAAATTTGGATTCGTGGATTGTTTTGTCAAAGAGCATCAAGTATTTAAAATTTTAAGAGAATTTTAGGGCTAAATTTTGATGGCCTTAAGGAGGCTCGTACCCATTTCTCAAGTCCACCCTTTTCAATTTTAATGGGCCATATCTTTTGTTGTAGCGCATAAAAAGTCAAGCCACTTTGCATGCAAACACACAATACATTGAACTTTATGGGAGTATAAGATTTGTTTACATCGGTGCTTCCATGGCAACGGAATGGTGATCCTCTGAAATTCACAAGTTGCGGAGTTTCTCTAGATCAAGAGAAATTTTTGTAAAAAACCCGCTAGTGGAATAATTGATTAGACCATGGGCTTCAACTGGACAAAGTTTAAAAGAAATGTATGAGAGCGTTTTCGAAATTTTTAGGGATGAAGTTTTGGGGATTATAAATACAGTGAAAAACATACTATCGACATAATTGGCTAATATCTAAAGAAAATTATGCGCGATGAGGAAGCAGTTTCATCTCATAGTAGTTTGATTCCATTTGAAATGGTGTGTGAAAAAGTGAGAGGGTTGCTTTGGCCGATTGCGAGAAAGAAAGATTTCATTAGCGTGCGTTCAGCTGCTCTTGTTGCCATTTTTGTATGTAATTTGGTCTACGCCTACAAATGTGATGATAATTTGGAAACCGCGAGATAATTTTTTTTAAAAATTTTACAATCTCGAGATTGATCATCAGTTTATATGGTCTGCAAGTTTCAAGGACATTGAAGACATGCAAGGCAATAAAATAGGGCCTCCAATGTACCAATTTTTTCCCGCAGATTTTGTGTTTACAAGTGAGCGTCCTCATTATTCACGAGTATTGTTTTCAAGTTTCATATGCACGTGCAAAACTTTACAAAAAAATTTATTTGCATCGAACAGAACGCTCGATTGCTTTCCGAAGAATTTTCCGAAACATGCTAATAACTGGCTTGCGTTACGAATAGCAATGACAACAGTACTGATGACGACAACGCCGGAAACGTCACGTTTCATCAAGTGCCGGATGCAGAAATAACACATTTATGATTGTCTCACTCTGGTTATTTGTTGCAATCGGCGTAGCATCTGTTCCTTATTTAGATATAAAATAGCGCAAAGCAGAATTCCGTCAGCTAAAATATAAAGTTGTCACGCTGTTCTTGCGTGTGACATATTAAAGAAGCACTGTTTCTGCATTACGTTTATAAATTTCCAAATTGGGATATGTTCTTCTTGTCCTGCAATTTTAAAGAGACCCTCGGTATGGCTGCATTACAGCGTAATAGCGCAACATCGAGTGCGTAATGTTATTACAATTCTCAAGCCAGCTATTAGCATATTTCGGAAAATTCTTCGGAAAGCAATCGAGCGTTCTGTTCCGATGCAAATAAATTTTTTGCTAAAGTTTTGCACGTGCATATGAAACTCGAAAACAATACTCGTGAATAATGAGGACGCTCACTTGCAAACACAAAATCTGCGGGAAAAAATTGGTACATTGGAGGCCCTATTTTATAGCCTTGCATGTCTTCAATGTCCTTGAAACTTGCAGGCCATATAAATTGATGATCAATCTCGAGATTGTCAAATTTTTAAAAAAATTTATCTCGCGGTTTCCAAATTATCATCACATTTGTAGGCGAAGACCAAATTACATACAAAAATAAAAAACAAGAGCAGCTGAACGCACGCTAATCAAATCCTTCTTTCTTGCAATCGACCAAAGCAACCCCCTCACTTTTTCACACACCATTTCAAATGGAATCAAACTACCATGAAATGAAACTGCATCCCCATCGCGCATCATTTTCTTTAGATATTAGCCAATTATGTCGATAGTATGTTTTTCACTGTATTTATAATCCCCAAAACTTCATCCCTAAAAATTTCGAAAACGCTCTCATACATTTCTTTTAAACTTTGTCCAGTTGAAGCCCATGGTCTAATCAATTATTCCACTAGCGGGTTTTACAAAAATTTCTCTTGATTTAGAGAAACTCCGCAACTTGTGAATTTCAGAGGATCACCATTCCGTTGCCATGGAAGCATCGATGTAAACAAATCTTATACTCCCATAAAGTTCAATGTATTGTGTGTTTGCATGCAAAGTGGCTTGACTTTTTATGCGCTACAACAAAAGATATGGCCCATTAAAATTGAAAGGGTGTGGGCTTGAGAAATGGGTACGAGCCTCCTTAAATGTAATACTTCCGCGCTTCTGCTCCAACGATTTTGCTGAAACTTGGTAAGGAAGCCGATTCCTGAAATTTAACACAAATATAACAGCAAAATTTTTCACAGGGTGCGATTTTCTTCAAAACGTGCGGTTCATTGAGGCCCGATTATTACTAAAATTATTTTATTCCAGTGAAATCGAATTCTATCATGTTATTGCTAAATAATGGCTGTAAGTACTCGCAAAGTTTTAGAAGCATCGCTTTAGAGCCGGAAAAGTTATGAGACAAAGTTTGTCATAGACGAGTGCGCCCGAAATAACAACGGAGCCGCCTTAAATAAAGTGATCATTTTTTCATGTTTCTTGTTTTAAAACTTCTCAAAGCTTTTGGTTACTTCGGACAATTCCTGCCAATCTGTAATTTACTTTTTCGTAGTAGAATATTTAAAATAGTGATCGGCCGAAAGTGACAATTGAAAACATTACAGAAAAAAAGCCTTGAAAGTACGTTTGTGACCCTTGCCGTAGGAAATGACTTAAAAAAAATGAAAATTTTTTCCCAACCAAGTTGCATTGAGCCGAAGATCATTAAAAGTCAAATGGTGTAAGATCTGTAAACGTTTGGTTGAAAAAAAAAAAAACCTTATGTGTTCTGTTTAGCAAAATATCTGCACCTATGTTATTTTATATATGAATTTTTTAGATTGGATCGGACGTCCTGTTCATCCTATATTTCTAAAAAAGCCGTGAAAGAGGCTATGTAATGCCGGAGAATTTGGCGGGTTTTTTCGTCAAAACTGTGCCACAATTACTGCAAAGAACCGTTATTCGTGCACACGATTCTGTGTGAGGACGACACAAAGTGAATCCGTAAACAGAGAAGAAACTACGGTCACACTGGTGAAGAACTTGAAAAGTTTAGCCGACATTTTTCAAGTTGCAAACCATTTTCATCCCGGTCATCTGCAGCCATAGACAGTTGTTCATAGTTTCAGTTCACTTATGTAGTCATTCTTAACGAAACTGGTCCATTATTTTAGCCGGTTTCCTTTCGTGTATTAAAACATGTTTTGTACTTTACAAAGTGATGTTCAAACTCGGTTTTCGCTTGGACGACCACAACCACTGTTTCCAGTCTTATACCAAAAACATTATCTTCATAATACCCGGGTTCTGTAAAGCAAAGAAATGAGCAAAGTATAATTTAAATTGATGTTCTCAGCAAAGAGGTACTGTTATAAGGGACCGGTCATTACTTATCGCCTGGGCGGAGGAGGGGAGAATTTAGGTGAGGATCAGATGGCTTTTAGAAGAACGGAGGAGTATCAGCCATAATTGGCAGACATTAAGGAGAGGCTCACACGAGTTTGAGGATTTCAGATGGAGGGATTGCTGTAAATTTTAATGTATATAGATAGGCTGAGCCTAACAGCGAAGCTCTCTGAACATAAAGCTGATGATAGTGAAAGGTGAAAGGTGAAAGGTCGTTTCAATAACCGAGCCCCTTTAAGACCAATAACTACCCTCGTTACTATTAGGATATTAGGACTTAAAGATGATATAATAAGTAAAGGAATTCCTAGCTTCAGACAGTGAACTGGTCTTGAAATTGTTGTTAATGAATTTGATTTACCGGATATGAAAGAAACCGGAAAATGATGATTTCATGTCAATTTCTTTCTTTAGATTGTATGGGTAGAAAATAACGTTGTTGTTGTTTTAAGTGCCCCTATGATCAATTTTTTTATTTTCATTTTTTTTTTTGGGCATTTTCGTGTACTATTAGACTTTCTTACTTGTTTTGCCAAATTTCAATCCATTACGAACATCAGAAGTCATTTTATTTTAACATTTATTTCCAAGAATTTACGGCCGCCATTAATCAACCTTGTTCCAAGGCGTGGTTGCGAATGGGAGAAAGTTACGTTAAGACTCAAACATACCTCACGGGTTGAAATTATAATAACAATCAGCTTAAAAAATAGCACGAAGAACAATTCCAAAGTCTCTGTTGCTTTTCGCGTGACTTTCAAAACTTATTGTTATTATAATCTCAACCCGTGAGGTATGTTTGAGTCTGACATCACTTTCTCCCATTCGCAAACAAGCCTTGGAACAAGGTTGATTAATGGCGGCCGTAAATTCTCGGAAATAAATGTTAAAATAAAATGACTTCTGATGCTCGTAATGAATAGAAATTTGGCAAGATGAGTAAGAAAGTCTAATTGTACACGAAAATGTAAAAAAATGAAAATCAAAAATTTTATCACAGGGGCACTTTAAGGGTAGGGTAAATGGGCAGTCAAGCTTGGTAATTACTAAAGTAAAGAAGACAAAAATTAACCATTCGCCCTTTATCACAACTGAGATAAACACTAATAATTATCCTGTAAAGAAAATAAACAGAGAGAGAAAGTGTTTACTATATGCGTATGTCGTACCATGTGTTGATCGACAGATGGAACGATGTAGGCCTGAATGTTTTCATTTTGCATCAATGCTCGCAGCTTCTTCAACCGCTCAGTTGTGTCCACTTTGGACAAAGTGGGAGCCTGAAATCCAAACAAAGTTACTAATGTAAAGTGAAGAAATGATCCTCGCAGTTGTGTTTGCAATTTAAGTAATTGCAAAGAGGCCTGAAAAAGCGATACCAATTGACTTATGAAGCCAGACCATTGCTCCCGATGGGTGTGGCTTCATAGCTTGGTTGGTAGAGCATCGCACCGGGACGCGGAGGTCAAGTTCAAGTTCAAGTTCATTTTGTATTCACACTTGTTTCATTACAGTAAAATATTCCAAAAATAGCAGAAAAATAAACCAAGGAGGAAGAATTACATAACAAATATGAAATTACATCTAACAAGGGAGAAGTGTGTTGTGTCCAAAGGAGAGAAAGCTTTCGAGTTGGCCACTACCACAGCGAAATTATTCAATTGAGGAAGGAAATAAATTCACATAACTATTACAAGGCTCAATATTAGGGACAAGAGAAACAAATTAAAGTAGAATTTAACGAATATAAACATTTGCAGTATTATGTTTCAGAAGCGGATCCAGGGGAGGGGTTGAGGGGGTTTCAACCCCCCCCCCCCCCCCCCCCTTTGAGCATATTTTTTTTTTATTTGTTTGACTCTTCACAAAGGAGGATACTACCATCTTCCCAGCATGCTTTGGGTAAAATTCGGGTGAATGACCCCCGGTGGAACCGAAGAATGCACGTATTTTAGACACAGTTGTACATGGATTTCCTCGCTTTAATGTAAAGGGATCGAAAGAAAACAATGCAAACCTTATTCCTCTATTAATGATGTGCCACGAAATGTTTTTATTAGAGTGGAGTGGATCCGTTGAAAAAAAATTATCGTGGTATAGTTTGACTGTTGTCGTACATGTCTGCTTGTCGTCATCGGTAATGCATATTTTAAATTGGTTGGATCGATTAAAAAAAGGCGAGTCAAACGCCAAATAACACCCAATTCCAGTCATTTAAAGTATAAACCTTCTCGAAAACCTAATTGACTCCAATTGACTCCACGATGTCATCACAAATTTTGAAGTTGAAAGTGATCTATTTCGACGGCTGTTTGTTTTTATCGGCATTGAATTGAAAGTGACTACATCCGGCAAGCTCCAAGTTGCGCGTCGTTTGTGAGAAGATCTTTTTGCATTTGTGGATCGATTTGAGTTTTATTTTGGTCACAGCAAAATATAAGATGAAATGAAGTTGAATGGTTAGTGCTCGTACCATAGAAAAGTCAGAAAATAGCAAGAAAAGTGAAGACCGATTTTAAACTAAAAATAACATAACCGTAAACAAACACAGCAGGACAGTCGCGTGCTGAGTGGTTGGGCTGAGTAGCTGTTGTTTTATATTTTTATTAGCGGGAATTATTTCACCGGCTCTGTTCACCAGTGTTAGATTCAATAAGCCAAAGCAAGGAAATATACGGATATTTCTTCTAATATAAGCCGGCATTGTTTTGAAATGGCGAGACGGTTTATTGATTCCATGAATCTGTGAAGAGATTTCAAGCGTCTACCACGCGACGCTAAGCGGCCTTAAAGCAAACTGTAAACACAACCCGAAATGGCAAATATTCTGTAAAGGTGAATAGAATAAATAGGTTAACATAGATTTCTTTTGAAAGGTTTCCGCTACGACCAACTGTACCTCCAACCTCAACGGCGTCTGTGTAAAATGAGCTGCTTGCGGGTCGCCGCCGTTTGATAATATAGTTAAGTTGCGGTGCATGCCGGGAAGATGGTAATATCCTCCTTTACTCTTCATAAAAATAATGGAATAAAATTGTTTTATACGTAGTTATTTCAGTTCCACCAATGAACTGATTGTCAGGTTAGGAAAAGATAATGTACATGTGAACATGTGACATGTGAAAAGATCGTGTCAGGATCCAGTCGATCATTACAAAAAATCTGTGGCTATTCCCCTTCTTGATTCCCTGATTATTCAAATACAAGACCGATTTTCTGACAAGGATCGCCACGCCTGCCACCTGCCTTATCTAGTACCATCAATCATAGTCAATATCTGATGAAACAGAAGGCATGTTGTACTGGGAGAAAGACCTTCCATTTCCCAAATCCCTTGGGAATGAGCTGCGAAGATGGCAAACATGTGGCAGTCAGCAGAGAAGGAACTTCCAAGCAATCTTTTACTAGCAGTTGGTGCGAGTGACGAGGATGCTTTTCCAAACATCCATCGTCATCTCCTCATTGCATGCACCCAACCAATCAGTAGTGCTGAAGCTGAGCGGTACTTTTCGCTCATGAAACAGATCATGACTTGCTTGAGATCAACAATGTCTGAAGAGCGCTTCTCAGATCTCGCTGTTATTGCTGTGCATTACTCTGAGAAATTCGAGTAGACGAGATATGCGAGGGCTTTTTAGAGGGTAAAATCGGAAAATTTTTCCGGGTATCGATGGCATGGCCCCAGACCCCCCTAGAAGCTCGCACCTGCGGCGCTCGCCATCCACGCCGATGGCGTCGAAAGTTATTAACCCTATTTAGCCTGGGCTTTTTTGAGTTTCTGAGCCTGGGGGAGCGGGGGGGCACATTTGTGTCCCCCTCGTAACTTCAAGAACATTAAGGCTATGACAATGAAACCTATGCGGTCCGCATAATGGAACGATGACGTGATATGACGTAGTTAGTAGGTAATTAGTTATACGGCCGCCATCTTGGATCCGCCATCTTAGATTTGTGAAATTTTTAAAAACCTCTTAAAAACCGTCCAAATTCACTCAAAATTAATCAAAACCAATAAATAAACGCTAAATAACGTAAAAATATAAAAGTTAATAATAGCGGAGCACTTGCCAGGCCGAAGGCCTGGCTGCGCAGCTCCATACTCACAGAACCGATGCCCTTCATTTTTCATGGTCATGGCTAGCGGAATGTTTCGCGGGCGCGCGTGTGCCGTCCGCCGCCCTCCGCAGGACTAGCTTGTCTTCGCGCAGGACTAGCTCGCGGGCGCGTATGACGTCGGAAAACATGCGCGTTCGACCTCATGTTGAAACCAAAGCGAGGCTTTGTTTTTCGCGCGGTTACACGGCCGAATGTCACGTCAGCTAGAAAATACTGTGAATTTGCTAAGCGGAGAAAACCGTTTAAATTAAAGGCGTTATTTCCCTGAATATTTCGCGGTTTGCTACTCAAGACAAGGATACTAATTAAGGGATACTCAGAAGCCGCTTTAGTGTAAAAAGACGAGCTTTCAGGGATAAAATCTTGTTTTTTATCAATGCGGGAGATGTTTGTTTTCTACGGATTTCAGAACCAGAAGCGGAGATTTGAATTTCCAAGCAAGCGAGGGACTAAAGGTAAAACAGATTACAGTTTTCGATGAGAATTTATGTTGATATCAATCTGTGAGTGACTTTTTATTGGTGTTATTGTTAGTTTTGGAGAATTGATTTTAAAACGTGCTTGAATTCAGTTGTATCGATCTCTTGAATTTCATCGAAGAAAGCTTGAACTCGATGAGCTATAATTAAATGGTACGCGTTTGGCTTTTAAACGTAAACTAATGGAGATTTCAATAAATTTTTTCGAAAGAAGATTATGTTGTCCATTTTTATGTGTTTGTTCATTCATTAGATAGATTTAAAAGCGATTTTATATAAACAAAACAAGACTGATTTTATAGTACAGTTCCATCTTCACTCGCATCGCCTTATGCAAATATGTTTGTGTATTTTTGCAATTTCTGATTTTGAAATCAGTTTCTCGAGCAATTTTTGCCAAACAAAAACTGTATTTTATTCGGAAAGTAGTGGTACTAGTTATTCCAGACAGAGAAAAGTTGTTTTTGTGAACTTTTGTACGGTCTATAAAAATGTACTGTGCAGACGGTCGCGTAATACTGTTTTTGAGAATTGCTAAAATTGAAAATAGCCCGTTCGTCAATCTTAATTCTTGTGCTTCCAACCTTTCACCTTAGTTAAGCTTGTTCAAAGTGCGACGCTGTTAGGCTTGGGCTATCTTTTTATATTAATACTAATTTACCAATTTATATAGCGCGTATTTACATGTACTGATCAATAACGCTTTACAATCATATGTTTAAATGAGAATAAAATAAACTAAGTTACAAACTATAAAAATACTTCTTAAAAAAGATAGGTTTTAAGTCGAGATTTAAAACTGTTAAGTGATGTTGCTTGACGAAGCTCCACAGGTAGGCCATACCAATAAACATTGTTTTTCTTCATTCAAAGGTATAAATATGCAAATTTCAAAAAACATGGCTGTCAAAATCTTGTTGCCATGGAAACATCAAGTCACCTGATCAAAAAATTGTCGTATGAAATTGTTTCCATATAAATTTTAGGAAAAGTGATGGCGTTTGAATGCATATTAAAGAAGTTATGAATGTTGAAAGTTAGCGCGGGCAGTTGGTGCCCCCCCCCCCCAGGCCGAATAGGGTTAAGGTGTACACCCCCCTTTCAGGAAATTCATTATTTTTAACCAATCAATAACAATCTTTTGACAGGTAAGCCATGCATGAAATCTTAAAATTGATCACATCATTTAATTAAAAGAAATATTTAAGCTTGAAGTTCCAAGCTTTTAAAGTAAGTGCAACAGGTTCGCAGCTTTCTTACTGTACTTTACAACCAGTAGATTTGCACTCTACAATCTAATTATGCATTCGTCATTGGCCAATCAGAAACTGTATATTTTGCTAAATATATTATAAGAAATGTTACGATACACACATTCCTTTCAGATAACGTTGATGTCCTTCCTGTTGTTCTAGGCGCCGATTTCTAATCAATAACCGTTAAACAGTGACAATAATATCATTTCCCACCATTTTCCGGGGAAATACAGGCGAATATTGGGGGTGCCTATACAAAGGTAGGTGCCGTGCCCATTTAAGAGAAATTCCACTATTTTGTTCGTGTAAACTGGGAGTGCCGTGCTTAAATAGTTTGGGCACGGTACCGAAATTTGGGGGTGCCTTGCCGATTTTTTTGCGCGTGTAAATGGGGCTTTATAAACGATATAATCCGTCCGAAACAATATCCCTAATTTCATCTTGTAGACGACAACAAAACAATCAAATGAACATGAAGTCACCTTTTCAGCTATAGCTTTTAGAACCAAATACAGTGTCAATAAATTTCGAGTAAAGCAATCGATTTTGATGTTTTCGCCACCCGCTGCATCGCCAGGATTGTTATTGACCTTGTAAAATAAAACCTAAATAAAATTATAGAATAAATATCGGAGGAAAATGCCATTGGGTTTATTTATTGACCAACTTCCCTCTGTTTTCAAATTTGAGTTCTGCAGGTTGAGCTTTAGGCTCCATCATCGGTCACTTTTCGAAAAAGACTGAATCCGAGAACCTTCGAAAATCGGGACTAGTTATTAAGTTTTTACAAACAAAAAAGTTGTTTGGGAGAATAAGAACGAATCTATTCTCGAGGCGACCTGGGCAATTACCGAAAAAATCCTGCAAAGCTTTTGAAGGAGTGCAGAGTGAAACAACGTAAAAACATCTGCAAACTAGTGAAAGAATATTCATGCACGAACGGTTTAGTCGCGAAAAAAATGTTTTCAGCGGTCGTCTTTTCCATAAACGTATTTTTGAATAATATACCAGTATTGTTACATTGCTAAAATCCGCAAGAGTCACCGTTAGGTCTGCAAATTGGTATGAAAAATTGCAAAGATAGATCTGAGAACTGATAAGAGTTTCAAGAAACGTGGCACATGGCCCTACCAAACATTTTGAAGAGTACACTTCCCCCCTTCCGCCCCTACCATAGTTTGCGTGTGGTTTAGAACATTTTTTTTTCTGAACACTTCACCTTTGAGCAATGAACTATTCCAAAACAATAGAAAGCTTTTTTAAGTTTAAAAGCTTAAACGTTCTGTCTGAGACACACAAGTAAAGTAATTGATGACTTGTTGGTCTGTTGGGAAGACAGCCAAAAGCTAGGCTGACCACAAAATGAAGCCATTACACGTTTGATTGAGGGGGGATGGGTGTTCTTGTCCACGCTCAAAATTTTCTCTTTAGCTTTGCCGCTGTAAGAATTGTTTTTGCATTAGCAAGAAAAAAAACAAAGCTTTCGCAGTTGCAGGACTTGTTTCCAGAATTCACCCCCCCCCCCCCCCCCCTCAAAAATCTAGCAGTTTGCCCCTAAAACTGGGCACCAATTCACGCTTTTCGTTAGTTGTGAAATCGACTAAGCTGGTTTATTTTTGCGTAGACTGTACAGTTAGACTATGGGGTAAGGTCCTAAGCAAAAGGGGTACATCACATGCGAGACTTAAGCAAGACTGCGAGAGCCGTGAAAATTGACTACGAGACCCAAAATGCCACCAACCTGTCAATGACTGTATTTGTTTGTACTTCATATAGGGGTCAAATATATCATAACTCGGCGTCTTCTTGGATTCTTTGGAATTTAAGATTAAATTTTTTTATCTTTCCACTTCCTTTCTTATTTACAGACTAAAGGACGTGAAAAATAGTAGGGAGCGACCACAAAAGAGCGCTGCTATGCGCTAATGTTGAGCCTGATCCAGGTTAGCCTGCGCGCAAACGCCGGAGAAAGGAGACAAAGGAAATACGAGATGTCTGCAAGATTTAATCCGGAGATCGCAGATTTGCGGGTATTTAGCCTACGAGCAAGCTCTCTTCTCCTCCCTTTTCCCCACTTGCAGAGAGCCTGCTCGCAAGCAAACATGTATTGTGAACACAACATACTAATGCCCAGCAACTCATTTACATGCCATATCCTTGAAGATTTTGCGACAAAGAGAATGTGGATCCATTCTTATTCTCTTATTCAGTCACAGTGACACGTCAATAATCCATTCTTATTTTCCTATTTAATGATACGTAAATAAGTGGCTGTGTATTCTAAAATCTATATTTAAAGAAATATACATTATACTTGAATGTTTACTGATTTTGTCAGTAATAGGTTCATTAGCAAAACTCAACTATGTTTACGTTACATTTCCGCGGCGAGCAGAAATTAAAGTAGCATATTTTAGATTAAGAAATTGGCTCCATTACGTGGCAACTGCATAAAATATATATTAACAGTAATTTTCGATTTATCTTTCCAGCATGATCAGGCAGGGGAAAAGCTCAATAAAGTACATCCGTATATAATACGTTTATATCTATAAACCATAGCATAGTTCTTATATTCGACTTACTGCGGCTCTTTTGATCCTGACGGGTTCTATCACTTTGCATTGCACATGCAAAAAGCAATACTGAATCACTGCAAAGAAAAACAAACGGAGCAAACTTAAATCTCAATGATGCCTTAACATGCGACCAAACCACTGCACTATATTCAAACATGACGTATAGTATCGGCCGGGAGTATCGGGCGTTCCCTCTTCATCATCTGGAGCGAATCTAGTATTTTTCTAAAAAGGAGGCCTACTGAAAATATCGTCTTCATTTTTATGTCTACTCACCGACAACCAGGTAGCGAAGGTTCATGTTTAATACATGTAAATGACTTTACGCTGAAGTTTTGCTGAGGTGAGATCGCGACTGTTTTGCAGAGCAAACAGAGGGAAAGGGTCGGCCGTATGCTAACCGAACTGCAAAAATAGATCCGGAATCCGGAATCCGGAATCCGGAATCCGGAATCCGGAATCCGGAATTCGGAATCCGGAATTGGAAATCAGTATAGGTTGTGCTTTATCCGATGTTTCGTTGCCGATCTTGAATAAATGTAAAAATCGACGACGTTTCGACGCCACTTCACGTCATTATCAAGTCAAAAACGGTAAAATTGAAGCAAGAATATATATGAGCCTACTAGAAATACTTGTCTCGCAGAACCTCGCGAAGCTCGGGGGAGGGTGCACCGCGGGTCGAAACTTTGGTGGCGTCTCGATTTGCGTATGAGGCTTTTCGCCATTCCACTTCGTCTTCTTTTAAATCAAATACGTTGGTTAGGTCCTTTCGATGGTTCGCGTACCGTTTATCGTCCGCCATCTTTGTTTACCATGCTCCTCTATAGGCTTACATGAAGTAGTACCGCTGTCTCACGTTGCACTGTTGCCAGGCAACTGCAGGACATCTTCAACTATATCGCGCGGCTTAGCTCCCGAGGCACGACAAATTTATTAACCTCGCTTCGCGAGGAAAAAACAATACAGAAATATTTGGTGGTCCTATATATGGGTATAATCAGACAAAGGTAAAAAATAAAACTACTTATACAATTCTAATTTAAAAAGTAAAAAAGTGTCAAATGAAACAATCAACGTATAGAGCAAGGCTGATACTACGTGGAACATTTTAATAACGCGACAACGACATGATAGAGCCCAAACTGAAAGCCAAAATGCAACCGTGGACAGCTGTTTCGACCTGGTTGGGTCTCGTCAGCACGGTGTAGCAGCAAAAAGATAGAAAAACTAGCGCGAACGCCAATTCTACGTGGTGATGGCAACAGATGAGAGCTCGAATTCAAATGTTTGTCAATTGACCCACGCGTCACAGCGGCGCGTGACCATGAGTAATAGGCAAAGAATTTGAAATACCACTGTTGTTGTCGCGATAAAAAAAATGAGGATAGACAGAACCATCCCTCAGCGAAAACATGTAAAAAATAAATAAGCAGCATTTCGGATCCCTAAAGATCTACGGTCCCAAAATATAACAAGTGTCCACGGTTTCATTTTTGGCTTTCAGTTTGGGCTCTGTCATGTCGTTGTCGCGTTAAATGTTCTACGTAGTATCAGCCTTGCTCTTTACTTTGATTGTATCTCTATTGGCTGACTAGATCTGTTATAGATCCTACGTACGCCAGCAGTATTTTCGTTCGCGGCCCTTTGCTTCTTGTCTACTTCAAGTAAACAGTTCCGTGAATCGAGTCAGTTTGGGTGTCAGAGAAGGCTTGATGTCCTTTATAAACAGCATTTCATAAATTAGGCAATCGAACTTGCTTCTGCATTTATAATGAGTACTTTAAAAAGTTGGTCACTGATCTGGGCTTTTCTATGCAATCCATGTTTTTTTTTATTTTTTTTTTTTCAAACACTTTATTGCTTATAATACTACATCACTTACAATTCATACTAACTTGAATTGACATTACCACACATTACGATTGTAATTATGGAAATAATATACATAGATCCCTATTTCTCAAATATTTTAAAAGCCATCTTCTTAAGTTATTATGTTAGATTTTGTTGAGCAGCGCAAAAGATACTAAAATGCGCAAGATAATTCGGGAAATGGGAACGATAGCCTCAACGCCTTTTTTTTTTTGGGGGGGGGGGGGGGCTTGGGTAATATATATAAAAATAGAATTAAAAATGGGAATTAAAAGGAATCCATTTCTTTAAATTGGATCCGGGTTTGTAGGTTTCGATATTAAATTGTGATTTAAGAAATATCAGAAACATTTTTAGGTGTGGAATTTTTTTACTAGACTCACAGCACCAAATTTAATGTCTCCGGTTAAAAGAAAACAGAAGTTTAATTGAAGAGAAAATTTCGTAGTATCAGTGACTTCTGACCCAGAAATACTACGATATCCTTCGGATAGTTCCGTGGTATTAATTGAACGTCATTGTGCTTTTGGTGCACCTAGCTGCCAAAATATAAGCGATTCTCCAATCCACATCAGTATTGTTGCTTCAGGAGCAACATTGTTGTTCCACTTTGTTTGCCTTTTCACTGGTACGCTACTTTTGGAAGAGGCAAGCTTTTTGTAAACGATCCTGTTTCCTTTAATGTTTTTAAGAAATACGTCAAGGAAAGGTCCAGGAGTGACTGAATTATTGGGTTCAATTGGTAGATTCGTGTGTTTATAGAGATATTTAAGGGCAGATATAAGACCATAATACTTCAAGGGATTGATTTTTATTTTGTTCGTGTTAGTAAAGTCTTTGTAAGAGAGGTAGCTGCAGGAGTCCTTCATTAAATTTTCTATCTTGAAGACGCCATGAAGGAAGAGTTGTTTGTCGAAAATGGGTTTGTTATCAATCCTGATTAGTGAGTTGTGCCATATAGGTTGCTCTAGGAAATGTTGTCTGTTTTTTATGACGTCTACAAAATTGACCTCTGACCATATTTCTAGCAATTCTCGTATGAACGAGTTCTTTACTGGTATTGTTTTAGAACAATCAGCTTTGTTTAGATTACCTTTAAAAATTAAAGTCTCCTCCAAATTTACCCGAATCCATGTTGCGTTGCAAGATGTTTCGATCCCGATGGCAGAATAACGATGCTCGCTAAAGCGTTGATGTAAGTGCCGGGCGGTATACCCGGCATAATTTGCATCACACAAATTACATTCAAATAAATATTAAAAAATAAATAATCAAATAAATACATTCAAATAAATATTCTATTCCTATCGTAAAATATGGAAAGAAGTCGCTACTTTGACTATGTGTCCCTAGAAAATTTTTCTTGTGTGAAAATATAAACAACATAGTTTTGTTAGCGAATTCTCATTTCAGAATGACCATAATATGTCCCAAAAAACGCGTCGTTAGTCGTACAGCTTTTGAACAGGGCGATTTAGAGTAGGTTTATGTCGGTTCTGCTATGAAATATTTGACACCAAACTTTTTAGGATTGTGCACACGGCTAAGGACACATTAGGTAGCTGAATTATAATCGCAGTAGGGCGAGCCTACGAAACAATACAATAACATTTTTATTTTTACTTATTACTATATTTTATTATTATTTTAGTGTTATCATCCAGGTGTCAGTGGGAAAGAACATCATAAAAACAGGCACAAAACCTAGTAAGGTCAAATGTCTGAAATGTACATTATAAAAACACAGTGAAAACAGCTGCAATAGACCAATTTCGATATATAGAGTGTTTTCACTCACGTGGTCTGCAGCTATGCTAATTGTTTGAACAAAACAAAGTGTTTGCATTAGAAAAGAGTTCAATCCCCACAGGATTAGCTTGGGACACCAATATGGCCGCCGCGTTTTATTGTTTTGGGACACCAACATGGCCGCCGTGACGTCATGTGAAAACACTCCATATACAACCTCGTTCCCAGGGCCTCTCTCTCTTCAGCCACGTCAACATCGGGACGTAGCTGAGGAGAGAGAGAGGCTCTGGGAACGAGGTTGACTCCATATACCGGTATTAAAATTCATCAGTTAGCTCCGAGGCTTGGGGGAATAAAGCAAAAGAAATGAATAATTCAACGCTGAACCTCAATGTGATTTCTTTTGTTTTATTCCCCCAACCCTCGAGCCAAGTATGAATTTTAATATATCGAAATTGGTCTATTGGGTCACAATATACAGATTACATCTGTATATTGGTTAGATACGACTGAATAAATCAGGAAAATAAGATCATATCAATTGTACGCCGCAATGGTACTTTTGTTCATGGAACAAATGTGTGACATACATTTTCACTTTAAATTAAATAAATTTTAATTTTTACATTTCAGTTACACAATTTTTTGCCCGGCACTCGAAAAACTATAGATATTCTGAGCAAGATCTACGGGCGCCATGACTTCTGGGATAGCTTCTGTTAGTTAAACTGACATCAACAAAAGAAAAAGCAAAAGACTGATAGTAATTGTGATTTCATAAAAAAATGTTTGCGGTGGAACTTGTTCACGAATTCGGCTTTCGTGCAGCTGTTGTTTATCGGAGAAAAAGTGCATTCTTGCCTTGGTGTTAGTACACTGTATAATGTAACTATGGTAGCGGAACTCCTAATACGCCTGCCTCATTCATCGTCCACTGTGCCGGTGATTTTCTGTTCAGCAAACGATCCCACAATCCCTCACAGAGGCACATTCGAATCCAAACTCCCCTGCAGAGTTAAAGGCCGCGTCCACACGTATCCGGATATTTTTGAATCCGCAACTTTTTTGTTGCGGATTGGCCTTCCGTCCATACGTATCCGGCGAATTCAGGCAAATACGATTCGAATACGCCACGTGTGGACGCGAATATTTCCTAATCCGTAACAAAAAAGTTGCGGATTCATAAATATCCGGATACGTGTGGACGGGGCCTAAGTACAGCATGAAGACCATGAACCTCGCTCCAGGGTCTTCTCCGCATTCAAAATAGAGGGTTGGTAGCCTGTGAACAGGCTTCTTTTACTTGATTCTATTTTATTTCGCCGCTGTGCTTTGACAAATTTGACAAATTAGGATCTAGAATATTTTGCAACCATGTAAAGGTGTTTCTACGCCCAACCTTCTAGCCGGCGCCTGTGAACAGGCTTCTTTTTGGGGAATTGGGTTAGGTTAAAATCGGCGAGCGAAGTCCGCCTTGAACAGTGTTGAATATTTGCCAGAGGTTTTAGATTCCTTTCTATTTTCAGTGTGGATTCGCTGTTCATATTTGGACAGAAGTTTATGGAGGGTTTATAGGGTCCAAACCAAAGCAGCGTGGTGGAGTAGGGTCCCTGGAGACCCGAACGCTTTGCTGGGGAGTTGTTCCGATCAGGCGTGAGTTTCTGGCAAGTCCCGGAAACCTTTCGGACCCGAAAAGCCATGTGACGCGCAAAATCTCAGTTACCAACAAAGATTCGGTTTCTGTTGATTTTGAAAGCTAGGCATTAAAATCTTACTTTAACTACACGAGCTGGGCTGATTTGCAGGCTAAAAACTTCAACGCCATTCGTTAGAAATCAATTATAGCTTTCGGGCCCGAAACGTTTTCGGGACTTTCGAGAAAGGGATGAATTCGATCCCAGAATGCTAAGCGATATCACTGGCTGATGAAATCCCATGTACTTTTGGGGCCGGGTCATTTGAGCACATGGTTTTTTGGAGCGACGGTAATGTGTATGGAGCTTACCACGAAGGTCGCTATTTTCGATCAGAAATCTGCCTTATCCCGCTTCAAAACCTCAATGTTTTCTGTCAAACAGATACAGTGTAAAAGTAACGATTCAAACATTTTTGGTTAAAAATGGCTTTGATAGTTACGATTTAAGCTTAATCTGCCAACAGCACATGGAAGTGGAATGGATGCGCGCAGCGACTCAGTGGCTAAAAGCAATGCAACTTTTAGGTAATCTACGTTTATTTTTATTGCATTGACTTGTCCTTTCCATGTCGAGTGCTCTCTATAATCCACTGTGATGACTAGAATAATCCCAGCTCGCTTTGAGTTTCTCAATGGAAACGTTGAAGAAAAAAGCATTCTCTTTATTTCGTCTGAGTGGGTTACCCAAGCATGACTTTGAAAAGCCAAAAGACATATTTTTATCGTAGGAAACCTTACAGTAATGGTCCAGTTTTGTTAACAGTTATTCATATATTAGTGCAAGGGGACGTTAATAGGTGTCTTTGGCTGTGGATGGCCAGGATGGAAATGGATTGCAACTTGCCATTTCTTTGAAAAAATGATGAAGATTTCAGTGGTTTGGAACAAACATATAACAAAGGACTGACTGAGTTTCATAACCACTTTATTCTATTAACTATGATCGAACTTAATGGGTCCGATTGAGTTCAGTAATCGAACACAATCAAACTCTCACAAAAAATTTTGAGCAATCCTTCGATTGAGTACGATTAGGTTTCTTTTGTTCGATTTGGGGAGTGATTGTGTTTGATTGGGTTCGATTAGTTCGAAAATTGAATGCAATCAAACTCACAAATTTTTGGATTTGATTGTGTTCGATTATTGAACTACAGTGTAATCGAACCCAATCATTCGATTGAGTTCGATTACCCAATAGTTGGATTAGTAACTTCAGGGTTTTTGCATGTTCACCAAGACAAAGAAGTCTGTTTCTGAGCAAATAAATAAACAAAGTGCCCCGTAACTTTTACCTGTACTCAGCTCCAGAGTTTTGGTTTTAAGAAAGCTTTTGTATTTGGACTCATGGTCTGCTACATACTTACACCTAGCCACAGTCTATATACATCTGTATTTCATTTAGTGGCACTTTTTATTTTGAGCTGATAAGAAATTGGATATCTGAGAGGTGTGCTAGACATTGTGGGAAGGAAAAGATATAATACTGTGGTAATGCTGTACTGCAGATGTTGATCCAATATGGCAGCCAAATTAATAAAATTATGAGGGCTGCTATCTTTGAGTTTTGCAATAAGATTTTGATTTTCTTGCAGCTGTTTATTTTCCTAAATGTTTGCTGAATATACATAATTGCAAGGGCTGCTTCAACAGCAGTTCTCAGCTTGCAACTGTACAAAAAGATTGATTTGAGCCTGATATGTACTAAGTTCATTATGTAAGAGGACGCAACCTCACTCCATGGGAAAATCAGTTCAGGTTGCTAATTGGTGACTCCATACGCTAGCTGGAGATACAGTAACAATGTAGCATCTGGTCACAGTATTTGTTTTATTAAACATGTAATGGTGTACCACTAGAGCAAGTCAATTCATCTGCAAGTCCTGTTGAAACCAGGAGTGACAAAGTGCCTCAATCAGAATACTGCATGAACCAGAGTCACTCCAGAGCACTTGCCTCCCACCAATGTGGCCTGGGTTCCATTCCCGGCCCAGCATCATGTGGGTTGAGTTTGTTGTTGGTTGTCATCCTTACTCTAAGGGTTTTTTCTCCAGGTACTCCGGTTTTCCTCCATCCACAAAAACCAACATTCACAAATTCCAATTCGATCCAGAATTTGAGGGCCACAGGTTTGTTAGTCTGAGACTATTGAGTGTTATCCTCGTTAAATAAAGTTATTTATTTCATTTATAGGACATACTGAGCATAACAAGTATAACTATGGAAATGCATTTTTGCATTTCGGAAAAATCCTCTGCACATTTGTCCACATTTGGTCAAATTTGCAGGAAAATGTTTGGATATTGACCTTTTGGTACAATATTCAAAGTTGAGACATTTTACTGTTGTTTAATAATGTCCAATTTAAAACATTTCTTTCTTTATTTTAAATCCATCACTGTTTTAATAATGCTCAGTTTTTGCCTTTATTTAAGGTTGGTAGTTTATTCCTTCTTTTCTGTGTTACAAAAATGTCCAATACTGCACAAAATTGAAATCTTTTTTTACTCTAATTTTCCTTTTCTGTCCATATCTGTGTTTTTAATTCAAGGTAAAAATTGTTGTATATTTAGAATATATTTGGAGCAAGGTTTTGGACAATTGTTATCAAAAGCATTAGCTCATTATCGCGAAAATGGTCATTTGTGAAGTTCTAATGCATCTATCATGGAATCGATTAAATATTTGTCTCAGTTGTTGCAGCCTTTGATCTTAAACTCTTAATGTAAAGTCACAAGGCTGCAGATTGGCCAAATCTGTTCATTTTACTTCAGACAGTTATTACTAAAGTAAAGAAGTCTTAAGATTGGTTCATCATATTAAGTAAACTGTCATATTTAATATCAAATGCACAGAACTGGCATTGATAGGCCCTGGAGTAAACAAGACCTCTTCTGAATTGTACTTTCCATCAAGTTATAAATTTATGAAATTGCTCTTCTGCATAAAACAAGTCATAAGTTTATGAAATCCTTCAGCTCTACAAACAAGTCATAAATTTATGAAATCCTTCAGCTCTACAAACAAGTCATACATTTATGAAATCCTTCAGCTTCACAAACAACTCATAAATTTATGAAATCAACTACCTCCGATCTGTAAAAGTCATAAATTTATGAAATCAAGTTTCTTTGCAAACAAGTCATAAATTTATGAAATCGACTTCTTTTGCAAACAAGTCATAAATTTATGAAATCAACTTCTTTTGCAAACAAGTCATAAATTTATGAAATCAACTACATTATTGGAAAACAACTCATAAATTTATGAAATCAACTACCTCTGTAAACAAGTCATAAATTTATGAAATCAACTATATACATTTGCAAAACAACTCATAAATTTATGAAATCAACTACCTCTGTAAACAAGTCATAAATTTATGAAATCAACTATATACATTTGCAAAACAACTCATAAATTTATGAAATCAACTACCTCTGTAAACAAGTCATAAATTTATGAAATCAACTATATACATTTGCAAAACAACTCATAAATTTATGAAATCAACTACCTTTGCAAACAAGTCATAAATTTATGAAATCAACTATATACATTTGCAAAACAACTCATAAATTTATGAAATCAACTACCTTTGCAAACAAGTCGGGAATTTATGAGTTGTTTTGCAGATGTAGTTGATTTCATAAATTTATGAAATCAACCATCCCTATAAACAAGTCATAAATTTATGAAATCGACTTTCTTTGCAAGCAACTCATAAATTTATGAAATCACCTACCTCTATAAACAAGTCATAAATTTATGAAATGGACTTTCTTTGCAAGCAACTCATAAATTTATGAAATCAACTACCTCTGCAATCAACTCATTGTTATGAAATCAACTATATTTGCAAAACAACTCATAAATTTATGAAATCAACTACCTTTGCAAACAAGTCATAAATTTATGAGTTGTTTTGCAGATGTAGTTGATTTCATAAATTTATGAAATCAACCACCTCTATAAACAAGTCATAAATTTATGAAATCGACTTTCTTTGCAAGCAACTCATAAATTTATGAAATCACCTACCTCTATAAACAAGTCATAAATTTATGAAATGGACTTTCTTTGCAAGCAACTCATAACTTTATGAAATCAACTAACTGACTGCCAATAACCCATAAATTTATGAAATGAAATCAGATCTGGAAATTATCGATCTGTTACGTCCTGATTATTGTTCTTTGTTTATGAAATGAAACGTCCTTTGAATTTACAAAGATACAACTAGCTTGATGCAGACAAATAAACTTAACTTGACGAATTTATGAAATAACAGCTATGAAAACGAGATATCAGCCATTTAGGAATATACTCATTTTTCATGCGAATTGCCCTATCTCCCTTTATTAAACTGCCTCCATCTAATCAGATGATTATAATGGCAATTGAATCAAAACGCTTTTACGAGAATCGAGGCGAAAATCACAGTCACAGTCGTCAACACGGAGAATCACATTCGTTAACCAAAACAAAGTGCTTTTGGTAGCCTGTGACAGCCGCCTCCTCCCCTCAGAAAAAAATCGAGGAGAGAAGCTTCTCTCCCCGATTTTTTTCTGAGGGGAGGAGGCGGCTGTCACAGGCTATGCTTTTGGTAACGGCCGTGTTATTTTTCAGTTAAGCTTATGTCGGCAGAAATATCGAGGACGTTTTTATTGTTCGTAATGCGAGAAACTAAGTGCTTTCGCAGCTGTGCTATGTAAACAAATTTATTAGTTCTCTTGGCATGAAATATTTAGAATATTCTTCTTCGGAATTAAACACTTTCGTTATGTGAATCGGGGCCGTGTTATTTTTTATGAGCTCTGTCTGCATGGGAGATTAAGGACATTCTTTTCGTTACACTTTCGTTACGCGGTGTTTATATGTGAATTTTCCCGGGTAATATTATTTTCATCCCGCACATGTCACAGCACTTTTGGTCACAGATTGTTAAAAACAAGTATTGTAAAACGTTTTTATCATCGATTCTTGGCGACGATTAATTGCTAGATTGTTCTTTTTCTCCAAGAATTTCGATAGTAAAATTTGCATGCATTCGAACTCACACGGTGTCAGTTTTCAACAATAAATTTGCATGCACTATCAATTTCCAATCTCGCTCAATGTACTGTTTTGAGGTTATTTTTCAAAAAGAAACCTTCAGTCTTTACTCTGGCATATGCGATTGAGTTTTGTTTAAAAAAACTATTGAAGCAGAAGATTTAAAGGTGAAATTTACGACACGAATTTCGCTTCGGTGATAAGCGAAAAAAGCGAGAGCTCTACAGTATAAACTAAATAGAGTATGAAGTTCCATCCCCGCCAAAATTCGATGTTTATACTTCATGCATTTTAGTCTAGTTATACAATTCGACAGTCAACTTTGCATATTCCGTATTCATCCTTCACGAATGTACATTGTATTTGCACCGGATTTTCATTTCCGACGTTCAACATCACGCATTGTCACGCGGGTAAAGAGCCATTTCACCTACTAGTGTTTCATTGCGGTCACACTTCTTTGTTGAATCGAACACACGCAATATTGTTTTTACCGTGCAGTGTGAGACAACAGACAATGTTTGTAATTTTTGAGTGAGGAGGATGTCTCACTCCCTCCGCACTCAAAGAGCGACAATCGACGAAAAGTCGAAAAATCATCTTGTTTTCTTCTTGAAGGATAGAACAATAGAGCTTTGACAGTGTGAAACGAGCTAGAGTTTGCGGTTGCCGTCGATGTCGAAACTGGCAGTCCAGAATGTATGAAATATTTTTCACTATTACTGAAAACTCGTATCCTGAGAATATGAGCCAACACTTCATACTAGGAGGGCTCCTTCAAAAAAGAGCTTTATTCCAGGAATCACATCGATGATAAAGGTTTTCGCAGAGCGTGTGCATTATGATCTCTCTGTTTTTTATTTCAATCGATAGCACGGAGGTGTGATAATTTTTTCACTAAAAAAACAGGTCTTGCTCATGAATGAATGAATCTGTCTCGTAAAAACTGTCAAAGTTTTAAACCGAATTCCTACAATCTGTGTAAAAGATACTATTGAAAACATTATGTTAAGCTTTCGCAGAGCGCGCTCATTACGAGTTTTCTGTTCCTTTTCAGTCGAACGCGAAGCTGTGAACAATTTTTTTACTAAAACGAAAACCTAGCCTCCCGCGCAGACTTTCTTTGGGTTCGTCACGCAAGTTAAAGTCTAACGATTTGGAGTTTCCAACAGCAATATATGACGCTTTATAGCGCAATGTAAATTTTGTTCTTCCCACCTTGAGATAATGATAGGTAATCAATTTGAATTAATTATTCTCTATGACCGGGAATTTCTTTAGTATCTTTTACTCGATTAAGACTCGTCACAGCAAGCGCGTGTCAAAGTGACACAACCCGAACTAAATCAGCTGCAGTCAACACCGATATAACGAAGACCCCGGTACAACGAACAATATTCTTCAGCTCAGTTATAGTAAATGTATGGAAATGAACCCCGATACAACAAACCACCATTAAAATAAACACATTTTCCCAGTCCCTTGGTCCAAGCGTTATTTAACGTTCTCACGTGCACTTTGATGTGAAACAGACATGTAATCAACATTTTAAATTGCGGCTGATTGAGGTTTTTCAAAACGGTAAACATTGTAAGCTAAATCACAATTTAGAACGGCAACATACCTATGTAATGGGAATAACGAGCAATTCAGAATAACGAGCCAAAAAAAAGGACTGCGTGCGCGTACGATCCATCTATTTTAATGTCTTACAGTGATCGATCTAGTTCAAAAAGCGCGCGCGAATTATCCTGTCCTTTTAGCTCTGTGTATTTCAGAAACGCTTTATCAGATCTCCATACCGTAAAGAGATTCTTGGGTCAAATACGTATTAGCTACATGAGAGTAGAATCAATATGTTTAAGTTTACAAATATGAAGCTTACCCGCACAAGTCCACAACATGCAAAGAATCGTCGCGCAATTTGCCGCCACTGCTGACTTGAAGAAGTACATCGGCTCCATTAGATTTCCGGCTTTCATCTCGTATCTTTACAAAAATCCTATCTTCGTTCTGTTTACAGAACCAAGGACCGTCTTATGCTTGCTCAGGCTTTGAGCCCATGCTTGCTATAACATCTTTCGCTCGCCGCTATACGCGTTAGTAACTTGAACATGTAAGAATAGTGTCACAGCTGGAGTGTCACGTAACTGAATGCCGGATATCACACAAGGCAAGAGCACGTTGAGATTTTATTGTCAAAATAGGACAAATGGGCTTTCTTATATGGATTATATGAAATTCTATTTTGTAAAAGAAAACTATGAATTTTCCGTTGACTTTTTGGAAGCAACAACACAGCAAAAGCAACCCTAAAGCGGCACTGCACTACTCTTGCACTCCCTGGAGAAAGAGATCATTTAAAAAAAAAAACAGTGACAGCTGCCCACTGACTGAACTACTCGTCGGCTTTTCAAACGCTACATTGTTTTCTTTTCTTTGAAATTGTTTTGGATAACGAACCCAGTTTTAGCGCAAAAACTATAGTTTCCTTTTTATTACAACCAGATCATATTTTTCGGTATTTCTCCTGCCTATGTTAACCAAATTTTAAATATGTACGCGGTTTGCGTTCTTTTCTAGGATAATATAAACGCACTATATGCCCGGCAGCCGGGAACGGTCTTCACCCAATAGACTATTTTAAAATGCCTGGCAGTCAGAAATTCTCACAGAATTTTCACGAAAAGCCTCATTTTAACTGACTAAGAGTTTTCGATCTTTGTTAGGAAATGCCAAGCGATTCCAGGGGCGGATCCAGGGGGGAGGGGGGGGGGAATGGGTGAATTTTCACCCCCCTATTCTGAGACCCTTTCTTTTTTTTTTTCTAAAGTATTCCTCAAATAAATAAAAAAAAACAGGCTTTGGTTCTATTGCATTTAAATTTCACCCCCCATTTCAAAATCCTGTATCCGCCCCTGGATTCGAGAAATTATTTTGGTTTTGTGGTTCCGAGATTGTGCATACTATAAAATCGCTATAATGTTCTTGACACTTAGAAAATCTGTGGCCAGACTCACAGGACCTCACAGGTACTTTAATCAACCCGGCGTTATCACATCGAACGTTCGGTTTTCGAACTGAATCGAACTCTTTCGCTCGATTGAATTCGGCCATCGAACGAAATCGAACTCACAAAAAAAAATTTCGAATCGAACTCAATCGAACGAAAGAGTTCGATTAAGTTCGGTCATCGAACGAAGTGGAACTCACAAAGAAAAACGTGAATCAAACAAAATTGAACGTTCGATTTTCGAACTCTTGATGGCAGGAACGTAAATAGATGACCCATTGATCCTGCGTTGAAACAGCCAAAGCGATGTGAAGTCTTGTTTCTTTTATTATTTCCATATTCTGAGTTTATTCTTATTATATTCCCTGTGAACATGTCACTTCGTTGATTGTTTACCAACGAAAAAGGCCCGATTAGTTTTGTTCATTGCAGCTAAATTGTCCTGAATCATAGCATAAAATACCAAATCGAGTACCATTCAAATCGACTGACAACAAAACAAAGCTGATAGAAAAAGTTGTCAAGGCAAGATCAACTTTGAATCTTATTCGTGTCGACAATCTGGATGTCGAAGTTGCTCCCACACCCGAGGCCCATTGCCAAAATGTTTGTACCAAGCATGAATCAACAGTTTCGGCCGAGTACTATGGTCACGGTTTTAGTCGTGGTGATGATCAGTTCACCATCGAGACTCGAGACACTGTTTTCAATATCCCTGTTTTCTGTGTGATTTTGACCTGAAGGAAAAAAAAACATTCTATTTTTCTAATTCATGTGATCTTTCTGCTGTCAATGATGAATGCAAACCGAATATCTGAATATTTATGGAAAGTCATCCAGGTTCTGCTCTCCGCATCGCTGCTAAATGCTCTCTCGGAATACGAAAAAATTGTAATGTTTGTAATGTGTCGCATAACAGTGCGAAATTTAATTCCAGCCCATTTGGTTAGAAAGGTGTTGCTGCGCAACTCTGAGAAGAACACAAGTATTGAGTATAAAGTTACGTTTAAAATAAGTCCAGGCGGGCACCTTCTCTGTCATGTGCAATAAAACATTACAATGTTCCGTTTCTGCGAAAATAAATTTAAGTTTTACTCTTTTGTATTTTAGCTCAAAGTTTGATTTTCGAACTCAGTAGAACTAAATCAAACCGTGACCGCTCGATTTCGTTCGATTTGGTTTGGGCATCGAACTCACAAAAAAGTTTTGTGTTCGATTTCGTTCGATGGCCGAACTGCATCGAACTCTTTCGTTCGATTGAGATGGAAAGTTTGTTCGATTTTGTTCGATGTGATACGCCGGGAGTTAATGAGGCATTTTAGTCATGCAATGTGGCTGGTCTGGACATTTCGTTAATTTTTTTTAATGAGGCTAGTTCGGTCATTTTGCTGTCAATTTTAGTCAATGAGGCTAGTTTGGTCATTTTGCCGTCCATCAATGAGGCTGGTTTGGTCATTTCTTTCATTTTAGTCATTGAGGCTAGTTTGGTCATTTTGCAGTCCATTTTAGTCAATGAGGCTAGTTTGGTCATTTTGCCGTCCATCAATGAAGCTGGTTTGGTCATTTCTTTCATTTTAGTCATTGAGGCTAGTTTGGTCACTTTGTCCATTTTTGAACCAAGCTTTCACAATCGTAAAAAATTAATTTTGTTCTCGCAAAACACAAAAAATCGCCAATCCGCAAAATTAAACGTTCGCAAAAAATTTAGTGGCACACGGTATCTGATATCCTCAGGGCGTTATGGCTTTTAGGGCCATTGAAAAGAGGAAGTGGACGTAAAGTGGGATACTTGTATAACCTAACTGTGCCCAAACTGAAAACAGTTTAGCGTAGATACCACTTGGCTTCTTTTTGTTCAGTTCCAGGTCTTACCACTTGACAATTTATTCCTTCTAAGTCTCCTTGCTAAAAAGAGCCTCTTGCTAGAGAGAAGCTTTCATCATCATCATCATCATCATCATCATCATCATCATCATCATCATCATCATCATCCATCGTCATCCGTCGACTGAAACACTATATTTGAGACGGTCCATGTGTCTGCCACGCCACACGTCCCCATCAGCCAACAGGCTAGCAAGCTCTTCCCTAGACTCTACCTCTGCATCTTCCATTAAAATACTAAGCAACGTCTTTGCTGGCCGTCCAGGATGTCGTCTGCCATGCATTGGTTCCCATACTACTACCTTGCTGGCGGGTAGTTCAGGGTGCAGATGGCAGGGCCCCGACAACCGCAGATGATGTTCCTTCACCTTCTGAGACAATTTCAAAATAGGGCCCTTCAACTCCTCGTTAGTCATATGTTCTTTCCAGTTGATATTCTTCACCATCCGCAGCATTCTGGTATAGCACCCGTCGAGGGATTTTGTCATCGCTCTGGTGAGGGTCCAGGCCTCACACCCATAAAGTAGGATCGTTTCAATCCATGCCCGAAAGAGCTTTATCATGAGATGCTTTGACAACTGAGCAGACCAGATTTTCTTGATGTCGTGGGTAGCCTTCCAGGAGAGTGCTTTCCGAACCTTAATGTCATTCTCTGTGCACTGCATCCTCGACACCAGGTTCCTAAAGTCCCTTGGTTTTGAGAGGGTTGGGCTTGCCGACTTTGTATGCCAAGTATTCGGTTTTCCTCGTGTTCAGGTGTAAACCCACCTTACCCGACCTTCTCCCCCAACTCTGCTGAGCAGCTCCTGCGCCTCTTCGATTTCGTCCGAGAGCCAAGCAATGTCATCTGCGAAATCGAGGTCTGACTGTGTTACTGGGCAGGCCCTACACGCCTAGGCTTTCTTGGCACAATTGTGAAACCAAGGTGCTCATGATCCTTCAGGGCTTGTCTCATTGCATAATCCAGAACGATGATAAACAAAAACTGAGTGCAAGAGTGTCGCCTTGTAATGCCCTGTAATGCTTCACTCTTACCATTTGGGGTGACAACCGTTGCTTTGGAGCCAGTGTATGAGGCGGAATGCCATAGGCCTGCAAGATTCTGCACATTTTTCCCCTATGTATCGAGTCAAATGCCTTCTTAAAATCTATAAATCTGATAACCGCTGGCAGATTGAAATTTTTAATCTCTTCTATGATCCTCCGGAAAGCCAGAATGTGTGCGACCGTAGATCTATTCTTTCTAAAACCGTTTTGATTGTATCGTAATTTTGGGTCGATTGCGGTTCTGATCCCATTAAGAATGAGGCGATCGAAGACCTTCGCCATGGTGTACGTTAGGCTGATGCCACAGTAATTGTCAGGCTTTGATTGATTACCAAAATTTGGGACAGGGGCAATGTTTGACAGTGACCACTGAGCCGAGAAGTCGTTCATCATTAGTGCTGTGTTGTGGAAATCTAGCACGATGTCATCAAGATCGCAGTTTTTGTTTTGCAACACCTGAAGGGATACAGTCCGGGCCTGGACTCTTCCCTTGTTTAAGCCGAGTTCTTTACCACTCTCAACTCTTCCATAGTAAAGGGGCCATCATCAATCCCAACATTTGTGAGGATTGTCTCGATTGTCCCAACCTCATCAGTGACTGTGGGTGGGTTGCCAAGCAAGTTTTTCAAGTGAGAGAACCAAGTCTTCAATCTATCCTCTGGCGAAATACCAGTCCAGTCCAGTCCAGCCTTGGCTTTCCTCCTACCACTGATGTCGTTCATGATTCGCCATGCTTCACTGTGCTTGCTGTCTTCGCTGACAGCCTCCACTTCACTAATTGTTCGCTGTAATTCTTCCCTGAGCTTATCATACGTTTGGAAGAGTTGCGACTTGGCCATCTTAAAGCTCTTCTTGTGATGGTCTGTCTTCCTCCGTGTGTAGGCTTCGTGACACCGTTCAACTTCTTTCCTCGGTTTCATAACATCAGGATGGTCAGCTCTTCCTTATTTGCTTCACCTTGGGCAGTCTCCTCTGTCCTTTCAAGTTAACTCGTATGAAGCGCTGGTAGGGAGCCATGGCACTCTCGTCACCATGTATATTGAGACCAGTTGATAAAGTTCGGTTTGAGTTTCTGCGTTGTTGTACGGGAAACAGATAATACCGGTTGTACGGGCAGAGATAAGAACCGTATATGTTGAGACCAGTTGATAAAGTTCGGTCGGTTTAGGTTTCTGTGTTGTTGTACGAGCAACAGATAACACCCATATATATTGAGGCCAGTTGATAAAGTTCGGTCGGTTTAGGTTTCTGCCTCGTTGCACGGGCAACAGATAACATCCATTATTATATTGAGACCAGTTGATAAAGTTCGGCCGGTTTAGGTTTCTGCCTTGTTGTACGGGCAACAGATAACACCCATATATATTGAGACCAGTTGAAGAAGTTCGGCCGGTTTAGGTTTCTGCCTTGTTGTACGGGCAACAGATAACATCCATATATATTGAGACTAGTTGATAAAGTTTGGCCGGTTTAGGTTTCTGCCTTGTTGTACGGGCAACAGATAACCCCCACACATATTAAGACCAGTTGATAAAGTTCGGCCGGTTTAGGTTTCTGCCTTGTTGTACGGGCAACAGATAACACCCACATATATTGAGACCAGTTGATAAAGTTCGGTCGGTTTAGGTTTCCGCCTTATTGTAAGGCAACAGAAGACCCGTATAAACTGAGATCAGTTGATATAGTTCGGTTTAGGTTTCCGTCTTATTATTAGGCAACAGATAAGACCCGTATAAATTGAGACCAGTTGATAAGGTGTGGTTTAGGTTTTCGCGTAGTTGTACTGGCAACAGTTAAGTCCCGTATAGATTGAGACCAGTTGATAAGGTCCTGTTTAGTTTTCCGCGTTGTTGTACGGGCAGCGATAATACCCGTATAGATTGAAACCAGTTGATTTGGTCGGTTCGGTTTTAATAGGTTAACGCCTTACTGTACGGGCAACAGATAAGATCCGTATAGACTGAGGTTGCTTGTTTGAGAGGTGGGTCGGTCGAAGCATCCAACTAAACTTAATAACTGTTTTGAACCCCAGTGAAGAAAACCGCCAAATAAAACTGGGCATGAGTTAAGAAAATAAACTAGGAGTTATAACTTCTAACTTCTAAAGTACATTGACGTTAGTGAATCCCGGAATCCAGTTGATTCTGTATACCAGATAAATATTAGAAGGGATTCTGGATTCCAGCCTACTGATTCCGGATTTAAACATCAAACATTTCATAATTCCTGAATGTTATGTGTTATGTCCATTTTAGTTACGTATAGTAATTAATAAACTTTGGATAACAAGCTTGGATAACATGAAGAGCAGAATAATAACTGACTTGTCTTAGAGAGAAAAACTGTTATCGGCGTTGACAGAAAAAAGGAAAGCGTGGATAAAGGCCCGTACCCAATATAGAAGCAACTTGGTAAAAATATGTGTCCTAGAAAATTCAAGAAAGTGATAGGCTCAGTTTAACGAGGGTGTCAACGACGTTAACCGTTAGCCGTAAAATGACGAAAAATTTAGTCGTTAGGTGCAAAAATAGCCCTGGTACAAGCAAGTTGACCCGGCCCCTTGCGACACGCGACTCGGGAGTCTAATTCGGCAAACCGCAATGGTCCTAAAACCTGAAGTGTGTTTTACAACAATGAAAAAAAAAAGATTTTCGTTAACCGTAACGGAAAGAAATTAACCCGGTTAGCCGAAAAAAATCGTATAATAATCGTAAAGCTACCCCCCCCCCCCCCCCCCAATTGAGACTCGAAAAGAGGTGGTTCCATTGTAATTTTGGGCGCACTCATCTATGACAAACTTTTGGTCATGGCTTTTATGCGATGGATATAAAACTTTGGGCATATTTACAGCTGTCATTCGCTATAATATTACAGAATTCGATGGGGGCAAATATTTTAAGTGATATTAAAGCATAATTGAACCCACTTTTTGAACAAATTCGCACCTAGTGAAAAATTTTGCTGATTTATTTGCGTTACATTTCTGGAATCATCTTATGCTAACTTAATACATATATCCTAACCAAGTTTCAGCAAAATCGTTGGAGCAGAAGTTCAGAAGTAACACGACCATCTTATTACAGCCCTGAAACTCCCATAAAGTTTTCTGTACCTGATGCGCTTTGATTATTTCAGTATGGGAGAAGTCTTCCCAATGCATGCTAAATCTGAGTGCCAAGGCGATTGCCAATCGTGCGGACCGTTTAAAAGTATTCATTAGTTCTGTAAACATTAAAAAATACTGGAAACCCTGCTCAAATCTCCAAACATCCAACAGTTTTGTTTTAAACTTCTTCCACATAAATTTCAAGGTACTGTTGTATTTTTTCATCGTTTTTTGCTGGTGTACATGGCTTTAAATTGGAAAAGCCAGAAATAACTGTTGGGATCATAAGCTCCTCCGCAGCTGACAAACAGTGGTATTTATTCTAAGAATTCGCACCTAAATGGGGTGGGGGGGGGGGGGGGGGTATGAGATTTCTTTGAGATGTTCTTCGCCTTTCACGTGTTCGTGTTCGGTGCGCTTACCTCCTCTTAAGTATAGGCATCGAACCCTTTAGCATGATTTAGAGTCGCCAGCGCTTATCACTTCTGCACCCCCCTCCTTATAAAGTATGGATGGTTTCTTTTAAGAATCTTGGGGAAAGTTGAAAAGTAAAAATGACCGGACGTCGTATTATTGGCATGCCACTGTAATCGAGAACGCCCCAGTCTGGATCAGAAACGAGATCACCTATACTTGGATGATTATTTGAACTACTGTATCCGAAAGATATAAGGTAACAGATATATGAGGTCGAAGAAATGCGCCTTTTTTGCGAATACCACTGGGTATCTACCGGACTGATATGGACTTCTCGTATGAGGGACCGAATCGTTAAATGAGAATATAGGAAAAAGTTATAGATTCTAATTTAAAAAAAAACCAGAACATTCCTGACATCTCACCGACCTACGTGGTGTCGCAACTCACCAGTTTCGCAAAGCTTGAGAGCGGAATGCCCCTAGGTCAGTTGCATGGGAGGACTTGCACCGGGAACCCAAACCCATGAACGCTGCCGCGCATTGATGCAAACCTTTTTAATATCTTTCACTGACTTGTAAAGGGTAATATTCAAATTATCTATATATTACGCTTGACCAACGGTCCTTTAACATTGTGGTAACTATTGGTTGTCCGAAAGCAATAGCGCATGCCCAGAAAAATTGATTACGCCGAGTTGGACCAAACTAGCAGACAGCGCAAAGCTAGCGCAGACCATTTTTGCAGCCTGTTAAACCACAATACATTTTGCTTTCGTGTATGTTTTCTGAAGTATCACATTTACTGTACAGATTGGAAAGTGAGAATTTTAAACAACAATCCGCTTGTCCACAAGCATTCGTATCGAATTCGTATCATGAGGCCGTTTAATATTGCTGCTTGTATAATAAATAAATTTTCAATGCTTTCCAGTGATTTGACCACGATATAGAAAAATTAACTTTATTAAAGGGTTGGCAAGATTATTCCATTTGCGATTCAATCCATTCTTTTCCTGGCTCAGTAGAGCTTAACGGCAGCTAACAGCTAAGAGCAGCTAACTACATCTCAGTTATAAACATCGCAACATCTTTTTACGCTGAGACAATACATATCCGGCAGTCTGAAATTTGAACAAAATTTCCACTGAAAGACTAATTAAAATCTCTTGACAGTATTAATGTGTGTTTAGAAATGTCAAGCGATGTCAAAAATTTCCAAGCTTGTGTATACCGTAAAATTGCTATGTTCTCAACACTCTGAACACAGCGGGCATTATAAATGCCCACTATTGTTGCGCTCAGTTTCAAACATCTTTTCTTTCACTAATATTTTCGTTGTGCCAATAAATAGTCTTCAGTTTTGAGCCGGATATCTCACCTATTTTAAGCAGACAAAAAAACTTCTTTTATGAGCGATACCTCAGTCAGTCCGAAAAATACAGTACAGTAGTTGTATTTGTTCATCTGTCACGCGCGTGTAGTCCATCTCATCCATTACTGTAACAGAATTACTAAATAAAAAGGCCGGAAGTCCTCCAAGGGCTAGGTCATGTCTTTCAGTAAAAGCTGGTAGGAGTGGAAATGCACCCTCGGCAAAGAGGAATAAATATATGACCATATTTCACATCTGAAAACTGAACTACCTTATTGTTATTATTCCTTCACAGCTTTTGTAGACTATGAGTAGTCCATATTTCCGTTCAAGGATAATTAATCCAAGAAGCGAAAATCACGCGCTCGCGCGACGCTTTAATAACCACCACGCATTTAGTTTTTAGTTCACTTTTAAGTTTTGTTGGTCACGTCCGTTAGAAAATAATTTTTAGATTGGTACGTTGCGAAATGTTACAATTTATTTAATGCGCAAACACACAGAACGGAAGACGCTAAATTTTACAACAGAGATGGGATCGGGAAAATGTCAACAATCTGACAATTGGCACTTCATCGGGTTACGAGCCTCCCGCTTCGCGTAAGCTTAGTGCACGTTTAATATTTTGGCGGTCAATCATTGGATTTCAGGAGTATTCCTCAGCATTTACTTTCCGACTTGGATTGTGATGGTAACGTATTCGAATGATTTAATGCTGGAGATTTACGGCCCCTTGCGAGGTTTTCTTGTTTTGCTCAACACCCAAAGCGAGTTTCAAGAGATAACTCCGTTAATTTCGACTGGAGTGATCGAGCCTAGTCCCGCCGTGGAACATCAGACGAGAAGAAGGACTTCTTCTTCTAGTTCAGTGGGATGCGAAATTGCTCCAAATGTTTTTAGAGAGCTCAAGTAGTGTTGAAGAGGAGTTGAGCTATACAACGGCGGGGAGTCATCAAACCGGCAATGATTTGCCTGCCGTGGATGAACTGAAGAACCAGCTATTGCCTGCCGTCGAGGAGACAAAGGAAACTGATACTTCAAATCTGGTCACTCTGCGAAGAGGTAGGGCAAAACAGCAATTAAGCATGCGAATTTAGTTGTGTGGAGGTTAGATATACGTGTACAATCGACACCAGCGCGCGTTCTATTACATTCAAAATTCTGGTTATAGAGATATCGTACCCTGCGTTTTCGTTATTAAACCGACAAATAGCTTTCGGTTCTTGCAATTTTTAGGGATAACAACACATTTAGAGAACGGAATCCTCATAGAAAATAATAAGGTATTGCGTTTCTCGGCGTTGCTGGAAATACTAGAATTTTAACACTTTTATATGCATGCGCCGCTTGAAAATTGACAAACGGCTGATGAATTATAAAAATGATAAAAAATTAAACACCAGGCCTGGGTCATTAACTATCAGTGAAGAACAATAATTTTATTGACCAAAAACGACTACAAAATGAAAACGATTATTTCGAGAAATAAACCGAAAAGTGTGTGGAGCTTGTGTGTCACCGGAAATAGCGGGGTCTTTATTTACTTCAATGAAGATGCTCCAGTTTTGCTGCAAGACCCATTTAGAATCCGAAGCCTCAATATGTTCCGCCTTTACTAGAGATGATGTGTGTGTGGTATATTTGACAAATAATATGCCGCCCGTAGAAATAACACAGTATTACTTCACCAGAACAATTGATAAAAGAAAACTGTTGTAAACAAAAGAATTGTCTTCAAAAGCTGCTATCAGTTAGCCAGGAGAACCCCACGTACAAAAAACAAAGGAAGTATGTGTTGAACTTATTTCTATTTTAGCCATTGTAATAAAGAACTGGCTTGTAGACAATCAGCCAACCGACGGAGAGTTTGCAACAGATAAGACCCCTAAGGTTCGGTTTAGGTTTCCGCCTTACTGTACGGGCAATAGTTGGGAAGCTAATATCTTACCAAACAATATAAAATTTATACATTGTGAGGCTGTTATGCAGTTACGCTATTTTTTTGCTACAACGATTGGAAACGCTGAGCGTACGTATCCATCGAAAACGCATACATTTAAAAACGCTGTCCAGAGACATGTGAAAACAGAGTCCTATCGTATTCCCGCATGGACGGCGAAAAAGGTAAAAACCCGACGTCATTCACATCGCCGCTCGCATGCACAGATGACTGTTGTAACGTTCTTGAGGGTATTCGAGCGTTTCAGTGTGGACGTAGAAAACGCTACGTAAACGATAATTGGACGCGGAGCTTTTGATGCGTTTTCAAAAATGGAGCGTTTCGGAAATACATTATAGTGCCGGACAGGGCCTCAGACATGTGAATGAAATATTAACTCAAACCTGCTCAAGTATTTGAGCCTTTCGTCGCACACTTTGCCTTTCATCGATATGTTCGCGCGATCGATATGCAAACAGAGTGAAATTATTTCTTTATCGTAGACTTTCAATTGTTGTTTCAATGATTTTATTCCTTAATAATCAAAAGGAAGTGTTACTTCTGCAGAAAATCGATCGGGTCACATACACTACATAAACTATTCTTGGACATCAAAACGTATTATTGGACGCCTACGCTTTGGCCTGCTGCGCAACGATTTAGGATGAAGGTAATTGCAAAAATATGTTCACTAGCTCACATGAAGAAGAGGTAAGTGGTTTCTCATTATTTTACGGAATTATTTTTACCATAAGATTGCATTTCAAGGCTTTAAAAAACCCCACGCGCGATCGCGACGTCCGCTTGGCTGTTCGAGAATTCTATCTTTCAGCGGTAAACAGCAGAAAAGTAAGCCGACATGGCTTGTGGGATACAACATGGCGACTGGTTTCTGCCCATCGGAGATCGAAGCTTCCATTGCCATTTCTTTCAATTTTTATCCGCGCGGTTGGATTTTTTTACGCGTAGCGGACACGCCATTTTCTTCGAAGGTACGAACTGCATCTTTTTTTCTCAGAAAGAAGCAAATGGATCTGGATAAAAATCTATCGTCAGACCCAAGACAAGGGCTGTTGAAAGTTCGAGTTGACTTGACTAGTTTTCCTTCTGTACTCGTCTCCAGAATTTTTTTCTCAGATGACGACAATAGGTTCTGTCCGAGAATAGGTATGAATAAAAAAACGCAGCAAAATGACAACTGAGCTTCATTTACCACTTGTTTTTATATACAAATGTACTCTGTTAAACTTGAACTCCAAGTTATTGTTTTTGCAATCCGTTTTTCGATCTTGACCAATTTTCACCATCCGCACTTTGTTCATTGCAGCTTCCTAATATTAAGCTTATTTTTTTTCCTATGGTTTGGAAACATTGCTAACGATTCAGAACTTTTTAATAGATTTATTTTTTTTTATTTCATTTGCAAAGGAAGTTGATTTTATAAATTGCAAGTTGTTTGCCAATGCAGTTGATTTCATAAATTTACGAGTTGTTTGCAAAGGAAGCTGATTTCGTAAATTTATGACTTGTTTACAAAGGAAGCTGATTTCATAAATTTATGACTTGTTTGCAAGAGGTAGTTGATTTCATAAATTTATGACTTGTTTGCAAAGGTAGTTGATTTCATAAATTTATGACTTGTTTGCAAAGGAAGTTAATTTCATAAATTTATGACTTGTTTGCAAGAGGTTGTTGATTTCATAAATTTATGACTTGTTTGCAAGAGGTAGTTGATTTCATAAATTTATGACTTGTTTGCAAAGGAAGTTGATTTCATAAATTTATAACATTTCCATATATACTTGACTCATATACTCATAAATTTATGAATCATTTGTAGAATTGTTTGGAGTTCATAAATTTATGAGTCATTTGTGGAGCTGTTAGAATTTCATAAATTTATGAGTCATTTGTAGAATTGTTTGAAGTTCATAAATTTATGAGTCATTTGTAGAATTGTTTGAAGTTCATAAATTTATGAATCATTTGTAGAGCTGTTTGGAGTTCATAAATTTATGAGTCATTTGTAGAGCTGTTAGAATTTCATAAATTTATGAGTCATTTGTAGAATTGTTTGAAGTTCATAAATTTATGAATCATTTGTAGAGCTGTTTGGAGTTCATAAATTTATGAGTCATTTGTAGAGCTGTTAGAATTTCATAAATTTATGAGTCATTTGTAGAATTGTTTGAAGTTCATAAATTTATGAGTCATATCTTGAGCTGTTTGAAGTTCATAAATTTATGGGTCATTTGTAGAGCTGTTTGGAGTTGATAAATTGAGTTATTTGTAGAGCTGTTTGGAATTTATAAGTTTATGACTTACTTTTCTCTGCAATTTATAAGCATTACTGTTGGATTATATGTAGAATCTGCTTTTTTGACTGTTTCATATTTATATCAGTAAAATAAACTTTGAAATGTAAGAAATGCTACATTTTTTCTCCCTTGGATAAGTTTACATGGTAAATTCTTTGAAAATATTAAAGAATGGTGATTTATTCAGGTTAGTGATGCATTGGACTAACCAAATTGTCAATAAAGGGCATTTTAAGATGTTGGTTGTCATTTTCTGTTACAACTTTTAATGGGACACCAAATTTGTACAGTTATCAAACTCACCAAAAAACCAGCAGATTAAAAGAAAAACTGATTTAGGCATTTGGGGCAATTTATGTGTTCTTTATCACAGAAAATTGCATTTTTGGCCAATTTCAAAAGGAGTGCAAAAATGCATTTTCACATTTATACTTGTTCATTCATTCACCTCAGTACCTGTTGCTGTGTAGGTGAGTGTATAAATACTACATACATCTACAGTACAGTTGATTATGACTGAAACCCGAGAAGCTGAAATTTATGAGAACTTAGACCTCAAATCTATAAAAAGCAGTTTTTTCTTTCCTGTTTGGTAAAGCCAGTTGAGTTGACAATGACTGCACTTTTGCATAACAAGTGAACTCTGAAGTTTAAAACTTGACTAACAGATTTGTTTTTTGACTGCCACTAATATCATATCTCAGGAAACAACAATGCTTTACGCAAAATGGCTATCATGTACAAGGTCCAGGGGCGGATCCAGGGGGGTGAAATGGGTGAATTTCCACCCCCCTTTTCTGAGACCCTTTCTTTCTTTTATCTAACAATCATGTTGCTGATACACTGACCTCAACCAGGCTTTGGTTCTATTGCATTTAAAATTTCACCCCCCATTTCAAAATCCTGGATCCGCCCCTGAGGTCACATTAATTTTTGTGGGTTGTGATTTGGTGGATTTTGATCCATTTTGTCAGCCCATGAGGGTTTCTTTAGTCTTCCGCCCAAAACGTTTTCACTCTTTTCAGTGTACATGTATATGTTGTGGTGCAATTTTGTCCTTGGTGCAAATTTTATTTTCCTTTGTTAAAAACTCATTATCATACATTTCCATACCCAAAAACAAAGGAAAATAGAATTTGCACCAAGGACAAAATTGCACCACAACATATATTTGTATTACTACATGTATGTATGGGAAATATATGTTCATTCAAGGGGTCCAATGATAATTTGTTGCCATGATTATGATTGTTGGCTGCATGATGCTAGTTTGCATTTTATTGAAAGGCACAGTAAAATCAGGCTTCATCTTGCAATAAGATGTTCAGTGTTTTTATCATTACATTGTTCACTTTAACTGTATTTTTTTAAGAACAAAGACAGTTATGACTGTAAATGGCCACATTCTTCTTTGACCAGTAACAAGCTGTTTTACTTTGTATACTGAAGGCAAGAACCCAAACAGACTGATTTCTCACTTAAATCAAATAAAAATATATGATACATGGACATGTAAAAAAACTTTTTAGGCTGACATGAAAGCATAATGGTTCTTGTATGGTGGTTTTGACTGTATAGAGTGATACAAGTGTATGTTCTTTTGGTTTAAGGGATGCTATTTATTTGCTGTTTTTCTATTAATCAGCTTTGCAAACCTAAAAAAACCACTGTGATGACTAGAATAATCCCAGCTCGCTTTGAGTTTCTCAGCAGAACGTTGAAGAAAAAAGCATTCTCTACATTCTTGTCTGAGTGGTATAAACTAAAAATGTATTTTAATGCAAAGCTTTCAGTAGAAATTTTCATTCTAAATAATGTGAGCTTAATCTAATACTACATTTTGAAGTTTTTTAGAACTTTTTTTGTTGATAAAAAAATGCATCGTGTCACTTATTGTTGTATTTTTTTTTTTTGGTGTTTTATTTTCATAGATACAGTACCGCTCAAAAGTAAGTTCCCACTGTCTCAATCTCGTCTCGCAAGACGCGATTCTCGTATCGAGAGACTCGATTCTCATATCAAGAGATGAGACTCTCATCTCGTGAGAAGCTAGTTTTACTGCCTTAACTTCTCATGAGATTTTAATGGCCTATTGTATAACATACATGTACACTGCAGCAACAATACGCGAGCATGAATGCGACGAAACTCCGCTTTGACTATACTTCACTTGCCAAACTCTGTTGCCTAGTGCATGCATTAAGATTTAGTCTTCAACTTTCCAAATCTACGAGGCCTCAAAAATCATATTCATACGAATGGTGTTAAGTTTCATGTTTTAAATTGGAAACATATCGTTCATGGCATGGCTGTCAGTGTTTTCAAACATGCCAGTTATATTAAAATTTGCCGATCACTCATACAGGCCGGTTTGTTTGCTTTCCAAACTCTGTTGTAAAGCGCGTGCATTAAGCTTATAGTCTTCATCATTTTAACCCTTTGGGGCCTCAAAAATCGTATTCATAAAAATGGTGTTAAGTTTTTTATTTTAAGCCTAAAACATATAGTTCATGGTTTCAGTGTTTTCAAACCTGGAAGTTATAATTTTGCCGATCGATATAGCGGGGTTTATTGGTATTTATAAAGCGCATGCAGTGATTATTGAAATTATCAACTTAACATTTACAGGCCTCGAGAAAGGTTTGTATGCCTAGTAAATGAAATAATACAATACTACTGTATTGATAAAAAGGCTTAAAAGTTTTATGTTAAAAAAAAAAAACAGACCAGTTTCTTTTGGCTAGAGAATTATTTCCAACGACTGGCTGTGAATGGCTGAACAGCTAAATAATTATCTGGAATGGCTCACAGCCGAACGACTGAAGAAAAATTTCGAACAGCTGGCTGTGAAATTGACATGATAATTTGAAACCTGAATACAGACCATGTGCTGTTTGTAGTTTCGCTCGCCAAATTACGGCTGATAAACGGCAAGGGAACAGCTTGAATGGCTCGAACGGATTAGCGGTTGGTATCGTTTTTGTGTGAAAGAGGTCACGCACATAACATGCAAATTCAATGCGCTTTGAACTAAAAATAATCCAGGAATATAAAAGTGTGCGATTTTGCACAAGCGCTTTCACTAATGTCATGTTTTCCAATTTTTAACATAACTTCCATTCAAGTTTTCCAATTGCAATAGCAGATATGAGTAGTAAAACAAGTTTCAATTAAAAAACCTATCACTCACATGCACACAACATGCAAATTCACTATGTTTTGAGCAATTTTACACAAGCACTTTCACTAACATTGTGTTTCCAACTTGTAACATACATGTAACTTCCATTCAAGTTTTTCAATTGTGATGACAAACACGTTGCGAGACATTAATCGTTTTCTCGCAAGAATATTGCTCATAATTTATTCCAAAATTTTCGCTTCACTGATTCTCTCGAGGCACAATTCTTGTATCCAGAGACGAGAATCTCATATCGTGAGAAACAAGACGAGAGGTGGTAACATTCTTTGAGTGGTACTGTAGTCTGCTTGACAAAAACCTGCATGTTAGTACTAAGCATGTTTCTAAGCTCCAAACTTTCTAATTTTTTGTTTGCATGCAGTAACAATTTTGTGTTTTGAATGTTAACTTTGTTCTGTTTGTTGTCTGAAGGCTAAATTTCTTTAGGAGTTAAACAGTAAATGGCCAGTACAAAAACAGTGGCTTTGATTTCTGCTGTTGGTGAAATTCCTGAGAAATTAGCATTCAGGCAAAGAAAAGAAAACCTCAAATGCACAAACTAATATATATACATAGCCCAAGCCTAACATCGTCGCACTTTGAACAAGCTTAACTAAGGTGAAACTTAACTAGGTGAAAGGTTGGAAGCACAAGAATTAAGATTGACGAACGGGCTATTTTCAATTTTAACAATTCTCAAAAACAGTATTACGCGACCGTCTGAACAGTACATTTTTATAGACCATACAAAAGTTCACAAAAACAACTTTTCTCTGTCTAGAATAACTAGTACGACTACTTTCGGTATAAAATACAGTTGTTGTTTGCCAAAAATTGCTCGAGAAACTGATTTGGAAATCAAAATTGCAAAAATACACAAAAATATTTGCATAAGGCGAATGAACAAACACATAAAAATGGACAACACAATCTTCTTTCGAAAAAATTTATTCAAATCTCCATTAGTTTACGTTTAAAGCAAAACACATACCATTTAATTATAGCTCATCGAGTTCAAGCTTTCTTCGATGAAATTCAAGAGATTGATACAACTGAATTTAAGCACGTTTTAAAATCAATTCTCCAAAACTAACAATAACGCTAATAAAAAGTCACTCACAGATTGATATCAACATAAATTCTCATCGAAAACTGTAATCTGTTTTACCTTTAAGTCCCTCGCTTGCTTGGAAATTCAAATCTCCGCTTCTGGTTCTGAAATCCGTAGAAAACAAACATCTCCCGCATTGATAAAAACGTAATACATGAAGTTCCTCGAAGCAAGATTTTATCCCTGAAAGCTCGTCTTTTTCCACTAAAGCGGCTTCTGAGTATACCTTAATTAGTATCCCTGTCTTGAGTAGCAAACCGCGAAAAAATGCAGGAAAACAACGACTTTAATTCTCTGCTAGACACAACAAAACAACTGAAGTGTTTACTGAGCTCACGGCTGTGTGGCCGCGCAAAAAACAAAGCCTTGCTTTCAAGATCACAGATGTTGTTCCAACACGGTGGGCGGGCGGGCAAACATGCGCCCGCGAAACATTCCGCTAGCCATGACCATGAAAAATCACGGCATAGGTTCTATGAGTATGGAGCTGCGCAGCCAGGCCTTCGGCCTGGCAAGTGCTCCGCTATCAGTGTTCTTACCAGGATTTTCTGCACTGGGGTGAGTGGGGTCCACAGGACCCATAGAGAAGCTAAAAGGGGGTCATGAGAGAGGAAAGCGGGTCACAATTTTTAGACACAATTAACTCAACATTTTATTCCAGCAAATATGCCAAACAAACTTAGATAATAAATGTTCTGGGTGCTTTCTAAAGAGGCCATAACCAATCAAATTTTGGCTTATATGTGACCCTCCATAGGAAAACACGTCTTATCGAAAAAAGCGTTTTTGGGGGGTTTGAGGCGCCTTCCAAACCGGGTTTAAGAGGGTTTCAAACCCTTTGCAAACCCTTTTCACACCCTCGCAAACCCTTTACAAACCCCTTGCAAACCCTTTTCAAACCCTTTTCAAACCCTTTACAAACCTTTTTCAAACCTTGCAAGGTCTTTGCAAACCCTTTGCGAGACAAATTAAATCGAGCCTGATGGACCAAATCGAACTTTCGGGGATAGTTTGTGAACCGCAAGAAAGAAACTTGCCTTAATAAATTATGATTCTTACCATGTTCTCGACAGCCAGCAAAGCCGATCTCACATAAAAGGTATACAAGTCTAGTAGCACGTTATTGGGAAGCTCTGAACTTGACTATTGTCCGTGCATCTGGCCCTAGTATTTCTTACTTCCGCTAAGTACTCAGCTTATAAGAGTGATTTGGAAAAAGGGGGCAAAAGTGTTTGACTCAAACAGTTCTTCTGAGGCTAAGAATATTGTATCTATCTATCATAAACAATGCAAAATTCGAATTTCAGTTCGAGTTCGAAGTTAGAATTCGAGTTCGTACGCGGCATGCGTACCGCAAAGGAAACAGATTGTTTTCGTTTGTTCAAAGTAAAGCTATTTTACAGGCGATTTTTCCTCGTAAATTAAACTTGATTAAAAGCTGTCATTATTTGGAATTTGTTAGAACAAATACTGTGATTGTATTATTGCATTTAGCCATTGCATTTAGCGAATTTCGATAGACGCCATTTTGTTTACTGTGGCGCGTGTCACGTGTCACGTGCGAAGATGGCCGCTTGTTGACATTACTCTTTTCTTTGGCTTCTTTCGTTCGTCTTCGGTGTTCCTTCATTGCCAAAAGCTTCGAAATGTTCGACAAACATAGTCAACACTGTTTTAACACAGGTATTTTGACAATTTGAGGTTCAATTTTACAGTTTATAAACACAACGCTCACGTTCGTGCGTTACGTGCTATATGCGTATTTTTCGATCGGTGGCGGTCTTGCACCTCTGTTAGAGAAACAAGACTCACTTTTCTAAGTTATTCATTAATCTGCCAAACCGTAAATGCTTCACAAACCCTTTGGAAACCCTTTGCAAACCCTTTGCAAACCCTTGCAAACCCTTCGCAAACCCTTCGCAAACCCTTTTCAAACCCTTCACAAACCCTTTGCAAACCCCTTCCAAACCCCTTCCAAACCGGGTTTGGGGGGGTTTGAAACCCGGTTTGACCTAAATTGCAATGTTCGATAAGACGTGTTTTCATATGGAGGGTCACATATTATAGAGAAATGTACATTCATACATACGTTCGTTCACATACATTGTACGTTCGTTTTCTTCCCCCCTTTCTTTCTTTCTTCCTTCCTTTTTTTTTTTTTTTTTTTTTGCTTCTTTGCGCCCCTTGGGACCCAAGGAAATAACACTTGTACAGTGTATACCAATTATGTATGCATCAATATTGTGTTAAGTTAGTTTTTATCTTACCTGTGAATGTAATTAGAATGTACATATACACATGCAGTGGCAAGTAATCAGCACTTCTTTATTTTCCAGCTCCCTTGCAAAGAAGATACATATGTACTGTATGGTTTTAAGATACATGCAAGGTAAAATCATATGCTGTAGGTTTTGACTGTGAGCATTGTTGTATGCTTTTTTAAAATGTACCTTTTTATGTTACTTGGACACTACATATAATTAAATATAAATGTGCATGCCTGTATGTAATTGCAATGTATTTAGTAATTGTTGTCGATGAGGAAGATAACGACAAGCATATGACAGAATGTTATATGTTGAAAACTTATTTTCTGAGACAGAAATGGATTACAGTGTAGGAAAGTAGACTATGGTACTGTTGTGGATTAATTGATCAAAATACAAGATGTAACTCAATTAAACAATCAACCACTGAAAATTTGGACACAAAGCATCTTTATCCATTTGTAAAGTTATGAAAACCTTTCAAGCGTTTTGTCTGGAGTCTTGAATGAAATGAAAATGGAAATCTGGAATCAAGAATTTGTTAATTGGATCAGATGGGCATAATCTTGAATAACCTAAAATTTGATTAATACATACATGTACACCACTAATAGTCTTTAATAATGGTACAGGACAAAAACACATTTCTAGGGTGAGAAACCTGAAGAAATTCAGGCATACAGTGAAAACCAGCAATTAAGAACCTGTTAGCCTCAAATTTGGCATTTATACCCCCTATAAACAAGAACCTACCGTATTTTCCGGTGTATAAGTCGACCCCTGAAACCACGAAAATTTGCCCCAAAAATCGACCTCGTCTTATACACTGGCCAAAACTCAAGAGCTGTCGGTTCATAAGGAAATTAGCATAACAATGACACCCTGAGATTAACATGGAAGTGACATTTATTGCAGTAAAGGAGCAACGATCGATCTTGGTTTCACTTTCCGAGCAAAATACACGTTCTTACCTTTACGAGTGTGAATTCTTCACATTAGGGATTTGTCATTAGAAATGTTCGATTTTCCCGCTCAATGCATGCAAGTTTGAGGTTATTTTGTGCTTGAAATCCATGACTACTACTACTTCTGAAGAAAACAAATCGCACATCGATCGACAAGACGCTAGAAACTTGGTAACCGCACACTACTGGTTTCCAGTGTTGTCCGAGCTTAGCTGGGTTACTAAGCATCCAAGATGGCGGCCTGTTCACAGACTCGTTCTATGGCTTCATGCGTTCATTTTACGGCATTTCTTCATTGTAAAAAGCCTCAAAATGAGCCACAAACATAACGAAAGAAATTTAGAGCAGGTATCTTGAGAATTTGGATTCATATTTGTCAATGTATTAACGAAGTGCATTCGTTCGCGCGTTAGTCCATCTATTTGGTTCATTCAGTTTACTTTGACTTTGGATCTCGAAGATGCTCTGCAAGAGAGACAAGACTTGTTTTCCTAGAAAATCGTAAAGAATTTTTCTCCTCATACTTAATGCCAAATCAAGAAAATCCTAATTTTTAGGCTCAAAAAGTGGAGTCGACTTATACACCGGTTTGACTTATACACCGGAAAATACGGTATTTAGCCTAGAAAATGAAAACAAGTTCTTATTTTCAAAAATCATCATTTAGTGATATAATTTTTGTAACAATGACTTACAAAGACCAGAGGCCAAAATTTTTGTTACGGTTAATTCTTAGTGCAGCTAGGCAAAATATGTAAATGTCTATGTTAATGTTCTAGGGTGTTGTTGGGGGGGGAGGGGTGGGTGGGGATGACTGAAAAAATAGGCTGATTACCATTTTATCTTGTAACTGGATTTTATTTGTTGTTACACAAAAATAAGAACCTATTTAAGAACCTAGATAGCCTAAAATTGTGTTAACTACCATTTAAACAAGAACCTGTTTAGGCTAACTCTAAAAATGTAGGTTCTTACTTGCGAGTTTTTACTGTATGTTGGGCTTGAAGTTATCATCATACATAGTTCAAGTAGCTCCTGTTACTGTTGTGTTGTGTCCTAGGGCAAGACACTTTGCTCCACATTATTTTTTTAACAAACATAAAGAAGGGAGTTGTGGTATTCCTAGTTGTTTCCGCAAACTCTGAAAGCCACAGCCTGTGTATTAATCTTGACGCTGTTTATTTATTTTTACATTTCAGACTATTTTCTGCAGAATAGCCAGTAGATAGATACTTTGGAAAGTAAGACAGCCACTATCATGTGTTGGTGAGTGTCTTTTTAAGATTATTAGATCTTTTAGTAATACAAATGGTCATAGTTTTCTTGATATTATTGCTGTCAGTGAAGAATTTATTTAAGACAAGCATATGACTGAATGTTTTTGCTGAAAACCTTAAATCAGAGACAGCACTTCTACTCACTATAATTTTGATTAGTAGCATAATTTTGGCCCATGCTGTTAATACATTGTGCCAGTACATTAATTTTTTTTATAAGGCCAGTCAGTGATCATAATTTATTGGCATTTCATTGTAATTTATTATCAGCTACTTTCAAGTGCGGACTGGGATTCGTGTATACGAACACCCATGCATGCACTGGAAGTAACTAGTTGTAGCTTACAGTACATAACGTAATCACAGCCTAACATAATACATATTGTTAATTAGGAGTTGATGGAATGATTTAAAAGAAGCCTGCAGTGATGTTCTAATAATTATTGTGCCGTTGTGGTCCCAAGGTTGGTGATGTTTTTTGTTCATGTTGAAATAACACCTGTCTGAACTCCTCTCAATACTTGTTCCCTTCTTGCCATCAATTTTTGTGCAACACTACTAAAAGCATTTGAACAATTTTGGCAGGGTTTTACAATCCAGTCAATCTAAATATCATTGTAATCTGTATGTTGACAGCATCCTCACTGTATGAAAGATCTGGCTTTTTTATTTCTAGGTACAAAACATAGCCAGTTCAAAAGACATCGATCCACATGCCACTTATGTACAATGTAACATGTTTACACATAATGCATTTATATTCAAGAATGCAGTTAACAAGAAAAAACTTCCAACTATAATGTCTTCAATAAAATTACACCAGAAATAACAAATAAGGCAGGGCTCTCATAGTATAAACTCGATGAAAGCTTTTCTGGCCATCTTCTTGATGTGAACCAACGAATCCTATCAAAGGCTCTGTACTATTGAGGTGTATTATCATGTTCATAGCACATGTAGGTGTCCATGTTATAAGGGTATCATGTAGCTATTTTTTTAATCATTAGCAGCATAATGATGCTTGTCATATGATGAGATATTTCACAGACCTGTTCTGAGTGTTAGTGAGGAATGTGAAAATGTCTTCTGATGATAAACAAGCATTTTTCAGCATAACTGATAAACAAAATAATTATTAATAAGAGCTTTATATCGAATTTGGTAAAGCTGTAGATTCCAACTTAAATATGCTGTTATTATTGTTTTAGGAAGGAAAGAAAAAAGAGGAAGCAGGAATGTTTCATTTGAAAATAAAGGCAAGTGAAAAGATGAAATTGTGCCTGTAAAAAAAGGTTCATATATAATTTAATAGGCCACTTCCCAAGTTATCCAGGCCCACTAGTAATGCAGACACAGGCCTCACTACATGTACATGTAAATAATGGCCACCTCTGGGGGAGACTGATGCATTACATATTAAGGCTAAGGCATAGGAGCATCTTCATCCTAGTCATTCACTGAACACATGGTTTGTGTGGTTGTTGTACCCATTCACTTGGGGTGAAGAGAAGTATTCTGAAAGCAAAATGTTGCAAAAAAACTCACTGCAAGGATATAAACTGATCATAATAACTACTGCTTACTGCAAGGAGTTCCTTATGTACAGTCTGTAAATTTGTTTTGTGAGATACATGCAAGTCTGGGTCAGATCCAGATTTTTAGCAGAAGGGGTTTGATGAAGGGGACCGCCGAAGGCATCCACCCTGTAGGGGGGTCCCGGGGGCATCCTCCCCTGGGAAATTTTGAAATTTCAAGCCCCCGGAAACGCGATTTCCGCCATTTTGAGGCCAGTCGGCGGTTTTAATATCTTATTTTTAAAAGTTAAAATTCCATTCTGCATTTATTTTATATTTTTACAAGTTTTTGATGTTAGCTGTTTTAATTTAGGGGGTTCGATCAAACCCCCCTAGATATGCCCCAGTAAGTGCAGTACACTCCAAATACAAAATAATTGTTTGCTGTTGTGATGAGCAATGAAGATAAAATGTGTCTCGTTCGTATGAACATCATTGATTTAAGCAAATGATACAGAGCTCTCACAAATAATTAAAATCAGAAGTGAGTGTATGTGAAACAGATGTGCATGTTTCTAATGTACCTTATTTTCTTTAATCTTATACAGGCCTGACTTGCTGCTGGAAAGGCTATTGTGTTATGTACATTGTACATATAGTACCCTGTTGAATATTCAATAAAGAAAGAACTTGTGTTTTGTTATCACTTTCTTATTGTCGTTCAAGTGATGATTAACAGTACTGTTATAATTACTATGGCAGTTATATTTACATGTACTTTGTGAAATACATAATTCATCAGGAAAATACAAAAGGAATGAAAATTTACTGAAGGCTTACAATCCTTGCACAGAACAGCCATGAAATGCTAATCAGTTACAACCACTAGTGGATGTATACTGTGGTTGTAACTAAATTGGCATTTCAGTTTCATTTCATAAGTAGTCAACAAGTCGTGATTGTAAATCTGATACAACATTTAGGCCAAAAGAGGGAAGGTTGTAGCTCAGGCAATCAATAAGAAGAGACACCAGTTCATGGGGAATGTAACCCTAAAATATATGGATTTCCACAAATTGATAATATTGACCTGGGAACTCATCCAATATTCACTCCCTCACTGACAAAGCTTGCTTGCTGGCCATTAATTTTTTTGTTGCATTTTCCATAATGAATAAATAATGCTCTTTGAAAAATGAATTGTCACATTCAAAGAACGCAATCCAAATTTCGTGTTGGATGTCCTGTGGTTTATGTGCAGTAAAATTTGGATTTTTTGGTGGCTGCCAAATGGCCGCCCCTATTGTTTTTTTTTTTCAGCGGCTCGTTTCCGCCGGAAATTTCTTTGAACACTTCTCCATAATCAGTGATTACTGCTAGTATTTATATTAATAGCCCAATTTCGATATATTAAAATTCAACTTGAAACAAAAGACATCACTACGAGGTTTAGGGGAATGATAGTAGGGATTTATAGGGTTTAGTCCTCTAAGCCTCATAGTAATGTCTTTTGTTTCAAGTTGAATTTTAATATATCGAAATTGGGCTATTAGTGGTGCAGGTTTATTGATGAGTTACCACAACCTCATTCCCAGGGTTTCTCTTGTTCCTGTGACCCTGGGAACGAGGTTGGAGCCACCAGTGAGTCTGGCAATGAAAATTAGATATCACTCTCCTCCTTTTCATAAAGTAATTTACGTGTTGCCCTTCCCCCCCTCCTCCTCCTTTGGATGTGATTTTACATTGTGCCCACCCCCGTTCCTGTTTATAGTTGTACAGTCCCTTAACGCAACGGCCACCAGGGCCGATCCGGTTGTTCAATAGGTAGATAGCGCTATCCAGTGAATAAGCATTAACAAAACGAATTGCGTTATCCACTGGATAGTGATTTATCCGGTGGATAGCGCTGTCCACCTTCCGAGGACAGCCCTTTATGTGGTAAGATTTATTCTCTTGCGTGAGCACTCATGCATGACGTAGGATGGCGTGCGCAGTAATGATGCGCATAAACAATTGGCGCGAACGTCCTTAAACTGATGATAGATAGATAACTTTATTTATCCAAGGTAATTCCAAGGTAATTCCATTCAGAATATATCAACTATCTAAATAAAATAAAAAGCACTAAGTAACAAAGAAACCTGCTTTTCAAAGATGTCGTGTGTTTTATCTATTCAAAACTGTAAAAACTTAGCCTTGTTTTAAATTCACTTAAAGTCGTAGGTACAGTCGTCTGATTTCGTCAAGGCTATTGCACAAAATAGCACCAAGTGCTATAAGAAAAGCTTTTTCGGACATAATTGGTGCGATGTTGTGGAAGCGCCAATTTCATGTCACTATTGTTATATCACGAAAAGTTAAGTAATGGTCCTAGTAAAAACAAGGCAACCCAACGGCAAGGAATGCAGAAAGGTGTTAATTGTGATATTGTTGAAACAGTCCACTTCATTGGCTAAAACATGAAATCCAGGGGCGGATCCAGGATTTTGAAATGGGGGGTGAAATTTTAAATGCAATAGAACCAAAATATTATTTATTTGAGAAATACTTTAGAAAAAAGAAAGAAAGGGTCTCAGAAAATGGGGGGGGGGGTGAAAATTCACCCATTTCACCCCCCCCCCCCCCCGGATCCGCCCCTGAAATCTACTATCACTTCATCAGGTAGCGCATTTATTTCTCTCTAGTTTACTTTTTGATTCCCTTTTAGTTAAACCTATTCTGAGTTTTAATGCAGCAAAATTTTTACGTGGGAAACATGGAAAATTAGAAGCCTTTCTTAGCCATTGTTTTGGAGTCTCGTAGTCTGGGAGCAAATGTAATCCCGTGGGAAGTTCGTGCTGAAAGCAAGCACCTAGTGTAAAAGTGTTCACTAGGGCCTAGTAAACATTTTTAAGTTTTAGTGCCAACTTTGCAACTTGCTCAGACGGATTTTAAGGGGGGGTTAAATTCTGACCTATAAATCCTGGCATGGAAACGAGGCTAAAACACATAATTCCCCATAACTTTGTTAAAAATAGACGAAAACGCACCAAACTTACTCACATTATCAAGTATATTCCTCCTGGCAGATTTATGGTAATTTGCATAGGTCACGTGACCTTCAGCATGAAAACGAGGCTGGAACACAAAATCTATTATATCTCTGTCCAAAATAATCCCAAACACGCCAAACTTACTCACCTCGGACAATTAGACATCTCGCATCGATTGATGTCACTTTGCAGTGTCACGTGACCCCCAACGTGAAAGCGAGGCTGAACTACAAAATATGTTATTGCTTCGTTTAGAATGTCATTGTTCTAAGCCAAATGCATATTGGCCATTACACAGCAGATGCATATCTGGTTATCCGTGTTTAGATACTTGATAAAAACTACAATTAATCGTTGTCACTTGATCCAAAGCATAGGAACGAGGCTAAGATAAATACTGTTCAGGCTTCTCTGAATTAAGACAAACTTGCACACTATCAAGGGTGATACCAATTTATGGTACTGTTCCTACAATCAATGTCACATGTATAATGAAACAAGGATAGATGCTTTATATGTACAGTCATGAAAGTTTTTTATACATGTATATATACATGTATATACATTGTTCCGTTATCCATTCCTATGGAATTTCCTGTTCAGTTTCGTCTTCATCATACTCATTATCACTTTCAGCATACTCATTCTCGCAATCTTCAGAGCACAGGCAGAGGTCAGTACAAACAAGTCCAGCTTTTCGACACTGACAACGGTTGTTGTAGCAACGGGACTTGGCGCACTTGCATCGGACGAGCTGTATAATCGCTTCTGGAGCTGGTGGAAGGTTTGTCATGACCGGTACCCACTTTCCATCTTCATCTTGTCATCCATAGCCTTCTGGTGAGGGCAACACCGGGTTTGCTACATGATCATTGTTCCAAACAAGAAGTTGATAGTGCGCTCTCAGGATTGCTTGATGAAGGGCAGCTTGTGTGGGCGGTAACCTCTCAGACTCAGCCTGATTTTTCCTAAAGAGAGACCATCTGAGGGTTTTGACAGTTTTGATGTCTGTCTTTGGTTGGTACATTCGACAAACAAACTGTTCCACTCCACTTCTTGTGTCTTGGTCTGGCTGTTCCCCACAACCGAGCTTAGCAAGAGCTTGCAGGATAGGAGTGCTGGCAATATCAAATTCATCCCAGCAAGTGACCTTTCCCTTTCCAGAGAAATTCCCAGTAACATCTGCTCCGGTCAACGCATGAAATGCTGGCAGTGCAGCCGTCTTAGTGGGCCCAAGGGCATCAACGATTGACTTCAAGTCAATAACTACGATTGCTGCCGGTCCCAGTAACAAAACAAGAGTTCGAGCACAAATCTGGATACCGTCGGAGAGCCAACACAAGAACATCAGTGTCAGGAGAATATATAGAGAGATGGGTAGCACCTTGAGCAGAGGCATCCAGGGCGTGCAAAATTATCTTGGTGTCGGCTTCTTCTTGGGTACTTCGTAAATGCCTGACGTCTCTGTGCGTTGCCTCACATTCTGCTCCCCATGCCACAACGACTTATCTCCCATTAGCATTATCCTTCACTTTCTTTGCGAGAAATGTAGTAAGTTCACCTTTGGTCTTTGGATGAGCGAGAAGCTTCTTCATAGGCACCTTGGCAATGTGGGTAGAATCAGTGATGCGATAATAAATGGGATCATGGCCACCTTGTCGTTTGACTCGTGTTGCTGATTTCAGTGAGGATGGTACATCATATCTGTCGAAGATTATGTGAAGCTCTTGTAAATCGTTATACTTTGCAAACAAGCGATTCGTGAAATGTTCAGGCAAGTCTCTACAGGTCTTGATCCACTCTGGTTGGTCAAGTGGTTGGACCTCGGCCATACCATCAACGATTGCGACTTTGAAGCCTGCAGTGATTTCATGTGTATAAGTACTAGGGCCTCCTGCCTTCTCTAGGATATGCATAAGGGCACTCTTACAAGAACAGTGTAACATGGTACCATCTGGTGCAAACAAAGATCTTGGGACTACAGTGAACTCATATAAGCCAACAGCCTCCTGGATGTCAATTTCTGGGCGGCTCTTGCACACCATCGCCAAACGAGCAAACAGATTTCTGTCCTCCTTTAACTCAATGATCTTGTCTTCAGCTTTGACTTTGATGACCTTAGCACTCGTTTTCCAGGTAAGAAGATTGCGCTTCTTTACAGGAGCCCAGAGGTTGATCTTTCCTGTCTTGATCCTATCTTCTACGAAAGACTTGAAGAGTTTTCTTCCTTCTTCACCCTGATTAACAAGATCTTTCTTGGTTTTCTCGCTCATCACAACTTTTGTGACCAAGTTGTACAGATCGGTGTTGGTGTTCAGGTCTGGTGAAAAGGGATTGGTGAAGATCTTGATTGTCTCGGTCAGATTACATATACTATTGTCCTCGTGCGTCGATACAGCTGGATTAAGGTTATGATGTTGCGCACGTTCAGGCACGAGACCGGCTATTGCCTTAGCTTCTGCTGCCAGTCGGGCTAGTTCTGGAGCAATGAGGAAAAACTTAGCTCGTGCGCTCTCATTCAGAGTGATTCCTACTAGCCCACCAGACACTTTCATTGAGCGATTCAGGTGTTCTAACGCAGTGTCCCCACCAACTGCACAGAAAGGAACCTCTTTGTTCTTGTTAACCACCCAGTTGCCTTTGATGAATTCTTCATAGATCTCAGGATCTGATGTTTCCAGGTTTCCAGGGATGCCATTTCAGCAAGGTAGAGAGGGATCATTCTTAGGTAATTGATCTTGTCGTGCACAAAGAAGTACTTGGTAAACTGCTCCAGTGCAATAAGATGCATCTTCCAATTCCCACTGCGGACGGACTGGATGAATGCGAACATCTCCATTACCATGCGCATGTATTGACGGAATACGGTAAAGATAGGATTCTGGGCGTTCGCAGTGTCAAAACTCGACATCTTCTTGATTACCTCAGAAGACTGGATGGCGGTAATAAAACTCTGGTGCGCCCTCTTGATGTTCTCCTTGTTGCCTTCTTTGCACGCATCTCCGACTTTCGTAGAACATTCCTCGAGGGTACGACGTACATCGGGAGAGCCTTCCAGGAATGCTTCCAGATACAAGGAAAATAAAGCCTGTAAGGTGATCATGTGTGCTCTTTCGCCGCGTTTAACATGCTTGCCCTCAATTATCTGCTTAACAGTGGAGGGGCCATAAAGTTCAGACTCGATCCAGCACATGTCAATCCCACTACTGTCAATATATGACCCAGTGGTCCTCAGCATGGCCATTACCACATGCAGCTCCCCTGGTCGAAGGAGAATGTGCTTGAGATCGCGTCGGGCCATCTGAAGTCGTTTGGCTGGCAGGTACAATCCCAGGTCTAGAGATATGACTGTTTTCCTCTCGGCACCAACGACCCTCACAGAGATATTTTGAGCGCGCATCAGAACGGTCAGGAGCGTGCTCCATTCATGAGCAGGATGTGCCAACAATGGAGGAGCACCTACACGCGTGAGAGGAAGTGCTTCATGAACTAAGGAGTTATAAGCAGACCATACAGGTACACGAGCCTCATCAACATCATCACTTGGTGCATCATGGCTTGCAAGGGTACGTGACACTATCCAGGCAGCATTCTCATCACGGATGTTTCTGGGCAGCTCTTGTTCTGCTAACAGCTCAAATGTTGGGTACGCAGGCGAAGGGGGCCTTGGTGGCGGCTCCATGCACTCGAGTAGAGATGTCAGGGATTCAGGTAGTTCTGTTACTGAGCGACATGAATCATTTGGCTCTTCTAACCTATAAAATATGAAAAAGCGCAACAAAAGCTACTAATGAAGCAAATTGTTGTTCAAGGAAGGGCTATTCTGATAACGACCCATGATACCCTGCATCATAGAAGTCCGGTTAAATAATACAAATCACTAGCTAGTAGTCTCATAACAGCAGAGTTTGTACAACTTTGAACAACAAATTCGGATCAAGCAGACCACTTACGTTAAAGTAAATTACATGTGTCTAATCTATTTACCCTCCTCTCCCCCTCTCCCATCGAGCCCTTGAAGTTAATTGAATGCATCACACGTTGTTTATTAGAACAGTTATGGTACCTTAATACAGGTTCTTCATCTTGGGGCTCCACTTTCTGATAAATAGCCATTGCTGTGCCATGTAGAGTACGCTTCCCGTCCGGCGTATCCTCTGAGAAATCGATGTTGTCGATAGCAAAATACACGTGTCGTCCTTTGACGATATCCGGAGGGAGATACAGGCCACCTTCATTCTCTATACGCTTCAGGACAGTTTTCTCAATTTGGGACTCCACCCTTAACAAACGATTGTACTCAACAGCCATGCCGAATCCATGTAACATACTAACCAGTTCTTTGCTTTGCTGGTGTATTGCTAGGCTGACTGCGAGGTGTTGAGGCATTTCTCTAGTGCAGTAAACCACTTTTGACCTCTTATTGTCAACCTGTCGGTCCGTTAGACACAGAGCTATTGTATTCTGTGCTAATTGCATTGCTCTTTTGTGTACCTCATTGCACTTTTTATCTGACAGTGTCTTATTGGGACCTTGGATTATCCAACGAAAGAAACAGGTAAGTTCTTCAGGGCAGTGATAATGTGTCATTGTATCCAGGGAGCCAGAGAAGACCCATTTCTCTCTTCGATTTATAGCCTTTCTCAATATTGAGGCGGCATCGTAGAGCGTTTTCATATTACATTCAGCACTTTCAGCTGAGGATTCTACAAGATGGATAGCGGTATCTCTAGATTGTTTAACGCTGACTCTGTCTGGCTCATTCACTCTATTAGGCTTATGAAACTCTACTCCTTTTATCTCTTTCTGGATAAGCTCCTTAACTGATATTCGACTCAGTGTCTTTGGACTACTGTTTTCGCTTGCAATGCAACCAAATGCACGTTCTAACTGCGCCATGTTGAGAATTTCCCCACTATCGAGAGCAGCCTGAGTGAGATACAAGAACTCCAGCTTAGCCGCTGTCTCACTGGTTGACCTTTCTTCGTCATCTTTGATAGTTTTACGCAGGACCCCAGTCACATGCTTCGCCCAGCAGCTTTTATGATACTTTATATCAATGGCATGCGCGTCAGTGCTGTCTAGAGCCGTCGAGAGTTTCACAAGAAGTTTAGGATCCTTTGATTGCTTTACTGCAGTATCAAGAGAGCTACCAGCAGATGACGTTGATACCAAATGAAGGGGGTTCTGATATTTTGCTGTTTCATCACAGAAGAAGCACACATTACTGTCATACGGGATAGTTTTCGACCTGGTAAGAAGGCCCTGTTTAGTGAAGGGAAAAGAATATATTTTGAAATGTCAAGAATATCATAACCTTTTTCAGCGATTCCAAAATCAAAAACAAAATAAAATAAAAACATTATAAGCCATTATACCAAGCAATTTACCTGAAGCGAATCACTTGTCTTTCGTCTAGCTTCATTTGGCCCTCTAACCTCTCTATCAAACCTCTCTTTTGCCCTTTTGATCTTTCCTGAGTGGGTGGTTTCTTGGTAGCATGACCTATGCCAAGTCGCTTTTTCTTGAAGTTCTTCTAGTGGTAGATCTTTCAAAGCAAGCCACAATGTTTTCGAGTTTATGTCCTCGTATTTTGAACGTTCTTCAATGGCTTCTAAAAGCTTTTGATGGGAAGTTGGATTTTCAACAAGATTGGCTGCATCTTTTTCTTGGCAGATAACGCATAAGTTAAAATCTATAGGGACGTTAGACCGACCAAAATCAGTCATACTACAAGCACTGTGATGTCTGTAAGTCCAACATGGCGGACATCCAAAATGATGATAATTACCGCTGACCTACATTTCAGGCTCACAAGAATCCAGGCCCCCAAGGTTAGGAAACCACAGGAATTTGCTTTCTAGATGGCCGAATTAAGTTAAGTAACCCACATGAAAAAAGATGTTAAAAACAGCTTAACAGCTTTCGGGGGCCGGCAAAAGACTTTCATACCAATTTTCGCTACTGAAAAGTCTTTTCAATTTGTTTTCTTTCCGTTTGGCATACCTAGAGCTCCCGTGATTTTCCTGAGAAAAAGGAACAGAAAAAAGTTTACCGCTAGTTTTTGGAGAGTCTCCTTGTTGCTTTGTAAGCCTACATTTTGCTCATTAACATAAAAATCCTAAACCACGAAACAACTTAGAAACCATCATAAAATCGAAGCTATTACTTCATATTATAGTTACATATTATAGTTATATTATAAGGCATTTACAAGATTGTTTTGAGATATTTCTTTATTTAAATTACTGTACTTCATATAGCTTTAATACGTTGTACTTCATATAGCATTTTAATGCTATATAAACTACAGAGTATTAATGCTCATGATCTGATCACCAATGAAGTAATAAGATATTTTAAAATACAGCCTCGCTTTCATGTTGGGGGTCACGTGACACTGCAAAGTGACATCAATCGATGCGAGAAGTCTAATTAGCTGAGATGAGTAAGTTTGGCGTGTTTGGGATTATTTTGGACAGAGATATAATAGATTTTGTGTTCCAGCCTCGTTTTCATGCTTAAGGTCACGTGACCTATGCTAATTACCGTAAATCTGCCAGGAGGATTATACTTGATAATGTGAGCAAGTTTCGTACATTTTTGTCTATTTTTAACAAAGTTATGGGGAATTATGTGTTTTAGCCTCGTTTCCATGCCGCGATTTATAGGTCAAAATTTAACCCCCCCTTAAAATCCGTCTGAGCAACTTTCAAAGCTGGCACCAAAACTTTTCATGTTCACTAGGCCCTAGTGAACACTTTTACACTAGGTGCTTGCTTTCAGCACGAACTTCCCACGGGACCTTATTTTACGACATTTGCTCCCAGACAGTGGATAAAATCTTGTAACACAAAAGAAATATCGCTTTAAAATAAAGTTTCAGTACATTTTATTTCAAAAACGTGTGTTGTCCATGGGTTGATGCATTCTCAATAAGAAAATCTAAACAATCGTATGTGGGGAAAGCGAAATGCCGCAGTACAACAGAGGATTGCCTAGTTCTTACACGCATTCTTACTTAATTTTGGTGACAAATGCTCAAGAGTCCCTCCATGTAGGGTTTTGAACATCATAATTGCTTCGCGAAAAGCCTATGAATCCTTAAGTTCTTCCAATTTAACCTTTGGAATAAATCCGCAGTATCAGAATCATAAGGGGCAGACAACAAAATACGAGCCGCAAGATTTTGTTTAAAGCTTCTGGACTCAAGAGAAGGCCTAACATCATTAACACGTTGATAGCACTCTTCGTATGCTTGCAAACATTTCACAAAAGTGACATCAAAATTATTTTTCTTTTCACAACCATCAGAATAATATTGGCGGTTTGCATTAAAGGCTAGTTTTCACTGGCGACGCGGCGACGGAGTCGGAGTCGTAAAACCTAATGAAAATCGAAAATCGGAGTCGTAAGAGGTGTCATAAGCTCGACAGAGGAGTCGGAAGAATCAGAACGGTTCCATTTTCTTCCGATTCCGCTTATGACTCTGTAACCTTCTTCCGATTCCGTCGGTTTGATTTTCACTAGATCGTAACGCTCTGCGCTTCTGATTACGACTCCGACTCCGTCGTTAGTGAAAACCAACCTGCAGAGGCGTGATTGAACTTGGCTGCCGCGGCCTTTCGAATTCATGGACCGTTGACATTTACTTGAGACAACGTACTACGGCGAACCATAAAGCCGTGGCTCTCTTGTCAGAAGCTGTAGTGAACGCACCAGTAACAATTTAATGGTATCCGTTAATCGTATATTTCACAAAATGACAGCTTAAATAATTACATCATAAGCTTGACCAACACTTCCAGAACGTAAAGTTTCTATAACACAAAGTACAAATTTGGGAGCGATTGCAGAATACCCCGCATCTCTAGCTACACCGCGCAGCTGGCTACGCGTCTACGCCGGTGATAATTCGATTCACAGTTGTGAAAGTTCAGTGGAAATGTGGCTACGAGTCTACGCGTCTACACCGTCCCAATTTATTCAAAACTGTCTATCTGGAAATAGTAAAGGAAAACAAATGGCCATCAATAAGTAACAAAGCGTAAATTTATTACTGCAAAAGTAACACAATTTCAACTCTTTCTCAAATGACTAGAAAATAATTTTTCAAACAACATTTATTGAAAACTTACTTATTCAAAAGGAATATAAACTTTTCCTTCTTGGTAGACAAACATAAAACTGATAATATTTTATTATGTACATTTAAATAAAAGTGTCGAAATGTTTTGTCGAACGAGGCATAACACTAATAAGCACAAGCACAAGATGTAACAGTCACTCGCTTATCAGCATTCCGGTACATCATTCAAAAAGCCTTTTTCTATATTGGCGATACTTTTAGCGGGCAAAGTTTGTTTTTATATTTTCAACCACTAGCAGATGAAACAAATCAAATTGTGAACAATCTGGGAAAAAGTATTTCAAGGTTAACCCTTTAAGCCCTAACATCAAACTTTAAATTCTCATTCTAGTCCTATACATTTCCTATAGAGTAGTGGGGAGAAATTGTTTGGATATCAAGAGAACTCATCTTGTGATCATATCCTTAATTCTCATGACCTTTTTGATTGATAAGGCATTAACATAACAAGGAGAAATTTGATGCTGATCACCTTTAGGGCTTTATGGTGTTAGTGTGTAACTACAGATTTAGCACACTAACACAACCCTAACGCTAACAACCCTAGTCCTGATCCTAAGCCCAACCCTAGACCTAACCGTAACCCTAGATCTAGATTCTTTAGAATGGCTTTTCATTAAGCTTTCTATGATTAAGTTTAATTTTGGCGATAACATAATACGATGGGTATCAATATTCTATCAGAATATCCAAACAGCGGTCTTAAACAATGGATTTATGACAAATTTCTTTCAGGTAAGTAGAGGTGTGAGACAAGGTTGTCCTCTATCTCCTTACCCTTTTATTCTTTGTGCGGAGATATTATTATTTATTATTAATTGAGATTTTAAACGAAGAGATCAAGCTAACTCAATTTGCTGATGATACGACTCTATTTTGCGCAGATATCTTATCCGTGAATAATACACTTATTCTATTACAAAAATTTGGGAAGATATCAGGGCTGTGTTTGAATGAACGGAAAACTAAAGCGGTTTGGTTAGGAAAAGATAAAAATTGTAAAGCTAAACCTCTCAATTTAAATTGGACTGATGATCCAATCCGCATCCTTGGAACCTTCCACTCATACGATAAACAGAAAAACTTGAAAAAGAACTTTACGATTAAAGTTCAAAAAATACAAACAGTACTTGATATGTGGCGCAGTAGGGACTTAACCGTTTTTGGAAAAGCAGTTATAACAAAAGCACTTGGAATTAGCCCAATTGTGTACTCCATATGTCTATGTTGGAAGCTCCAAAGTCTGAATTAGAAAAAGTAAATAAACTAATTTTTAAGTTCATTTGGAAGAACAAACCGGATAAGATAAAAAGAGATGTGCTGTATCAAACTATAGATAGAGGGGGCCTTAAGTTGCCAAATATTTTCCTTATGCCGGATAAAGCATTGAGATTGAACTGGATAAGACGTCTTGTGGTGAACAAACCTGGCAATTGGAGGATAATCCCTCAATATTATTTTGACAAATATGGAGGAATCGAATTCTTACTTAAATGTAACTACGATGGTAAAAGTTTAGATAAACAAATACCAGCATTTTATAGGAATATGTTATTATATTTTAAAGAATTGAAATATCTATATGATAAAGAAAATAGAGCAAAATATGTTTTATTTAACAACTCACTTATCCTCATTGATAAAAAGTCGGTATTTTGGAAGTCTTGGTTTGATAACAATGTTGTTACCGTTCACGACTTACTGAAAGATGATGGCACAGTAATGACATACAAAGATTTTACTAAAAAGTACAAAAATATGAAGTCAAACTTTCTTCAGTTTTATAAGATGTTATCAGCGATTCCAAAACGTCTTTTTATTTTAGCGAAAAATATTGATATAGATAAAGAGAACCTCAAGACAGGAAGGCTTGTAGCCTTAGGCCCAGACTTTGAAATAGATTTATTAAAAATGAAGTGTAAGGACCATTATTTGTTGTTTATTGAAGCAAAATATGTGCGTCCAACAGGATTTCGAAAATGGTCGAATTACTTTGGTAGGGATGTCACAAAAGAGTGTGAAAACAGCTTAAAATTGACTAGAAGTATTTGTCAAGATACAAAAGTTATACAAACAACTTTTAAATTATTGCACCGCATTATCTTCACCAAAAAAGAATTGGAATTCTGTAGTATTGTTTCCGACGCAAGGTGTATATATTGTGCACGTGACAGATTTTATTTCTAGTATATCCAATTGGTTTGAACGGGAGACAAACCAAAGTTTTGAATTAAATAATTACTATCTTCTCTTCGGGTCTGCAACTAACAATATAGAACATCTAAAAACTGATTATAAAAAGCTTATAGAAAATCATTTTATCATATACTTGAGACATTATATTATATCTAACAAAGTGTGGGATAATAATCTTGTAGTAAAAGAATTTCAGAACAGTTTTCGAAAGTATTGCAAATCGCTTAAGATAAATAACCCTTTTACATAAATTTCGTAATTATAATTGATGAATTGCTCTGAATTGTATTTCAATTGTACTGTAGCATTTGGAAATATATTTCTAGTGTTAAAGTTGTAATTAGTGTAATCAGTGTTAATTAGTGTAATTAGTGTTTAATCAATGTTAAAGTTGTAATTAGTTGAAATCAATAAAACTTATTAAAAAAAAGTAACCCTAGATCAAAGACATTAATTTGAAAACTATGAAATTGATTTACCTTTGCGACAATCTGCTTTTGACTTTCTGCATACTTGATGAGAGTAATGGCTGCTTTAACTGTATGGTTAGTAACTTCTTGGGCAGGGGCGTCTGGTTTGGCGGTATGCGCATGAAGACGATGATCTGTTTGAAGATTTCCTTGCAGATATCAAGCAAATTTACAAGGGTAAATTTTCTAACCGAGCGGATCCGGAATTGAAGTCACCCTCCGTTTTTCGATTGACCTGAGATCAGACGCTCTTTTTTTGGTGCGCGAAAGCGCGAAAGTTTGCGAAAGGGCGCGGAAAAAAAAGAGCGCCTGATCGCAAGTTAGATTGATGCCTTCTGCCTGGGTTTTATAGCCTTTCATACAGGAAGAAAGCTTTTCGAACAAGGCATAAACATAAGTATTTTTTGTTTCCTTTAATTTTTCATTTTGTTCGCAGCAGCAGTCATGTATAGAATTAACGAGCATATCTATGCTACATACATTGTTGAAAGAATAAAGAACGCGCAAACGCGTAGCCACGAGAAAATCATTCGTCACCAGTCCTTCAAATGTGTAGCATATCAAGAGAACATAACGGGATATGTTCTCTTGAGCATATGTATGCTTCGTATATTGCTGAACAACAAGTCCTCGAGGCCGGAATTATGATTATCATAAAATATTAAGTGCCCATGAATTTATGATTACTATAATTTTGTGGCACAACAGTAGAAAGCTAGAAACTGAGAGGATCTGGGGTTAAATTATTGGAAAGCTCGACTAATCCAAGATGGACGACGAAAACACTGGAACAAATGCGTGAGCTGTCTCGGGTAAAATAAAAGATCATACTAATGACGAAACATAGTTATTCTGTTTCACAAAACATTACACTCACCAGCCATGCTTGACCTCTGTTGTCCTTCGCGCGCCGTGATGCGATTTTGCCGAGTATTTTGTATTTTGCGCGATCCTCTTGTACCCCAATTGCTACACAAAATGAAACATTCTGTTCGCACAAGACATAAAGTTAACCTGCGGTTTGGCTACAATCTACGAAACATCGAAAACAACGCGCGCGAAGTTTATTATCAAAACAGCAATAGTCCTTGGTTTTCTAGATTATCGCAAACGAAACTTTGGCTGCAAGAACAAGAAGAGCTTCGCCTTCAAGACGGAAAAATAGACAGTCCTAATACGAAATGGGTTTTCGAAAGCACTGTTTTTGTTGATATCAAAGTGATTTTAGATCGACAATCTTTGCAAATCGGTTTTGGTCTATTGCCTGATTGGCTTCGCAACAAAAGAGAAGTCGTCTCTCTTAACACTTACAATGACGATTGTTGTATATTATTATAATACTAGAAGAACCAGAGAACTAGTGCAAAGCTTCTTTGATGCTCACCCGAGAGTTCGTGTTAATGGCAATGTTATCACTTTGCGGCAATTTCATTTGCTTGAAAGACACTTTAAACAAGGAATTGCCGCTTATACTGTTACAGACAACGGCGATTTTGTTTTGAGTTACACACCTTCACGCTATGACAAGGTTGGCCACCCCACGATGACTGTTGGTATCTACGACTCTCAAGCCTTTTTGATCACCGATATAAACAAAGTCACAAACAACTACACTTGTGGTGAATGTTTGGCTAGGTTCACACGGGCTGTTAACTTAGCGCGCCACGCCAAGAGGTGCACTCGCGGACGAACCAATATTGCCTGCCCTGGAAATCAGACCCTTGCCCCTGAGTCAGCTTTTGAAAAGGCGTTTTACCCAAACTCCAGTTTTGGTATCAGAGCGACTTGTTGGCTAGAGCATGAGGCACGGCAGTGTGGCTTTCACATCCATCATCACAGATGCGGCCATGGGGGTGATCGGACCATTGCATGCTGCAAAGTTGATGGCTACCACCCAGAAAGTAAAACCGTGTTTCAGTACCATGGTTGCTACTGGCACGGTTGTCACGAGTCCTTTCCAAAGCCCGAACAAAGAAACGAAGTGATCTGGACTGATCGCAAAGGCAACGCAATAACAAGAGAGGAAGCCTTCCAAAGAACTTTGAACCGAAGTCACTGTATTCGGATCGTTGGCTACAACTTGGTTGAAAGGAGAGGCCGCGTCCCTGGTGGTATGATCGAATCCCAGAGAAAAGAAACGAAACTTATCCACACGCTGTCGTCTATGACTTCGAAGCTTACCAAGACAAGACCAAGGCAAGCCAACCGACACTAACACGAACTCTCGGGTGAGCATCAAAGAAGCTTTGCACTAGTTCTCTGGTTCTTCGAGTATTATCCCGTTTATGAGCTCCTCGATGAACAGCCAAACACCGAAATATACATCAATCGTCATTGTAAGTGTCAAGAGAGACGACTTCTCTTTTGTTGCGAAGCCAATCAGGCAACAGACCAAGACCGATTTGCAAAGGTTGTCGATAATAAACTACGCGCTCGTTCTTTTCGATGTTTCGTAGATTGTAGCCAAACCGCAGGTTAACTTTATGTCTTGTACGAACAGAATGTTTAATTTTGTGTAGTAATTGGGGTACAAGAGGTTTTGTAAGCCCTCTATGAACACGCCATTTTATTGTTCTCATTCTTCTCCCCTGTCTGCCTTGTTCACCCCGTTCACCAACATCATAGATTTCAACGATTCGACCAGGAATCTGGAAGTCACCAACCCCACGCCGCCTACGGTCTTTAGATAGAAAGGGTATAGTTTTCTTCAATTGGTAATAACCCACCCTTCAAAGTCTTCCAGAAAGGCTACGAGGGGTGGAATTACCCGCTCAGAAGAAAAATACCGTAGCTTTAATCGAGGGTAGCCCCCTTCGAATTTTCCGCCTCGATTAATCTTTTGCAAGGTCATTGAGAATATTAGAACGAATCTCTAACATTGTTTCCTTTACTGGAGTTGTAACTAAGGCCTCCCAAAATTCAGAGGCGCCTTTTTCCTGATATAGCCTCAGTAAACGAATATTTTTCGCAAGCGTTTGAACCTCTTCATGCGTATCCATATCAATTCGAAAACAGTCATTTGGCCCCTTAGTGATTAGCTTTGCAGGAGGTAAAATAACACGCTTGTAACGACGGAATACAGCTTTCGTAACCGCGCCTCCAACGTCAATCGGCTTTCCAATGATTTCGATCCAGCAATGCCACGATACAAGTTCGCCATACTGTTGAAAGCCCTCGACCACCTCTAAAGCGTACCCTGCGGCTGATAGAACTTCCACGGCAAGTATCGACGATGGAAGACACGCTGCATGAATACCTAGTCTGTTCACAGACTTTTCCTTTTGATCCGAGCGCGCGAGCGAAGCGAGCGTGCGAGAACGAGCCCAGAGGGCGAGAAAAAAAGGAAAGTCTGTGGACTTCTTTTGAGAAAAGACGCTTTTTAGACCCCTCCCCCATATCAACACCTTATCGTTATCACTTCTGCCTTGGCTATAATTGACGTAATTGCCTTTATAGTAGTGTGTGGTGTCTGCTGGGCACGTGTTGGAGTATGTTGTCTCAGACGAATGCTTCAACAATGAAAAAACCGCCAAGAGAGGCCGAAAACCAAAGCAATGCGGACCGTCGGATTTCTGTAGGATATGTAGATGTGTTCGTTTTCCATCCGTACGGGTAATTTTGGTAAGATTGGAACGGAAAATTTATTCCACGAAACTGTCCGTGTGTTACCAGACGCAAGTTGGCGGACGTTTTGAGCGATATTGGGTTCGTTGTTTCAGAAAATGAAGAGACATCCCCAACCAGTACCACAACATTACTTTTGGTTTGTTGCTGTTTTGCAGACGAAAACAACTGATAAATTAGACTTTTCCCGAAACCAGTGGGAAGAATGGCGACGACGTCCTTCACCTCGAGTAAGCTTAAAATAGCTTCTTTCTGTTCTTCTTTAAGCATGTTTAAGGGCAGGAATACCAGCATACTTTTCAACACACTCGTCCAGCAAACGCTCCATGATCTACTTTGTTCATCGCTGATCGAAAACCAAAGTTTCAGTGAAAGAAACTGAGAGAAAAAAGTTTGTTTTTATGTCGATTTCGTGTGAAGATCGACCTATTGTATCGTTATGCAAATTGAAAAGTGTCGTGGTGAGCGCCTCTAAGTGATGGCAGTTGTTGTTAATCGCATGACGCGCGACTTATGGCCGTTGACATGTTGATGACAGTTTGATCGCTTTTTAGCCAATGGCATTTTTCTTTTTCAGGAAAAACCTAAATTCACTTTTTTAGAAAGAAGTCCACAGACGCTATTTATTTTTTTCTGTCGACCTATGGGCTCGTTCTCGCGCTACGCTCTCGTACTCGCAGGCGTTTGCTTCGCTCACGTTGGGCTAAAAATAAATCGGTCTGTTGACAGACTATGAATACCCGCATCGACCAGCATGTTGAAAAGACTGTTAGTAATCTCTATCACATTTTCTGGTAAGCCTGTTCGTGTAGAAATTGTCTCGTTTGGCACCACAAGTCTCGCCGGGGTTATATGGTCGAGAGGACACAAAGCTGCACTCATTGGTAGCGACTCAGTTTGATTTACATACTTACGTTGACGATTCTTTTAAAGGCCTTGTTTAGAAAGAGCTTTTTTTCCACGACCCATCGCATATACAAAAGGTATAGTTTTCTTTAATTGGTGATAACACACCCCGTCGGGATTATATAATTATATATATATATATATATATATATATATATATATATATATATATATATACGGGGTGTGGTTGCTTAAATTAGAAATAACGCTGCAAAGATGACAAAGTTCTGTGCAACCACCTTCTTCCTCTGCTTTACATCGTATTTTACACTCTTGACACAGGAGTCTGTTTTTTAGTTTCATATATAAATCTTGATAAAGACGATTATAACTGATTTTGAAATCTTCATACTTCTGATACAATTCATGGTATTTTTCATTTGCTTCTTGGAGAAAGGAACATCATTTCTTTCAGAGTAGACATTATTATATACAGAGGTTCAAATTATTACGGTGTTTTTCGGTCTGTTGAGAGGTTCAACCGGTTTCGGGCGGTTAGCCGCTTTCGATTGCTTTAGACCGGGTTCGGCTGGTTGAAAGCGGTTTCGGGTGGTTGAAACGAGGAGCCCCAAGTAAACTTGTGGGAGTGCTGCAAATTGTTCTAAAAAGGCTCTGAGGGGGTGTAATCACGGGTCGGTAATTGTTCCAGGAAGCTTTCGGAGTGTAAATTCCAGCTTAGAAAAACGGTATTTGGGCGACTCCCCATATACAGGGGTTTAAATTATCACGGTGTTTTACTGTCTGTTGAGGGGTTCAACCGGTTTTGGGTGGTTAGCCGCTTTCGGCTGCTTTAGACCGGGGTCGACCGGTTGAAACCGGTTGAAACGAGGAGCGCCGAATAAGCTTGTGGGAGTACTGCAAATTGTTCTAAGGCTCTGAGGGAAGTGTAATTGCAGGTCAGCAATTGTTCCAGGAAGCTTCCGGAGGATGTAATGTCCGGCTGTTCCCGGCTTAGAAAAATCCGCATTTGAGAAGCACCCTACATACAGGGGTGTAATCACGGTGTTTTTCGGTCTGTTGAGGGGTTCAACCGGTTTCGGGCGGTTAGCCGATTTCGGCTGCTTTAGACTGGGGTCGACCGGTTGAAACCTGTTTCGGGCGGTTGAAACGAGGAGCCGTTTCTCGGCCTGTTGAGAGGGATCGGCAATTGTTCCAGGAAGCTTCCAGTGGGTGTAATTTCCAGCTATTTCCGGGTTAGAAAAATCCGCATTTGAGAAGCACCCTACATATATACTACTGAAATTGTAGTTTACTGGTATATCACATAATAACTAATTAAAACCTAACAACTAAACAACATTAATATCACAATACATCAGGTAAAAACCACGGATTAAATACTAATTAAAACTATTATTACAATATTACCGCCGCAGTCAAAATACTAATTAAAGCTAATTATATAACAAACTTACTAATCCACGAAATTTGACATTCTAATTCTGTTTACTGTTTGATGTCTTTGCGGTAAAACCGCAACTGCCCAAATGCCACTAGAGCAAAACAGAAGCATTAGTTTAAAAATAAAGTGCAGGATTACACTTACTGCGTCTCTTTGCTTTCAATTTTTTAAGCGATGTTAATTTTTAAGCAAGGTCCTTGCCATAATCATGAAAAAACGATATATCAGCCAGGACACAGTCCCTTTAACGACCTTATTTCTTTATCTACATGTAATCACCGATATGATTGATGCTAAGATAGTACTATTTGCATCTTTTGGACAATCAAGACTTTTACAACCTGTTTTCTCATGTGAATACTGTGTTCGAGGGTATCTAACAACAGCTTGAAATTGAAATTGATATAACCCTAGTGCTCCATATAGGACGCCTGAACGTTTGTTAAAACGAAAGAAAATGAACGTTAATTTTAACTAATGTTTTACTAATTTGTCACTGAGGTTTGTGAAACAAAAGTCACTTCAAAGGTCTGTCATAATACAAATCAATGTAGGTAAATATCATTTATAAATATATATAAAAAAAACAGATAGACACTTTCGTTTAAACGTTTCATAAAAATTCAAGGAAATGCATTACGCTAAAGAAAATTTGATATAGTATATTTAAAAAGCAGAATTGAATTAGCACAACACTTCTCGCCTGCGTAAACGAACAAAAACCTGGAAAATTGATCTTTTAATTTGCTTTGTTCAGTTTTAAAAACTTGTTTTCCTAAGGCGAAAAATTCGTACAGATTTTCTCCAAAGAATAAACACTATCAGCTAGTCCAAAAACTCTCTAATATTGGCCTCTATGTGTCAGTCTATGGCTTTGGTGATTCGTTTTCAATTCTGTTCATCGAACGGGCGATAAGAAGGTAAACATTAGATTCAGTAAAAGGAAACGTTTTAATAAATTTCCCCATTTTGGTGTTCAGTTTGTAAATTACTATCGATCGATAGATTGTCAAATTTGCATGCCACATAAAAGCGCTGATCAGAGCCCAAAATTGAGTCACCTGCACTAATGTACATAGTCGTCATGGGCAACGACCTAAAATTGATAAAAATTCGTGTTCACTTCAACGTGTGCAAACAGAATTCGGTTAACAACCCGCGTAAAGCAATCATTTAATTCAGGTCTCACTTCTTCTCGAAGAATGAACCAGATCTTGACTGTCGTCGTTCTTTTGCTAAAGGTGAGTGATTTTTCAGAATCTTTTCATCAGGTTTGGACCTATAACATCGTGTCATTGTGTTTTTGCAAGAAATGCTATTTAAAAGTATTCCTTTTCTTTTTTTGTCATAGGTCGTGACGTTTTCCTCACAGAGGTCAATAAACAGTAAGTAAAGATTTTTATTCCTGCCAAAATTGCTGATAAACATTTCATTTCTTTTTATTTCATAATAGTTTTGAAGCCTTATAGGTGAGTGAAAAAAGGAATCAAGCTTACCTCTTTTTATATTCTTGTACTTTAGCTTATCTTTTTTTTTCTACGTGTTAATTAAAACAGGTAAAAACCTATGTTGACCTAAAATATGGTCTACAGTTTATATCTGTCAAATTATTTCCCCTTCAAAGAAACACCGCGACTAAAGATGTTAAACTTTTAGCTTTCTGAAAGTTCAAATGCTAGAATAGAAAATACACAATTGAAAGTGAAATTAAGGTTGGCTTCACGACAGCGACATAAAAGGGGTTTTCTTTGACTCTATTACCTATTTACCTACAAATTTCAATGCAATGTTTGCTCTCTAAAGAAATAAAACCTACTAATTGAAGAAATAAGGAAGACAAGGAGACACGTTGTTATTAACAGAATCGCTAATGTTTGTAGATCATTTTTGTGAAAATCTCAAAAATATTAATCTAGGTGACAAGTATTGTGTAGTTCTTTCTTCTCATTTGAAGTAATTTCGATTTTCCGACGCTCTTGGCATACAATTTTTTTAATAGTGACTTTGTAAGATCTTTCAGCGAAGAATAAAGTTGCTAGGTTTACAGTGGTCCAGATCAGACGGGTTTTATTTTATAAGACGAGTGTGGCTTAAATTATTTTCGCTAGCCGCGCATAAACATGATTGTGTTTTGACGTGAATCTAAATCTGCTAAATAGCTGTAAACCGTGATTTTTCTTGACTATAATATTTTTGAAATCTTACATTTTTTGGTAAAATTTTTCGACGGAACTGTGGCTGAATTGGATTCTACAATACATTAGTGTTTTATTTCCGTGGGCAATAATCTTTGCAATACCGTAAAATATTAAATTCAAGCCGCCCTCGATAAAAATATTGATTTGCACTAAGTATAAAGGGTATTGTGCATTTTGTGTTTTGATCATTCTCGTTGCAATAAATGTTTTTCGCTATGTTCACATAGTTTTAACAGTAATTTAACGTGTTGCATTCTGATTTTTTCTGACGCAAGTGATCTTCAATAACAAGCGCAACACATTTTGAAATGCAAGCATCCCTGAAATAATAAGCCACTTTGAAAATAAGTCGAAAATTTCGGAACTGCGACTTTCGTAAAAGGGATCATTGGTCTGTGCGGGTGGGGTGATATCATACATGGACTGAAGCAGCTGCAAATTACAATATACTGCATGACGTCCGATCTTACCTCTGGTCCTCCGTAGTTCAGCTACTTGCTGCAATGGAGGCTGAAGTAGCACCAGATTGTTTTTCATGTCCTTAATGACGTTAATTAACAATTATTGGATGAGGTTGAGCATGATAGCGATAATTATCAAGGCCAAAGTTTGTGTTATCTGCCGAAGCCGAAGGCTGAGGCGGATAACACAAACTGAGGCCTTGATAATTATCGCTATCATGCGAAAACCGAATCCAATAAATGTTTTATTATGCATATTCCTGAGCTGCACTTGTAAAGACAAGAGCGCGCACAAAAAAGTGATCAATGCACAGCAGTCAACTTGTAAGTAAACAACTTACGTCACTTCTGCATGCATAAAACTATTGTCTGTAGGTATGACGTCACTTCTGCATGCATAAAACTATTGTCTGTAGGTATGACGTAACAGAAACAGCAAGCAATAATTAGCTGCGTGCTTATAGCCAATCAAAATCGAGCTAGTGACACCAATGTATAATAATAGTTCTTAATCTTCAGGCATGGATTAAGTCACCACCTGCCTTACAGCTACACAATCATTTCTATGCATTTGTTTAGGATTGTTCGTGTGCTTCCTTTGTCATTTTGTGTAGGTGGAAAGCTGACTTTAGATGAAGGAGAAACACTTCAAATAAACACCACAGAACCGTCTGCTATTATTTTAGATAACAAGGGGAACAAAAGATATTTAATCATGTCGACAGAAAGGAGCACCTTTATCAGACATTCTGGAGATTCGCGTAGATGGGAATATGGTGTTGCTCGACTTCTGATTGAGAAAGATGTCACGTTTAACAGCAAAGCAAAAGTAAATATATCCGGTGAAAATAGTTTGTCTATCGCATCAGTATCAGGGAATATAGCCATTAAAACCACCGTCGTATTATCATGTGATGTGGATGCTTTGGGTGGAAAGTGTGTTGGAGGATACATGCCTAGTGATAAACCACCTAGTTGGTTTGTAGATGTTATACCTGGTAAGTAAAACTACCTAGTTGGTTTGTAGATGTTATACCTGGTAAGTAAAACTACCAGTAGTTGGTTTGTAGATGTTATGCCTGGTAAGTTAAACCATCTAGTTGGTTTGTAGATGTTATACCTGGTAAGTTAAATCACCTACTAGAGTTGGTTTGTAGATGTTACCTGGTAAGTTAAACCACCTCGTTGGCTTGTAGATGTTATACCTGTTTAGTTAAACCACCTAGTTGGTTGTACATGTTATACCTGGTAAGTTTATTTATAGATTCTAGAGGCTAACATTTTTCATAATTATTATCACTTATTAATTTACTGTGTACTGCGTTTAAAACGCATACACCCGTACAACACATAGTTTCAGTCGAATCGTTCATAAGCGGCAACCCACGGAATGAGGAAACGTGGACTGCGATGATGGGCGATTGTCTTTAACGAAAGAACGGTAGTCAGCGCAGACCACTCCATTCATGTACTCAATATATACATACACCGTAAAATTTCGGTTATATAAGCCTTGGGCTCATGCAACTTCGTCAGGCTTTTTGGGTTGACAAGCAAAAAATGTTGTGATAATGCACCGTTGTTTAAGTCCGTTTAGCTTAGAGTGCGTTCGATTGGGAAATCCGGATTTCGGATTTCCCAAAAAAAAAAAAACACGCAAAATCCAAAAACGGATTTGCAATTACCGAAATCCTTCTCCGTGATGGATTTCCATGAACAATGGAAATCCGAAATCCGGATTTTGATTTTGAAATCCGGATTTCTCAATCAAACGCACCCTTAATTATTTGTTATTAATTACCGTTTGATGGGCTGTAGTATCCTTAGATATAGGAGGGGGTATAATTGGAATATCGCTTTGTTACCAAACTGGTGGACCTATAATCGAGAGGGCCTATAACAAGGATTTTACGTTAATGGCAACAATGAATTGAAACGAGATGTCCGTGAAGTGGGTCGTATAAGGGAGATGGTCATCGCTTACAGTATTGCTTCAGTTCTATGCAGTGGTGGTATGCCATACAAAACCCACATATAAGAACCTACATTTTTACAAGTCGGCTGGTAAAGGTTCTAATCTAGCTGGGACCAGTTGTTCGAAAGGAGGTTTACGCTAACACGAGGATAAATGTTAATCCAGGTTTCTATGTCTCTTGTTTTAAACTGTTTTCAGTATTAATTACATCAATAATTTGAGAGCAGTCAAAGACAAATAAGTTTATAGGAATCTGAATCTAGATTTCGATTTAAAGTTAGCGCTAATACTGGGTTAATATAACCGTACTATAAACAACTCTGCTGTGGTGTGCAGTATGAAATCAGGCGGTTTAGCTAGGCTCTTTTATAAAGAGTAACTTGATATCGTGAGACAAACAACAAAACACTTTATTATTGTGCCTTACCACAATGAGCAATAGCCAACTCTTTCACGATATGTTTATAAGGTGTCGTACAAAAACGTAAAGTAAGAAATAACGTAAAACTCAAGCTGCATGTAAACAGGATCTATGTTTCCGTCACTGAAGGAAATGGACCAGGAAGTACGAGCCACAAAAACCTCCAGTACTGGTCCCCACAATGCATTGGGGGAAGTGGACATGGCGGAAAGGGAGGATATCCAGCCTTGCCGGATATTCAGCCTGAAAGCTATAGTGGCTTGGAGTATGCACAGAGAGATACACACGTCCTTCTTGGAGGCAGCTCAGGTAGGGAAAATTAATGCGTAGAACCGCTGTTGTTTTTGTTTCTCGTGTTAATAATGATGTTGTTGTTGTTCAGTGTTCTTGTGTGTTGTTGTTTCTGGTGGTGGTGGTTTCCGGTGATGATGCTGTTCATGTTGAAGGTGATTATGTCTTTTATTGACATTGTTGTTGATGTTTTGTTGTTATTATTGTTTTAGATTAGTATGATAATGATGATGATAATGGCGTCCAGTTGTAAACACACTCTATAACCTGTATCTGTTTCGAATAAATTATCATGAATTACCTATTCGAATTCCTGATTTATGCTCTCGAATAAACTATGAGGAGTGCTAATAAATTCGCTATTCTAATGACATTAAGCTAGGGAGACAAACAATGAGATTCAAGCCTTCAAATGGCTTCTTGGTTTTGCTTTTGATAATGTCTTTCACTTTGTCGCTCATTTTCAACTAATATTATTTGTGGATAATTTGTTTATAGGCCCCTTTCTCATTACAGGTTCCTATTTTGAGAAAGCTGGCTACAGCATTACAAAGCCTGGGCATGGAGGTGGAGCTGTTGAGTTTGTGGCCCAACAGGGATCGATAGTAATCGGTAGTTATCGCTAAGCTTCATTTTTGCCGTTGTATCTCTCGTAGCTACAGGTGACCACCCTATGAATGACTCCAAATATATTGCGTGATTAAAGTGCTACTACGATCGATCCAATCATCGAATACCCTTAGTTTTCGGCGCATTGGTTGTTGACTTCCTAAAGCATACTAGATATACAAAGTGTTATTTCATATGAAAGGAAAGTAAGCGTTTTTTGCGCTCCAATTCTCAACAATCTTCGACACCAGTGAACTATCATGTTCCTTCAGCCTTGTTACCAATTGCAGACCCGTCGTACGGAATGAGTTATTGTTTCCTCCTATAAGTCATTATCAGACAATCCGCAGAAGGTCTCCGAATCACTGTGCGAACAACTACAGAGCGTTTTTTAATCTCTCTGTTTTGTTTTTCAAGTGATGGAAAGCGTGTTGCACATTGAGGTCACGGCACTAAATAATAGCTTTGATGGATCTTTAATCTAAAATGGCGGACTCGATATTTTTTCTTGTGGGGCATAAACATCATTTCAGTGGCCCAGATAGGTACATCCATCTTTGATAAGCTGTAAGGAGTATTATTTTTTCGCATAACAAATGTTAAGCTTTGATCGTAGTACACTTTAAGAACTAGTTCAAATTTCACAAGGATGGTCACGTGACCCGAAGATGATCGTTTACGAGACCTTACGAGTGTGGTTGCTTTGTGAAATTCAGCTGCTTTTTATGTTTAACATTTTTAGCTACTACAAATCGGACCGCTGTATTATCTAGAAGCTAGTTTGTCAAATTTCAGAAGTAAACTGCTTTACGTTCATGAGTTTGGGGGATAATTTTCTAACAGCAGTTTTTGAGATGTTACGATTTTTGACTACGATATTGAATATAAAACAAACATAACTGCATTTCAAAACAATTTTTCTTACGACCAATGGTTAGTAATTGGCATTGCAAGAATTAGTTATGTAGGAGTTAAATGAAATTCAAAGAGCTAGTTTACCTTAATGGACACATCTTTCTTTTCGTGTTGTTTTTTCACAGAGGGCAAGATAAAGGCCAACGCGCAGCAAACGCAAGGAAAGTACGACGTCAACAGCGGAAGTTCTGGAGGGTTAATCAGACTCGAGGCAGACGATGTAGGTTCATAACTTAATATTTGATTTTAACCGGCCACGAGAGTCTTCTCGTCTAACAAATACAAATCTGGTGCCACTACCTCCATTGTAGCACAAAGCTGAATTACGGGGGACCAGAGAGGTGAGATCGGACGTCAGCATATAAGGCGCAAATTGCAGCCGCTTCAGTCCATATATGGTCTTACCCTTCTCACCCAGACCAATGACGGCAAAGTCAGATAGCCATGACATCGGGAACTCCATGCCCTACTCTTATCGAACAATGTCATGGGTTCTTTAACGTCTCCTTCAATTAACAAGGAAAGATGAAGGAGACAAGGCCAACGGCTTAACGTCACCGCCCCAGTTACCGTAAAATCTCTGTTAAGCCACCCGGGTGGCTTATAAGAGATTGGTGGTGGTGGCTTATTTATTTAAGGTACTTCCGAGGAGGGAGGGGGGGGAGGGCTTATTGATTTAGCAAAATGCAGCGCAATGTATGATCAGAATATAATATGATATGAACTTTATTCAAGCGGCATCGTAATCTCAGGATTAAACTTGAATGTTACAGTTTCGTTATACAATCGATCCTGATCGATCCCTACAGTCTTGTAACACATGATTACGTGTAAAGCATTCGCCCAATCAATCACGTTACAAACTGAACTTTGAAGACGTGAATAACTCATGGTACCGTACTTTAGTTCACATGCAATGTATTTTTTTCTAAAGAAGGGTGGGTGTGGTTTAAAAGAGGGGGAGGGCCTTAATAAATTTCTTCTAAAGAAGAAAAGGTGAGGGGCTTATCTGAGAGGGGTGGCTTAATAGCGATTTTACGGTTTTTAAAGACCTTGGTTGGTGGTCCGGCCGGGGTTTGAACAAGCGACCTTCCACTCAGCAGGCCGACGCTTTATCAACTGAGCTGACCAGGCGGCGGTTAAAGGCGGCGGTCTTTTCGGAGGATGTTAAGGGTTCCGGCGGTCTCTAGCCCCATAGTGGTACAGAATACAGTAATAGCGAATTGTAAGAAAGGGTGCTATATAATATACTCGGTAATTGGACAAGAATCCTATCCAGAGGGAATAGTAATGTTTTTAGTCCTTTTATGCTTAGGATAGGAAGATTTCTTAGCGCTTATCACTTCTTAGCATACTCACATAGTGATACTCTTTTTAATTTCATTTCCACTTTAAGTGACCAATTTTGTGGGACTTCAACTCGTTGCATTGCATTGGTGTGATTAAATGGTTAGGAATTGATAAACGAAACAATGCACTGTAAAAATTGAAGTGAATCCTAATTGTAAAGTTTCTTGCCCGCATTTTATTGCACGGGTTTATTCTGAAGTAAATACGAACTGCAAAAGTATCATTTAGATTACAAAAGAATAATTGCAAGAATTTTACAGACCAAAAGAATAATTGCAAGAATTTTACAGACCACTTTCTTTTTTAAAAACACAATTTGATTAACAACAAATAAAGATTTGTCTTAGAGAGCAAACTGGACAACCAGGAATCAAAGAAAAAATTTCCACCAAGGCAGGAGTTGAACCCACTAGAGACCTTTTGATCTGAACACCAGCTTCCTAACCACCTGAAAGCTTTAAGTCTCGGTATACTGCCTTAGTCTCGCAATGGAGGTATAATGAGGGGTGGCGAATGGTTCCTTCAAAATCGTGGGTCTCGGAAAATTTTGGTTTGGTCTCGAAATCTTGGCAGTTTTTGTTTTAAGTCTCAAAGTCTCGTTTGGCTGGTGCTTTTTCTGTCTCGGAGTCTCGGATTTTTTTCCTCGAGGTCTCGGAGTCTCGGATACTTTTGTCAAGCATTCTCATTCTTCATCCTTGTTTGTTGTTTGATAAGTGAATCGGATATTTTTGGCACTATAAGTCTCGGGCTCGGTTTCTTCCCGCATTGGGTCTCAAGCTTGGATTTTGTAAAGTAGCTGCGGTCTCGGTCTCGGATTTTGAAACAAGGGTCTCGGCGTCTCGGCGAGTCTCGCATTTACTATTCGCCACCCCTATAATGGCTGCACAATAAAGATGTCGTTTATCGTTTAGTTTATCCGGCGGTGGACTAAATTTTCAGTTTTTATTGAACCTGATTAAATTACGTGCGGTGGTAATATTTTTTCTGTCGGTTAACAACAGGTCCAAATCAAGAATGGTGGTTCTTTGGAAGTTAATGGTGCGCATGCGGGAATGACCGGGAATGCTGCTCCAGTATGGACGGCGGGCACTGCAGGGGGTGCAGGAGGCATTGTGCATATTCTGTCCAGGAGAGGATTCATATCAGCCAATTCCATTTTACTAAAACCCGGCAACTCTACAGGCTGTGTGAACAGAGAAAAGGCTTCTACGGGATTTTTGTTGATCAGAGGTTTGTTTAAAACAGAAAAATGCTATAACCGGCCATTACTCTTGCAAAGCTAAATGGAACTACTTGGCATCACAATCAAGCTCAGGGAAGTAGATAAGCTTAACATTATTTCTCCGATATCTTAACTGTGTGTCGTCGAAAAATAAATCAGATAAAATAACATCCCTCTGGTATTCGTATTTAGCAAATCAAATCAGAACACAAATAAGAATCGGGATTTGTTCCACGTGGGTCATATACATATCGCTGGCATATGTTTTATCCTTGGGCAAAATAAGGTGTACCTAGGTACAGGTAAACTGTAACTTGAAAATATTAAATAAGAAATTGTTATTTTTTTTGTAGACCATACAGGCAATTTCAGCATGTCATGGAATGATACGCCCATCTTTCCTATCGAACCAGCAGGCTTCAGTTGGTTCCAAGCGCGCTCTGGATCTATTTTACCTTCCTCGACTTCCTCAGAAAAATATAATTCCAACATTATTTCTTCAGTATCTCATTCTGCAACTGAATCAACGTTGACAATCCATCACTCGTCAAGCTTGTCCACAAGGTCTTCAACCAAACCAACTGAACCATTGAGATCTGCTTCACATATTCCAGATTTCACTCCATACACCACGTTAGAGTCACGAGGTGTATTTTCCCTAACATCCACTGTCTTTGAAAGTTACTTTGCTCATACTGTTCCTGCTACAGGTCAGTATGTAGCTACAACTGACAGATCCTCCGCTGCTATAGTTCACGCCATATCAGAGTGGGAAGAACTTCTTAAGAATGTGACATCTCTAAAGACTGCTGTGGGGAACTCTCAAGCAAACTCGTTGATCAAGGACATTAAAAATCTTGCAAAACGATTCCGAAGACTGGTAGAAAAAGAACCCCTTACGGAAAAATCCACTACGACATTTCTCGCAATCCTTCAACAACTGGGCGATTTATTAAACTTTATACCAGAGAAACATCACGAAATAATGAAAGTAAGCGAACTGAAAACAAACTTTTACTAAATGCACTTTGTATATGAGTTTGTGTGTTTGTTTGTTTGTTTGATTGATTGATGTTTTGCCAAAACATCAATCAATTCGGAATGTTGAGAGTTAAGTAAGTTACCAAAGACTGTTGATCAATTAATAATTGTCTCTTCAAAACCTATTTCAACATCAGAGCAGAAATATTTAATGATCCTGGTTCATGCTCTTGTAACAAAGACAAGTTGAGGCCATTCTACGCTACCATTTAACGCGTTCCCTGGTAGTACTCAGTACTTTCCGTAGCTGGTACGACACCGCCCCAATGGAATATCACTTGCAGGGCACCATGCATCGACATAAATTGCAATATGCTTGGCCATAATGTCTGCTTTCATTTTCTCAGAGTAAGACCTTTTAAGTAGCTTCTTAATGTGTAGGTAAATAATGAAACTTCGTTTTGTAATGTTACCTGTTTCATTCGTTTTCCATTGTTAGGGTGTGGTGACATCGCTGTTGATGACAGTAGAATCGAGCTTCAGGAAGAGGAATGACGAAGTGTGGGAAGCAACACAAAAGGTCGAAAATTTGTAATATATTGTTCACTTGACGTTCTCTGACGCAATCAGCTAATAGGCATGCAGGACGTGCTATCTTGTGCAAGTTTTAACTGCTTCTTTCTTATCAAACGCTCCTTTATTACGGTTTTTCAGGTCCCAGCCGTGCTTGATATACTTGAAAAAATTGTACTTTGGGTAGCGAAAAATATCACAACAGATCAACAATTTATATTTGAGTATTATTCACAAAGGATAGGTGAGTACGAACCAAATAGTGTTGTTCACATTGTAGTTGGGGCGGGAGTCAATCAAAGCTCACATACTTTTGAGAACTTGAATTTGATGGAAATCTAAAATTAATTGACTAGCATTCATTTAACTTTTTAGTTTTATTTACGTTATCGATTATATATAGCCGATAATTCACAGGCTAGACTGAAACAGTTTCACAGCTGCACGTTGTCCTTTGACTATTTTACATAAACTCCTCACATAATCTTAGCCTAGGAAACCTGATAGTGGAGGCACGATGGTGTACTGGTTAGCACGTTGGTCATTCACGTTGTTTCCTTAAGCAACAGACTTTGCTGAACATTGTCTCTCTCTACTCAATGCACATATCATTCAGTGCTATGCTCCTACAAACGATTCAACTGAGGAGAACAAGGATAATTTCTATGGAGCCCTTACTGAAATAGTCAACAAAGCTAAGGAAAGAGATCTTGTAGTGATAATGGGTGACTTCAACGCAAAGATAGGAGAGAGGATACGAGCAGGTTATGGGCAAACATGGTTTGGGGACAATGAACGAGAATGGTGAACGCTTCGCAGACTTCCGTGCAGACTACAGCCTTGTCATCGGGGGAAGCTTGTTCCTGCACAAAACAGCCCACAAGGCAACATGGGCATCGCCTGACCACATAACAGAAAATCAAATAGATCATACATGCATCTCACAGAAGTTCAGGCGATCTCTATTGGATGCACGGGTCAAGAGAGGTGCAGACGCTGCATCGGACCATCACCTCCTAGTTGCCAGAGTCAGATTAAAGCTGAAGCGTAATTACCAACCACGAAATCCAAGGATAAAGTACAATGCGCACTACCTTAAGGATAGTGATACAGTACAGAGCGTCCGGTTGTCGTTGTCTAACAGATTTCAGCCTCTACAAGATCTAAACATAGAGGATGAATAGAATGACATCAAAGAGAGTATCAACAGAACTTGTGCAGAAGTGTTAGGGACTAAGACAGCTGAGCACAAGGAATGGATTACACCGGGAACCATGGGGGCTATCAGCAAAAGGAAACATCTGAAGGAAGAGTTCAACAGGAGCAGGACTAGGAGAGAAAAGGCAGAGGCGCACAAGAAGTATGAGGCAGCAAACAGAGAAGTAAAGCGTAAGATCAAACAAGATAAAAGGGAATATTATAATACCCTAGCGACGAAGGCAGAAGAGGCTTCAGCACATGGCAGTATGAAGGATCTTTATGATACCACCAGGAAGTTGGCAGGTAAATTTCAACAGACTAGCAGCCAAGTAAAGGACAAGGACGGTAATATCTTGACAAGGGAAGATGAGCAGCTTAAGCGGTGGGCACAATACTTCAATGATCTCCTCAATCGACCTCCCCCGCCAGAACTTCCAATAATTCCGGAGGCTTCAGCTGAGCTGAATGTGAACTGCGGGAAGCCATCCAAGATAGAGATCGTGCGTTCCATCAAGATGCTTAAGTCAGGGAAAGCAGCTGGCCCAGATAACATACCTCCAGAGTCCCTGAAAGCTGACCCCAACCTATCAGCAGATATCTTCTATGGCTTGTTTGGAAAGATATGGGAAGAGGAGGAGATGCCCCAGGACTGGAATGAGAGCTACATTGTAAAACTGCCAAAGAAAGGTGACCGCCGGGAGTGCAAGAACTACAGAGGAATATCCTTGATGTCAGCGGTAGGGAAGGTGCTGAACAGAATTACCCTGCTTCGTCTTCAAGGGGCTGTGGACGCTACATTGAGAGATCAACAGGCTGGCTTCAAGAAGGACCACTCCTGTATCGACCAAATAGCCACACTTAGGATAATCATCGAGCAGTCAATTGAATGGAACACTTCTCTTTACGTCAATTTTATCGACTTTGAAAAGGCTTTTGATAGCCTCGATAGAAGTGTTCTTTGGTGCCTTATGAGACACTATGGCATACCGGGGAAATTCATTCGAATCATCAAAAACACCTATGATAAGATGACTTGCAAAGTCCTTCACGCTAGTAGATTGTCAGATAGCTTCACGGTCAACACTGGGGTCAAGCAAGGTTGTTTGATGGCACCGTTTTTGTTTCTACTTGCTATGGACTGGATCATGAAGGAAACAACTAGAGAACAGCGAAATGGCATCCAGTGGAACTTATTGGAGCAACTTGAAGATCTAGAGTTCGCTGATGATATCGCCCTGGTGTCAAGTAACAACCAACAAATGCAGGGCAAAACAGCACGGCTAACAGCGAATTCCATCAAGTTAGGCCTGCATCCGAATGTGAGCAAGACCAAGGTTATGAAGGTCAACTGCACCAACAACAGACCAGTAAAAATGAGGGATACCATCTTGGAGGAAGTAACATCTTTTGTCTACCTAGGCAGTGTAGTCAGCATTGAAGGAGGTTCCGATGAAGATATCAAGGTCAGGATAAACAAAGCCAGAGTAGCTTTCAACACGCTGAGGAAAGTGTGGTCCTCCCCCTTCATCTCACGGAGAACCAAATTTAGAATTTTTCAATACCAATGTGAAAGCAATCCTCCTCTATGGCTCAGAAACTTGGAGAACAACTAAGCAAATGACCCAGAAATTACAGTCCTTCGTCAACAAGTGCCTTAGGCGAATTTTAAAAATCAGTTGGACAGACAGGGTAACGAACGAGAGGCTGTGGGAGTTAGCAGGCGAGGAACCAATCGTAACTCAGATCTCAAGGAGAAAGTGGAGATGGATAGGTCACACCTTAAGAAAACCGGCTAACAACATCACCCGGCAGGCGCTACGTTGGAACCGCCAGGGCAAGAGAAAGAGGGGTCGCCCCAGGAACTCTTGGAGAAGAGATGTAGAGTCCCAAATGAGAAACTGGGGCCACAATTGGAACACCTTAGACAGGATTGCCCAGGACAGAAGCCGATGGAGAACGGAAGTGGTCAATGGCCTATGCTCCACCTGGAGCTAAGGGCAATCCACTCCACTCAATGGGTGCTGGCGACATAATGCTGAGATATATCCAGAAATGCAGCAGAGGGGGCCACGCTACTCCATGACTGGCATCACAAAGTGTCCTCACTTATAAAAGTTCACCAAAACACACGAAATTCTATTACAAATTAAGTAATATAAAAACGGCAAACAACTCTGTCAAATAATACTTGCCTGCATTTCTGGGCATAAGTGTATATTAAGCTAGAGAGTAACAGTCTTACCCCAAGCATTAAATTATACCATATACTTTTTTCAGTTGTTCAAGTTCCAGTTTTCAAGAAAAGAGACAAAGATACTTCTCCAAGCATTACGGTACCAGACATTACTAGAACAAATTTATCGGCTTGGAACGATGTGCCCGATGTTGTGTCAATACCATCAGATGACATATTTTCTAACAAAGGTTTGATACAGACATCTGTTTTTGCGAATATTTAAGAATGTTTGTTGTTGTTGTTTTTTTTTGTTGTTGTGAATGTGTTATTATCATTCCATCCAACTATCTATCTATCTATCTATCCATCTACCTGTTTAAGTATTATTATTTAACATAAAAATATATAAAATATCGCAATACATGACCATATAATTTGTTTATTACTCCACTGATCTCTAGATGGAGACATCGTAGTATCGTTGATAATCTACAGAAATGTTTCCAACATTGTTGCAAGTGATTTTCTGGGACATACCGCAACTGATCAGTAAGCTACCTTTATAAGCTACTTAAATACGATCGCGATAGCGACCGTATAATAAGTTTAATTGAAGATCACTTTTACTTTCTACCAAGAGAGTTGTGTTTCTACGTTTGCGCTTTAGAAATCAACGTATTCTCTGTATTGAGCTAGGACTAGCTTGCAATGGAGGCTCATGCGGGGAATATCATCAAAAATATTTGCATGTGAAAAGATTGCCCCGCATGAGCCTCGACTACAAGCTGGTCCCAGTTTAATACCGAGAATACGAATGTGGTCTTTTGGAAGATTAGAAAAAATAAAATGAGGACCGCCAAGAAAATCATAATTAACAGAAAGACAGCAGAGTTCATGAATAGAATTACTTCAGGTAACTCAACTTGCATGTGTACTTAGAAAACAGCTATTTTTATTCTCCACCTACACATCATTGTACATAAAGAGAAAAAATTACTATAAACAGTTATATAATCAACCTATTTTTGAAATTGTTTAAAATTTATATTTCTCTTTGAAAAGGCAGAGCAATTTTCAAGTGGATTCTAACATCATTTCCTGCTCTATTGTCCGTAATTCAACTTTGATAACAAAGATGGCTTCTCCCGTCGAGTTCTATTTTGATTTTCAGGTGTGTGATTTCATAATTATCACATCATCAATTAAACTGAAAATTCCCCATTAGAAATAATCGCTATTGCAATCTACTGGGAGATGTTTCCTGTATGAGCAAAAAAAGAACCAGTCAGTCCAAACCATTTAGTTTCTGTCTGAGATTGTTCTGATGTACAAAAGTGAATATGTCCCTACGTAGCACCTTAGGGTAGTTCTTAGGGTGATATTAAGTGAGAAATTTAAAGGTGGAATCTAAACACATGAATTTCGCTATTGTCGTCTCCATTGCATTCGTCTCACCTTCCAAGAAACTTACTCAGTGGGAAAATATTATTTATATTTCGAGAACTTTGCATGCTTCTATTACGCGCACTCTTAATGCTTTTTTTTTTTTCTGTACACGGTTATATCGAGAGTCTCTAGTCGTTATATACAAAGGTTATATACATTTTTTTTTGTCTTAATTTTGTATTTTATAAATGATACAGTTACCTGACAATCGCTCAGCCAATCCTCAGTGTGTCTTACCATTTTTTGTAGGGCAAAACAGATTTCTATTCTGTATGTGTATATTGGGACCCGCAAATCAGGTATGCCTTTCTTTTTACACAGATAGAAACATATCTATGCTTTGTCATGGAGATTTGAAAATGTTGGGTCTAAGCTGCCGAAAATTAAAACTAATTACCTTTGTCATGCACGAAATGAAATACTTATAAAACATCAAGAGGAAGATATCAAATGAGTTTTATTTTCTGAAACACAAGGCAACAAATTTGAAAAAATTGGGTCAAAAGTTGCAATCCATTTCCATGCTGGTACAGTCCATTCACTTTTATTGTTACTCTTAGAACACTACTCTTTCAACAAAACTAGGAACATTATCTTTGGGTTTCCACTAATACAGATATGTCTTTGGGGCTTTTAAAGTAACACAAAAAATGGTGACATAGCCCCTTTAAATCTTGAGGTTGTGAACAGTGATTTGCTTGATGAACGACTTGCTTCAGTGGAAAGACAGGTTTTAGTTTTGCTTTTATATTTTGTACAGCGCTTGGTCAACAAAAGGCGTGAAGACTATGCAAATCAACGAGACACAGGCTAGCTGTCATTCAACTCACTTGACAAGCTTTGCCATGCTCACACAATTCAAAGATATCGAGGTATATGTATATCCCACAGTTTGATATAAGTAAAAGTAACTATAGCACGGTAGGTTACGGCTTTTATCATTTTTAAAACCTCAAATTTCTTTTGCGTTCGTCGAACCCTGTTAGTGTGAAAGCTTACCGCAATATTGCGTTACGCATTAGCATTTCTTATTCACGCGTTGGCTCTTAGGAGCCTTTGATTTTTTTCGGTTGAATGAGTCTCCCGTCGAAAGATGGCTGCTCTCGCAGGCGCTAAGTTTTGTAACCATACTCTGACCCGTACGAATGCATTGCTATAGATTTCCGAAGAAGATGGTTTAGCACTTAGCGTAATAACCTACATTGGCTGTGGACTGTCTATCGTCTGCCTGTTTATAACACTACTGGTGTACCTTGCCTTCGAGTAAGTATCGTTCTTTTCTTCCTAAACTTTGTGGATGATGGTATCATTGATACATAAAACATTGAATTTCTCGAGTCACCCGACTTGTTGTTTTCGTTCGTCACTATTTAGAGACTTTGGAATAAATTACAACTTCAACCACTTGCAATCACAGGAAACCCAAGTATCATCAAATATCATTAATATGCAAACATTACGCTTGGGTTTCCTGTGTTGCAATCCGTCAGTCAGCAACTTTGAAAACTGTGTTAACACTCTGTACTGATTTGATACGGAAAGACTCAGATCGCCGAAGACTGTGTGTCCATATTGTAGGAACATTGGCAGACCTTTTTGGTGCTGAGTAGTTTTAGTATTTTTTTATATTATTGGTATTTCATTCAATATTGGTGAATTATGTAGTAGCTATTGCATATAGTGGGATTTGTCTCGTCGGGACATTGTATCCGTTCGCTAACCCCTTTTCAAACTCTCCTTTTTGTTCTTTTTGTACTTTTGCTTAGTAATCTTTTTGTATATGTATTATTATCGTTGTATCCATTCTTTGAGTTTGCATAAAGTCTCTAAATAAATAGTTTAGCGGAAACTGATATTTTTTAACATGCGTAGTACACCACTGAGGTTTTGCGACTTGAAAGCATTAATAAACGTGGTACAATTGCCAGACTGGTAAATGGTACTAGAACTGTAGAGGCAGAACTTGTTTCCTAGAGTGATACATCCCACTTAAATTACCAACAGATGCTATGCCACTGGCAATTAGTCTATTAAATATCTTATAATACTATCAAGCTCGCAGGTACATGTGTTTTACAGAGGCACCCAACGAACAATTTTTGGTAAAATGTATTATTTTACTCAAAAAAATAAAATAAATTATATAAAAGCATTTCCAGGTGTTCTTCTACGTTGCTGGGAAAAATATATCTGTTCCTTTTTCCCAGCATAACACACAGGGAAATTCCCAGCCAGCTGGATAAAAAAATGTCTGTTTCCCAGCCAGCAATTAAAAAAAAATGAATAAATGAAAAAAAAAAAAAAACAATAATAATAATAAGTTACCAAAAGAGGCTTGGGAACTAATGAAACATTAATGGAAATTATTTGAAGCTTTTTGTTTATTGTTTTGTACATTTACTGCCGTCTCGAACTTAACCTCTTCGGGTATCTCTATCGACTGCTTAAATTTGTTACTACGAAGCTGAATCCTTTTAAGCCCCAACGTGTCCTCCGATTTTCTTCGATCCAGTCTCTTTTCGATCTGCTCATGTTAGCCAGCATAGTTTGTTTTTGCGACTCTTTTCTCAAGTCAACCAGCACAAAAATGGTAATTAAAAAATATGTACAGAATATTTTGCCAGCCAGCAAGAATTCCGCTGGGGAACAGATAAAGTGAGGAACAGATTCGTTGGGTGCCCCTGATTTTACCACGAATCGTATGCTAGTTGGTTCTTCTTTTGCATAGAACGCTTTCCACTGAAAGACATAAAATCCATATGAGCTTAGCGTTTGCTCTCCTCATGGCCCAGTCGCTTTTCATCTCCGCTGCAAATGCTGTGAGATACAAGGTACTAAGCTAAATTAATTTCTGATATATTATTTTGTTGGTAACACTTTCTATTATTTGAGAGAATAGAGAGATTATATTGACTGTATTAAATAATATTTTCGTCGTGTTAGTTAATTTCACTCAGTATATCATCACATGCACCAAATGACGACCAAATAAACCATTGGCACATTTTTCAATAAACACGTAATAAACATGTCTGCGAACAAGCACTTCCCAGACGTGTTTATTTAACAGTTGATAATAATGTTAAGCAGCTTGCCAAGGAACGTATCGGTGCCTTGCGAAATACAGCTAGGAATTCCTAGGAATTTCTAAGAATTTCCTAATAATTCTTAGGAATTTTTAGGAATGAAGGTGTAAAATTTCACGGTAATTGGAACTTGGTATTCCTAGGAATCCAGGAATTCCAAGCTTTGCTTAAACTTAGATTAGCTCAGAAAAAATTCCTAGGAATTTTTAGCGATCTGAGATAAATAAGTTTAATCTTCAAAATATACCTTGAATTCCTAGGAACTCTTAGAAATAGCTAGGAATTTCTGGGAATTTTTAGGAATTGCTGACCATGTAAAAATAAGAGGGCCGGTTTTCCACCAATCCCGATCGGGAACCAGGGATCCCACTGATTCAGGGATTGTGATATCCCACCTAAGATTCCACAGTATTATAACATCAAATAGAAAATGCTACATATGGAACTTCTGTTTCTCACTATACGTCAGTGACTACCGATCCGCCGAGCCACTTGAAGCTATACTTGTTCAATTTGACTACTGAGCCGCCGAGCCATTTGAGGTTAAGGATGCGCTCCTTTGGGATGATCTGGATCCGGATCACTGATCCAAGATCACTCGGATCATGAAGCATCAAAGGAACCGATGAATCCACTCTGGACAAGGATTCATCGGTTCCTTTGATGCAGCATGATCCGAGTGATCTTGGATCAGTGATCCGGATCCAGATCATCCAAAAGGAACGAACCCTAATACTTCTTCAAAAGTGGCCCTGCATTCTGTAGTTTAGCCCAAGATTGCTTTCTTACATTGTAAGTCTGCAAGAGCTTATATCTCTCCTGTTCATTCTGTTCATGTTTTAGCTTGACATAAGGTGAACTGGATTTCTGAAATTCAAGGTTATTGATAAAGAAACCTTTATCGTAATACGACAACTCGATCACTGAACGGGACAAGTAAAACATGAATCAGCTAGCTGCCGTAGGAAACTTGAATTTTCCATGAATGCATTTAGTGTGCATAATTATATTCTTGAAACTATACTTTTTATAACCTGGTGCCTTGCAAATGAACATCGTATTTTATTTTCAATATGTAATTACATAATTTCATACAAGGCCATTCAGTTTTCTAGAATTCTAGATAAGACATAAAAGATTCCAGGTGATTTAAACTCTCTTTTAATCCTTTAAACCTGAAGAGGTCTTGAGAATTCCTACGAATTCCTAAGAATTTCAAGCCTGTGTGAATATGTTGTGGTGCAATTTTATCCTTGGTGCAAATTTTATTTTCCTTTGTTTAAAACTCATTATCATACATTTCCATACTCAAAAACAAAGGAAAATAAAATTTGCAGCAAGGACAAAATTGCACCACAACAAATACATTCCCAGAAATTCTCAAGAATTCCAAGTTTATTAAATCGCAGCCAATTTGCATAGTTGAGAATTTTTGAGAATTCTTAAGAATTCCTAAACTGTGTTTGTTTGTTTTTTCAGATCCTCTGCAGTGTCTTGGCAGTGTGTCTTCATTATTTGTTCTCAGCGGCTTTTGTGTGGATGTGCATAGAAGGATTTCATCTTTACGTCATGATCGTCAGTGTGTTTCGTGGTGATAATATGAGAATGAAATATTACTACTTGATTGGTTGGGGTAGGCAAATCTTGTTATTGTTTTGGAGTATTTATACCATTTGTATTGGTTCGATACTTTGATTGGCTAACTTAGTGTTAACACAAATATCAACGCTCCTTCTGTAGATCTTTCAATGCTTACTATCAATGCTACACACGAAAGGATGAGTGAGGCCGGAGATATGTGGAGGATTTCACTTTTCTGAAGAATTTGTCTTCAAATCCCCCACCCTAATGACACCAATATCAGATCAGAACCACAAATCAGATCAGAACCACCATCTTGGGTAAATTGCAACTCTGTAAAGTAGAGCTGCGTTGTTATAAATCTATGAATCCAAAATTCATAATAATTCCTAATTCTCGAGGGTTAGAATAAGAATAGGGTCCAAGTGTCCTACATATATCCGACTCCACACTTGATATATGGGTTATCGGTGGGAATATCAGGGAATACGACAATAAACGGTGTTTTGAACCATGGACAAGGTAATAACACAAAACAATCAAGTTATAGCCCAATCCACTGGTCTTCTGTAATTTATTAGGCGTTCCTGTCATCATTGTTAGAGTAGCAGCTTCAGTTCACTCCAAAGGATACGGGACAAGAAAACTGTACGTAGTTTGGCTATGTCCAGTAACTGGTAGTGCTCTTCTTGTAATGATCTAAAATTGACTGTGTTCAATTCCATTTGCTGTTTGATGGACGGGTGGATGGATGGATAGATGGATAAAACTATCGATCGATCGATCTTAATTTCAATTCTGTTTCGTTTGCCTCATTTCCTTTTATATTTCGTACGCTTTTTTACTTCTGTCTGTCTTTCCCGTCAGGTGCTGGCTGTCCAATGAAGATCATTTTATTTGGGCCTTCCTAGCGCCAGTTATAGCAGTTATAGTGGTGAGTAAATACCTAACCTGCTTATGAGCAGGATCACATCTTGGTTACCACATTTAAGCGGCGATTGAAGCCCCGTAAAGAATAAACCAGAAAGCGAAATGAGCGGGTGATTCTGGTGATTCAAGTCTCACTACAATCCCCTTGTCACTCTCGTGGACCCAAGAACCCAGACTGCTGCTTGTGTGCTTCAAAGTTCTGTGTTTCTAATGTACCTTTTATTTATTTTTTCTATTCTTAAAGAGCTCCCGATTGAAATCCCTACCATTTTTTATTAATATTTAGATCAACTTTATTGTCCTTGCTGCGGTGATAAAAGTTGTCATCGACTCCGCTTCTGCGACATTAACACGTGCAGACTACGGGCAAGTCAAGTAAGCCAGTACTAGTGCGATACAGGGTGTGATACAAGATATGTCAACATCTCTGTCTGTTTAAGTCAATTGGATAAGAACTCTGACCAAACCACTAAGCATGATTTTAAAATAACATGACTACCATGGTAGATAAATTTTTATAGTACAAGTAATCGAGTTCCTTTACACTTCGGAATTGTTGAAGCAAATCAGATGGTCTAGTTTCGACGCCTTTTACGAAACTGAACGTTGGAATTTGAAAGCGAATAATACAAGTGATACATGTTTCCTTTAAAAAATAATTAAAAAATTCTACATCTTTTTTTGTCCCCATGGTACTATTTCTTTAGCCAGGAGGGAGGAAGATGAAAGGGTGTGGCTCAGTCCAGTTATGTTAAATATACTCGGATAAGAATGAGAGCGGATGGAATTAACGATGGCAAAAGTCTCTCCAGAAGCACAACTTTTACATTTTCATTATGTTACTTTTTTAACAGGGCTGGATTAAAAAGCATAGCTGTGTTATTGCCTTTGCTTGGAATTTCATGGATATTTGGACTATTAACATTCAACAAAAAGATGATAGTTTTTCAGTATATATTTGCTATTTCTAATGGATTTCAGGTGACTGTAATACCTCTTGCCACATGGCAACGTCTTTTGTATACCTAAATTGTTAAATGAACTCATGTAATTCCTTCTGCTCACTTCTTTAATTCTGTTTTTAAACGCCAGAACCAAACTCACTGTAATTATATTAATTTCAGTGACGTCAATACACACCAACGCTTATTTAACACAAAAATGCGGGCAGTCCTGTCCTTAACCATTTTTTCCAAACGCATTAGGATGAATAAGATAATAAAGCACAGCCTAAAAGCTCTGTTACTCCCCACCCCCCTCCCCCCATCCCTCCCACCCCCTCCCCCTCTCCCTGCCACCCGCTCTCTAATAGGCCCCCCTTTTAGAAGCCGGATCTTGTAATACGTCTTGCAAATTGTAATAAGTAAAATGTCTTCCAACAAGCCCATGCAAATATGTTTCAGCCCAAATGTACTATTGTATATTATGGCATCAAATATAGGATTAAATAGAAATAAAATAATAGTTGTTAATCGGTGATGCACACCCATTTTTGCTTACACTCCTCTATATTTATCTCCCTCTAATATATAGTTCCCCCACTATCTTTAGGCCCGAAACTAAATAAACCCTATCAATCAACCTGCGGGTACTGGTTAATAGAACGTTTACTATAGTTAAGAATACATTGTGATAGTTTTGCCTTACAGAAAATACCTTGTCGATGAAAATGGAGATATAAACTTAAGAAAACACAAAATCACTGCTGCATTTTAATGTTAATTCGTTTCGATTTGCAGGGAGTATTCATCTTCTTGGTTCACTGTGTAGGAAGCAGCGAGGTAGGGGTTAATTCGTTTACATATGTTACGTTTGTGTCTGCTAACAAAATTCAAGTTAGGATGGCATGTTTTAATGTCTTCCTTATTCCAGGTCCGCTTAGCTTTCAAGCGAATGAGGCAAAAACAGCTGTTGTCCCGAGGTTCTGATAATGTATCGTCGTTTGAAGCATCGGTAAGTCATATCGCTTGATGTGATGATTATATTTACATCAAATAATCTTTTCTTATTTACCAAACTGTGTTTATGCCTTTATTTTAGCTTCTATAGTAAATTGCATTGAATTGTTTTTGCTATCTTTCAACAGAAATGTCTCCAATAAGTTTGCACAAGGCATAATCTGCTAAACGTCTGCCTTACCTGTAATCTTAAACTTTCCACTATAATGACATATATACAGTACAGATACAGTAAAATACAGTAAATCCATTGTACATGAACAATATCAATCCATAACGATAAAAATAAAAATTTAAATGAGTACTAGATTAATTAGAAAAACCTATAGACAGAAAGAGGCACACACAACACCATAACGGTCAGAACCTTACGCATTCGCACTGCTATTTTGTCCTTGTCCTTGTTAGGACTCATCGGTAAGTAAGTAAGTAAGTAAGGCATAGCCCTCTGTAGGATCCGAAAGTCGTGTTCGCGTGCTCTCTTTAATTGTTGGCTGGGAACTACAGAATAATCCGCGGCAAGCGTATGGAGAGAGGTGGATCTCCGCGGTCAATTTTTCCAGTTCTTTACGCATGCACTGCACACAGCCTTATCACCGGGATAAAGGCAATCTAGTAAATCTATATTATTGAAGAACTTAGAGTCATAACATCGGGCATGAATTTTTTCGGACATGTTTTAACATATGTTGAGTGTAACCTACTCGCCCTACCTATCTTATCTAATTTGTGTCTGTACAGAAAGTGAACAGCCCGACCTCAGCAGGCAAAGTAGCGAAGCATAACATTTCAGAAGACAAAAGTCTTAAAAATCTTAAAGGTAAAAGCATTTCTGGCCAATATTCAACTTACTCAGTTACAGAATAAAGACAAATGGACCCACACCCACCAAACAATTTAATAGATGTTTGCTCCGACCGTTTATAAACGAATTTACCTGTAGAGAGATACCTCATAACGAGGGTCCATAACGTTTGTGCTGATTGTTTCATTCTTCTTTTGAATTCTACTACAATTTTGCCAGTAACCATTTAAATGCTACACAGCTACGTGGACATTTCACCCTGCCGATTCCCATTTTGGAGCTGCTTGTTCTTTGTGTACAACAAAACAACATTTAGTTCAGGTTTTGATATAATCTTAATCTTAATAATCTTAATTTATTCTAATTTATTATTTATGAAAATTTATTAAACTCAGTAGTCTTTTTAAAGACTACTGAGTTTAGTTTCCAGGAAGAATACCACTGCATTAAAAATTTATCCCCGCAAATTGATCGATTTTTATATACGTTTTCCAAGGACTGGAGAGGCAACGTTGAATGCAGAATTCATGAAGAATTTATGAAGAATTCATTTGTAGTTCAACGCGTATAGATGTCACTCAGAAGAAATGTTTTGCATGAGTCAAACTTGTCTTTGAAACATTAACGGCGTAAATATTTGCTTCCAGAAAAGATGCAGTATTCGTGGCGAAGTGGTCCTAAAAGTAAGTTCAGGAAAGCAAAGGTAGGTATGATGGTATGTCCAGTATACTGCATGCAATGTCCAATTATTAGTATGACGAAGTCGAATGTCGGATTTTCAACAAGTCGGATGTTGGATTTTCACAAGTCGGATGTCGGATTTTCAACAAGTCGAATGTCGGATGGCACCTACAAGCTTCCGTAAAAAATTGCCATAGCTATTAATAGTAAAGGATTATATCGATATTACACTTTTGCATCTATCTTCACTGGAGATGTGCAACGTTTTGGCTTGACTATTACTGAACAAAAACTGACAAAAATGATTGACGAATTACCATATATAGTGTGGTACTGATTCATTGATTCATTCGTCCATTTACATGTAAAAGTCATCTTGTTAACTTGCATTTAATGTAACTGAGTTAAGTTAATTTAACTGTTAAGTTCATTTAGTTTCGCCTCCACTGAAACTTTCCAGACTTAATGTGTGGTACTAGGCGAAAAGTTCATTCCTTTTCTTTAATACGAATCGTTACATTTTTATCGTCAGATATCAGCAACAAAGGAAAAATTCGATTCTGCTCATTTGGAAATAGATAGAACATATCAGATGTCTCACCTAGAAAATCCTGCGTTAAAAGATGCACATGAAATGGCTTTTCTCAACTGCCCCGAGGTAAATTTCCTACATTTTGACCTTATTTCTTGGTTTAAGTAAAAAATGATTAAGGGGTAGACTGCGAGCAGTCGGTATTTTGTGCTCCAGATCGTTGACGCGAGTGATTGTGTTACTATTATGCAAATAAGGGCTAATAACGAACCTGTGAATAGAAATACTAACACGTAACGCAATATTGCGGTAAGCTTATGTTTTCACATTGATGCGGTTCGACATTTTTTTTAATTAAACGTAAAGATTTTTGACAAACGCAAAAAAAAAGTCAGGAAATCACTTTCATAATGTCCAGTCCGAAGGAAAAAAAACGAAGAAGAAGAAAAAAAAAGGATGTCTTGAGCGTGACTCGTGCCTCCGAACTGCGAGGCCCGGCGCTAGACCACAAGTCCATCGAGAAACACGTGCTCAGTTATAAATAAATTTTATTATTTTAGGGTAGATACGCATGTATTAAAGACTCCAAATGCGAAACATCTTTAAGCTTATTGTCGTTTATATTTGTTTACAACAAAATTAGTTATTGTTATCGCTGGATTCACGTTATTCTTGTTACGAAACGCATTCGTAACAAAGCATTACGTCACTAAGTTTACAGGTGATGGAAGGAGTGAGTGAGTGAGTGAGTGAGTGAGTGAGTGAATCAGCCACCGTTACCGATAACCCGTTCATTACGCTTGCGCGTATTCACGGTTGAAAAACGAGGAAGTATTGGGGAGGAGGAGCAAAAAGACTGACAATGGTGGTTTCTTTGTTTCTTTGAATTCCCGTTTCTGAGAAACGGAAATAGAGAACTTAGGCCCGGTTCAGACGCCGTACGTTTCATGAGCCGAACTTGCTTCGAATTTGGACCGACCCAAATTAACAAAAGTACGCCTGTTGATTCATACGCCGAACTTAATTAGCCGAACTTAATTCAGTTTGAAGAGAAACAATCAAAAGGTCAGCGGTTTTCAGGCAAAGTGTAAAAATGGCAGATGATGCCAGAACACGCACCGATCGTCTCATATAAAATAAGTTATAACAAGAAGCTGTACACAGCTTGAATTCGTGGCGCCTTTAAGTCATTGCAGCATTGATTCCCGAGTGTTTTGAGTGCTTTTATGGAGAAACATAAGCTTAAAATTATGTCTAATCGAAGGCTTCTAAGAGCCAACACATGAAGAAGAAGAAATGCTAACGCGTAACGCAATATTGCCGTAAGCTTACGACACTGACACGGCCGGTTCGATACTTTTTTAAAAAATTAAACGTAAGATCGTAGTCAGAAATGAGGCCATCGTGCAAATGGCCTATTGTATTAACGATGATCGGTGATTCCCAAGTGGAAAATAATCCCAGAATGCGGCAGCTTTAAATAATTTACGGAACACGAGAAGTTTTCAAAGCTAATTTAGAAAATGGAAGACGCAAAGTAAGCAAACTTGACGGGCCAAATTCGCTGAGTTTCGTCGAGACTATATACATGAAACTAGGTAAGGCCGTTTGTACATATACCGAATGTTATCATACTTAAAAATACCAGAAAACAAATCGGTAGTTTTTTCACGAGTCGAACAAGCTTGAATTATTTCTTGAAATTCACAAATTACTTACTATAAACATCTTGTTGTTTCTTTGCTTGTAGTTTTTACTGGGAGCTTCCGATCTTTTCCGGTTATTCAGCCTGAAAGACTCCAAATTGGAAACATATTTAAGCTTATTGTTGTTTACATTCGTTTACAACAAATTAGTTATTGTTAACGCTGGATTCACTTTGTTCTTGTTACGAAACGCATTCGTAACAAAGCATTACGTCACTAACTTTACAGCTGATGGAAGGAGTGAGTGAGTGTGTGAATTCAGCCACCGTTGCTGATAACCCGTTCATTACGCATGCGCTTATTCACGGGTTAAAAACGGCATTCCTCTTTCGCAAATAACCAGCTTTAATGTGTTTAAAGGCAGAATGATATTTTTATGATTGAACCTCGCTGCCATTTAAGATGTGGTGCAACATGATAGAATAGGCCTTCTGCATGTTACGTCACTTAACGTTGTCATTGAGTTGAGTAGGTATTCTTTTCAGCTTTGCTCCTTTGAGAATCCAGTGATGAAATTGTCACAGTTTCCACATGTGGAAAGCGAGGTTTGGGGTGAAATTAGCTAAACTGACGTAAATATGTATAAGGGCTATTAAAAAGCAAGAGTTAAGATTGATGCATGTATTTCTTGTTATCTTGTAGGAGATTATGCCAGTCGAGTCACCATCACAAAATCTCAATCGCCGGCGTTCATCAAAGCCGTTTTAATCACTAACATGGTCACGACTGCGGAACCCATTTTACACGCGAGAAAAGGCTTCAACAGCGCAACTGCTCTTTATCGAAATGCCTCATAATGAAAAACAAACATTTAAATGCTATAAGATGCATGCACATTACGAGCGTAGTTTTATTTTTGTCTAGATAGATACCACTTTGCAAATAACACAGACAGAATAGAGTGTATTTGATATTGATTTAGTGAGGTACCGTATCACGACGAGCTTTATGTAATAACATTAATGTCAGCTTGGTCTTTTAGTGGATAAGGTGGTATTTCTCGCCTACTTTTTCATCTAAAATATGCAAAAACAAAAACAAATTTAGGCGTTATGAAAGAAACGTAAAAAGATAACATTTTAGTTCGTAGAGGAAATACTTATCAGTAAAAGAAAATGTTTCTTTGTGTTGTCACCTGGCCTACTTACTGCGGCTATGGTGAAAGCTTGGTTTTCACTAGGAAAATAAGCATAAATATTAGCATAATCGGAAGCATAAAAGATGTCCAAAGAAAACGGACTCAACATTGGACTAAGCATAAGCTCAAGTATAAGCATAGCATAAGGATACGCTTATGTCAATGTTAGTTTTGACTTGATGCAAATTCTTATGTTTCCGCTTGATGCTTATGCTTATGTCGCTAGTTATAACCAGGCTTTAGTGTTTCCACACCTGTCGCAGGCTGTATAAATTACTGAACTGTCAAAGGAAGCTATTAACATTAAATTAATGCCTTATGGTAGCGTTTAATCACAGGAATAAAAGACGTTGAAGAGTTAGAAAGAAAAATATTGGTTCATGAGTGGCGGATGAGAGACTGATTTAGAGGAAATTACGGTAAGGCATTATAAAAGCATATCAAGGGTAGCCGGTTTTGTCCAATTTTACATTTCGTTTAGAATAAAGGTAAGCAATTTTTTATTATAAGACTTCGCCTACTGCGCCATATTAGCGTGCTATGATATAGTATCTTCATGTAGTGTTTCAAAAACGAGCAGTTGTGTTTTATCACGTTTAAAAACTCGAGGCGAAGAGAGTTTTACACCTGATAAAACACATAATGCGAATTTTCTGAACGACTTCATAAGCATTCTTCGCATATGAAGATTAAACAACTGCCTTGTGTGCAAAGAGGAAATTATCATGCAAGAAAAACAAGTAGACTGATTAGCATGCAACAAATGCGCCCCAGCTACCGAATGGCTTCAACGAAGTGACCATTGCTTTCCGTCTCTTGTCGATAGTTTTGGGCTTTTAACGTCCTGAAGAAAACGTCGTCTCCTGAAAAATGCAAGGAATGAGAGGTACGGTCAATAAAACGTCTGGTATTTTTTCAGTAGCAGAGAACAAAGTAGAAATAGGCAGCTTGCATCGCTGAATCCACTTGCTTAGTTAACAATTTACACGCGGGCACTAGTGTCATTTAAAATAAAGGCTTACTTACTAAACTGTTAGTTGCTTATTTTGTTAAAGTTTCTAAATAGAATTGGTAAAAGAGATCGCATAACATGTAGTGAACAAAAATGATAAAGTAACTATTTGTTCCACTAAAAATCCTGTGATCACTGTGATCTTTACATAAATGCTAGTAGTCACTATATCGTAAGTGAAATGCTGCCGTATTGCAAATGTTGATGTTAATGTATATTAAATACTTGAAATTTATGGTTTCAGTATTTATTTTGTGAATACGAGAAGCGTTGAACGAGATCTAGTACACGGAGACAATTATGCAAATTCTCAGCACTTCTGCAATGACTCTTATATACAGTATGTTGCCCAGTTTCCGGCCACTTTAGTTTGTAATCGCTATAACTCCTTTGTTTTGTAAGGAAAATGTCTCAATTTGCTTTCAAAGACAGTTCATTTACTTACCTTTAAAATGTTAAATGGTTGGCGGCCTTCCCCAAGTATTAAAGAAATTATACCATTTTTCGCAAAACTAGTAAGTTGCCCAGTTTCCAGACAGCTAGCCCAGTTTCCGGCCACCGACTTAAAGTAAATTTTCTTTGAAACCGCCCGACGTAAACCGACTTGTAAGTCCCTTGATAATAGTGGTCGCCTAGTTATAAATATCAGGTAAGTTTCAATATTAAACTTTGTCACCTACCGTTTTACTCAGTATTCAAAATACGTATGACCTTAGTGACCCGGAAGCGTGTCTTCCGCAGTTTGTTGACAGACTACTACTAAAACAAATCATGACTTACGTACTTTTAGTCACGCTATACATGCATAAGCTGTTGTTAATTCGTAATCTTTGTTACACTAACACATGTATCTTTAATTTCTCGACCAGGAAATTTTAATATTCGGTTCTTTCACTTAATAAGAAATAGGTTTTGAGCAATGTGTCTTTTAGTGGCCGGAAACTGGCACACTAGGTCGAAATCTTCGCTGAGAGTTTGACTGCTAAAATTTCAGGAACAGCCCTATTCCATCTGACGATGATAGATTCCCTAATCACTTTCATCTTTTATCTAACATTTGTCCAAAAATTATGAAGCTCCTTGATATATTTCCTGTGAAACGAGCTATTTGTTTATCTACGGTAGTTTTGATGTGCAGTGAAACGAGCCAAAATTAATCGCTAAATGTTCAATCACCTGGACAAAACATTTCCTTCCTCGGCCGTTTCTTGTTCAAAAAGAACGCCAAAACCACCAATGTGTAGCGGAAATGTTCGTCTTTCTTTCGGAACGCTTCGGTGGACGAAAATTTAAAACTCCGACGAACATAACCAACGTAATTGTTTTTTGGCCGGAAACTGGTACTGGCCGGAAACTGGAAACCTTTTTTTGTTTCAGACAATGGATAACTCCCCAGTGTATAATACAAATGAATACAATACTATTTTATTTTACTCATAACAATATATATATATATATGCATTTTACAAGAACACACTAAACAAGAAAAACTACAGATAATATAATACATGTAGCGTAGCTTTCGCGGGCCGAAGTCCCGCTGCGTAGCCCTATACTCATAGAACCTATGCCCGTCATTTTTCATGGTCATGGCTAGCGGTTTCGCGGGCGCGTTGGTCCGTGTGCCCGCCGCCGTACGCAAGGAGATTTAAAGAATTTCCAACCAAGCGAGGGACTTAAAGGTAAAACAGATTACATTTTTCGACGGGAATTTATGTTGATATCAATCTGTGATTTACTTTTTCTTTGTGTTCTTGTAAGTTTTGGAGAATTGTTTTTAAAACATGCTTAAATTCAGTTGTATCAATTTCCTGAATTTCAACGAAGGTAGCCCGAACTCAATGCACTATAAATGGTACGCGTTTTGCTTTTCAAGTTAAGCTTAAACTAATGGAGATTTGAATATAATTTTTCGAAAGAAGATTGTGTTGTCCATTTTTACGTGTTTCTTCATTCATTACATAGATTGAAAAGCGATTTTATGTAACCAAACAAGACTTGGATTTTATAGTTCTATCTTAACTCTTATGCAAATATGTTTGTGTATTTTTGCAATTTTGATTTCCAAATCAGTTTCTCGAGCAATTTTTGACAAGCAAGAACTCTATTTTATTCAAAAGGTAGTCGTACTAGTTATTCTGGACGGAGAAAAAGTTGTTTTTTTGAACTTTTGTACGGTCTAAATGTACTGTGAAGACGGTCGCGTAATACAGTTTTTGAGAATTGCTAAAATTGAAAAATAGCTCGGTCGTCAATCTTAATTCTTGTGCTTCCGACCTTTTACCTAAGTTAAGTTCCACCTCAGTTAAGCTTGTTCAGAGAGCGACGCTGTTAGGCTCAGACTATCTATATATATATATATATATATATATAATTATAACTTCATGAGAGTTCAGACTTCAGGAGTAATCATCGTTTTATTGCGACAGCTCTGTTTCGTATGGTCCAAAATTAAAAGGACCACACTCATCAGGCAACTTGAACGAATGAGTGTGGTCCTTTTAATTTTGGACCATACGAAACAGAGCTGTCGCAATAAAACGATGATTACTCCTGAAGTCTGAACTCTCATGAAGTTATAGTCAATGCTCCTCTATAGTTGAGCGCTCTACGTTATCCATTGTACTCAAGAATTTGTTTATATATATAATTATGTATACATTGTGCCCTCCCGGTTGTTACCATAATGGCTTTATGGCAACTCCTCAACTTGGGCACAGGATGTACGGTTACACATTGTTGGATTGCATTGTGGAGACACAAGAGTGCTCAAACTGCAAGCAGTGAGCGAAGCAATATGCCAATAGTGAACACCTCTTACGAGGCTCTCCACCCAATCCAGAGAGTGCTCAAACTGTATGAACAGTGAGCGTAACATATAATTATGAATACAATGTGCCCTCCCGGTTGTTACCATAATGGCTTTATGGCAACTCCTGAACTTGGGCACAGGATGTACGGTTACACATTGTTGGATTGCATTGTGGAGTCACGAGAGTGCTCAAACTGCAAGCAGCGAGCGTATATATATATATATATATATATATATATATACAGCAGTTTGCAAAAATTTTGAACCCCCCAAAATATATTATTATATCCAGATATATAGCATTGTAAGAGAGCAGGGATATAATGATATATTTTGGGAGGGTTCAAAATTTTTGCAAACTGCTGTATATTTAAGCAATAGAACACATTTTCTATGAGTTTACCGGCGTTATAAACCCACGCAGGATGTTGGGAGAACACGAGAAAAGCTTGTAAATCACGAGCCGCAGGCGAATGATTTACAAGCCTTTCGAGTAAACTCATAGAAAATGTGTTCTATTGCTTTTATGAAATAACTATGAAAAGCGTTTGGAAAGAGAGAAATTTGTTGTAGTTTTGTGCCGATCAAGTAGCTTGTTCTCATAACATTCATCGTATGACCGGGAAAACCAATCAAAGCGGCTGAAAGAATGAACTTTACACGATGCCACTGACAAAGTTGCACTGACAAATTCACGGGTTCAACGAAAGTGATGAAAAGTTTAGCGCTTTGAAATTCGTCAGTTGGAATTTATCAGCTGAAAAATATATTCAATGATTCAAAAGTTCTTTGAATGGGAAATCCAGAAAATTGTGTCCGGAATCTGCCGCCGCAAACATGAATGTACGAGGAAAGTTTGAAAGCCTAAAATTTTTATGGCGTATGTTGGATTCAAAGATTGCCTTCTTGTCAAGAATTTTTCAATTGGAATAAAGGTTAGTTCCAGAAACTCAGCTTCTGAAAATGTTTTCGACTTTATCCACTTACTTTGAAGTGTACAGTGAAGCCCGTACTTCTCTACATTTTAAGTTCTGAATGAAAACTAAGCTCATTGTTTTTTAAGCCTACAGTTCTGAGAGCAAATAATTTGTTTAACCATAAACCTAAGCTAATTTTTGTTAGCTTCATTTTCTTCTTGCTAATTGATCATGCTTGCTTGGACACATAATAAGAATTTAAACTGCATCCGGTACGAAAGTATTGCATGAAAAAATCTCAAAAACAAAACACGAAAAAGCGCATAAATGGAATCGGCGTAAAATAATTATCCTAAACAACAAAGCTATAAGCCTTGCTTTTTAATTCCACTGTGAAAATACGTCTTATTTAGAAGTTATCTTAGGATTTGTAGGAACATTTATAAACTTCAGTTCAGTGAATTTCAATCGAAAATTCCTCAGTTTGAAAGCCATTGTTTTCTCTTTGGGATCCATAATTTTTGAGCTGTCCACTAATAGCTATAAACCTTTAGTTCAGTGAACTTCACAAAGTACATATCGAGGTTATTTTGATTGTCATTGATCGCTGCATGTAAGCCTTTCCAAGCCAATGTTAAATGAAAATATATTCCTGTTGTTGATATCAGTTTTAAAATATTAAAGCTTAGTGTTCTTTTGTCGATAAGCCGTTTTTTGCTTGCGTGCGTGGGATTTTTTTTTTTATTTTGTAGGTTTGAGCATGGATCGAATTTTATGATCCATGGATTGAGCAGCAACTTATCGTTTACAAGAAACATATCTTCTCTTCTCATCTTCTAACAGACCACAATATGCAATAAGACACTAAACCAGCTCGAGTTGTGAAATTGTTTTTCCTCGCGATTGTGTTGATGCAGTGGAAAATTGAACTTTGTTTACTTTACAGTTTCGCTTGCACGTTTTTCTATGAGTTTACCGGCACAATAGTTAATAGGTCTTTGACCAATCAGAACGCGCGTAGTATCTCAGTTATTTTATAAATAAATATATATATATTAAAATATAAATTAACATTAGAGCCTGAAGGATGTTATCCAAATGTCTCGGTAATTCCCCAGTGTAATACGGCATCCAGTTGTCTCGTTTCACACTGCATATTTATGTAACGCTAAGATGTTTCCTTATTTGTAAACTGAACACGCTTATTTGTAAACTGCAAATGGAATTAAAATGGCAAGTTAACATTTATCATTTTACTGGGGTTTTTTCGCTCTTTGTTTTAGGCCAAATTGCTGCCCGCTGCTCGCAAATGCATGAAGCGCCGAAAGCGTGGATTCTCACGCGTGTCTGCAGCAAATTTAATACCGTAAAATATACCTTCCCCCTTCTCGCCCCCGCGCATCAATGTTAACTGCGGATTACAAGAGTTTTTTTGTTTACTGCCTTGCTGGCTGAAACAATGGATAATTTTTCAAGTTAAACGATTATAAAAAGCTTGAAACTTAATTACAATACATCACGAACAACTGAAATTAACCAAACGTTGTCCACGAGATGGCTCTTGGAACCCTTTGATTATACTCCGGTGAGCCATACACGCCTCCAAGTGAACAGATTGTTTGTATTGTATGTGTGGACTAGGGTACTGACTGTCAAATTTGTGCCTTTTTGACAGTAGAAATATTGAATTTTTTTTCATTCACTGAGAGGCACCAAACTTCCCACACATAATCACTACGGTCAATGCATTACACATCTTTCACAGCTCAATAAGTTAATAATTAACGTATTTCATTTAACAATTTTACATTTTTCTCTCAATCATGATATGGGGAATAATTTAAGTTTATTTTGATTCTTTATCATATGATACAAAAACGTGTGCTTGGAAAGGGATTAACCTGCGAACACAGCCGCCTCTCGTCGCTCCCGGCCGCTGTAGGGACGTTCGTGATTTCGTGAAACCATGTTGCGCAAGAAATCCCAACTTAACTATATTGTCCCCGCACCTCGATTTCTCACTGCAAGATTAGAAATGGCTGCCTGCGGCAGCAATCACGGTGACAATTATTCCGTGGTATGTGCGCATAGTTAGCGTTGTCCCCGCATTTAAAAACATTGCACCCCATAGAAACTTCAAATGGAACGCATATTCTCCCTCCCCCCATAGAGTAACTGGCCATGGCGCGCATATTACGTTCGCCGCTTACAATGGTGCGAATTCTTAGAATAAATTCCACACTTGGTCATTTCTTATACATAAACAAAACTCTGAAAACTGTTTGTCAGCTTCACCTGAGCTAAGATACGGTACAGCTTATAATCCCAACAACTAGTTCCCCAATTGAAAGTCCTTCTAAGCATAAAAATATCGATGCAAAAGTATTGCAGTACCTTGAAATTCATGTGGAAGGAATTTCACACCAAACTGCTGGATAACTTTCGAAAAATGATGGAAGACGCAGCATTGGAGATTAAAGGTGGCTCGACTGGGTTTTTGAGCGACGATACCGTTTAGCTTTGAGAAACTTGTGTACCACCACAAACGAGCCAACGGAAAATCGATTGCCACAGCTGTACTAGAGAAAGATTAAAGTTTCAGATGAGGTTAGTTTTATGGAAATCGGAGTTGCCAAAGCAACGTTGTGGCGTCACTTCCTGTTTTACATAATACCGAATTACTTGTCATCAAGAGATAATTTTGGAAAACGCTCTCTGGATCTTCGACCTGACGTACTTGTCCTTAGGTCTACAAAATTTTACAAATTTCTATGGAAGCGTTTTCCAAAAAAATTCGAGTGAAGTTTTAAGGTGTTAAAATACAACAAAAACAAAACAATTTTGAAATGTTATTAAAACTTATGTCTACAAGGCTTATTTTAATTAATGTTTAATACAATCTCCAAGTTTCAAATTCATTGAAACATTCTAAGGCTGTCAATTTTTAGCGCCAACTCAGGAAAATATTGAGCTGATTTTTGCGCTTGTGGTTTGTTGTTTCATTATGCATCTCCATTGTATCAAATCGCCGTGAAATTGTAGCTTTCAGTACATCATGAATTCATGTAACACTTAAAACAAAGCAATGAAGTGTTTATGAATTCATTATGTACTGAAATTTACAATTGCATGGCGATTCGAGACAATGGAGACGCATAATGAGATCAACAAATCACTTTCATGAAAATCAGCTCAATATTTTCCTACGTTGAGGCTGTAAATTGACAGCCTTAGAACGTTTCAATGAATTTGAAACTTGGCAGTTGTATTGAATATTAATTAATCTTTATGAGGACTAAGTTTTAAAAAAATTCATCATTCGCTTTTTAATTCATGACAATTTTAATAAGTGTAGGGTCAACTTTTGATGTAAAAGCGAAATAACACTCCAGGCCAGTTCATATTCAAGGTAATATTTCTGAAATCCAAACGCACCGATTTCCTTGAGATTTTTACCTAAGGTATTTGGATGGTATAAAATTCATGTCAGACCAAAACATTATTTCATCAAGCCTTGTAGACATACGTTTTAATAACATTTCAAAATTGTTTCGTTTTTGTTGTATTTTAACACCTGAAAACTTCACTCGAAATTTTCTCGAAAACGCTTCCATAGAAATTTGTAAAATTTTGTCGACCTAAGGACAAGTACGTCAGGTCGAAGATCCAGAGAGCGTTTTCCAAAATTATCTCTTCATGACAAGTAATTCGGTATTATGTAAAACAGGAAGTGACGTCACAACGTTGCTTTGGCAACTCCGATTTCCATAAAACTAACCTCATCTGAAACTTTAATCTTTCCTTAGTACAGCTGTGGCAATCGATTTTCCGTTGGCTCGTTTGTGGTGGTACATAAGTTTCTCAAAGCTAAACGGTATCGTCGCTCAAAAACCCAGTCGAGCCACCTTAAGCAGGTTTTGGAACATTTTATAATAAAATTATGTACAGAACCAGTGAATACTTTAACGGTTTGCACGATTTACAATCGGCTTAGAATTCAGATTTAGCAAGCATTGGGAAGACTTCTCCCAGAAAATTGGGTTCATGGATTGTTTTGTCAAACAGCATCAAGTATTTAAAATTTCAAGAGCATTTTAGGGCTAAATTTTGATGACCTTTTTACTTCCGCACTTCTGCTCATTAAGTTAATGTAAATTGATTCCAGAAATTTAACATAAATATAACGGCAAAATTTTCACTGAGTGCGATTTTGTTCATAACGTGTGGTTCATGTAAGCGGCTCGATTATCACTAGAAAAAAAAATTTTCCCAGGTAAATCGAATTCTATCATATTATTTTTAAATAATAGCTGTAAGTTTTCGCAAAGTTTTTAAATAGGCGTCGCCTTAGGGCCGAAAAAGTTATGACCGAAAATTTTGTCATAGACGAGACGCCCGAAATAATAACGGAGGCGTTATGTTGCTAGTGTGAACAAGGCTTTATACCAGCAAAGTTAATAAACGAAAGCTGAGAAATGTCTTTGTTCGATGTTTTTGTTATCGTTTTTCGGTCTTGACCCTGCTCAACACAATAGATGTTGATCTCTTGTTCGAGCAACTGACCAATAGAAATGGTGCTATTAAGTTATTCAGTCATAGCATGTGATCAAAAAAACAATAGATGTGCACGGTCTAGTACGGTTCAACATAAATGGGGTGTTTCTTGGTGTTGCGGAAGCCATTGTTGGTTAGCTTTTGTGTTGTGGTGTGGGTATTGTTCAGTGTCTTTTGAATCTTTTGTCTTATGTCATTTGGTGATCACACCATCCGCAACACCGAGAAACTACCACATAAATTGTCGTTCCTTTGTTATCGCCGTTGAAGTCTGCAAGGTTACATAACCAGTCCCTCAATTAACTATGATACCAGCAGAAATAACTATTACATTTCCGTGTCTTGCATGTTCTACCAGATTTTATTTTGGCAGTACAGATAGTAGTTCTTTTTCTAACTTCTCTCTTGTCAGGGATGGGGCATTTTAAAGCTACATGACGTCGTGGAATAAAAGTGTATTTAGGAAGAGTCAATCAGATCGAATTAGCTATAAGATATAGGGAAGATATCAATGACGTCACCAGTTGTTATTAATGTGCCAACCAGAGCCTTATTGGCTGCCGAAACAAAGAGTTCTTTTGTTCCAGTGGTTGTCACATTTGAACAACAAAAAGAATGTTTGTGAACAGATATCATCCCTACAAAGGGGCGACTTTCAGACTGTAATTAAATACTTGCTTGCGGAATAATTGAGATAAAGCTACTCCAGTTGAAAGCCACTGATTCATAGCCACTATGTCAGAGCCTACTTATTTTCAATCTTGAACACAAAGCTCTATCGGTGTCTCAGTCTTCCGGTCAAAAGAAAACCAGGTTTGTAAATATTCACAAACAAACAGACATACAGGTCGAAACGGAAGGCCTCGAAAGTGCACTGACCAGAGATGACTGATCTACAGCAGTGACATATCAAGTAGATCGCTGTTGGACAAGATGAGTACTCGTCCAAGCACCTAGCCTGTTCCAGGCTCCGAGATAGTGGGGACTGAACGCGCGAAGTAAAAAAAAAAGGAAAAAAAATCGCGGGGGAACTGGGGAGAGGGTCGCGTTCCCCACTATCTCGGAGCCTGGAACAGGCTACCAAGCACCATACTCAAATGTTGCTGTTGTTGTTAACTGATTTGTAATCCGGTTTTAACAGCAGAACTTGCATGTACGTTTCGGCAAAGGGTAATTCATGCTGTTACAAATGAATGTTTTATTTTTTGCGTTGATGCACGACAAGATTTTTGGTTTCCTTCGCGAAAACATAAGATGTAAAAAACAGCACTCTGTTACAAAAGCTAGCCGAGAGAGTTTTTTTTTATTTCTGTTATGAAGGGGTAAGGGGCGGAGAAGGCTACATATTAAAGTGTGGAGGTTTTCAAATATAAGTCAATTAACAGTTTGACAGCTTCCTTTTGTACTGGTTTAAAACTAATTCATCCATTGCTTTCCAATTAAAGAGGAAGCGAAATTGCTGACATGTCTCCAGGTTTCGATGTCATTGAAATTACGAAGAAACTTTTTAAACTAACACGGTCTAAAATTATTTTCTACAAAAAAAAAACAGTAGCAAAAAGAGACTATTTCGCGATTTATTCTTGACTATTCTTTATCACTCCCTTTGAATATAATTTATTCGTATTTAGCAGAAACCGTCGACACAACTAATATTGTTTTCAGAGGAATTAAAGTACCCAATACAAAAAATTGAAAGACAACTGTCAGCAGATATGATCACAAAAGGATTAACACGGGACGTGTTTTTAGCACTTACATTTATTGTGAAACACATTGCAGTCAGGTGATAGACAAAAGTACAACTTGGCGCTACAAGTAAGGCGGAGAGTTAAGGTGTTATCCTACATTCTATACACTTTGTCTTTTAGATAACCTTTGTTGGGAAAAAGAAAATTGCTAGGAGGTCCTGGAAGAGGTAGGTTCCTAAAAATAAACGAAGGTTAATACTGGTCGCTTAATTTATATAAGTCAAATTTGGTTGTAGCCATTAAGTGGCGTGAAAATTTGTGATGGTGCATATAAGCACACGCTAAAAAGTGCAAACGAAAATGGACCAAAGTAAAAATAAGTCCGTAACCGAAGAAGTAAAAAAGGAATGCCTGTGCTTGCCTCAAGTTCTCTTTTCTTGCGCTTATGCTTTTAGCCACCATTAGAAAATAAATGCAGGTGCTTTTTTCTATTTGTCTTTGTCTTAAAAGATTTCATAAGGAGTAAGATCTTAAAAATTAATTGAAAATTTTTATCTAAAGACACAAGGTATTGGATGCAACAGCGTTATCATAACGCTTCATATGGTCAATACCATACAGACAAAAGGTGGTTTTCAACTGATCAGGTTTTCTAAATGGTTTCAGTATAAGATGGTCTGTATGGGAAATAATGTTGTATGGGATATAATGCTCTTTTGGCGCTCTAGAAAAACTATTTATAGTGATAGCTGGTACATACAGCTGTTTTTCTAATATTCAAAAATAAAAATAAGGCATCTTCTATTTGTTTTAGAATATAGATGAGCCGCGAAAAGATTAGAACTAACTTTACAACTGACAACACACTTACAGCTTTATGAAAAATGTGGTCGTTTATCTTTCCAGTTTATCATTTGTCTTACGACCTAGTCACTTTGGATGTGGTCTTCATCAGGCGATCATAATGCGGTCTACTGGATGCGTAACACGGTCCAAACGTCACGATCCACGTCTAAACTGAATACATCGTGTGATAACCAATAAAGAAAGCTATCAAGATTCGTATTGCCTTATCGCGTTCGAAGAACGCAATTCTAATTTCGTGTTGGTTTTCGTGTTGTTTATGTGCAGTAAAATTTGAGATTTTTTGGTAGACGGTCTTCCAAATGGCCGCCCCTATTGGTTTTTTCAGGGGCTTATTTCCGCCGGAAAATCCTTCGAACGCGTCTCCATAATCTGTGATTACTGTTAGTATATATTTTTAGTAGACTTGCAAATGAATCTGTGAAGCTGTGAATGAAGTAAAAATGAACATAAATTTAGTGCCACTTATATTTTGTTTTCCCTTATTTCCTTTCTTATCAAGGGTTATAAATCCTATTTCACAAGCGAAAGTGTTTCCGCCGTGCTCTAATACAATATAACTCTTAATATGACATTTCACACGCTTTTCTTCATCTGCTGTCGTTTGGTTCATAATTTTTTTTTTTTTCATACAGTTACCTAAAATATATACTCGGCACGTCTACATGTTCATGTAAGACTGAAAGTTAATTTGTAGACAAATAGTTTTCTTTTCTTTTTCAGTAGATATTGTGCTCTGTTGTAGACAGTGAACAAATGAAAGATATGCTTCACGCCTGTATTTAGACATTTCACAAGAACATGGATTAAATATACCTTTTTTCATAAATGGAGACCGATTTATTATATGTATTTTGATTAGCCCTACTAGCCCCAGAGTAAAAATTCTTTTGAATTTTGCACGAGCTAACGAGGCTAGTCAGGCTTGATTAGCATGAATATAAAATAATAATTAATCGGCCACCATTTACGAAAAATTAAGGTTTATAAAGTTTAGAAAATTAAGTTATAACATAAGAGTTATCAAACGACAAGCCATATTTAGATTAACTAGCTGTGTCAGAGTCACATGATTACATCCGGGTGATTAATAAAGATCACAATTTGTTTCCCCTTGAGTTTGTTGAACGTATGAAATGTGTAATATTATTGATTTGTTCAATTTTACTGATAGACCAAAAGCAGATTGACTAATTTGTATGCCTACTTGTTGAGACAAAGTCCAAGTTACGGTTTGATATGTGGCGCCACATCACATTTCAATCAAGCCGTTTCACGACAGTGAGCCGAAGGTACCACGAACGAGACCATACTGAATCTTTGCTTGCAGTGGCAGCCGGATTTGAAGAACTGTTGCCAGTCTTTGGTTTATAGAACTGCTTTATTCAGTATCCAGGTTAAAAAGAAATAATTTCATATCTAATAGGTTCCTTTCGATACATTAAAATTCAACTTGATAGTGAGGCCCAGAGGGCATAAACAAAGGGAATGAAAAAGCATGTTTATTCATTTTGTTTATTCATTTTATTTTCATTTTCTTTTATGTCCTCTAAGCCTCACTATCACGTTGAATTTTAACATATCGAAAGGAGCCTATTGACCATTTTAGTGTTTGGAGTCTTTAAAAAAGTTTCTCAAACTGTTTTCAAAACTACATTAACAATTTCACAAAACATTTTGTACTGACTTACAGAAGATTAAGGAGTTATGCAATAACTTAACATGTAGATAAACACAAGTTTTTTGACCTCTGCGTTGTATTTTATGAGGCTTTTTGTAAAGTTCTGCTGTCAATTTGCGACCGCAGCAATTAGGAATAGGCAGTTATTTTGTTTTTATGCCCGGAGATGAGTAACAATTACTTTCCTGAATTGAGTTACCAATCAGAGAGCGCGAAAAGTCTATTCACTGGTTTGGTGGCATTTCAGTCCACACTGATACGCCGTTGTCGACCACTGCAAACGTACGGAGCTTTCCGAAAACGCTCTCTAGAGTGGATAAATTTGAAAACACTAGCAAATCGTTTAGTTTGGACGGTTTTTGAAAACGATCGCGTAACGACGAAGTCGCAGCCTTCAAAAAGAGCCATCAGTTTTTGAAAACGAAAAGGAAAACGAAAAGGGTGTGTGGACGGAAGGCCAAACCGGAGAGATGCGATACGCGTTCAAATTTTTCCGGATTAGTGTGAATAGGGCCTAAGTAATATACTGTAATCTTGTCTATGAAGCGAAATTTGTTTCCCCGCTTTTCTGTGATTTATAATGTCAAAAGAATGAAAATAATAATTACCTTCCGAGAAAAGACAGAAAATCGGGTTCCGTTGAAAAGTGGCTCCAATTTTCGGAGAGACTGGGGCGAGTCTTTTTGTGTGATGGTCATTTTTGCCAAAGTTTTTGGTCGTACAAATTTTCTTTGTCGTCATGTGAAAGATAAAGAGGATGTTTTTTTGAGATCACTCTTAATAAAAAAAGGTAGCGTTCCTTTTAGACAATCTATTTTCATATTTAAATAATCCAGATTGTATGGATTTTCATGTCAGCTGGAACAAAAATCCGAAAATAAGATCGATTCGCTATGATCATCATCCCAAGGACCCTCTATTTGTTTGTTTTTTTATTTGTTTGTTTGCGAGTTCTCAACGATCACGTGCTATTGATCTGAAACTAGAAACACGAAAAAAGCAAGTGACACACTCAAAGTCCAACCCCGCGATCTGGTCTAGTTCGCCGAATGGAACGCACGATCTGAAACCAGATTCGGATATCAATCTCAACGATCCACCTCTGGATGTGGATGGAATTTTCGATCACAGAATCCAGATTAAGATTTGTCAAAAGAAACGTCCACTTAAGCTGTGCCGTATCGAGGCGAACTGATTGTGCCTCTTGAAAGAAGGAAGTGAACATGAAAAAGAACAATGTAGATTATTGAACGTGAAAGGTACACATTTTAGTCTCTCGGTGGTTCACCAGTCGAGGTGAAATGTAATATTGAACGTGGAGGCTTTATTTTGTTTTTAGGATGGTCTGGATGGGGTTTACTGACAACTGACAAATCGCTAATGAAAATAAGCTTAAATGTTTCTGACAACAAATAAACAACTGACAAACCTTTTGAAAGTAATTCTTTTTTTCGGTTTTATTTACGTGTTTTATACGCCAAAGAGCCGGAGATTAAATTAGACAGACAGTTTAATGGTGGGTAAATGTGTCTTTACAACAAATACCAGAATTCTGAACTGCTGTTAACTAGAAAGCGCGCGTTGTTGTGTTTTAAACACCATGTTAAAAAATGAGATAAGACAATACGTAATGTAGCTGGTTTGAGGCTTCCTAATGTTAATTTAGCAACCTTTTTCAGGAAACAAAACCGAATTCGTAAAGAACAGATCCAATACGCTTGAAGCAAAGAACTGAATTCCGATGTGTTTTTAGACACATTTTTGCCAAGAATTCAATTTTTATCCGATAGTACAGGAGCCTGTGCGCTATTTGTTTGTTTTTTTTTTGTTGTTGTTATTTGGATATAGCAAAACTATTATATAAACCCAATACTCGCTTGTAATTTCAGTACCTGGAGGATGCAAGCCATCGGGTTTGTTGCAATACGTATACCCAGAATTCAGACGACAAATTATTAATTTTTTCTTTCGATATTATTCCGCACTATCAACAGACAAAAGTGACGTACCAAGGGAGTGGATTGTTTTAAAAGTGTTGGTCGCAATAAAAATACATATAAAAATTGGATAATTTCAAGAAAAGTTTTAATATACAATCAGGTCCTTTTCTTTGATTTCGGGCTGTTTTTAGGGGCAGTGTGACGTCAGATTTTTCTATCTAAACATATTATATGCAATGTTCCGAATTCAGAATCAGAGAAAATGCGTCATTTTCGCCTCAGTAGAACATCGATCACGAAATTTCGTTTGCCTAAACAATCAACATATTCAACTTTATTCCCGGGCGTAAAATTTATATAACAACCTGTTCAGTTTAAACTGGCAAATTTAAACAAATAATTTCTACATAGCCGGTGATGTTGAGGTTTATCAAGAGAAAACTGAAAGTTTAAGAACAACTTTTTAATATATATAGATAGGCTGAGCCTAACAGCGTCGCTCTGTGAACAAGCTTAACTAAGGTGAAACTTAACTAAGGTGAAAGGTCCGAAGCACAAGAATTAAGATTGACGACCGGGCTATTTTTCAATTTTAGCAATTCTCAAACACAGTATTACGCGACCGTCTGCACAGTGCATTTAGACCGTACAAAAGTTCACAAAACCAACTTTTTTTCCGTCTACAATAACTAGTACGACTACTTTCCGAATAAAATAGAGTCGTTGCTTGTCAAAAATTGCCTGAGAAACTGATTTGGAAATCAAAATTGCAAAAATACACAAACATATTTGCATAAGGTGACGCGAGTGAAGATAGAACTGTAAAATCGCATTTTAATCTATGTAATGAATGAACAAACACATGAAAATGGACAACACAATCTTCTTTCGAAACATTTTATTCAAATCTCCATTAGTTTATGTTTAAAAGCAAAACGCGTACCATTATAGCGCATCGAGTTCATTTGCCTTGGATGAAATTCAAGAAATCGATACAACTGAATTTAAGCACGTTTTAAAAACACTTCTCCAAAACTACACAAGAACACAAGAAAATGTCAATCACAGATTGATATCAACATGTATTACATCCATTTTGAAATCACTGGTGATCCTTGCAATCTCATTGGCTCTCAGCAGTGCGATTATATTTATTCCCGAATAGCACCATTTTTTCCTCTAAATCGCTTTTTTTCCCAGCCAATGAGAAAGGAACACTAAAACAAAACAACCAATCAGATTTCAAGGCTTCTTTAAAGTAACCAATCAAATTGCAGGAAAATGAAAACAAAGAAAGTCATTGTGTTGCTAATTTTACAACTTTTGTTGCCAAAATTTTGCTTTTTTAAAATAAGGTGGATGAATTTAATTACTTACAGTTTCTGAATGACGATAATGACCTCCTTCAGAGGGTCTCAATCAGTGGGGGTGTAACTTTGACGGTTGATGGTTAAATTTTACCGATTTTGACGGTTGACGGTTACATTTTAGGGCTTTTGACGGTTGACGGTTATCGAGAGGAAATTCCTTCGATGAATTCAAGTTAATATTAACTTTTGTATTTTTTTAATATTAACTATTGTGTTTTGAAGTCGTTTGGGCTTTTTACTTGTGAAATGAAGTGAAATTTTGCCAACGTACTCTAAGACCTCTAACAATATATAACTATTTCGAAAATATTTCATTTATACAATGAAGTGTAAATATTACCTAGTGTTATTACGTATACAGGCCTTACAATATGTTCAACTCTAGCTACCTCTTAATAGAAACTCCCGCACTGCTCTAGCCTGTTAGGCTCATATGAGAGGGGCGTCTTTGAGATTCTGTTATCTACATAGAAATCAAACTGCCCTGTCCACAGAAGATGGTACTTGATGAGTAAGGAAGTCAAGAATCTATGCTGAACGGATAAGTCACACTTGTTTATGGAAATAATGCCTTGCTGTTTAACTCGCTCTCTCCGTCGCCGGTAACGAGGAGTGGCAGCTCCAGGTCAAGTTGACTATAATTTACTTTGCTTCCTACTTAGCAAGGTCAGTCCGTCACAGTACAATGAAATTGTATCTCGCTGCTGTGCGTAATCGCCACTCCTGTAGGCACAGCGACCATTTGGTGACAAAACTGCTTCTGAAGAAGATCCTATGGGGTACTCTCCGTTACCAGGGGAACGGTCGGGTCGTCCGTAAACCGGTTATCCCAGAGGTTATACTTGCTATCCGCCCCTTCCTGCGAACCTGGTTGGGTCCCAAAGATTTCTCCATGGTGTGGGCCGCCTTTACGCTCACCTTTTATGGTTTCCTTCGCTGTTGTGAATTTACTTACCAAGGTGTTCGCAATTTTCGTTCTCGTTTCCACCTGGATAGGGAATGTGTGTCTTTTCACCCCAGTCTTGCTAGTCCGCAACACAGTCAGCAGGTTAGCAGTTATCTGCCTTCTTCACGCCGGGATCCCCTATCGCAGCCTTAAAGGACATAGCTTTCGCATCAGCGCGGCCTCTACAGCAGCTGCTGCAGGCTTGCCAGACTGGTTAATTAAAGTATTGGGTGGATGGTCTTCAGATTGTTACCAAATATATATAAGTACTCCACAACAGGTTCTAATGTCCGCAGCTCCTAGGATGACTAGTGTTTCTAATCCCGAAATGTTACCTGTTTAAGGTTTCTTGTTATGTTTTTGGTTAGGGAATACCCGCTTCGCGCCTATCTTTGGCGGTTAAGTCTGCGCAGCTTTCCCAAGCATAGTGCACTAGTCTTTTAATCATTTTCGCATTACCGACCTGCCAATATTCCGGTCCGATCCAGCACCCCTGGGGAGATAGATGAGGCTCGATAGGTCATTAAGTTACTAAAGTTGGCGCGTTGCTGACCTTAGGTTTCAGCTCTCAGTGCTGTAGCTGTAACGCTGTTTCTGGGTTGCAGCTCGTAGCGCTCTAGTTTTTCTAGAGCTGCCAATACTCTTCTCTCTTGAGGCTTTAGAATGGTCTGCATGCAATGGAAGTCGTCTGTCGCACCAATCGCTGAGCGCTGTCCCCCCATTACGTCATATGTGTCTTGTGGTCCTTATATTAATTTAAGGCTTAGATTAAATCATTGGGTTTATCAATTTATCGATCAGTAACATTAACTCGCTCTCTCCGTCGCGGGTAACGAGTAGTGGCAGCTCCAGGTCAAGTTGTTGCTGTGTTGCTTTCCAGTAATTTTCAGTTTTTCCATTTAATTTTGCCAATCGGTACAGCTTGAGCTCAAATGAGCCGAGACCAAATTTGTTTGCCAAATCTTTTATACCGAAGAAATCGATTAAATGTTGTTTAAAACTACCAATGCTTTCTGGGTCCTCGCCAATGGAAATTCGCGTCTGATATCTCTCGATTGGTTTCTCTTCTGCTTTACGATAAAAACTTACCACCGCTTTCAGGACCCTCGACATGATCAGGAATGGAGCGGCTTGGTGTGGTCAGAAACAAGTTATTAATGTAGTAAATAATTAATATTTTGAAACCGGAAGTATTTCCAGATAGAAGCCTGTTGTGATGTCGGTTTAGGCGCAAATTAGTGGAAAAGAACATAAAGTGAGTAAATTTGGGAACATGGAAACTGGTTTACCAGTTTAAGGTTACAGTGTACCTTCAGATCGATAATTTATTGAAAATTTTTTTTGGCGTTAAAATAAAGTTTACAGAATGAACTTTCATCCCAAAAAAAAAGTATTGAAAAATAGTGAAAATTGACGGAGAAATGACGGTATAACTTTTGTGGGCGGAGTTTGTTTATTAAGCGATATGTTTTTTTAAGCGCCGTTTTCTCAAAGTTAATTTTTCGCTTGTTGGGGACACTTTAAAGAGCTACAACTCAAAGGGAATTTGTTCGATTTTCCTTAAATTTGGACAGAAGCTAGGCTAACATATAATCAACAAAAACGTGTCGGCGAATTTTTTAATTCCGAAAACTTTTTCGTCAAGAGGCATTTCCGTGCGATCATTCCAATTTTTTTTCTCCACATTTCGAAAATATTCTGTAACGTTTCACTGCAATTGAATATGGGAAATCGCCGACACGATTTTTTAGCGCTTCGTGTCCGGAAACCCGAGAACAAATCAAATTAGCCACAGGCGGCCCAAGCTCACTATATCAGATAACCGGGACGTGACCTTTGCTTTATGAGCGGTATTGTGTTACAAAGATTCGATTTATAAAGGTTTGTATGGATATGCAACGGTTTTGTTTTAAAACTTAAAAATTCGAATGTTTTGTGAATAAAATTGACTTACCCTGTTGCTGTGTTGTATTCTTTGTTGTTTGCCTGCTCCTCGGGGCGATTTAACGCGATTTCGGCGACTTATCGTTATTTCGGTGTTCCACTGCTAAGAAAAAGACAAGGCAGAACACTGATTTCCGGAGTGCCCGCCGATCGAAGCGAATAAATCCTCTGAAAATAACCCTGTCGACTCAATTCCTCCGCAGAATCAAAGAAGAGATGTTGAAGTTCCGTGTCAGTTCACTCGCGACGCAATTCCATCAAAAATGCGTTCCCTGCGAAACATTTGTTTTGAGTCAGCTTCGCTTCGGTATATTCGAAATGGGCGCGTAAAGAGTCGCGAGGACACATTCACCGTTCGCGTGGTATGTCGGGTAAAAAGATCTAGCCTGACGGGGGTAGTCAGCAGCCAGTTGTCGACAAGCAAACCAAAATGCTCCCCGGGTCCCCTCGTGAGTATTATTGTCAAGGCCAGAAAGGCGCATTGTTTCAATCGACCAATCAAAATCAAAACAAGTCGTGTTTACAATTGTTTTAAAATCAACGTACTTGTACACACAGTAAAGTCAGTTGCCGAAGAGCCAGAATATAAACGTACTGGAAGTGTAATCTTGATTTGAAAGCGATGACTTCGTCAATGAAATGGAAGGCATGGTAAGTTTTTTTTCAGTTCGATCGACGCAAAATCTTATACACGAAGCTGAAAACAGCAGCTTTGGATCACGTACAAATGAAATTGAATTATTTAGCTTCGGTCATTAATCTTTTCGTAGGTTGTTATCGAACTTCGAACACTGCGAGGGTGGCCTGATAGCAGAGCATTTTGGTTTGCTTGTCGACAACTGGCTGCTGACTACCCCCGTCAGGCTAGATCTTTTTACCCGACATACCACGCGAACGGTGAATGTGTCCTCGCGACTCTTTACGCGCCCATTTCGAATATACCGAAGCGAAGCTGACTCGAAACAAATGTTTCGCAGGGAACGCATTTTTGATGGAATTGCGTCGCGAGTGAACTGACACGGAACTTCAACATCTCTTCTTTGATTCTGCGGAGGAATTGAGTCGACAGGGTTATTTTCAGAGGATTTATTCGCTTCGATCGGCGGGCACTCCGGAAATCAGTGTTCTGCCTTGTCTTTTTCTTAGCAGTGGAACACCGAAATAACGATAAGTCGCCGAAATCGCGTTAAATCGCCCCGAGGAGCAGGCAAACAACAAAGAATACAACACAGCAACAAGGTAAGTCAATTTTATTCACAAAACATTCGAATTTTCAAGTTTTAAAACAAAACCGTTGCATTCCCATACAAACCTTTATAAATCGAATCTTTGTAACACAATACCGCTCATAAAGCAAAGGTCACGTCCCGGTTATCTGATATAGTGAGCTTGGGCCGCCTGTGAATTAGCAAAATATAATAATCGCTTTGAGTTATAGCGTTTTAAAGCTGATTCGGAAGTTCGAACTTAGACGTTGTAAAAAATTCGACAATTCATTTAATACCAAATGGTTTCCATATTTAGATAGCCAGCTCTATAAGCTTTAATTTGATATCTGGGTTTAGGTATATTAAGTGTAATCTTAAGACGCTAGAGCTGTTATACTGGAGACACCCCCGAAGGTACACTGTAACCTTAAAGGGTCTTTGAGAGCCAGACTGCAAGTCCGTGACGAGCAGCTGAAAGAGTGAGATCTGAAAGAGCTTGAGTTAACCGTTTGACGGTAAACATTTTTTGACGGTTGACGGTAAAATTTCTCTTTTTTGACGGTTGACGGTTAAATTTTAGGCCGTTTGACGGCTGACGGTTAACCCCATTGCCACCCTCCCTTCAGGCTGAAGACCCACATTTAGGGGAGTTTCCAACTTTCAGTGTCCATTTTGACGAATATTTTGGCGATTTTTCTTCAACATCTGCTCAAAATCCGTGTGATCCCGAGTCCAGCAAAACAGAAACAAACGAAAACCACACAACAGCAAATCCAGAGCCAAAACAAGAAGTAGATGTTTCCAGGTTTCCTGTAGTTTCAAGCGATGCAATACAAGAGCTTAAGTCTGTCGCTGTGAATAAAAATACGTCCCGCTCCACAAAACAATGGATGAATGTCTTCAGAAGCTGGTGCCAGTCCCGCCATCTTGAAAATGTCACCATTGAAACAATGCGCCGGAAGAACTTGACAAGGTCTTGAGCAAGTTCTACGCCGAGGTAAAAAAAAAAGGACGGAGATGATTACGAGCCGGAATCTCTTAAAATTATGCAGAGTTCAATTGAACGTTATTTAAAGGAGAAAAACTATCCACTGAGCATCGTGCGATGGAGGGAGTTTCACAACTCACAAGAAATCCTCAACGCGAAGCAACTTTTCTGCGGCAGCAAGGAAAGGGAAAGAGACCCAACAAAGCCCAGCAACTCACAACAGAAGAAGAGTCAGCCCTGTAGGACAAAGGTCAGTTGGGTGATTTTAATGGAAAGGTCTTGACCAATGTCAACTTTAAAAACTTGACTGAGCAACTAGGATTACGAGGTCGCCAGGAGCACAACGACGCCTACGTGGAGGACCTTCTCATAAGACAGCAAGAAGATGGCACTGAAGTTGTAGAGTTCCGCGAAGGTCCTACCAAAACACGAAGCGGTGGTCTGACAATCACGCGAAGAACAACGCCACAAGTTATGTATAGCACCGATGGTGAAAAAACCGATCCAGTGCGGCTCTTCAAGCTTTGGTTGTCCAAGCGACCCGAGGGAATGAAGGACACAGGGCCACTATATCTCAGCGTCATACATCATCCTCAATCAACAGATGTCTGGTACACCAAAAGTCGAATCGGTCAAAACGCCATCGGCAATATCATGAAATCTATGGCCTCCTGTCTTAAGACAAATAAGAAGTTGACGAACCACAGCATGAGGAAAACACTGGTGTCAAAACTGAAGAAGTCTGGTCAACCGCGCAATGTTATCTGTGAAATAACAGGCCATGCACCTGAATCTTCGCTAGACTACCACGACGAAATAGACGAGAATCAACGGAAAGAACTGTCTCACATTATCAGTGGATATAAAGAAGTGTCAAACGAAAATACTCCAAATGACGTCTCCAACCAAAACACTGCAAATGAAGCCTCAAATCAAGCGATTGCAGTCCAACGCCAACGAGCACCACAAACGATACGACGGAAGATCGATTGCCACAGCTGTACTAGAGAAAGATTAAAGTTTCAGATGAGGTAAGTTTTATGGAAATCGGAGCTGCCATAGCAACGTTATGACGTCATTCCTTATTTTACATAATACCGAATTACTTGTCATCAACAGATAATTTTGGAAACTTGTCTTAAGGTCTACAAAATTTTACAAATTTCTATGGAAGCGTTTTTGAGAAAATTTCGAGTGAAGTTTTAAGGTGTTAAAATACAACAAAAACAAAACTATTTTGAAATGATATTAAAACTTATGTCTACAAGAGGGTCTGGATGGGGTTTACTGATAACTGACAAATGGATTAAAAATTAACTGACAACTGACAAATAAGCTTAAATTTTCCTGACAACTGACATTTGTACCAGGGTTAACTGACACCTAATAATCTTGGAATAATCTTTTTTCGGTTTTATTTTATAATAATATAACTTAAGATCCGACTTATAACGCGAGATCTCGACTTACAACTTGAGACACGTCATATAACTCGAGATCTTGACTAACAAAACGATCGGAGATCTCGACTTATCATGCGAGAGCCCGACTTCCACCTCGAGAACTCGACTTATAAATCGAGATCTCGACTTGTAAAGAAAAATACTTTTTTGTTTTGTTTTGAGAGCTTTATAACCTTCTAATGTCAAAGTTCCAATCAAATACGAAATTAATTGACGCTTGACGTACAACAGGTGAACTTTGGCCACAAATTTCCATTTAACTGACCTTTAATTAATGTCTTCAACGCAGTCAAAAAGGAAGCCGCAGTGCTGAATGCTAGTTTCATATTAAAGAAACGTTTGAGTTGGTTTGAAGCTACTAAAAGTTAACATTGTTACACAAAGGTAAGTCTAGTCTAAGAATTCAGATTTTAGTAGTTGACCATGTCGGTTTGAAATATATTAAACGTTTTATTTTTGTGAGTGCGAGTTGAAATCATAACCTGTTCACCTTAAACAGGCAAATTTAAACAAAAGAAACACAGTCATGACACAGTTTGATGGATTTCAAAAACAAACAGATTCTCTTGTGATCCACTTTTAAAAAAAGAAACAACAAGAACATAAACAAGCAAGTGCATCAGCCCACCCAAAGATAATGTTGCTCCGAAAACAGGACAAAAACATATGAAGTTCTTTGGTTTTAGGTGTAACTGAAACACTTTACTCATTTCGTTTACGTTTGGAACAAATTTCCATCCAAAGTTAAGAAAATAGAAACCGAAAAATACTAGATCATATACTGATACTTGAATTTTAGGATTTAATGGCGCCGAAACCAATTGTGAAATTGCACGCATTTTGGGCATCCTACTGATGAACAGTTACGAAATTCAGATATATTTAGTAGCCACATTTATTTGAGGTCTGTACCCTTTGAATTCTTGACATAAGTGCGAATGTGAAGCTAGCAGCCTTTTTATCATTGGTTATGTTTATGATGATGAGAACGCAGTTTTAAACACTTATCAAACCATGTTTTCCGAAGAGTTCAAATATTTTTTATCCGATAGTATAGTAAGAGGAGCCTGTGCGCTATTTGTTGTGTTCGTTAGTCGATCGCTTGTAATTTCGTTGCCTTGAGGATGAAAACCATCGGCCAGTTTATTGTAAAACGTATATACCCAGAATTCAGACAACAAAATTTTCGAAATTATGCATTTTTTTCATTTCGTTATTATTCTGTTCTATCAACAGTCAAAACTGACGCACTAGGAGAGTGGATTGTTTTAAAAGTGTTGGTCGCAATAAAAATATATTAATTTCTTTTTTGGATGAATTTCGAGGGAAGTTCCAGTATACAAACAGCCCCTTTTCTTCGATTTCGGGCTGTAATTTTAGGAGCAGGGTTATGTCAGATTAGTCCTTGAAATGTGCAGTATATGAAACGTTCTGAATTTAGAATCGGTCATTTTCGCCTCAGTAGTAGTAGAACATTTCATAGTAGAAAAGCAAAAGTTTCGTTTGCGTATAATCAATCAACGTATTCAACTTTACAGGGGCGGATCCAGGATTTTGAAATGGGGGGTGAAAATGCAATAGAACCAAAATATTATTTATTTGAGAAATACTTTAGAAAAAAGAAAGAAAGGGTCTCAGAAAAGGGGGGTGAAAATTCACCCATTTCACCCCCCTCCCCCCCCTGGATCCGCCCCTGCTTTATTGTCATGCTTTGAAGTTTTATTCATACAGATAATTGCTACAAAGCCGATGATGTTGAAGTTTATCTAGGAAAAAGGAAAATTTTAACTTAAAACAGAATACTAACATAAACGAGAACAACTTATTATGTATTATTAGACACCTGCACCTTTGAAACACTGAATAGCCAAAAAATTTACATTTCTAATAGAGAAAGCTGTATAATTATATACAAAATGTCAGAAATGTCGCCAATTACACTATTTTACGCCCCCAAGCCAACTCTCTAATAAGCCGCCCCTCGTGAGCTTCACGTTTTTAGTCAGCCGGCCTCTCTATTTAACATTTAATAACCCCCTTCTCCACAGCCACTTAGGTCGGGTTAGAATCGCATTATATTCTTGATCTCAACATTTTCAATTTTTATATGGGACAGTTACAATACTTTCTTATCATGTTCTGTTTTCAGTATATCAATGATAGTTTTTGACTTGCATATCGCACCATATGTGCCTGGAACAACAAATCCATCTTCAAGATTAAGGTGGCTTACAACAGTTTATGGGGGTCACCAGATGCTTTCGATAATATCGATCACAGGTGACGATTTGCGGGAACAAGCAACAAATACAAAGTCAAAACAAGAGAGTCCAATTATTTTCTCTTGATCAAAACAATCGTACAAGACAATGGGTAAACAAGTAACTGTATTTGAAAAGAGACCACCGTAACGAAATAGAAGCACCGGATCCTGTAGTAAAGGATCTAATCAGCTATAAAATAATGAAACGATTTGATAATAAAAGCAAGGTTGATAAACGGTACAGAACGACTATATTTGTGAAATATCCAATATTTCGAAAGGCACAGCTTTTCTTCTTCAGGGTCTTACAGATAATAACTCGTAAGGCAAAAAAACGTTACAATTTAAATTTGAAAGGGGGCGGGGGATTAGTATAGGTAATCATACGGTTTCGAGTTCAATTTGGGATTAATTTGCACGAGTGAGTTTTTCAAAAAGCTCAAAATTGCACGAGCCCCTTCGGCGAGTACAATTTGAGCTTTTTGAAAAACTCACAACTGCAAATTAATCCCACATTGAACGAGAAAACCGTATGATTACTTATTAATAATTATACGTAAAAAATTTTGCATCCATTTTTGTTTGGAATTTTTTTTTTTTTTTTTTTTGCAAAATTTTTTTTTGGGAAATATTTTTTTCTTCTTTTTTGCCAAAAAAAAAGAAAAAAAACTTTTTTTGATTTGTAATTTGCACTGGTGTTACACGTTTTTGCACTGGTGTTATACTTGAACTGCATTGCTCTTAGCCAATCAGAATCGAGTAATTTTTTCATGTATATTATTAAATATGATACTATGACAGCATAAACTGAAGTGACAAAGTAAATGTAAATAACCGTAAATAACGAAGCAATAGAAATAAGAAAAACATGCAACACGACACCACAGTAAATATAAGCAATGGAAACTGAAAAAAATGTCATGTTTCATCTCTTCTATTTAAACCTAAAGGTTCAAGGGTCTGACCTCTCTCAATAAGATATGCTTCTTTTGCTTTACGTACACCGTCACGATTCTTTTTAACGAGTTCCAGAGGAATTAGTTGCATATCAGAAGCGGTATGGTCGTTAGAAAGGAAATGTTCTGAGACTGTAGTAGGTTTAGAGATGTTAGTTTGTTTGTCAACTGGTCTACGATGTTCGTTGAAGCGGTCTTTAAGTCGTTGTATGGTTTCTCCTATGTATTGTTTGTGACAACGTTGTCACAAACAATACATAGGAGAAACATGACATCTTTGTCAGTTTTCCATTGCTTATATTTACTGTGGTGTCGTGTTGCATGTTTTTCTTATCTCTATTGCTTCGTTATTTAGGGTTATTACTCATGCGCGAAGCGGCATGAGGTAAGGTTTCGGCTCCGTTTTTCTTGTTATTATTTTTATTATTATTTTTATTTTTTGTGTCAAATATTTTTTGTGTCAAATTTATGCGCGCATATTTTAAATTGTGCACTTCCGGTTCATGTCTTTGCCATTTATACTTCCTGTTTAGTGACTTACGGCTACTGTCACTTCCGGTAAAAGAGCGTTACTTATGTGTCAAGACAGCATCTCCTACAACCCTACATACATTACTTTGTTCACGTTTGGTATAAATAAGACTTAGAAGAATCACTGGCTTCATTGTGGTACAGCCTTCATTTCCAAAACATTCAATAGTAAACAACGTGGTTTGCAGGAACGATGACTGAATGAAAGGAGTAACTTATCTCCAGGTCGGACATCTTCTTATCATGTTTAAATTATATCATAAAATTTTCTTACGCATGCGCATGAGTAAAGGCTGCTTGTAGCCTATTGTTTACATTTATTTTGTCACTTCAGTTTATGCTGTCATAGTATCATATTTTATCCCCCGCCCCCTTTCAAATTTAAATTGTAACGTTTTTTGCCTTACGAATTATTATCTGTAAGACCCTGAAGAAGAAAGGCTGTGCCTTTCGAAATATTGGATATTTAACAAATATTAACATATATAATAATATTAACAAATATAACAAATGTTTTTCCGTACCGTTTATCAGCCTTGCTTTTTTATCAAATTGTTTCAAGACAATGGGTGTTTGTAGCGGAGCCCGCGGGCCGAAGGCCCGGCGGAGCACCATACTCATAGAACCAGCCCGTCATTTTTCATGGTCCTGGCTAGCGGAATGTTTCGCGGGCGCGTATGTGCCCGCCTGCCCGCCGACCGCCCGCCCGTGTTGGAACAAAATCCGGGATCTTGAAAGCAAGGCTTTGTTTTTCGCGCGGCCACACAGCCGTGAGCTCGGTAAACACTTTAGTTGTTTTGTTGTGTTTAGCGGAGAATTAAAGTCGTTATGTCCCTGCAGTTTTTCGCGGTTTGCTACTCAAGACAGGGATACTAATTAAGGGATACTCAGAAGCCGCTTTAGTGGAAAAAGAAGAGCTTTCAGGGATAAAATCTTGCTTCGAGGAACTATATACGTTTTTAGCAATCCGAAGAGATGGGTTCGTTTTACGGATTTCAGCACCAAAGCGGAGGTTTAAAGAATTTCCAAGTACAGTAGTCCCCGGAGGGACTTAAAGGCAAAACAAATTACATTTTCGATGGGAATTTATCTTGATATCAATCTGTGATTGACATTTTATTTGTGTTCTCGTTAATTTTGGAGAATTGTTTATAAACGTGTAGCTTAACTTCAGTTGTATTTTAATTTCTTGAATTTCATCGAAGACACGGCTCGGCCTCGATGCGCTGTAAATTGTACGCGTTTTGCTTCTAAACATAAACTAATTGAGATTTCAATAAAATTTTTCGAAAGAAGATTGTGTTGTCCATTTTTATGTGTTTGTTCATTCATTACATAGATTGAAAGGCGATTTTATGTAAACAAAACAAGACTTAGATTTTATACTCGCGTCGCCTTATGCAAATATGTTTGTGTATTTTGGCAAATCAGTTTCTCGGGCATTTTTTGACAAGCAACAACTGTATTTTATTCGGAAAATAGTCGTAATAGTTATTCTAGACGGAAAAAAAGTTGTTTTTGTGAACTTTTGTAAGGTCTAAATGTACTGTGCAGACGGTCGGGTAATGCTGCTTTTCAGAATTGCTAAAATTGAAAAATAGCCTGGTCGTCAATCTTAATTCTTGTGCTTAAGACCTTTCACCTAAGTTAAGTTTCATCTTAGTTAAGCTTGTTCAGAGGGTCTTCAGAGGGCTTCGCTGTTAGGCTAAGCCTAACTATATATATATTAATTTCACCAAAACAAGCGACCGAGTGGTTGTCAGAAGACTGGGTTCTAATTCTATGAGGACGTTTTACTCAAAAACCACCCGTACGACCCTACCTCAAAATCTTATCATTTCAACTTTGGATAAAAATAAACGTTCTTGCAAGTTAAAAAATCTGTGAGACAGTTTTTCGCATCAACGAAAATATCAAAAAAAAGAATTTTAAAAATAATTTAAAATCTGTCTTTCAGATTTTGAAAAAAATTGTGAGCAGATCGATGTTGATTTATATTTAAAAATATCAAAAATTGAGCATAGGTCGTACGGCTAAATTTCGAGAAATTTACGACCAAAAAACGTTTCGTACGATCTCCATTTTGAGCATGCGCACTTCTGCATACACCACGGCCATTCACTTATATGCGAGCGCATTACTAACATTACATTACTAACATAACTAACATTCATCGCTCGCGTGATTTTTTCTCGCGCGGTATTGCTTGCGACACGCGCGCGTAAGGGAATTCATTGTCCCTCAAAACTGTAGCAAGCCACCTTAAATACGACCCCTCTAGAAGGCCTGAAAGTAAATAAGCCTCGGGGGGGGGGGGCGGGGGGGGGGAGAGAGGGGGCTCGCTTAATAGAGCCTTAACGGTAAGTATCATCAGCATGATCGATAAACAGACAATGGCAAAAAATCGTACGTGATGTTTAATGTCAAATTTTACCACCATAATTCAATTCCCTTAGAAAGTTTCTTCAGCGCGATTTCATAGGAAATAGAAGGGCTGGTGACTACGTATTAAAGAGTATGTTTAATCCAAGTCTTCTTTCAGCTAAGTCCAATAATCATAATTAGCTTTAGGGTACTGTAAACCTTTTTTGGTCCCATTTTGCATAATTTTAGTGTTTTTTAATTTTTGTAAAAATATAACATTAATCTAGAAAATATGAAAGAAGTTTTGCAAAATCATTAAAAGAACTCGAGATATTCTTAAAAAAGAGTTTTAAGGGAATAGTTGATGAGTAGCTGTAGGTGTGATAATCCGATAATCTCATTCCGGAGTGCAGCGCCTTCTTGTACTTTTTCCGTTAAACTTTATCCGGGATCTCTTAATTTTGAGTGGTATTTTGTTTTTTAACGAGTATTTAGTTTTACTATAAAGATAACGATAAAAAATCACGTTTCGACCTCTCCGAGGTCATTTTCAAGTGGATGTAAAAATACAGAATTAGCATAAATATATTACAGTATAAAAACATAAGAATGTAGAGAACGCTAAAATGTGGTAAAATATGTAAATATAGGTGATAAAAATTACATAAAAACAATTAAACTAATAAATAAAACCAAGCGTTAAAGGACTTTCTAAACAAATAACTTAGCGCGGATTGAGTCGCACTGTTTGTTCAGTGTTGGCTTGAGTTCTTTGATAAAAAGCATTTCAAAAATAAGACAATCAAATTTGTTCTGGCACTTCTTTAAAATCTTAAAACTTCGCGCAATGTCATTCAAGTCCATATCATGTTGCTGTCTGAGGTGGTTTCCGACTGCCGACCCCTTGTGTTCTTCAATGCGTTGATGTAAGTGTCGGCATGTGTAGCCGACATAACCTGCATCGCACAGATCACACTGGAAATGGTATACAACGCATTGTTGATTCACAAGGGGCGGCTTGTCTTCCTTCACTTTGATTTCGTCCTTTATTTTTCGACTGGTGTACACAGGACTTATTTCTGCATTTATCTTGCGGCTGAGGTCTCTAAGTTTTTTTCTGACGCAAAATTTTTAAATAGGCTTTCAAAGGGAAGATATGCATGAGGCTTCAAATTCTAACATGGACAATTTTACTCCTTTAAGGCTGGTTCTCATATAATCGTCCCGGTCGTCCCGGTCGTCCGAGTTGTTTCAAAAAGTGCACGGATGACCGGGACGATTATATGAGAACACTTCTGAGACGACCCGGGACGATCGCAAACGACCCGGACGACTGGGACGATCGCGGTCGCTTGGATAGAACTGTGATCTATCCGGACGACTGGGACGATCATACGAGAACTACTCTCAGGCGACCGGGACGACTGAGGCGATCGAAGCGACCGATATCTACCCCAGAATGCATGATTATTTCTCAGTATCCATAGTTCTACCAGTTCCGAAATGGCCACAACTTCGGCGTTTAACTCTGCTTTAACAACCGCCGTTTTTTACGATTGTCGCGCTCAAAGCATGCTGTCGGACTCAGTTTACGATCGCACTATTAGCGTTCGGGACGATCATATGAGAACCTAAATCGCTTGAGTCGTCCCGATCGTCCGAGTCGTTTGCAAAAAACTTTTGAAACGACTCGGACGACCGGGCGACCGGGACGATTATATGAGAACCAGCCTTTAGAAGCTAATAACTTTTAATAAAAGTTCAAGCCAAAAAATCGGCTTCAGATATGACACAATAGATGTTTTGACGGATCAGTGAGTGGTGAAATCAACTTGCTTTGTGTTCTTCTCGAGGAGCAAACTTGGACACAAAATCACGTTTTACAAATTTTAACTCACTTTCATGTATGTTATTTACCGGCCGGGAGGTCCGTATAGGAAAAAACTGTGCCCGAGGTCTTGAGTACGGCCTAGGCCTAGGCCGGTAAATAACTTATTTTTTTTTTCCTACTTTAATTCTGCGATTCGCCGAGAAAATGTATCGCTTCAGATCTTTTACGGTCGTCACGGTCGTCCCGATAGAAATAAGTTCTATCCAGGCGACCGAGGTCGTCCCGGTCATCAAAGTTTGCGATCGTCCGGGTAGTTTTTACATATGTGCCCAAGGCAGCTTTGCTCTCCAAGAAACGTCCAGAATTCACAACAACTCTTCTTCAGAAATATTGACAATTTTATCACACGAGCAACCAGCTTTGTAGCTTCACTTGATCAGATACCACGCAGCTCTTTACAACCTCTAATTTCATTGGACCTGTATATCATGCAGCTCTATTGTTTTTAGGTCTAGGGTCTATTGTTAGCCATTGTTGTGTTGTTTGTTCTATTGTTTTCTCAGCAAATCAGAGAAGACCTTGTAAGAGCTGCGTGCTGCCCCCACTTGATAGTGAAGGTTGTGTGTTGTTTCAGTATTGGAGAATTAAATTTCATGCATGTAAAAGATGGGCTCTTAAAGCAAACTGCAGACAAAGCGTTAAGCTAAAACAACACAATGGACTTACCTGTTCCAAAACGATTGATTGCAAATGATTTACGATCTTCAAACGCTTCACGAATTCAAAGCAAAATATAACAGACTTCCCAGAAAATGCGTCATCCTCGCGTCGCGTATGAACGCTTTTATATCGGATAAACGAGAAAAAAACGTTGCCTTCCTTGCCGACGAAATATTAAAATTAGTCGGCATATATTTGAAGTAATATATCAAACATGAGACACAGTGTTTCATCAGATTTCCAAACACCGCGAAGTGGGTTGAAAAACGAGGCGCAGCCGAGTTTTTTTTAACCCACTTCAAGGTGTTTGGAAATCTGATGAAATACTGTGTCGAATGTTTGATATTACTTCTCAAACGAAATGATTTTAGGAGGAGAAATTAAGGATGCAAAAATGAGGAGTGTTTGAACTGATTTCCAAACACTCATTAAACATTAATTTCCTTTGTATTTTCGTCATGAATTATTAATGAGTTTGAGAAGTATATTAACTGGAGAAATTCATAGAGGATATTACATGCCCGCGATGCATACGAATTTTATCTTCGAGTGTTCAACTTCAGTATCGAGTTGAACACGAGAAGATAAAATTCGTATCCACAAGCGGCATGTAATATTCTGTTTATTATATAGACACCGATGAAATACCAAGATAACGATTTCTTGGACTAATCCTTTATTCGATGAATCAATCTAATAAAATATAGATCTTACGCACATTCTAATTTTGGTCGAAAAATAAAGAAAAGAAGTAGCGTTTATCTGTATTCTGAATGTTATAGCAATAAGGCATATAAAATTTCATAAAAACGATACGTCATTGTAGTTTTAAACGTGTAAATAATTTATCTAAAAAATCAGGCAATAGATAAAACGCCTTGCTCATGAGCCGTGGTGAAAATCACGAATGAAAATAAGAGCGAAATTTCAAAAATATTTAAAAGTGTGCCAAAAAGTTCAAGATCAATGTGTCACTTGCCAAGGTATGGTGTGTTTTTAACTTTTTTACAGTTTTGTCACTGTATTATGTGCTTGAATAAAACTGCACAACTGTAAAATACATGAATCATTCAGAGTCACCTTCAAGTTCAGTATCAGTTTACTCTTGGCTTCCACCGCTGCTATCGCTTTCAATCACATATCGCCTTTTTTTTCGGTTTCGGCCCCAGTTCTGGACTTGCGACTGTGTTTTTAGTCGGTGCCAAATTGATATTGAAAACACCTCCAGTGATATAATTTCCTTGAAATATTGAATGGAGTGTGTTCTCAGCGGCTGAAGTCGATGAATGTGCCTCAGTAAAATTACATTGTAGACTCTGTTGTGCTGGCAGTACGGCATTCGTTGTTGATGATGAGGATGATAAAACTCTGGAAATGTTCTCCATTTGTCTTTCTCTTAAGCTGTAATTTTTAATTGATTGTAGATTTTTATGGCCAGTTATTTGAACGATCTGATTCGGTTGCACATCATTATCTTGTAGTTTTTGAACCAGCGTTTTTCTTCCGCTGTGATTTGTTTCCACAGAGATTCCCGCCGTCTCGGTCATTTCTTTCATCAAGCTGTTGAGCTTGTTAACGCCCATTGGCTGAGATTTAAACCATTTTGAACCTTCTGACTTCAAATCATTTTCAGTCTTGAAGTATTTTACTGCCAAGTAGAACGGCGAGTCTGGCTGCAACATGTTTTCTGGGCGCTTATCTTTGTAGGCTTTGTAAACCTGAACGGGGTCGCGTTCAGCAGACTCGGCGGCTTTGTATTCGTACATACGCGGCTTCACTTGGCGTTGATTCATCGGGTTCTCTCCATTTCTAGTCTTTGTCTGCCATTCAACAAAGTACTCAAGGTATTGTTTTCCTTCACTATCTGATTTGAGAACAACGTCTCCCCATCGCAGTTCTCTCTGCTCTTAGCATCCACGTAAACCGAAATGTAGCATGTTGTTCAACCAAACAGTATTTACAAGAGCTTGTGGAGAGCTCAGTCCAAGCAACTTTTTGCTATATTGAATATCAATCTCTTCGTCACTTAAAGCTGTGGTTGCTTTGGGTTTATTCCCCTTTCCTTGTCGCTTCAGTTCTTTCTGTTTCGCTTTCAGGGCATCTCACGTCTTTTGAAAATCGTTGTCTTTGATAATAGATTTCTTATAACAGGCGCGACGTAGGTGGCGCTCAACACTCGACAAAATTCCTCTAAGTGAAGAAGGTTCGTACTCTTCCCCTTTTTTTGTTCTTGCAGCGAATATGAATTTGCTTAGGTAGTTGTTAACTTCAACTGCTGGAATCTCTGCTATAATTCTGCTCTAGATCGCCGTGTTCTGTTAGAAGCTGCTTGACAAGGTTTATGTCTACAGGGTCTTTCTCTTTGTGTTGGCATTTTCCCCGGCTTCGATCAACTTATCAACTTCGCTATCTGTCATCAGAACAAACCTTCCACCAGTCCTTTCGTTTTGCTCTTCGTCGAACAAATTGAGGTCAAAATTGGGTACTTGATTTGAGAATTCCATCTCGACTACAAGACGACCCACTGAATTTGTTTTTCGGCATGGCGAATGATTTGTGAACGAAAGCTAAACGCGCGCGATGCTGTGACGCTCTTTTCCTATTGGCTAAGACTGAAGTAGCCATGACAACCGTGATATCTTCACATGAACGATAAAAATAGTATCTTCACTGGATACGAAATTTTCGTCACTGGAAAAATCCTGGTATTTCGTCGGTGTCTATATAATAAGTTAACTTCTCGTCCATATTGCAACTCTCTCTTGTATGGAATCCCACAGTATCAGATGGATCGGCTACAGAGAGTGCTTAACGCTGCTGCTCGAGTCATTTGTCGGGTGCCTCGGTTTGATCGCATCACGCCCACACTGATAAAGTTACACTGGCTGCCCATCAAGTTTCGCATACAATTCAAGGTTGCTCTTGCTGTCTACAAGGTTCTTAATGGTATGGCCCCCTCCTACTTAACTGAGCTTCTTCAAGTCAAGACTACAGGTCGTTATGCGGTACGGACTAATAACCAGCTAGTTCTGCAAGTCCCAAGAACCAAGTGTAGGACTTTTGGTAATAGATCCTTCTCGGTTGCAGCCCCAAAAATTTGGAATATGGCCTGCCGTTTAATATCAAGCAGAGTACAAGTGTTGACTGTTTTTAATCTGCTCTTAAGACATTCTTATTTGAACTTGCTTATGAACAATCATGAGATTTTAACTTTTTAAAATTTAGGAAATAAAGTGTAATTTTTTTTTAAGTGTATAAGCTCCTGGTGTATTTGACAATTATTTTTTCATTTGCTTGATGGAATCTACATAGCGTTCTGATAAGAAAATCGAAAAGAGTATTTTCAGCCGTCTAAAACGTGGAATTTCACCTCCTGTTGGTTAGAAAACCGCACAAGAAGAAAGACTGGAAATAGTCTGCTGTGACGTCAATACAAGAATGCCGGTGTCGCGGTTTCTCGGTTCCTCGCATTTTTTGGTGCATCCTGGGGAAGAAACATGGTTCTATTGAGGTGTATTGTCTATGGTTGTAGCAACACGCACCAAAAAACGGAGGAACTGAGAAATCGACACTGGCATTCTTGTATTGACGTCACAGCGAACTATTTCCAGTCTTTCTTCTTGCGCGGTTTTGTAACACACCGGAAATAGAATTTCACGTTTTTAGACAGCTAAATCGCGGACAAGAAAAATCGATATCGAAAAACTTTTTTCGACTTTCTTATCAGAACGCAATGTAGATTCCATCAAGCAAATAAAAGATATCTGTCATATACACTTTAAGGTTTTGTTTTTATATATATAGTTTTTAATACTGTAAAGCGCTTAAGGATACTCTGTAATGTAAGCGCTATAAAAATTTTATAATTATTATTGTTATTATTACGACTCGGAACGTTTTTTGATGATGATAATAATAATAATTAAAATAATATATTATAATTATAATAAAAACCTTCCCAGAATCCTTTGCACCAGATAAATTTTTTATGCCAAATAACTTTGTCAATTTTGAGTCAATATGGATGCTACTGTATTTACATCTGCTGTGAAAGTCCTTCACAATCGTATACACATTGGAGCCATTTTTGTAGCGCGAATAGCCAATCTTTGGAACCATACTCAATAACAAAAGCATTATGAAAATACTTTTTAAAATCTCTTCTAAGAGGTGAGGTTAGTACGTTTTGTTAAAATATGGTTTGTTGGTTGAAAACAAACACGAAACCCCTTGCGTATTTGATGGCCCTTCATTACTGAGAATAACTCTAAAAAGTAAATTTGTAACGCTATTTTTTCGGCCGGTTCGTATGTCGTCTTCATCTTTCCAGTGAATCAATGCCAATGAAACTTTCAGATAATATTTCAGATAATATTTTGCACATCGGTAGGCATGTACAGTGAATGTTTTAAAAAAAATCCATCGAGCCGTTTCTCAGATTTTTGCAAAATCCATTAAAATCAAAACTTACCCAAAAATTGCACGCACATGAAGCGATGTTAGGAAAAAAGGTAGTTCTCAAGATCGCAAAAGAGAAAGTAAACAGAACTTTCAAGGTTTACAAACATAACATTAAGCTACTTTTTGACATTATCATTAAGTAATTTCACAAAACCAGTGTTAATCTCTCAATCAATTTAATACCAGTACACAAATAGCAAGGTTTGAAATGTTATTGCGATTTATTTTCATTCAAACATACAGAATTTTTTATTCTTGCAAAATATATATGCCATATACCATATTTTAAGATGCCTATGTGGGATTTTCAATACGAAATCTTAAACGCGCTAAATTTCACTTTTACTGATTTCTAAGTTTCTTGTTTTTCGTCGTCATCGTAATATCGATTTTACCAGAAAATATATCTTGCCAAACTTCAATTTAAAACCAGTTAGTGGTGAAAATTTCACGTTGATCTGACTTGGAGAAGACCGCTTAAAAGCCGATTGAAAAATGTTGGTACGGTCTCCAGAAAACTGTATCGAACCACCTTAACTTACATTGGGGGGGAGGCGTCTCTCAGTCTAGGGTCTGATATCTGACCCATAGCCTTAGGTATATTTATGTGTTATTTTGTTCAGAAATACAAACTCACCTTAACTAAATTTGAAAGGACACAAAGATTTGTATAAACCTCTGTTAGTGTTGAAATACTTCATTTGACCTTTGAAAGAAATCTCGAGGAATTTCAAATGAGAAATGAGTACCGGTTTCCACAGCACAAATCGATCAAAGTAAAACTATTTTCCAAATTCATTGCTTTTCATAATCTGTCTTAATTTTTATCCCCCCCCCCCCCCCCCGCCCCCCGCATTTGTGCATTCAAATCTGCATTTGTTTTACTCATCATCAATCATCATTATATGAAATGTCCTACATTTTGTGGTATTTTTGTGATAAAAATGTTTAAATTCAAATATTTCTACAATTATATCTTAGTCAGGGTTAAATTGTAGCCATACATAATTTATTATAGACCTATGACGATTATAAGCTCTAAATAGCCACTTCATCTTTACTTCATTTAAACTAAGGTAACCCACACATAGAATAGGCGAAATAATTTTTTTTTCAGCGGCGATTATCGATATCCACGCTTTATTTGAAACGTTTTGCGTTTTGGAGCCTTGTTTCGTTATTTCACTGCCTGAAGCTAAGCCAGTAACGAAAAGAATTTCATAGATATTGTACATCTAGTTTTCAGAGGTGGCGATAATTTTGGTTAACAACAAAAATCGGGGCCTTGGTCGGGCGTTCGGTCACACTCTGAGGACGAGATTGAAATATTGTGAGTATCAGCAGAGGTAGCGAAGGACAAAAGCGCTTGCGAGGAACCCATGAAGTTCATGAAATTGCATCACGCGCAACCAATGTTTATGCAAATTTCCATTTAAAACCTGTCAAATTCATTATCTACTTGGCGCTTCTGCTGGTTGTGAAAGTAATATGATTTTTTAGTATGATTTTTCATTTTCGCCGCAGCTACTAGCTTGGCAAGTGAGGCAAGTACATTGTGTCTGATCATAGTTTCTCTACCAACCAAAACTTTATTATTTACGAAAAATAAAATGACAGTTTTTTTAAACTGGGTAGCCAAATTTGGGCTCTTCTGTCGTTGGTTCGTCGGACGAAAACCGCCAAAAATACCTCAATGCTGGATTCCCGTGAATCGCATAAATTATTTTTCCATTTCTTGATTTTACAAGAACTTTCTTCGATCTGAAATAAACACAGCAAATAACCTACTTTAGCAATAGCAACTAACCGAAAATAAAGGGCCTAAGTACGTCGTATGAACCAAGAGACACGAACAGATTTAACTGAGTAAATCACGCGGGCAATTACACAATCATTATTCACATGCGGTCGATTACAGAAATTACACTAACAGAAATCAAAGGAAACAAAGCCTTAGAAAACGGAATAAACCAACTTTAAAAACTGACTTACTTCGTGACGTGATTTCAGAGTTTACTTATACTGATAGAACCTTGAAAACGGGAAAGCTATCCATGAATTTACCGCCACGTGTAAACCTAACTGAAATTGCAATGTCAATCAATGAAATCATGTTTGAACTTAATAAGTGTAATATTAAACTAAATAAATCATAAACGTCACGCAAATGTCACGCAAAACAATGTTCTTCACGAAAACAGTCGTTCGGAGTTGAGCATCGGAAAAATTCAAGCACTTGAAGGTATGACTTTCTTTTATTAATGTACTAATGAACATGAAATAGCATTTTAATTAATCTTAAAAATGTAAAGTTTACGTTTTTGTGCTATCAATAGTTAACGAAACGAATAAAATTTGGTTTTACATGGCTCTTTTTGCGTTACGTATCAAAACAAACTACACCACAGGAGATTACAACCCTAATAAACACTGTCTTATCTATAAGTGTAAGTTGAATAATGTGCATCCTTCTATAAGAGTTTTTAAAGCCAAGATTACGGCTGTATATCAAGTGGAGAAAACAATAGCAAGTAGGCGGGATAAATTAACTAAACACTTCAAGAAATGGGAGAAGCTTGTGCCATTTGTTAGCTCATAGTTGGGGTGTCCCGCATGTGTGTCCCTCTATCTTCTTTGTTTTATTGATGTCTATATTCACCGTTTTTTAGTGTTGTAGAGTGTTGTATTGAGCTGTAATTTACTAGTGTAATTTGTTGTAACATTGTAATTCGTAGTTGTGTATTTATTACTTAAGTGGGAAAAACTAATAAAAGTTAATAAATTACAAAAAAAACACTGTCGGTAATTAATGACTCGGGAGAGTCCTCAATTACCAACAGAAATGTGATAAAATAAAGTGGGAGTTTCAGTGAAGTCGTTCCTTCATGTGCTTGAATGTTTCCGAATCCAAATCACGGGTCCATTCTGAACGACAAAGGAGTCCAGCGAAACCGAAAAGTCGTATAGCGGACGCGCCAAGCCGATAATGAATTTGAAAGGTTTCAAGTGGTAATTTGCATAAGTATTTCTTCCATGGTCTTCCATAGGTTCTCTACCTCTGCTGATACTCACAATATTTCAATCTCGTCCTCAGAGTGTGATCGAACGCCCGACCGAGGCCCCGATTTTTGGTGTTAACCAAAATTATCGCCACCTCTGAAAACTAGATGTACAATACAGTGGATCCTCGATTTAACGAAGTGCCAAGGGACTGGGGAAATTGGTTCGTTACATCGAGGGTTCGTTATATCGAAAACCTCGTTATAACGAATTTGCGGAAAAACAACCAAAATGTTCGTTATATCGAGGTATAGTTAATAATTGTTTTGTAACGGAGTTACGTATTTCCTCATCTCAACAAATAACATTTGCACTTATGCCTGTATGAAGCTACAGTACACTATAAATATAACTACGGCACTGAAAAACTGTATAAGTTATACCTTTGCCCTATAACATACACTGTTGGTCTGTTCCGCATTCATCTTTTGTCGCGCGTAGACATTTATTCGTTATATCGGGATAGATTTTACGTTTGGGCTGCCGGATTGTGTTCGTTATAACGAGGATTTCGTTATATCGAGGTTCGTTATATCGAGGTTCTGTTTCATACATTTTACTTGTAATTTTGCCGGGATGAAGAATATCGTTCGTTATACCGAGGACTTCATTAAATCGAGGTTCCACTGTACCTATGAAATTCTTTTCGTTACTGGCTTAGCTTCTGGCAGTGAAATAACGAAACAAGGCAAGGTCACTTCTCCTGTTATCATCAATTTATTCCTTTCCTTTTATTTAGGCGCAGAACGTTTCAAATAAAGCGTGGATATTCGTAATCGCCGCTGAAAAAATTTATTCCGCATTATAAACAATTAATCTAATTAATTCCCCATTTCCCATTCCCCATTCCCCACTTTTCGTTTTAGTAACATCCCAATGAAATCAGTGAACGACCACGCTATTTGTCAATTTTAGCAATTCTCAAAAACAGTATTACGCGACTGTCTGTTGACTCTGTTAGAGTGCACAAAAGCCCATAACAGCAACTTTTTCTCGGTTTAGAATAACTAGTATGACTACTCCGCATATAATAAGCCAGTTGGGTAATAAAAATTGCACGATAAACTGATTTGGAAATCAAAATTGCAAAAAATACACAGGCATCTTTGCGTAAGGCGACGCGTGTGAAGTTAGAACTATAAAATTCAAGTCTTGTTTTGTTTACATAATTTAATATCATGGAACATTTCTCCAAAACTAACGAGAACACAAAGAAAAAGTCAATCACAAATTGATATCAACATAAATTCTCGCCGAGAAATGTAATTTCTTTTACGGTATAAAGTCAAAACTCCGCTCCTTCGGTTTTGATCGCCCCGCACTAATAAAAATAGGGCCCCACAGGGGCCGTGTGTTCTGCTGATATAGCATGAATTGTGCAAGCATACGAGCAAATGCTATTTGATAAACGATTTGAGTGCATTTTCTGGTGAGCAGATGCACTGTACTGGCACGAACGCTGGGTTTAAACTATCCGTCAAACTCGTCGAGCGTAACGATACCGCCAACTCGTCAGCTGGCGTCTCGGCTAGCTTCAACACTTTCTTGATAGGCTCGATAGGCTAAAATCGACTAAAATTAAATTCTAGTGGCAGATAAAGTTTGAAATCTTGATCGCCTACTCTTTAACCGTAATTCAGTCTTTTTAAAATTAAATGAAAATTAAATTGAATTAAAATTCAAGTGAATAGATGGAATATTATTCGAGTTATGAATTCTCAAAGATAAGCATGAAGAATTATAGAGTGTTTTCACTGACGTCATATCAAAATTCAGAAGCAGTGTTCGATTCTAAAATGTTAATGGAATTGTAAAGAGTTTAAAACTACACATCTGGGCCAAATTTCGAAGCGCAAGAACATTTTATTCAAGAGTTATAAGTGAATGAGTATAGACATTTTTAGTAAGAAATGTATGGAGCGGCCATCTTGGTGTCGCACTTAGGGACACCAACATGGCGGCCAAAAATTCAAAGTCTTAATAACACCAAAAATCTCAAAAAATCTCATCACAAAATATTGTATTCACTATAAAAGGCATGAAATCGACCTATAAGCATCTATAATTCAAAAATAACTTTCAACTAGTTCAATTTTGTTGATTTTCACGGCTAATCTGAAATAGCGTGACGAATTGCGTGACACATTTACAACCTTTATAAATCGAAAACGAAACATCGTTAAAACTTGAAACTTTTTGTGAAAGATTATAACACTAGTATCCACATACCATGTTAGAAACAGCTTTGTAGGATGTATACTTTAGATTTTTGAATTTTTATGACGTCATGTGCAAACACTATAATTTGTCACGAGTAAACAAACAAACTGATATGATCAGTGAGTTGTCTTGCGATTCGCTTTGGACTACTGAAATAATTTGTAGTGGCAGATAAATTCTGAAATCTTGATAGCCTACTCTTTAGCTGAAATTCAGTCTTTAATTAAAGGAAATAGATGGAATATTATTCGAGTTTTGAGCATATGAAGAATTGTAAGAGAATAGGGATGATATCTGTTTACAAACATTCTTTTTGTTATTCAAATGTGCCAACCACTGGAACAAAAGAACCTTTTGTTTCGGCAGCCAATAAGGCTCTGGTTGGCACATTAATAACAATCGGTGACGACATTGATTTCTTCCCTATAGACAAATTCGGCTACGGGCCTGGTCGCACTACAGTCAAAAACAAAAATTAGCCCGTGAAAAATTCGAGGAAAACAAAAGAAATCGCTCCGGTGGGACACGCTTTTTGTGGAATGTTTTTGTTTTTATGTCATTTTGCACGGGCTAATTTTTGTTTTTGACTGTAGTGAGACCAGGCCCTAAGGCATTGTTATATCCAATTCAAACCTTTTGGGATTAGAACTCTTTGTTCGACATATTTCCATATCAATGAAGCATTGACATGGAATTATATGGAAATATTGTGAACAAAGAATCTTATTCCCAAAAGGTTTTAATTGAGTGCAACAATGCGTAAGCCGAATAGGCCATTTCCGAGTTGCCTTTAGCCTCTCTATCAAAGCGAGGCTAGGTGCGAAACCATTCATATGAAAATGAGTTGCCATTCACATGCAAATAAAACTTATTTCAAAATTCAAGCGCATTAAAAAACAGATTTCAATTCCAAAATGTTTATGAAATTATAGAGAGTTTAAAACTACACATCTGGGCCAAATTTTTAAACGCAAGAACATTTCGTTTAAGAGTTATAGCCGAACGAGTGTTGGTCATTTTTAGTAAAAATATATGGAGCGGCCATCTTTGTGTCCCTCTTCGGGACACAAACATGGCGGCCAAAACCTCAAAGTCTTAATTACACCAAAACTCTCATCACAAAAGACTGGATTCAATCAAGGTTCCATAAAATTAGCTTATAAGCATCTATAATGCAGAAACAAGAGGCTCCCAGCAGCCTATACTCATGCGCATGCGTAAGAAAGTTTTATGACATATTTTAAACAAGATAAGATGATGTCCGACATGGAGAAAAGTTACTTCTTTCATTCAGTCATTGTTCCTGCAAACCATGTTGTTTACTATTGATTGTTTTGTAAATGAAGGCTGTACCACAATGAAGCCAGTGATTTGTCTAAGTCTTACATATACCTGACGTGAACATTAGGAATGCACCGGAAGTCGCTAAACAGGAAGTGTAAATGGGAAAGCTATGAACCGGAAGTGTACAATTTAAAATATGCATGCATAAATTTGCATGCAAAATCGTGACACAAAAAATAAAAAAATAATAATAACAAGAAAAACGGAGCCGAAACCTTACCTCATGCCGCTTCGCGCATGAGTAATAACTATGAACTGGTCCAATTTTGTTTATTTTCACGGCTGATCTGAAATAGCGTGACGAATTGCGTGACACATTTAAAACCATTACAAATCGGAAGCAAAGCATCGTTAAAACCTGAAACGTTTTGTGAAGGATTGTAACGCTGGTATCCACATAATATGTTAGAAACAGCTTTGTAGGGTGTATAGTTTAGATTTTTTTAATTTTTGTGACGTCATATGAAAGCCAAGAATTCGTTCTCATACGACATACTATGCACTTATTGACTGAGTGGGAGGGCCGGCCGGAAAATATTGGCTCGAGGTCATGGCGTACGGACCGAGCGCAGCGAGGTCCGTGCGCCATGACCGAGAGCCAAATATTTTCCCGTCCGGCCCGACCTAACTCAGTCAATAAGTATTTTATAATATGACTAGAAAGTACAGAATAGTCGTGTAGTGCGAGGTCGCTTGAACTCGAGCAGGGCTGGACGGCTTTTTCCGGACCGGCTCACGTCAACCCGTCCGGCCCCGCTCACGTCACCTTCCGATTCTATTTTCTGTAGGATTGCGTCAGCGGGGCCGTACGGTCATATTATAAATATACACACATAATGCATTAAATATTGCAAATACGCACCAAATATGGGATCTGCATGTGACATTATTTGAGGGCGCGTCTTAATTTTGGGAATTTTTTTCTGGCCAAAATTATGAAATATCATTACTTAATTACTGTGGGGAAAAAATTCTCGCCAATATCTGCTTCGACATGTTTGACATCTAAAGCTGATTGCACCCAACCGGTTTTCTGTTGTTGGAGCTTAATTACGTGTCAAGAAATAAATTATTCTTTAATAAAGGAAACTGAGCCGAAATAAAAGGTAATGTCTCGGCTATTTAAGCAATAGAGAACATTTTCTATGGCTTTACCGACGAAATAGAACCACGCGGGATGTTGGGAGAACACGAGAAAAGCTTGTAACCACAGCCGAAGGCGAGTGGTTTACAAGCTTTTCACTGAATTTGTTTAATTAACAACGACACATGTACAGTGACCTTGATGTGAGCTTCAATAGACCTCAATAAATTGCAAATTTTATTCTTTATCAATTGCGTTTGGGCAATTTATTTTTCTGAAAAATTAGAATTAGTGAAAAGTTGAATGAAAAGAGTATTGACTTAGTTATAACCAACCTGTAAATATAGAAACTGCCCATTGTGTTGCCTGTTTCGTTTTTTTGGCTTGTGCATTTTCGACGATCGCGTCAAGTTCTTCGCTTCCTACAGCGGCAAATCTTTTCTTTTTGCTCGACTCTCCTTCGTCGGTAGCAGCGGCAGCGTTTGTTTCTTTGGAATTTTTTTCTGAATTTTCAACGTCAACCACTGGCAGCCCAAAAGCCCTCATTATGTTGAAGTTGGGAAAGTCTTCCTCGCGCTTACTGTCCGCCATTATCGGAACAGAAAAGTAACTTTTTAGTTTGTACCACTTTTCCATGACTTTACCGGTATAGTAGTTCATAGAGTTAGAAACTCTATTGACCAATCAAAACGCGCGTAGTATCTCAGTTATTTTATAAAAAAAAAAGTATAAGCCTCGTGAAAACATTTGGCCAATATAGTGCTAAAATCTTTTATGTGAGCACTGAAACATGATCCTCATTTTGAAATTCTCCTGGATGAACATTAGGGACCCATTAGGGCTGTCAATCCAAAACAGATGCAAACGTGAAATATAAAGTACCTAATTATATATATATATACATATATATATATTGGCGGCACGTCTAAGGCACATTATTTTTAAAATGCAAGCTACTGTATTCAGTTATAACTTATTAATCAACACATTATATTTGTACCTAGGTTTACCTCAGAGACGTTTCACAAAACAACGAGAGACATGAAACTTCGGTTTGTTTTCCTAGTTATTTTACTGAGAACATTGGTAAGTGACCTGTTTATCAATGTACTTTTGAGATTCAATACATTTTGAAAATGTTTAATTTTTTCATATAACTAAAATGACGCTTTCAGATCTCAAGCTTTCCATTGAAAAATAACAAATGTCTGGACTTTTTAACAGGTAGGGAGCATATTTATATTTCTCGGAGTTTTTTCTTCTTTTATCATTTTTCGCTAAAACAGGCAGACTTTAGAATACGTTCTAAGCATATATACGTGTTGATATTAAAACTGATGATAGACCAAAACTGTAATTTATTTTCATAAATATTCAAACATTAACAAAAGCCTTATTAAAATTTGAAGTTAAAATGAGGTAATGGTGGCCTGGCGTTTTCACTTTTGGAGAACATTTTTATGACTGAGACCACATTCAAGCTTTCCAAAAGAATCTTCCGATAGTAACCAGGAAAGCGAATTTGTAGCTGCTACCCGTCAAGGTGTTATGCCGGCATTAATACAATTTATACAATGACTTCTAAAGACGAGAATAAATTACTTTAGGTTTATAAACGTGTCTTATTAAAAAATCGTTGTCGAAGAAATTATCCAACTGAATATGAGCGCTGAAGACAATGCAGTATACATGATGCAATAACTTGGTAGAAATGCAAGATCTGAGACTGAGAGAAAAAGAATTGTCTCATCATAATTTAGAGTGAAGACAGACAAATATTAATCAGTAGATATTGCCAAACTGAGCCATTTTTAATTGAATATAAGCTTCAAAGAATATCATAAACACTGAGAATCTTTCAAATGAGACACTTTTTTATAAGGAAGAATTATATAAAATGGTGTCAGTCACTTGTAAAACATCGCTAATAATCGCTAAATCCCTTGTAATCTGTGTAGTTCTTTTTTTTTTTGCAATTACAACATGCAAGTAAGATTTAAAAACGCTGTTAAACTGATCGTCATGGTTCAGTCACCTGTACCAACAAAAGCAGCGTGTGGGTGACTTGTTCATTGTTACTTTGCGAATCTAAACAAATATTTTTAAATATATTCTTTAGTAAGTATTCTTAAGTAGTATTCTTTAATAAAGCTTAGAACTTGCAAGGGACATATATCTCCTGCACTTACAGTTGTGCCCGCAACTAAACTTTTGATATTTGCCCCGAATATATCGTGTGCGATGCATTTAATATTATTTTAACTAAACGATCGATTAAACTTATCTTTCATCGACGAGAAATAGCCAAATTTTATCATCCTTAATGTCTTTGTTGTTTGGGTAAAACTGCAAATTATCATTTTTTTCGTTTGCTGTTATTCTTTATTATATGAAATTCAGTTAAAAACAAGGATTTCTCTCACCGCAGAAAAAAAAAAAACATTATAATCTTGACACCTGCGAAGATATCTATTTTATCTTCGCTGTGAAGAGTCAAGATATCAATTTTATCTTCGCTGTAAAGAGTCAAGATATCAATGTCTTTACGTTAGCCACCATGTTTGCCTTAATGATGCGTGGCGTTACGCCAACAAGTTTTAAAATGCTTATTTTTCTGGGGAAGATTTTTTCTCGGTTCACACTAAAAGTCCGCGTACATAGGCTTGTGACCTTTGGGGAATCACTCTGATAACATCTACCGCTAACAACATTTGAATTATTCCGGAAATAGCATTCAAAGCTCAATTTCGTATCTTAGGCCTGGTGCAAACGTTGAATCTTAGTCGAACTTAATTCGTCGAACCTATGAATTTTGAAATAGGCGCATGAATGGTGCGAAGTCTGCCGCAATTAAGTTCGACTCAAATTAATTGGTTCGACTCCAGCATAAGTTCGACTTGCAAGTCGGATAATGCGACAGTGGTACGGCGTTTCAGCAAAAGCCGTTCTAAACACGCGCTGAACTCAATTCATAAATCATGCAAATTAGAAAATAATTGATTCAAATGTGATGGACTGCGCAAACGTCACAAAAATACCGACTCCCCCGTCTGCCAAACGCTTCCCCCGAAGAAGAAGAAGACGAAGAAGAACCGCCCAAAAAGAAGAAGAAGAAGAAGACGGCGAAGCGTGGGCCCAGGGATTTATGGAAACAAGATCTTGTTGACGATCCGGTTGATATAATTATTACTAATGATTACTACCAATGAAAGCTGATTTTTGTAAACACAAAAAAATCAGCAAAATAAAACGGAAACGTTTACGAAAAAGTGCTAAACGAATTGAAGAGCAGGGCAGAGAGCAAGGGGAGTAGCGTCCCTTTCACTGTAGCCCAGGTGCGCACGAAATTTAAGAAATGCATAAGTGAATGCAAAAAAGCTGCATTGACGATCAAGACTGCAACCGGGGTAAAATGTTTCCAAGACGATAAGGATTACGGAGTTTGGTTTGATCGCCTGACGCCTATTCGAATTGGTGAAGACTCGCGATTCATGCCGTCCTGATTTAGCAACGGAGCCTTCGATCAACGAGCCCGTGACCGATTGCAACGATGACCTCGACGATGAAGATAAAGATCTAGATAAAGATCATCCAAGTACACAGCTGTTTGCCCCAGTGAAGACCGCACCTAAAAAGAGAAAACGAAAAGGCGATAACACAGAAATCCCGACCGAAGCCGTTAATCTGCTAAAAACGGCAGTCGAGAACGACGCAAGCAAGGACATGCTAGCTTTCCTCAAAGAAGACATGGAAAAATCAAGGAAACATGAACTAAAACTGTTCAAATCACAGTCTACCCAAGATGGGTCACAGCAGCCATCCTTCCATCTCCTTGCGCCGCCGTACAATCGCTATATGCCCCCATCGCCCCGCCCCTCGCAACTGGTGTTATGCCAGGATATGCCAGAATGTATATTGGACAGCCCACAGGAAGACCACTGCCAGCCACAAGCACCGCCACAATTACAAGTGACATATTGCATAACATCATGCCTGAAAATGCAAGCAGTTCTGATGAGCGTCCCGTTTATCGTGCTCTTTAAACTGTTGGTACTCAATCCGGTACATATCAGTTAACTATCAACTGACGTTAGGACAATACAGCCCAAGAACTATCACTTTGATCATTATTTATTTTTATTATTAATACAATAATAAGAAATCGATCAGCAGAAGGAGACAGTCAGAGTAGTCCTAAATAATACTTCTGAGAACGCCCTTTTACTCGCGCCCTATAATTTATAATAACGTTACAGTTTGTGAAAACACGATTTTCTCGCATACAACAGAGAGAGAAACATGGGCCTTTGCAGTAGTTTCAATCCCAAGATTAACTATATATACAATTACGCGATTATTCATTTTTTTTGGTTCTAAGAAAATAACAAATAAACATGTTCTGATTTGCATATGGTGATAAAAATGATTACGCTTGAGTAGTTATAGTAGGGACTCTGGGGCACTATGTCATTTTAACGACAAAACACTATAATGTCAGCGACACCGTTAACATTATAGTGTTTTGTCGTTAATTTTTTGATTGTAATATACGCTGGGGCACTTTCCCATTTTCAGTGTGTTTTATCGTTAATTTAACGTTCATCGTATAATTATAGACGAATCATCTATAAAGTAGTTATAGTAGGGACTCTGGGGCACTATGTCATTTTAACGACAAAACACTATAATGTCAGCGACACCGTTAACATTATAGTGTTTTGTCGTTAATTTTTTGATTGTAATATACGCTGGGGCACTTTCCCATTTTCAGTGTGTTTTATCGTTAATTTAACGTTCATCGTATAATTATAGACGAATCATCTATAATTATTCACTCTTGGTACTTTTCAAGATTTAGTGTGTTTTATCGATTCAATATCCGTATGGAAAGGTTTCGATTCCTGATTCAGTCTTTACCATACATCGTTTATCGTAACACATTCTAAAGTCTTTTTCTTGATACTTATTTTCAATCTGTTTTGTTAAGGAATTTCGAGTTATCGCTTGTTCGTTTACGGTTGTTATACGTTTCTTTTCCCCTTCGATGATCTGTTTCATCGTTGTATGATTAATATATTGACTATTTTCGTGATTCAGTCTGAAACCTTTTACCTTACATACCATTTTCCCATCACTTGTTGTGTAACCGTATGATTTTGGACCAGAACCACACCAATTCGTAATACAATGACCGTTTAACTCATCGGTTAGATCACCAAGACTATCACCTGTTTCGATTCGCTGACCACCCTCACGATCGATATACCAGCAACTATCGGTATCAAAACCAAGAACCTGATCACCGAGTTTGTCTAACACACGACGATACAACATCAATCTAGCGTGACTGGTTGTGAAGGCAGCAATATATATGTTTGTGATATAACTATTATCAACAAAATGGTCTTTCAAGTTGTAGGTCATTTCAACCATCTCTTCGTTTATGAACTGAATGTTCAGATTTTCTACAGAATCATTTAACAAAATCTGGTAAAATTCATCTAGTTCAGTGACGTACTCTGTCTGATTGAAGTTATTTCGTTGACCAAACTTTCCCCATAAACTATTTAAACATAGTTTTGCGATTGCCCTCATTCCTGGATTGTATTTAATCTCTCCAAGTTCAATTCCTAACTTTGATTTTACAATAGCCTTGTACTCATCAACACTCTTATATGTACAGCCTTTCCCAACCTTCAACTCACTACTCTCCATCTTGATCTTCATGAATTTTCTTACATAATCTTTGAAAAGAAAATCTACTCTATCAGAGAAATGCCACACCTCATATATGTTTAGTACCTTATACCCTTTCTGAATCGACCTATTCAACTCATTTGTACACCATGTTCCGATGAATGATCGTTCATCATCTGTATGTGTACATTCCTGAATCTTATTTTCAGCGCATGTTCTACAGAGTGGAAATAGCAACTTTTCAGCCTTATCGCATTTTATTTTTACAGGTAACACAGGATGATAAAGACCCCTTGGTGGTAAAACTTTACATTTCACAAAACCAAACCATTTATCATCGTACTCCTGAGGTGGGTCGAATATCTTTGTTGGATGTCCTATCGGATATTTTTTGTAGAATTGAACTGTTGGGTATAAACTAACAAAGTCGATATATCTTCCTTTTTCACCTCTTTTGAAGGTGTAAGTTGGTTTTGTTACATTTGTTCGCCCTCCGAAAAATGCGTCCCTAGGATTAAGAGGTCCAACAAATTCTCGATTCCATACCTTTTTTCGAAACGAACGAAATTTACTAAACTTTTTATCTTTTTCCAATTCACATTCATAAACCTCAATCAAATCATATCCTGCAGCTCTAATTTTATTGTTTTTCTCTTCAGTCCTCTTTCTTAGAGTTAACATATCCAACTGATTTCTTGTGTTTATTGTCTCACTAGAATAACACTTCATACATCCGTGCCAAAAACATCCTTGATATTCATAGACAGTGTTTCCACAGAACCCATCGACTTTTCCAATTCCTGGTAAAGTCTCTTCACCGCCATTTAGAGCGTGTTTTATATTAACACCATCTCTCTGAGAAATCCAATCTAACCAAGCGATACTGGATCGGCTATATGTCTCTCCACGAGTAGTTTCCTTTACAACACTGATCATATTTTTAGGCATATAGTTACTTCTGTACACAGTCATACATACAGATGCGATGGTTATATATAGAAAGGGATCGATGTTTTCTAATTCGATAAAGTCTTCACGAAACTTCAACATACTTCTTCGGAGGATATCGACATCACTTCTACAGTACTCTCTCAGCTCCTTCTTCATGTCAAACACATAGTTTTCATCAACTCTTGCTTGATACCATTTTAAAAAATCCTTTCTCGCTGAAGAACTCATCTGATCATAACCATAGTGTTTCTTACTTGGAATCGGTCCCACATAGTTTCGGTGACACTCTTTATTGAAATAATGTGGAAAATACCCTTTTTTCAACTCTTTCAAACCAAATGTCTTTGGGAATGCTGATAACGGGCCAGGATTATGGTTGATAGAATCAATAAATCTAACACCACAAGCTTTCATATACATAATCTTTGTTCCGTTGTAGATAACATAAGGTTTTACACCGTTCTCTATACACCAATTTCGAATAAACTGAGCATCATAACCCTTTGAATTGTGTGCAATAAAGGTATACCCTTTATGCTTATCTTCCTCAAAAATAAATCTACAAAATTCATCGATTGTTTCAAATGTATTTATATTTCCGTGAAAATCTTGACAATCGATCCAATTGACCTTATGCACTCCGGTCTCCTGAGTTGCCTCAGAATCATAGAACATGTAATTCTCAGTTCTTGTCTGACAAGAATAACATGGATCCGTTCCTGAATTTTCATCACATTTAAAAATATTATTTGTACAGTTTCCACCCTTACATCTTGTTTGTTTCACGTAACATTTATGTTCATTCATATTGCAGTACTCCTTACAATTCGTACACTTCGAATATCCGCATATGTGGGTCCTTAGGTTATGAATCGTACCATCTCTATCTTTTGAAGTTATAATTATACGCTCGCATTTAAGACATTTACCTACATTTTCACACACAATGTCGCTTGATCCCCTAGAGGATCGGTCCCGCTTATGCTCCTCAAAACACTCTACACCAAAGAAAGACCTATTACAATCACCACATATAATCTCTTCACCAGAACATTTTTGTCCATCAGGATAGTATTTAAAACATGCTATACACTTTGCGGGACACTTATGACGATCGCGATGAGCATAAGACTTTTTACAAGTGTGACAATAATAATCTTTCCCTAGGAATGCAGGCATACTGGTAATTACGTCAAAGTGGTTATTGTTTTTGTAAAGGTATATCATTTGATCATAATGCGCATTAGGGTTTTCCTCTCTTTCAGAAGAAGTGTAGATCAGCTCGTTGAATTGATCACCGTCTACAATGTTTATCTGAATTTTCAAGTGTTTCGCAAATTTCTCTACATCTTCAAGGGTCGAACCATATTGATTTATTTCAACTGCAGCTTCCCTATGAAGTTTTAGAGCTTCTTCTTTCTGTAACCTTCTCGACTTATTAAACCCGTCCTTTAGCTGAGTTTTTGTCCATTTTTCTTTATTTATGTTTGCACGAGCCGTCACTATCGCTCGTGCAAGACAGATCGTATCATTATTTTTGATTGTGATTATACTCTTTTTTTCACATGCATTTAATTTTGTCACACGCAATCGACCTTTACCCCTAGGAATCTTTATTGTCTGAATCTCTATCTCAACCTCACTAATCGGTACATCCTTGTATTCAACGAATCTAGCTATCTGTTCGACCAGATCCGTCCCAAGGTTATCTGTGATTGTGATTATTTTTGTACTGACTGGTTTTTGCCAACTCGGATGGCTAAGTATCCATCGAATCTTATCACCATTTTGTAACCCTCTCTCTCTTATTACTTTCGATCCGATCTCTAACAATAATATTGCGATATCGATATCGATTATTGCACGTGGGTTTAGTATTTTTACATTGAATTTATCGAAAAACGATTTGAACTTTCTACTTTCCTTTGAAGATATCTTGATTATCTCATACGAAGCTTCATGTTCCAACAAGGTTGTTCCTTTCACACGAAGCGTGTCAAGCTCGTTGTTGAGTAGCTCTCTTTTTGAAAACAACTGTTTTCTCTGCTTTTTATTATTTTTCAACTTTTTATTAACCTTTTGGAGTTTTTTCTTGAGCCGCTTGATCTGTTTCTCTTTTATCTTATTATCTGTCGGAACAACCCCCGAAGGCGCTTCAAAGTTTTTCTCTTCTCTTTTCTGTCTACGGGTCTGTTTGGGTTTCATCTGATAAGGTTTTGGTCCTGCTTTTGATGGTCTATGTGTAGCTGATGGGGGAGGTGAAGGTTCATCTATAAAATTAACGATACCGCGTTGTGGGGGTGGTGAAGGTTCATCTATAAAAGTAACGATACCTCGAGGTGGGGGAGTATTTAATCTACTTTCAATGAATTTAATCAGCTCCACCTTTCTCAAACGTGAATAACCTTTCAAACCGTTTTCACGTGCAATTGCCTTAAGCTGTTCAACAGTTTTTGAATCCATTCATGTGTATTACATCATACTCAAGATTTCTTTATTACCATTTTTTAAAATTTCATTTCACGTATTTCATATGAAATGAAAAAAGCTTACATCATTACAAGTCTTTCAGATCTTTCAGATCTATCCAAGAGTTGAATTTTTCAGGATAACCACTCCACTTCACTAACGCTTTACCTTTTCGAGCATCTCGTCGAATCACTTTCTCAATACGGTAAACATCTTGAACAGCCTTCTGTAACTCTTGCTCATAAAAAGTACCCGTTATCTCCTCACCCATCTCATCCTTTATTTTATAAGTTATCGGATTAGTGTATTGAATCTTATTGATAATAAAAATCTCTTCAGTCCAATTCGGTGTGTAACCTTTATCGAAAACAGGGCGTTTATATTTTGATATTCGAACCTTATCACCAACTTTAAATTTCGGTTTATGCGTAGCTGTTGGTCTCTTCTTTCCATACAGATTTAAGTAAACAGCACTTTCGTTCTTTTTCTTCGACGCTTCCACAGGCGTCATCCCGATGCTTCGGTGTTTTGTATTGTTATATTCTTTCAATATCTTCGGTAACACATCATAATACACGGTATTGTTTTGGATGGTTTTTTGCTTAGAAATTTTCAGTTTCATCGTACGGTTCCATCTTTCACAAACAGTAGATTTTTCTTCATTCTCCGTCGAATATATTGTTATCTTATTTTTGTCCAATAGTTCTTTCATATTCTTATTGTAATACTCTTTACCCTTATCAGTCCACAACATTCTTGGTTTTCTTCCTTTCTTGAGTATTGTTTTGAACGCTTCTGCAACGGTCTCTCCCTTTTTATTCTTCAACGGTACAATCCAACCATATTTACTGAAAACATCTAACACCATAAGAAGATACCGATAACCCTTATTCCACTTACTATATTGCTGCATCTCAACAAGGTCAGAACACCATATCTCATCGATACCATTAACAATAACACGCCGCCGAGTAAACTTTCGTCTTATAGGTTTATGCAACTCATCAGCTAACTTTTCTTGCCACGTCATGTTTCTACTCGGCGGCTTTTCCCGTTTTTTGAAGCACCAAGACCCAGTATTCTTTTACCTTTTATAATCCCTTGAACAGCTGCAGTACCCCAGGGGCGATCTTTATATGGAATTTTTGAAATTTCATCAAGCATTATATCATCTGCTTTATGTTTGTCTTTCAAACTTTGTGCTTTACTATATGCGATATCATGCTTTTGACAAATTGCATCAAGGTTATTTATTGGGTCTCTAATCTTTGGGTCATTTGATTTCAAACGCTTTTCTATTTTTGTTCCAGGACCACAGTAATTATATTTTTTTAAAGTTGGTGTTCGCATATGTAATTCTCCAAATTTTGATAAATGTTTTTGTATATCAACCTCACCACCGCGGTGAAGCGGATCGAGTCTTTTCGATAAGTCTCCTGTGAAACTGTCCAAACCCTGATCTATATACTTATCAATACCTGATTTAATCTTTTTCTTTACAAAGTCTGATTTGACGGCTTTTGACGCTCCTATTTTTCCTAAATTGTAAAGACCTTTCATACCAGCTTTCATAGCTATCTCTCCAAGACTATGACTACCTTCCACATCAAAAAAGCCCTCACCATGTGAGGGCTGAACTAGTTTCCCGAAATCTTATCGAAATGAGATTTCTTGATGAAACGGGTTTTCTTGATTCTGCAATTAGCGCAAGTACACCAAAAATAAGGCCGACCGTTGGTGGCTATCTCATAACCGGACGGTTCAGCGTTACCTGTATGTTTCTGTTCCTTGACGCAATATATATCTCCTATCGGTTCCATTTTATTATACGATCTGTATAATAAAACTTTTTAATTTTAATTACATGAAATATTTTTTAATAAACTTTTCATTATAGTTTTGATTATCGATTTTGAATCTACTTAAGCAATCATAAAATGATTTTTTGTAAATATTATCAAGAAAATATAAACAATAATAACCGCATCTTACTGATTTTATAGCTTGAAACGGGTAACCGATATTATATTGATATTCCATACGCAAGCTATTAGCATAATCAATGAAATCTTGTGGTGGCGGTAAACAAAACGAATCAAAATAATATATGAGATCTTTATTTTTGACATAACTACATACCCAATGTGTTCCGTTCCCTATCTTATCATCAAGATTAATTATACAACAACCTGTTTTACCTGGTGGTATACTTACCGTTTGATCTCTCGAAAAAATACCTTTGAAATCGGGTATTTTTAAATATTTTATCCATAATTCCAGGTCAAAATTACTTAACGGTACATCCCTAAATTTGGGTTTTTTTCACCCCATGATCCGTAAAAAGGTGGAGGTTGGTATGGAAACCTTGGAGAAATCTGTAATCCTCTACCTTCTCTTTTTGGTACCTGTAATCCTCTACCACCAACGTCCGTTGGTGGCGATATCTGTAACCCTTTTCCAAAAAGTTTTGAAGCTAGTTCTATAGCCATAGGAATTCCGATTGCAGCAAGTGTTCCTAAAAATCCACCGTTCTGTTGTCTTTTCGTTGCTTTGAACGTTATTCCACTACCGGTCTGTAAACCACTACGTATAATATTCTTTTGCCCTTGCGTCAATCCTTTGATAGCTAATAGTTGTGGAAGAAAATCAAACGGGACCGTAATTCCGTTACCAAAAATCTTATCGATACCTAAACTTCCTAAAGCGCCTAACGCTCCTGTAGCTAAATGAGGTAATACTTTTGTCGCCGCTTTTGTTGCTAAAGGAACCACCTTTGTAGCCGCTTTTGTTGCAAAAGGTAGTAACTTTGCACCGAGTGATAACAGCGAAGACCATAAACTTCCGCCTTGTATTACCGCTTTACGAATCTGTGTTTTTGATATTTTGATATCAGCACCGGTACCGTTTTTTAGCGCTTTATTAATCTTATTAATCTGAGTTTTTGTCAACATCAGCTCGTGCGTCCCTTTCAGATTATTTTTACTCAACCTTATCGTAATTTCTGAATTATCGTCATATGCTTTTTTGAGTTTATGCAACTGTCCTTGAGACAAATTTACTCCATATGCAAAATACGGTGTAGCCATTTTTTATTTTACAAAATATAATTTTAATTAGATTTACGCTTTTATTAATATTTTTTCAGATTCGGTGTATATCTCTATCTCTTTTTCATGTAAGACTAAAGCATTCAATCTATAATTTGTTGGATTGTCTCCGTTTAATTCATATTCAAAAGTAAGTGCAACTGTACCATCTTTTACATCTTCTTCTTGGTATCTAAGATCAAAGTATAGAATTCCAAAAAGATTTCTGAAATTTGACCGGTCAATTATTGCTCCGCTTAAAAAGTCGTTGTAAGCGGAACTGTAGGATAACAAAGCTCTGTAAAGTCTTGACTCCTCATTTGATGACATATCTAATTGAGGATATATGATACTACCGTTTATTAACAACTTTGCTTTAGCAAAATATCGATTGTTGGCCCCAATTCTAAATGTATCGAAAGTAAATATATTTCGCTCCTGATTATTATAGTTTGCATCAGGAACAACCCATAAAAATACATGCCTCGGTCTCCTAATACCTGTACTTATTCGAAAGGAGTTATTTACAGAGGTTGATTGTGATATTTCGGTATGTTCTCTCAAATAGGTCCATTTTTTGGGTTTCAAATAATCGTTAAGATACTGTTTCATACCTAAGCCATTGAAAATAATTTTTGGACACCACAATCGCAACTTTGTCAAGATCACTTTACTGTCCGGAGCAGCTCCTTTTCTGAAAATTATATTGTTATCGTTTTCAAGTTCTATAAGAAGATTTGTCTTGATATTAGGATGAAGATTATTTTTGAAAGCTGTAAAATAGCTGTATAGATTTAGCGGAATCGATATTTTGTTAACAGCTGCAGCGTCCGTCAGGATCTTTCTTCTAGCAAAACCTTCGTTATATAGTGCTTGAGCCGGTCGTGCTTCTGTTGTTCCTGTGGATGAATCTAAATATAAAAACTGATCTTTACCGATCGTATCCGCATAACTTTTTGTATATTTTAAGAGAGAAAGTACGTTCGATGTTTCATTGGCTTTTGAGTTATTGTAAACCGTTATCCCACCACATTCAACCTGAATCTGTTTTATAAATGTATGACCGTTGGTTGTGGTACAATCTTGATTACCATTATTCGGTCCGGCTACTATACCAGTTGTACTATCAGCAAGCGTAACAAGTTTGAAATCTACCTCCAGATAAGCGTTATACCAATCGATCGGATTTGCTTCTGAAGAGTTATCAACTGAGAATCGATAATTATTCTTAACCTGTCTATTATCATTTGCGATATTACTGATTAGCGGTGTTTGCAAATCGAAGGCAACGTATTCATATCGTTTGACTAATTCTGGATTTCTGAAACTCATTCTTATTATACGTTAGTATAATAAGAAATTATTTTTAAAATTAAATCAGTTCATTTATGATATCTCTAAGATGTTGATATTTATCTTCTTTCTTCTCTTTCTTATGCGAAGCTTCTTCGTTTAAAAATTTAATAATTTCATCTCCTTTTGTTTCGCCTGAGATTTGTGGTGTTGGTGCTGTTGGTGGTGCTGCAGCAGGTTCTTTTTTACCTCTGGTGGAAAACTTGTCATAGATCTTTTCACCAAGAAGTTTCCCACTCTCTTCTCCAACCTTTTCAGCACCTTTTTCAATAAGTTTTTCTGCTGCTTTACTGGCTAATTTACTCGCTGTTTTTCCTGTTATAGTTTTTCCGATTTTTGCAAAAATATCAGAGAAACCACTACCTTGTATATCATACTCTACAGAGTTAATATAAGAAATTTCTCCTGTATCAAAATCTCTTACTCTTCTTTGTTCTTCCATGACGTAAGTCCAAGCCTAAGTTGTTTTAATTTATATAAATAAAATTATACTTCTTTTAACACTACGGTTATGGAAATATCGATATCGTTCAGATCAACATTTCTATCTTCATCATCGACCAAGTAAAAGGTTACTTCGGATATGTCTTTTCTATTCATCTTATGCCATAAATAATTTACTCTTGGGTAGATTTCAAAAGGTAAAGACCTTGTTTTTGTATTTGTTGAGAATGTGAATAAGGTATTACTTCGCTTTCCTGAAACGATCGAATCGCTCAACAAACTACATTTTACGTAAAGATTATCGATGCTGTTACTGATATTAGGGAAATTTTTTCCGTAGGCGGTGCTCGTTAAAACTTTCGATTCGAATCCGAGTAAAATATTAAAATTTCCACTCGAACTGAAATCGATGTGATAATCAGTAGATAATTGAATAAATACCTTGTAAGTTGTAAGATCAAACAATACGTTAATTCCATATTCCTCTGTGTTGGGTATTTTTCCAATCGCTTTGTGGATAAAATCATTTATATCTTCGTAATCATAAACCCCTGATGGAAAAGTAATCGTTTCATATGTTCTACCTTTATCCTTCGATATTTTTAGTTTGTTGTTAGCATATTCGGGACGAATGTTATGCCAACTCGCAGTCATACTAAGATGATCCAATGCCAAAAAACATTGTTTATTATCATCCAATCTCAACTCAGGAGTAAACCTTACAGTAAAATTTCCAGGTTTATTATTAGGATTTTGTTTTCTTGCATCTATAGATTTGAAAACTAACGTTCTGTTAACATCCATCTTATTATACGAAACTTTTTATTTTTTAAAATTATACTATATATCTCTTATACATTTTCTCATGAATTCTTTTATCGAGATATCTTTTTTTTATCAGTCCATCGATGAATTTTGATAACTGATTTATCAAAACAGATGAATAGATGTCATATTCAGGTCGAATGTTATGCCAGGTCGCAGTCATGTCAAGATGATCCACTTCTAAAAAAACTTTCTTTATTATCATCCAATCTCAACTCAGGAGTATACGTCACCCAGATCCTTCCTAGTTTGTCATAATTGTTTTGTTTTTTTTTCGTATCCTTCTCATTATACGTTTCATTTTATTATACGGATCGTATAATAAATCTTTAAAATTTTAATCACGCTAAATATTTTTTATATAATTTCTCATGAGTTGTCTTATCTATTACCCCTATTCTTAACAGCTCATCATTTATTTGTGATAGATCATTTCTCAAAACAGGTGAATTATTACCAGCAGCCATCGAACCTATTATTATCTTCATTCTGTCTACCAATTTGTTAGGATCATCATAATAAACTATACTTGAACCGATCATTTTCGATTTACCAGATGATTTATGAGGAGGTAAATTACTCAACATATTTAGATCATTAAAACCTTTTACAGCGTTCATACTATATTTTGTTTTAGGATTGTATCTTTTCGTTAGTAAATTAATCAGCGATTTATCAGCATCAGCTTGATAAATTAATTTTCCATATTGATTATAGACGTTCAATTTCAGTTCTTTCATTAATTTAGGCATGTCGATTAAGAGACCTCCGTATTGATTATTTTTTTGAATTTTATAAGCGTTTCGTCTTGGTTGTTTGTACTTGCGTACCCCTTCACCTTGTTTTTGTTTTGTATATTGCGGTAAAATTTTTACATTCTTAATCGTTGTTAAATATCTCTCTAATATATCCCTTGTTCTTTCATATATTTTCAGATCATAATCGAGTTGTTGTTTTTCTTCTTCTGTCTTTGGTTTTCTCCTTTTCAAACCGCCTATCTTTATTCCGACACTTCTGTTTTCATCTTTAGCTTCATTATAAGTTTCAGTTAACTGTTGATCGCTCATTTTAAGTAGATCATTAGGTTCGTGAAAAGTTTCTTTCAAAAATTCTAATTCGCTTTCTGTGAACATCTTATTCGGTTCGGCGGTTATTACTTTACCCTTCGGTGGTGGTTCAGGTATTGCGGGTATTTCTGGTGGTTGGTCACCACCAGGAAATGGTAGCTCTTTATTCAATGTTAAAATATCCTTGTTGGTTTCAACCAAATCTTTGAAACCGCTGGTTAGAGCCAATTGATTTTCTTTCAATTGCTGAATGACTTTGTCCTGTTTTTCATCTGTTTTACGTTGTTGTTCAATTAGCGGTTCTCTCAGAGTTTTAAAATAATCACTCATCACAACATCGCGAACCTGTTCTTTATTTTTAACCTCATTCTTTACTTTGGTAACTGCTTTAGCAATTTTAAAACCTTCAAATTCTAAATCTGCATATTTTTTGATCTTATCGATATCCATAATTTATAATTTACATATAAGTTATTTAATTTATCTGTAAAATAAACATTTAAGTTATTTTTTAAATATCTGTAAAATAATCATTTAAGTTTAAATGTTTATTAAATAAAATGAAAATACCGAATTATGATGTGATAAAAAGTAACGATAATAATCGTTCGTTAAATGATTTTCTTAATGAAGATTTCCGTATGTTGATAACTGGCCAAACTCGATGTGGAAAAACAAACACCTTAATGCATATTCTTAGAAAGCCGCTCATTTATTATGATAAGATTTATCTATACTCACCAAATCAACATCAGGATAAAATTCAAGACTTGCAGAAATTAATGGAAAAAGCCAGTCAAAGAGTTGGATATGATATTTTAGAACTTTACGGAGAAGATGATATTATGGATACATATTTATACCCGATTGATAATAGAAAAGTAGTGGTTTTTGACGATCTTATTAATGCTCCCCAAGCAGTTCAAAACAAAATCGCCAATCATTATACCGATGGTCGACATCATAAAATTTCCCCGATCTATCTATCCCAGTCTTACTATGATGTTCCTCAGAAACTCCGACAGAACTGTTCCCACATGATTTTGTATCCACCAACGACTAAAAAACATTTAAATCTGATTGCGCAAGAAAATCTAATAGATCCGGTTCTTTTTGATAAACTTGGTCCATATGAATTCTTATTTTTAGACAAAGAAAAGAAAAGTGTTGCTAAGAACTTTGATGAGAGTTTTTAAAAATTATATGAGATAAGATTAGAGTATGGGTATTTTTAATAATATCAGAAGATACAGTAATTTCGATATATCGGAATATATAAAAAATTTTAATCAACAAGTACAAGCGAATACCGGTTTGAAATTAGATGTGAATAACAATTACGATATTCAACAAAAACGTCTTGTAAATGTTGGTAAAGGAGTGGAAAATGATGATGCGATAACAAAACATCAGATGGACTTACAGATATCAACAAAACCAGATCGGACAGATGTTATTCTTGTTGACGGTTCGACTCATATGACCGGTGATTTAGATCTTCGAGGAAATAGGTTGATTTTTCCCAGTGAGATCGATATGAACAGAAAACTAATCACAAATATGGATACGAACGAAGATGATGATCTATGCGCTGTCAATATGGTAACTCTGAAAAAATTTCATCCTAACGCTCCTGAACCAACGCATGAGGTCGTGAAAAATATCGATCTGAAAGAACTGTATAATGTTGTTCAATCGAAACAACAGACTTATGCTTTGCTAGGAGCAAATTATAACAATCTTGTCTCTTACAACGATGTTAGGAATATTTTCTTATCTCGCAAAGAGACGTTTCCGATGGAGACAAGTTTAGATATGGGAAACAATACGGTTTACAATGTAAAGGACCCAACGGTTGCCGATCAAGGGGCTAATAAAAGATATGTAGACACCGAAACAACCAAAAAGCTTTCTTTGACAGGCGGTTCAATGACCGGTATTTTGGACATGAACAATATACACATCAACAATATAGCAACACCGACTCTTAATCATCAGGCTACACCAAAATCTTACGTCGATAGAGAACTTAGACTCAGGATAGGGGGTGTGGTAGTTCATACGAATGAGGTAGAAGCGAAGCTTAAAAAATATATCGATGAATCGCATATTAGTACTTCGGGAGCGCTTTCGCTGAAAGATGAGTTCCGGTACATAATGGAAAATGTTGATGAAAGCTCTTCCGAGCATGATATAACCGTTACTGGTATAGTCGATCTGTTGGACTCACCGCATACGTTAAACAAAAAAGTTTACAGTCTCTTATTACACAAACATCTATTAAATAGCTACGCATCAAGAATCGGATTTAATATGTATAAATTACCAGATGGAGAATATACCGTCTGTATCGAATTTATTCCACCTACGATTAGCGGTGTCAGCGTTGATGTTCAATCGGCTTCTATAAATATAAATAAACAATCGACGAAAAAATTTTCTAATTACAGTAGAAGTATTATCAATCTGCATAAGTGGAAGATCTCACCACCGGAATATATTAGGGTCGATTTAAAATGTAGCGGCTCACCAACATCAGCTTCGCAAGCTCAAGCTTACCTTATAATTTACGGAATAAAAGGGAATCATTCAGATGTTCCATCGAATGTTTACGATTCTCCTTATATTTTTGAGAATCGTAAAATGGTTATGCAGACAGATTTAGATATGAACAATCACACAATTCTCAATTCACCATCACTACCTAGTGGTGGAGGTAGCGGTGGTGTTTTTCAGATTAACGGTGTTTACAATAGAACTGCGAATCAGTCCTATACTCTATTTTTAGGAGAGGTATATGTTATGGTTCCGGTTAAGAGTAAAATCGTAAAATGTTGTGTTAACATTCTCGATACGGTCGAAACGTATCCTCATATCACTGTGTTGATAAACAATGTAATAGGAAGGGGAATGGGTGGTAAGAAACAGGTCTGTCACCTATCCAACGATGTAGTTCTAGAAGAGTCTGAACAGTTTAGTGTGAGAATACAAAGTTTACAAGGAACTGTCAATAAATGTTTGGTAAGTCTGTGGCTTGAGACGATATGAAAAAAGGATTAAAGAAAATATTGTGTTATATAAAAAGACAATGGATAGAAAACGGTTACTTCGTGTTCCAACCGAGTATCTTGAATCATTATCATTGAACGATCTAATGTTAATTTTGGAAGAATATGGTGAGGATCCAAAAGAGATCTTGATCGATTACATTGAAATTCACCGTCGTTGTTACGGGAAACCTGTTGAATTTTACATTTCATCTGAATCTGAAGATGAATCTGAAAGATGAAGTCGGTCAAATTTAAATTTATTATACGTTTCGTATAATAAATTAGATGATCTTTCACACACTTGTGTGTTCAAACGCTTCTACAACCTCTCTTGTGATTTCTCGACATTCTTGTAACCATTGAGGAGATAAGATATGTTCGTTTATAAAAGAGACAAGGATGAAAGCGATTGCGATCATTTTTTAAAATTATATTATTATTCTTTATAAAATGAGATACGATCTTTTTGCATTCAATCACATCGATACATCGATTGATGAGACAAAATTAACGGTGATCAAATCCCTTTACAGTTTTTATCACAAGAAATGGTGGTGTTATAAAAAAACTTTTAGACATCTCAAACGGATGAATCTCTTGTGTAAACTGTCTTCATCCTCTCTTATCGCAGGCGGTACAATTGCCGGCGGAATTACGTTGAACCCTGTTATTTTAGGTGTCATTTCCGGTGCAGGTTTGTTGGTCAAAACATTTACCGATTATAAAAATTATAACCGACGGATCGAGATGAGTAAATTTGCATTTACGACATACCAGAAAGTTTTGGTTGACTTACGTTCTTGTCTGCGAGGAAAACAGTTCGATCACGAATCGTTTGTTAACGATATGAGGTTGATCGATGAGATAATCATCGATTTATGCCCGGTATATTCATCTCGAATCGAAGATCGATATGATAAAAAATTCAAATGAAGATAAAGATTTGGTATTAAATAAATAAAATGGATGATGGATGGGAAAGGCCGTTGATTAATCGAACAGATTATACCTTCAAAGAATTACGCCATTTAGCAAAAGAGAAGAAAATTACTGGTTGGTATCTAATGAGGAAAGGTAAACTCATCGATGCTTTGACTGAATTAGATATATATGAACCTCTAGTGAAGGTTATTAAGAATGTTTCGTAAGTATCAAAAATGGTATTAAAAATATAAAGTTTCTTATAAAAACAAATGGAAAAGTCTGTGAAAGAGTTGAAAGCTGAAGCAAAAAAGCAGAAAATTAAAGGTTGGTATCTAATGAGGAAAACTGAACTCATTGATGCTTTACAAGCTGTAGAATTGAAAGAACCTGTGAAATTACCAAAACGTAAAGAAAAACATTGTGAACATGGTAAAAATAAATACGATTGTAAGGAGTGTTCAGGATCAAGAATCTGTGAACACGGTAAACGACGGTATTTTTGTAAAGATTGTGGTGGAAGTGGAATCTGCATTCATGGAAATAACAAGTACTATTGTAAGGAGTGTAAGGGAAAACAGTTTTGTGAACACAATCGTGTGAAATATTATTGTAAAGAATGTGGCGGAAATGGAATTTGTCAACATGGAAAAGATAAACGATGCTGTAAGGATTGTAAGTAGAAATGTAGCTTTTCATTTCTTTTTTCTAGAAATGAAAAATGGTCTTAAGAAAATAAATATGTAATAATAACAACATGCAACTGTCAATTCTCTCAGATGTTCGCAATGAAGATATTATTTTCAGCAAACCGATAAAAAACGACCTTTACAATTATCAAAGGATTAAAATACAAATCGATTACGGTGATAATAAAAAAGGTCCTTTAGTCATTGAAACACCGTTTCTTTTCAGTTTTGGTGTAACCGAAAGAAGAAGTAAAGAAGACGCAAGTCGTGAGCTACTTGGTTATTCTATTCCGGTTTGTTTATGGTCCAAAGACGATGAACCGACACCGGACGAAGAAGAGTTTTATTTTTCTTTGGAAAATTTTGAAGAACTTTGTCGTAAGCACTTGGAAGAGACTTTTGATCCAGAAATTGCTGGCGAATTAAATAATATTTTGTATTGCAAGAGCAGTGATATAGGAAATAATCCACCGATATTGTATGCCAAACTCAATTATTCGGAAAAGTCGAATAAATTCTTAACGCTATTCAAAGCGAAAGGAAACAAAAATGTTGATCCGCTCGACTATCTTAATTCATATTGTCATGTCAAAATGGCTCTGTTAATTGATAGTATTTATATTGGTGAAAAAGCTGTTTCAATTCAAGTAAAGGTTCATGAGGTATATTTCAAACCGTTACCTCAACGAGAATCGTTATTAATGATACCTGAAGAAAGCGAAGATGATGAAGATTGATGATCTGTTTATTTTTTCAAACAATGAGTATCGATTAAAATATAGTATGGAGTGACGACATCACTAAATTATAATGATGGGTTTCATTGTTTTTTTCGTAAAATAATATAAAGTCTTGTTAAGGAATTTCGAGTTATCGCTTGTTCGTTTACGGTTGTTATACGTTTCTTTTCCCCTTCGATGATCTGTTTCATCGTTGTATGATTAATATATTGACTATTTTCGTGATTCAGTCTGAAACCTTTTACCTTACATACGGATATTGAATCGATAAAACACACTAAATCTTGAAAAGTACCAAGAGTGAATAATTATAGATGATTCGTCTATAATTATACGATGAACGTTAAATTAACGATAAAACACACTGAAAATGGGAAAGTGCCCCAGCGTATATTACAATCAAAAAATTAACGACAAAACACTATAATGTTAACGGTGTCGCTGACATTATAGTGTTTTGTCGTTAAAATGACATAGTGCCCCAGAGTCCCTGCTATAACTACTCGCTTGGTTCGGCAACTGTAAGTCAGCAACTCAGTAGACACCACCACCTTGTTTTTCTAACCAGAGTTTCTCAATAAGAACCTCTCTTATGAGGCAGGCCCTAGTATCCGTATCGGGAATCTTGTCACAAGCTCTCATTTGAAGAAATTCTCTTATCGTAGCTCTGTCACGCCTATTTCCGGTTTTGTGGTCGATTGCCACATCCATTTTCCTCGTCATCGTATCCCCTTTTTCAAAGCAAATATTATGTAAACAGCACAAGCAAGGTCTGCTTACTTCGTATTCTCCTGGCTACACTCACATCTCCTAAGCAGAACCCGCCACCTTCCCTTAAGTTGCCCAAAGAGCACCCTCCGTCACTATTCTGGCTCGGCTCAACCGGTAGTTGTAATATCTTTGTTGTAGTGTAGGGTTAGCGTTCGTGCATGGCTTCATCAACCACGGTTGCAAAGGAAATGCTGCATCGCCAAACAAATGTATACTTGGAATCAACCATACCATTAACACCACTGAAAAGAAATTTTTAAGTTATGGTATTCTTTGCCACGCCTCCTCCATATCTACGAATTCTTCTTCTGATTGCGGCATGTGTTTTGTGACAGCATCTTCCCATAAACACTCCACGATTGTGGTTGTCACCTCATTGACAATGTATCCGACTGTCCGCTCTGCGATTCCTGCCGTCTCTGCTATAGTAGTCGCCTCTTGCAAGTCGATACAAACAAATTGCTAATCGGGCTTCCGGGGAGATAGGCTCTTCAGTGATGGTGTCTTTTTCAATTGCATTACGAATGCGACCCAGTAGAAACATAAATGTAGATCTAGATACCCTGAAAGTCTCTTTAAACCGTTTCTCGCTGTAAGTGGACCATACGTTGGAAAACCAACCAAAATTGCTCTGGAAGCGGCGGCAAGACCGCTGCTCCATTGTTGTTCGCTAACAAAAGCACGGTCAAGCATGCTACTTGAAGCAATAGCTGTCGTCTCTGATACACTGTTCTCAGAGCTGTATGTAATGCGAGTCTTTTCTTTCTATTTTTCGCAATTAAATATCAAAGAAAGGCCCGACGAGCATTGTATTTCGGCACATCGAGTGAATAGCACGGGGACACATGCTTATTCCCGTATTTTAATGAAGTGCAACTTGTGAAATGGGATCGACGCAGGTTCGACGTTTGCTACCACGCTGGAATTAAGTCGACTCTTTGTCCAACCTATTTTTAATAAATTCGACGCGACTTAGGCCTACGGCAAACGTCGAACTTTACATGTGCCGAATCTAATGCAAATAAGTAAAATCTTTTGTTCTTGCTCATTTGAATTAGATTCGGCACATGTTAAGTTCGACGTTTGCCCTAGGCCTTAGAATCTATCACGTTTGCCCCAGGCCTTAGTTAACAAGAGGCTACAAGCAGCCTATACTCATGCGCATGCGTAAGAGAGTTTTATGATATACTTTAAACAAGATAAGATGTCCAACATAGAGAAGAGTTACTCCTTTCATTCAGCCATCGTTCCTGCAAACCACGTTGTTTAATATTGAATATTTTGTAAATGAAGGCTGTACCACAATGAAGCCAGTGATTCTCCTGAGTCTTATATATACCTAACATACATTAGTAATGTAACAAGTACATAAGAAGCAAAGAACCGCGAACGAAAATGCTGCTGGTGTACGCAGGATCTGTAACAGATTTAGTCAGCCAAAAATAGACAGTAATGTAAGTAGGGTTGTAGGAGACGCTGTCGTGACACTTCAGTAACGCTGTTTTACCGGAGGTGGGAGTAGCCGGAAGTCACTAAACAGGAAGTGTAAATCGCAAAGCTATGAACCGGAAGTGCACAATTTAAAATATGCGTGCATAAATTTGCATGCAAAATCGTGACACAAAAACTAAAAAGAAAAAGAAAAAAAGAAAAAGGAAGGGCATTTTTAACTCATTGCGCATGAGTAACTAGCTGTATGAGGCTCTTGTTAAATACAATGTACTTTGATAGTAAACCAGATGAAAATCCAGACCCTTAAAGCCCGCTTTCACTACTCGTAGAGTTCTTGTTTCGTTTATTATGTAAACGACACCAATTGGCCACTCCGAAATATACCATAATTACATGTAGGAACGCTAGGACGTAGCATTATGTGTTCGCATACAAATGTGCACCGCATGCAAATTGCCACGAAGTTGAAGCACAGCACGTGCAGTTGGTGCTGAAACAAAAGAAATTGGAAAAATGAGGCTTGCATCAAGCACCACCCAAATCTTTAGTTCTATTCTCTTTCACTACGTTCAGCCGAATAGAATACATGTCTATGACATGCTCAAGGAAAACAAATTGTATAGGGAGAGGCCGACCAGCCGTACAAGCTTTATTTGATTTCATATAATTTTTCATTTTACAGTAAGTAGTATACACACTGCGCAAAACAATAACACTATAATTTACTATACAACACTTATTAAGACACAAAGCACACGAGGCTCTACATCTATTACTGGCAAATATAGTAGCTAAAGCGACTACACGCCGGACGCGAAAAACCGGACAATGCCCGGAAACATGTTCTCCAACCCAAGTGCGTGTAGTCAAATAACTTCCCTGAAGGTTAAGGAAGAGCTACATAAAAGTATAAGATAATTGATTGATTGCTTGAAAATATAATGGTAGCGGGGAGCGGGTGGGAAGTGAGCTTGTAACTGGTGGCGTCAATGAATGAACCTCGTGGAAACGAGCAATATATCTAACTCCAATTCCAATTTTAAAGAGTACCAGCAGTAATCAGAGATTATGGAGACGCGTTCGAAGGAATTTCCGGCGGAAATGAGCCCCTGAAAAAAGCAATAGGGGTGGCCATTTGGAAGACCGGACACCAAAAAATCTCAAATTTTTCTGCATGTGAGGCACAGGGCAAACAACACGAAATTAGGATTGCGTTCTTCGAACGCGATTATGGTATTTTTAATAGTTTCTGGAGTAGGCAATTACGAAGTTACAAGAAGCAATTTTCCAAAGATTTCCTATGATGTTTAAAAATAGGTTTCCTTTGGGGAACATGTGTCTACTGCATTCTACTAAATTTTTCCACGTATAATTGATTCAACATTTCTTCTTTAAATTTGGGATCTACCCGATGAAGGCCAACTCTACTAGGTAGGGTACCAATGATCTTTTTCGGCCAATTTTTGATCAATTTGTCGTCTTAAAATTACAAAATGTTTGAAGTTCAGAGGCTTTTAAGGGACACTGTCCCGGCTGATTTTTCGTGTTTTCATGAAGAAAAATCGCAAAAAGTGATGAAAGCAAAGAATTATTAATCAAACAGACAAAATAACACCTAAAAAAGTCAAAATTCCACAAATTGATGATATGTAATCCACTTCCATCCCTTGCAATCCTGCACTTTATCTCCAAACTACTGCTTCTGTTTTACTCTATAGAATTTCTTATCCAATTAAGTTGCATGATTTGTGGCATTTAGCGATATAATAAGGTAAGCGTAAGTTTGTTATTTCGGCTTTTACAGAATTTAGTCTGTAGAAAAGTGTGGAAAAGGATGCGTGATTCAAGTCTCGTGCTATTCAACCTTTAGCGAATTTGACATACAGCTATTTCAATTAACGTTGTCGGATGAAAAAGGCGAAAAGCCAAGACTGCAAGGTTGTATGGGATTTTTATTCAATGGCTTTTAACTCTAACCTATACTACCTTGCGGTCTTGGCTTGAAGCTTTCATCCGACAAAGTTTATTGAAATAGCTGTATGCGATCTCTTTTTTGGTCATTGTATCATTGATACAGCTGTCATTTTGATGTTCTGGTTTTGTTAAAAACTTCCTGTTTACAAACTTCCGGTTAACAAAAAAGTCAACAAAGTTCCGGTTAAAGGGAGGGTTTCACGGTTCGGCGCATGTGCAAACTATGACGTAACCCATTTAATTTCATTGTTTAGACCAATCGGAAGCGAGTAGATAAACATGGCGGGAAATTTGCCCGTGAAAATGTAGCGGTCATTCAGCTGATTGAATGGATGATTATCCATACCCATGTGCGCCATGAAAGCCACCAGAGCGTAGAAAAAAACCTTTCGGGTCAAAGGTTTTATTCAGCGTTGACTTTGTTGGTGTAATCCGTTGAAATTTTCTGTGAATTTTGGTCATCCTGCGCTTTGTTTGGACTAATTATAGTATGTGATTATGGAAGTAAATGTGAGTGTTTTTTTAACCGATAAAATTGGTAAGAAAGCGAATAAAGCCGATTTTCATCCGTGCTCAAGCGCCGAACCGTGAAACCATCTTTAACATAAAAAAGACTGACACTGTCGATAGCATAGTTTCTACACGCACATGCGCAATAGACACAGTCTACAATAAAAAAAGATCTTCAAAAAATCATAAAAAGTTCTTTAAGGCCCGGTTCAAACGTCGAACTTCGCATGTGCCGAACCTAATGCAAATGAGCAAAATCTATTGTTCTTGCTAATTTGCATTAGGTTCGGCACATGTGAAGTTCGACGTTTGAACTGGGCCTAATTCACATCTTACGACATGATTTTTGAAACTTTAACTAAAACAGACTTGACTTAACATAAACAAATAGGCTTTATATAAACAACAGTTTGTTTCGATCGATGAAATAGCGCTAGCAGCAATATTCCATGTCAGAATTGCTCACCGATCAAATTCTCTCTTCTCATTCTTCGGGGCGTCATTTTATCAAAGAAACCGTGAGTCCTGAAGCAACCAGTTCAGAAGTCATACGCTCATTTGTCTACTCTCTATCTTGAAAAACACAAACCGTTCAAAAATGAGAACTTCCTAGAAACATAAAAGCGCAGTTACTGCCTTAGTGTGAACCCACCATGCTTTTTTTATCGTCGAAATCTAGCGATGTATGTAGCAAGTTCATTTTATAAAACCAAACAGGCACATTGCCAGGCCCGGTTTAACAAGACCTCTACGAGTAGTGGATTTTCATCCGGTTTACTATCAAAATATCTAACAAGAGCCTTTATACAAACAGTGTGTTACTGTTAGCTAACTAAGATAAGAAATTGGTTCCACAAATATCCCGAAATATTCCATCAAATTGCAATTGATCAAAATCGATCTAACAAAATCACCGGAATACTTTCTCACATTCTGCATGTACATAGGAAAAGGCAGAAACTCCAAAAAGCTTCGAACTAATTTACGTTGCTCTATCCAGTGTAGAAAATCTCTCCTCTGCAGAGGCTTTCTTTCGTGCTGCCTTGAATGTAGAAACGTTTCATAATTACGGAATTCAATTAGCCAATAACACAAAACAATAATCACAATATAGTCTGCCACCACGAACTAAATGGTAAGCAAATGGTTCGGTTAACACAATGACAGCTTACTGAAGTCTGAAGAAGTGAATTTGTTCTCAAAAATACTAGACGTTATTGATCTACAGGAGAAACTTTATCTTTTAGGAAGGTCGTTTAGTGCGAAAATTATTTGCCAATGCATTTTCCAAAATGCATGCTTGCCGTTTAGTGTGCCGTGAATTAAGATATCAAAACAAACAACATTAAATATCTACAATTTATCTACAGTGATACAACTCTCTCTATCATGAAAGCACCTAAAAGTAGACCTTTCTGGAAACATTTGCGTTACCCAAAATCTCTCCTTTCGAGTATAAAGCAAGAGTGGGGGCTTCTAGTGTGGTGGGTAGCTTAGGCAATTTTCTCAGCGTGAATTTTTTTTGTAACTAAATGTTGTGCACGAATTTTCTTTTACTAGTTTGCAATATATTTTTTTTAATTCCTTTCACTGTACACAATAGTTTTTCTTTTGCAAAAGCCATGCAGAAATTTTTTTGGCAATTGCCCACATCCGGTCCCCCTAAAACTCAACAGATATTCAACGACCCAACAAATAATGCTTATCTTCAAAATCTCGCTCATCCACGAGGCCAATTTACATCCCCGGGCTGCTCTACATTCAGCCCGGGTAATAAGTGCAAACACGGTAGCTAACATTAAGATATTGATCAGTGGTGATAAAATTAATATCAAACGAAAAATTCAACAAAGTAAAAATTTAGTGTAAAAGTACAGATTCTGATTTAAACTAATAAAATGCTGTAAACTATACTTAGCAGAAAAAATTAACTAATTTTTGTCATTCCCGACATATTTTCGCATATACTTTTAAGGGATGTGCGACGACAAAGATGTTAGCCTATCTGGTACATCTAAAAGTATTTCTTGGATTTGTCGAGGAAAGTTTGGAACATTGGAATTGAACTGTTCAGACATTAAAGCAAGCAAGACAACACAACGCGAAATTCGACCCTGTTGCGAAGCAAAGATAACAGATGGTGACAGGATAGAGACTCATCATGGAGGTATAATAAAATAATAGACCTCTTTAAATTTTGTTTGCTGCACGTGCATATGTATGCATAATTTATGAAAAGACAAAGGACAAATTCCCTTGAGAACATCACATGACCTACGTTGGGAAAACAAAACATACAAGATAAAGAGGTCTATTATCAACAGTTTAAAAGCATTTACAACCACATATCAATTAATTCACGGTTGTTTTTGGTTTTTGTTTGTTTGATGCTACCTTCCTAATTTTTCTTTCCTCTCTTTCTATCTTTTTCTCTCTTCATTCTTATTTGGTTTGTTCCTTTCTCTCTGTAAGTTGGTTTATTAATTTTGGTTGCCGCTCTATTTGTTGTATTATTTGTAAGCTTGAATGGGCGACTATAAAATGGGCGAATGATTCCGGATCGCTATCACCTGGCTGTGATTGATTGTGACTATGACGGTGACTATGCGGTGGCGGATCTAGGGGAAGGGACCCGTGGGGTACTCCCCAATCTTACTAAAAGATAAAACCTAAACATTTTCACTACACCCCCCTCCCTATTCATTCCGTTCCCTTCCCCCCCCCCTCCCCTTTCTCTTGCTATGGAGTTTGCATCAGCCACTGATCATGATGTGTTCGTGTCATCAAGAACATTGACTGGCTATGAACTTTACAAACATCATTGTAAATATTAATGGATGCAGCCGCACTTGGTGAGTTAACTGGGTTATTTTTTTAGTAACCCGGTTACAATAACCCGGTTAAAATAACTCGGTGAAAAGTGAAATAACCGAGTGTATTTTTCTGAGCGGCCGCACTTCAGAAGATTGAACTTTAAACGTGAGAGATCATGTTATCATTTGCTAGCGAGAGCTGCACAAAACAATACGATTAATGAGCGAAAACAATGCCTCTGCACGTGCATTTTCATATTGTTATTCCCTGCAAAATAACATCGTCAAATGATCAAATTAATTTCCATGGGAACCGCTAAAACGGTTAAAATTCGGTGAACGCAAAAAATACGCGGCCGCATCAGGAATTTTGTTAACCGAGTTAATTTTAATTAATTAATTGCAAATAACCCAGTTAACTTCTCTAGTGCGGCCGCAGCCAATGCATTGTAGTATTAACATACACCTTATAATATGCGCGGATATTTGACGAGTTGTGTGATATTGTGTAGCATTGCTTAGTATAATGTCCGCGAGTATTATCTCCCAAAACATCGAATAAGAGGTTTATTAGCTGCGGTCACACTAGAGCCCTTCCGCAAAGCTCCCCATGGGGAAATAGCTTGGGTTGGACTCGCTCTGGGTTTTGAACGATTTCATGTTTGCGGACACACGCAGAAAAATTGCCCAAGGGGAAGAAACACGTCCATCCACAGGGATCCCAGGCTCACAACAGGAATCCTCAACGACAAAAATGTAAGGATTTGTATGGGATTTTATCGTGAGGTTGATAAAATATCAAAATTATAAATAAACAGCCATTAAAGTGTTCATACCTTATTAAATAATGTCTATCTGTTGTTTCTTGGCGCTTTATGGCTTCTAAACGGCATTTTAGCGAGTGTTGGTATTTATGGTTTGACTTCACCTAAAAGAAGTAAAGGGAGAACTCGCATTTCACTCCAACGAAAAGCGACAAAAATTACCTTCAATCGATTCCAATCGTTCCAAAACTTCGCTCGAGTAAAGGGCGAGTCCGTTCCTTTCTATGCATCTCACATTTAGCTCCAAAACCGCAGTCATCGCCTCATAAAGACGATAAAATAATACAACCAGAAAATTCAGTGCTCTCTGGTCCTTGGATGCTTGGGCATAAAAGCGTGTTACGGGCGGGTTAAGGGCGCCCGTTGGCTTGGCTTAGCAGCCTGGCCGTTTGGTTCAAAACCCTCTCGTCGGGGAGGGACACGAGCAAACCGTTGCAAAACTGGATTCGCACGAGTACCCAGGGGACGCCTTGTCAACATTCGAGCCGCCCGCCCGTTTGTTCGAAAAGTTGGCGGGACTACTTTTTTCTTGTTTCAACTTCAAATTCCTTCTATAAAACCGAGAATAGCCGCGGTTACACGCTGTCTAAGGACTTCAGATATCTCAAGAGTTAGCCTGGACAGATATTCTCGGAAGATTTTCACTGGACACCGTGGTCCCTCTGTATCCTCTGTAGCGTACATTTTGGAGTTGAAAGAGCGGTCAGGAACAAATTCAGGTTCGCCAGTGTGGGTTTTGCTTCCACGCTCGGTAATCCACTTAACGTAATCTTTTCCGTGAGGACCGTCTTCTCGTTTACTCTTAAAGTCCCCAAACTTAACTCGGTAGTGTTCATCGCGAGCTCGCCAGCCAAAGAAGATAGTGTTGTTTAACCAGATGGTACGCGAAAAGCTTTGCCGAGAATGGTCTTCCAACTGTTTTTCTTTCCACAACTATTGGATTTCATCCTCACTCAGTCCGACGGCTTTATTTGATCTTTGACCTTTACCTGGACGACGGAGCTGGTTTCTTTTGGAAGACAAAGCTTCTCTGGCCGTAGAAAATTGTATGCTTGTCAGTATACTGTACTGTTCTCCTCGCTCACGTAAAAAAAATGGTCAATGCTTCTAAACAGTAAAGTTAGCGTGTCAGACTGAAACTCGTCTCCGTTCTTTTAAAACAAAGTGAGCTAAAATCTCGTCCAGTTCTTGTGGTTGTATCTCGTCCAGTCGTCTCGTTTCTTTTACAGATTTTTCCCATGTAAAACACGTTAAGGTCACTTGCTATCGCTATCAGTTGTCTGTCTGCATTTTGTTCACTTTCCTTAGTAGTAATAGCAGTTTGGGTTGTTTCAGTGTTTTCTGTATGTTTAGTTAGAGAGTCGGCTGCTGCAAATAGTTCGTCGTCTTAAAAGTCAAGTTGGAAGATTGTAAAAAAGTCAAACTTTGATTCGCCCAGTTCGGTCACTTTTCTCTTCGTACTCCTTTAGAAAAAAAAAAGGTCAAACCGGGATTTAAGGACGTTCGCGCGAAAATCTTCTAACATTGATTTTTTTATAAAACTTTTACAACAACTAGGTTATGAGTTACTCGTGTCAGAAATGCAAAAAAATGAGGGGTCACCGACTTCGTTTCTGAGATAAGCTATCTGAAAGGCGACCCTAATTTTGAAAAATTGGTCTCCCTTACGGGATGTGACCCAAATGTCTGTTGGTCCAAAAATATTGCAAATGAATCCCTAAAATAGAACTTTCTTTCCCAAATTTTATGCGAGTAGGTCTGTTCAGCAAATTCATGCAACTGGTGACGTTCCTTGAAGTAAATTTCATCTTTAAACGACTGCATTTGCAAACTCTGACAGCCGCAAGTTGGCAGGATTCGATGGCGCGCGGGTAGAAAAATGGAAAAAATTTAAACTTCCTACATTGATTTTTTGCTCATTTTTTCACAATATATCGAGAATTGGCAAAGAAACTTATCTATGAAAAAAAAATTGGGGGTCACCGACCTTCCAAGCGAGTTAAATCTAAACAAAGTTAACGCAACGGCTATCAGCCCTTTATGTGCTTAAATTTTTTCTCTTGCGCGCGCTCGTGCATGACGTAGCATGGCGTTGCGACATGAATTGCGTGCGCAGTAAGGATGCGCATAAACAATTAACGCGAACGTCCTTAACAGTGTAATACGCTTGCATATTTTGCGTGTTCTCCTGCCCTTATACATGTGAGGTAAAATGGCGCAACAGTGGAATAATACCTATTTTCATTGCTATGTTTGCGCCGTAATGGCCTCACGCGCTACATAAATTAGCACATTTCCCCTCCTGAGACCGTTCTAATGCCTTTGGGTATTTCGCTTAGTATTTATACGCCCTCCCGACTTGAGATCGTTCTCATTTTGCGTTCATGCCCCGAGAGGTCTCTTCAGAGGTGTCCTTTTTTGCTTTTCTCACTCGAACGTTTCCGTCGCTGAGCACTTCACCTTCATGGCCGAAGTTCCTGCAGCTTTTCCTACGGTCGTTTTAGAAGCCCCTCGCCCTGTTGTTCGCGTCGCAGCCGAAGCTCCTGCTGCCGGTGTTGCTGCTGGTGCCGCTGGCGAAAACCCCGCTCCACTCGCCGAAGAATTTTCCTGGACGTTAATCGTCTTTTAGTCTGTTTTCTAGGCGTGTGTCGCCCCCTGGTTAGCTTTCATAGCGTGTGTCGCCTTAAGTTAGTTTTTTTTTTTTAAGACGAGTGTCGTCTTTAAGTTTGTTTCTAGGCGTGTGTCGCCTTCAAGTTCAGTGTTTTTATGGCGTGTATCGCCTTCAAGTTTGTTTACTGGCGTGTGTCGCCTTCGAGTTAGCTTTCACGGCGTGTGTCGCCTTCAAGTTCAGTGTTTTTATGGCGTGTGTCGCCTTCAAGTTTGTTTACTGGTGTGTGTCGCCTTCAAGTTAGTTTTCACGGCGTGTGTCGCCTTCAAGTTCACTGTTTTTATGGCGTGTGTCGCCTTCAAGTTTGTTTATTGGCGTGTGTCGCCTTCGAGTTAGCTTTCGCGGCGTATGTCGCCTTCAAGTTCAGTGTTTTTATGGCGTGTGTCGCCTTCAAGTTTGTTTACTGGCGTGTGTCGCCTTCAAGTTAGCTTTCACGGCGTGTGTCGCCTTCAAGTTCAGTGCTTTTATGGCGTGTATCGCCTTCAAGTTAGTTTACTGGCATGTGTCGCCGTCAACTTAGCTTTCACGGCGTGTGTCGCCTTCAAGTTCAGTGTTTTTATGACGTGTGTCGCCTTCAAGTTTGTTTATTGGCGTGTGTCGCCTTCGAGTTAGCTTTCACGGCGTGTGTCGCCTTCAAGTTCAGTGTTTTTATGGCGTGTGTCGCCTTCAAGTTTGTTTTTACTGGCGTGTGTCGCCTTCAAGTTAGCTTTCACGGCGTGTGTCGCCTTCAAGTTCAGTGTTTTTATGACGTGTATCGCTTTCAAGTTTGTTTACTGGCGTGTGTCGCCGTCAACTTAGCTTTCACGGCGTGTGTCGCCTTCAAGTTCAGTGTTTTTATGACGTGTGTCGCCTTCAAGTTTGTTTATTGGCGTGTGTCGCCTTCGAGTTAGCTTTCACGGCGTGTGTCGCCTTCAAATTCAGTGTTTTTATGGCGTGTGTCGCCTTCAAGTTAGCTTTCACGGCGTGTGTCGCCTTCAAGTTCAGTGTTTTTATGGCGTGTATCGCTTTCAAGTTTGTTTACTGGCGTGTGTCGCCTTCAACTTAGCTTTCACGGCGTGTGTCGCCTTCAAGTTCAGTGTTTTTATGGCGTGTGTCGCCTTCGAGTTAGCTTTCACGGCGTGTGTCGCCTTCAAGTTCAGTGTTTTTATGGCGTGTGTCGCCTTCAAGTTTGTTTACTGACGTGTGTCGCCTTCAAGTTAGCTTTCACGGCGTGTGTCGCCTTCAAGTTCAGTGTTTTTATGGCGTGTGTCGCCTTCAAGTTTGTTTACTGACGTGTGTCGCCTTCAAGTTTGTTTACTGACGTGTGTCGCCTTCAAGTTAGCTTTCACGGCGTGTGTCGCCTTCAAGTTCAGTGTTTTTATGGCGTGTGTCGCCTTCAAGTTTGTTTTTACTGGCGTGTGTCGCCTTCGAGTTAGCTTTCACGGCGTGTGTCGCCTTCAAGTTCAGTGTTTTTATGGCGTGTGTCGCCTTCAAGTTTGTTTTTACTGGCGTGTGTCGCCTTTAAGTTAGCTTTCACGGCGTGTGTCGCCTTCAAGTTCAGTGTTTTTATGGCGTGTGTCGCCTTCAAGTTTGTTTACTGACGTGTGTCGCCTTCAAGTTTGTTTACTGACGTGTGTCGCCTTCAAATTAGCTTTCACGGCGTGTGTCGCCTTCAAGTTCAGTGTTTTTATGACGTGTGTCGCCTTCAAGTTTGTTTTTACTGGCGTGTGTCGCCTTTAAGTTAGCTTTCACGGCGTGTGTCGCCTTCAAGTTCAGTGTTTTTATGGCGTTTATCGCCTTCAAATTTGTTTACTGGCGCGTGTCGCCTTCAACTTAGCTTTCACGGCGTGTGTCGCCTTCAAGTTACGGTGTTTTTTATGGCGTGTGTCGCCTTCAAGTTTGTTTATTGGCGTGTGTCGCCTTCAAGTTAGCTTTCACGGCGTGTGTCGCCTTCAAGTTCACTGTTTTTATGGCGTGTGTCGCCTTCAAGTTTGTTTACTGGCGTATGTCGCCTTCATGTTAGCTTTCACGGCGTGTGTCGCCTTCAAGTTTGTTTACTGGCGTGTGTCGCCTTCGAGTTAGCTTTCACGGCGTGTGTCGCCTTCAAGTTCAGTGTTTTTATGGCGTATGTCGCCTTCAAGTTTGTTTACTGGCGTCGTGTGTCGCCTTCAACTTAGCTTTCACGGCGTGTGTCGCCTTCAAGTTCACTGTTTTTATGGCGTGTGTCGCCTTCAAGTTTGTTTACTGGCGTGTGTCGCCTTCAAGTTAGCTTTCACGGCGTGTGTCGCCTACCAGTTCAGTGTTTTTTATGGCGTGTCACCTTCAAGTTTGTTTAATGGCGTGCGTCGCCTACAAGTCAGTTCAGTGTTTTTATGCCGTGTGGCGTCTTCAAGTCTGTTTAATGGCGTGTGTCGCCTAAAGATAGTTCTCTTGGCGTATGTCATCTACAAATTTGTTCTCATTGCGTTTGTCGCCTTCAAGCTACCTAGTTTTTGTGGCGTGGTATCGCCTTTTAGTTTGTTTTCACGGCGTGTGTCGCCTTCAAGCTTTTCGCTTGTGTTGTCTTTCAAGTCAATTTTCAAGCGTATGTCGCCTTTCAAGTAAGCCCGTGGCGTGTGTTACCTAGTTTGTTTTCATAGCGAATGCCTATTCTGTGTGTCTTGCTTTCGGTTGCCTTTTGATGTCGTGCGTCTACCTTCAACTCAGTTTTCGTAATGTGCCGCCTTTTGTGATTGTTTGTGTGATTTTTTCTTGCCGCGTCCCCAAGGACGCATCGCTTGTCAAGCTAGGTGTTTCGGCGTCACTGTTTATTGCAAATCAGACTTATTTTGCATCTCACCTACGTTTCGCAATTTTCGGATCGCGCCGCCTTTAGCCGACTTAGCGATTTGTCTTCGTATGTCTCATTTTGCGGTTATGTTCATGGCGCAAGATTTTCCTTTCGCTGTACGTTTAACTTTCGGCCGTTTGTTATTGTTTGTATTACATTTCTCGCAATGTATTGAACCCTTTAGAAAATTTTGTTTAGTTTCACGACCTGTTGTTTGTTGTCTAGAACACTCGTTTACATTCTTTCTGTTATATTTTTCTCGCACGTTACACGCTGTTGGGCCTTGTCACATGTCATCGTGGCTAGCACGTAATTCTCTTAGTTTATAAATTTTTTAAATTTTCGTGCTGTTCGTTGTCGAGTAAATCTCTGTGCAAGTAAAAGACTCTATTTTCTTTATAATAGTCGCTGATTTCTTAGGTCTTCTTAGCTGCCTTGACTGTTATTATTTGCGTCCGCCGCAGCCAACCTGCTTTAATTGTCGCCAGAGGGGCCAAATTGCTCGATTTTGTCCGAAATATTATACTCCTGCAGTGTTTCTATTTTTTTGCAATAGATATTTATGTTCTCGGCTGCAATCCATCGTCCCTTTTGTTTTGGGTTTTTCGCTATTAGGATACTTCTGCTACCAATTTGGTCGATCTGGGACGGGTCTTCTAAACAATACCCGATACTCTGTCTACGACAGGGTCCCTGGATCGGCCTGGTTGGTGGCTCCCCCTTTTCAGACTTATTTGTTTTCGTTTCACCTTGCTCGCTCTAGGCGTCCCCACAGCCGTTCTATCTCGTGTTGAGAAATGCTCAAGAATCTGTTATATCTTCTCCTATTTGGTGCAATTGGAAAGGGGAGCCCTCCGACTGGGCCGGTCCACTCCCGTCCATCCCGATGGTGGCTCCCGGGAAGGTTCACGCTTCACCAGACATTCTGCGGTTTAGTGACCCCTTGTTTTTCTTTCCGGATTTTATCCATCGCAACATTCCAATGTGGTCTACGCTTCTTCATAATTCCCCCAACCGTTCAGCATTTCTTCGGTACTCGGAGTTTGGCGTGGATGTGAGGATTTAAGGGTTCTTTCCAAGGTCAAGCTTATAGCTGGCCGCAGGTACGGTTGATAGCACGATTGGAAAGTTGCGCTCTATCTTCAATTCCGTTGGACGATCAGGCGATTGGTGGGGACTACCCCGGTAACCCTGCAGCTCATCCGTCTGTAAAAGAATACCTGGCCTCAATTTCCGAGGAACAGGCAAAGGCAAGGGTCTCTACTCGTCAGGCCGTGCCACTTTTCTTCTACAAATTTATTAGACTGTGTTCTTATCTTCGTAACCGAGCATTTTTACCATCTATATCCCCGCTGGAAAGGTACATCGTCAGTCGTGATATAGCTTTCTTCTGTCTAGATTTCTACTCCAGTGACAGAGCTTCTGATCCTGGTCGGATTTATATTAAGGAGGTTCTGCTACTCCCTGATAAGCAAGGTTTGTTGTTTCACCACAAGTGTGGTAAAACACTTCGCGGAAAATACTCTAGTATTTTCGCCATTAAACTGTGTCCCCTTGACAGTATAGTCTCCCCCGTCGTAAATCTCACCACGCACGTCAAGTTGGCTGACCTTATGAACGTCAATCTTCGAGAAGGCTTTCTGTTCCACGCTAACGTACCGAAGGGCGACGTATCCTCCAAACCTTTCGTCGGCTCAACTGTGGCTAACCGTCTGCGCCTCTATCTGTCGGCTCTTAATGTTGCTGAGGGCGAGACTATGCACAGCTCTAGGAGTGGTTATTCTATAACCCTGTCCCTTCTTGGTGCGTCAGACGACCAGGTATCTAGACGTGTTGGTTGGAAAAGCATTCAAACCGCACAATATTACTCTCAGGTTCCGAAAGTCACGGATCTGTCTCTTCCGGCTTCTCTTCTCGCTCAAGGATCGGTCAAAGGGAAGAATAACGTTTGTCATGCAGAATCGCTGGGGGCTGAGTTCCGTGCCCGTAATAATCTCAAGGGATTATCTCTCGCGTTTCCTTGATGTACTGACAATAAAACCTCACCTTTTCAGAGTTGAGCGTCTGAGATTGGGAGGAATATGGGTTTGTTTTCGGGGTATGTTCGCCTATCAGCGGCAATTTGTGCTTGGGTATGAAATTATTTTCGCCCCATGTCTTAGTACCCTCGCGTGTGCCATAGAGGTGCAGCATGACAATGAAAATTATTCTACTATTTTCATTGCTATGTTTGCGCCGTAATGGCCTCACGCGCTACATAAATTAGCACATTTCCCCTCCTGAGACCGTTCTAATGCCTTTGGGTATTTCGCTTAGTATTTATACGCCCTCCCGACTTGAGATCGTTCTCATTTTGCGTTCATGCCCCGAGAGGTCTCTTCAGAGGTGTCCTTTTTTGCCCCTCCCTCCTCCCCTCAGCGACGGAAACCTCCGCATGCTGCACTTCTTCGCATGCGCGGAAATTATTTTCGCCCCATGTCTTAGTACCCTCGCGTGTGCCATAGAGGTGCAGCATGACAATGAAAATTATTCTACTATCAATATAGATACTTATTCATTAATTGAGGACAGGCGAGTATAAATAAAGAGTATTGTATTGTATTGCATTGCATTGCATTACATTGCAGTGCACTGCACTGCACTGCACTGTACTGTACTGTACTGTACTGTATTGTATTGTATTGTATTGTATTGTACACTTTGCGATTCCTTTCGTCAACCTCCCTTTACAAAATTAATCTAACGAGATAAAGAACATCTCACTTAGAAATACATCTTTTTCTTATTGGTTTGTTTTCTCTTCCTCAAGTGAACTGTGTAGAAGATGTGGAAAATAACCGATGGTGGCAATGTCACTGGAGCACTGTCTTTCTTCGAATTTTTCACAACAAAGCCGTATTATTATACAGACATTGCAACGGAACAGCTGATGCTTACACTGAAGTTTGTGAGTGTATTTAAATAACTTAATTATAGCACGTATTCCAAATCGTCTTTTTCAAAAAAAAAAAACGAAGTGCCACCGCACGCCTACAAATTGCAAAATGCAAAGTATATACAGTTACTACACATGATCAGGTAGAATTTTTTTCTATTTTGGATGACTTTAAGGTGACTCGATCCAGTTTTTTAGGAGGATACCATCCTACTTTGAAGCTCTCTGGTATCCCCACCTTTACTTTTATCGTAAGTCTAACACATAGAATGGATAACATATAGATCAATCTACAATATAATATAAAATATTTGGCGATCGGAGTAAATGTCACGTGGTTATAATGCCACGCCCCTTTGAGTTCTGAGTCGAAAATCTGCTGTTACCGGCATTTTTTCGTGAAAATCTCTCGGCTACACATAGTGCGCATTAGTGTCTTGCGCTGAGCAGAGTTTCACAAACATCGCAAAGACCCAATTCGAGAAATTCAGTGGTTTCCAAATTAAGGTCATTATTTATGCCAAAAATGATAAGCAAACATTACACGATTATATCTAATAAACTATGAGACTTATCCCTTTATTTTGGGGATCGTTATAACAGATGAGTCCTTGCAATTCAGCAAAAAGCTGATTTCGAGCAAAGGAAACATTTCGAAATTATAGTTTTAGCTATTTGTTGACGTTTGTCAGCGTTTAAGAGTCCTTCTCACGAAAAAATGACCACGCTTGACTGACTTCCGAATGCTCACAAAGATATGGTAAGTCAGCCAAGCGTGGTCATTGCACGCGTGCTGAACAAGAATGCTGTATAATGACAGACTAGAAACAATAGACAACTCCCAGAGCACAAACTCAGCCAAAACGCTAAAAAACTTCTATTCAAAGTCATTTGAATATACTTTATTATGCATGCAAGCCAGTAGTCTCGTGGAAATGGATATGGAATCCCCTCGGGGCGCTCTCATTGGTGTGGCGGGTATATATTAACCGCTCCCTGCTTAATTTGGCATCTTTTGGCGGAAAACCACGCAGTGGAAAGCTCGCTTTGTTTGTTGTTTGCACCAACTCCGAACACAGATCACGGCCGACCAAGACATCGCGGTTCCGCTACCAGGCAATTTTCTCAGGCCATTCCAAGAGAACAACGCACCGGCTCCAGCCCAGCAAGGCGCTGTCGAGGTTTGTTGTTTTTCTCTTGGTGTTATTTAGCGTATTTCAATTCTTCGAGCACATTTGTTGGCATCTCGTCCGTCGCCCTGCGCGTCTAGAAGCAAGTTTTCTCCTCAAAGCTTTTGCTTGTGTTGCTATTTTAGTTTTCTCTTGGTCGACTTGTGGTTTGTCCTCGGTTTAGGTTCAGTCTAGCACGCGGTTCCCAAAGATTTTAGTAGTTTTACATGTTTTGCCGTCTTTGTCTCGCGCACGTGTGTTAAGATCGTCATAGGAATTCAGAATAACCGTGTTCATGTTTCTGTTTCACTTCACGGTGTCCCGTTTTGGTGGTTGGTTTTTTCATTCTGTGGGATTTTTTGACATATGTATACAGAGTTTTTTCCGTCAAGTCTCCTAGCGACTTTCGGGCGTTTATTCAAGTTTGGAAATGTGGCTCCGTGGACTTTAGGTCCGTTTATAGAAAGCATGTTCGAGTCTCTGATTGGCTCCGGGCCCCTTTTCAGAAAGGTTTCTTGTAGCTCTGTGGACTTTAGGTCCGTTAATAGAGAGCTTGTTTCGAATCTGATTGGCTTCGGGCCCTTGTCAGAGAACTTTTTGTGTAGCTCTGTGGAGTTTAGGTCCGTTTATAGAGAGCTTGTTTCAAGTCTCTGATTGGCTTCGGGCCCTTGTCAGAGTAGTTTTTGTGTAGCTCTGTGGATTTTAGGTCCGTTTATAGAGAGCTTGTTTCGAGTCTGATTGGCTTCGGGCCCTTTTCAGAGAGGTTTCGTGCAGCTCTGTGGACTTTAGGTCCGTTTATAGAGAGCTTGTTTTAAGTCTCTGATTGGCTTCGGGCCCTTGTCAGAGTAGTTTTTGTGTAGCTCTGTGGACTTTAGGTCCGTTTATAGAGAGCTTGTTTCGAGTCTCTGATCGGCTTCGGGCCCTTTTCAGAGAGGTTTTGTGCAGCTCTGTGGACTTTAGGTCCGTTTATAGAGAGCTTGTTTCGAGTCTTTGATTGGCTTCGGGCCTTTGTCAGAGAAGTTTTTGTGTAGCCTGGTAGCTCTGTGGACTTTAGGTCCGTTTATGGAGAGCTTGTTTCAAGTCTCTGATTGGCTTCGGGCTCTTGTCAGAGTAGTTTTTGTGTAGCTCTGTAGACTTTAGGTTCGTTTATAGATAGCTTGTTTCGAGTCTCTGATTGGCTTAGGGCCCTTGTCAGAGAGGTTTTGTGTAGCTCTGTGGACTTTAGGTCCGTTTATAGAGAGCTTGTTTCGAGTCTCTGATTGCCTTCAGGCCCTTTTTTTTTCAAAGAAGTTTTATGCTTTGTGGGCTTTAGGACCGCTTAAAGAGAGCTTCTTGAGTCTCTGAACGGCGGCGGGCCCCACTCTTTTGAGGAAGTGGTGGAGCTTTTTCATCGGATAATTACAGATAATTACGGATAATTATTTTTGTTGTTTGGGCGGCTTCCGTCTTTGATTTTGAAGAATCATGTGCTCCTTGAGTCCGTCTTTGGTTGTTACCCGTGCTGCTTGGCCGAGGGCTCGCCCTCCGACCGCCTCGGGAGGTGGTCTCGGATCGATCTAAGATCGATCTCATTTAGATAGATCTAAACGGTCAAGTGTATGGCCCCAAACACCAGAAAGACTCTTGGAGATGTCAAAACTGCGCAAAACTTCAAACCCCAAGGCAGCACCCTATAAAACAGAGGCGTTTCTATTGTTGCTTCTATTGCAACGGCCTAGTGTACACGCAGAATTGGTGTTTCAGGATGCAGAGAGACCTGGAGAACCCACCTGCTGTGAAGCGTCCTCCATGGGATGAATGGCGCCCTTAAACAGGGCGGGTCGTTTTAATTTTTGTCTTGGTCTGATAGGCTGCCTTGTTTTTTGCTTAGCGGGTTATTTCAGCCCAAAGCCCAATAAAGTGTTTTCGTTCGCAAGGGTGTTAGCGATGATTAACTGTAGTCCTTTTTTAAAGTTTTTTGTTTTTCCCTGTTATCTTGGTTTTCTCGATCACAATCATTCTCGGCTGGGAACAGCAATCCGCACGGACATTCCGTTTCATCGGGTGTCACGTGTATTGTCCGTTCGCGGGCGTGTTGGAGCGCTGTTTCCTGGCTGGGACTCCCTCCTTAACCCTGGGTTGCCGGTTACTCTTTTTGTTCTAATCTTTATCCTTGTCAATCCCGTTGGTTTATTTGCTATTTTATTCCTCGAAAGCGTCTCAAACACTCCAACGCTTTCAGCGTTCCAATATGGAAATGATTGCTCAGTTTTGCCCTCTAGTTGCTCAGCGAGAGCAAGAGAGCGACAGCTCCGACGGGTTAAGTTCCGCGGGAGTCCCGACCAGGAAACAGTTTTTTCCATTGAGGCATTTGCATGAAGTCCAGTGGAGAACCGTGTCCCTCTCTCCCTGACTCATTTCGCCTCTTTTTTGTCATCTGGCTCAGTGGGCGTTAGTATTTTGCCCTCCAGTCTCCTGATGTTCATCTCGTTTCTTGAGCAGTCCGTAAGTTTAATAACCCTTGATGAATGCACCAAGGTCTTAACTCCTTTCCATCGGATAAGGTTCCTGGAAATGATGGTTTACCTACAGAGCCTGACAAACGACGTTGGGGTTTTTTTTGGGGAACCTCTAGTTGAATGTTTAATAAGTCATTTGCAAAAGGGACGATAGGAAAAACCGCCTTTTTAACAACGGACTAAGCTCTCTCTCCTTTAACATGTGTGGAGTTATACGGGAGGTCCCCCTTCCCCACTGTTATTTTTGTAGTTTCAGTTAAAATACTGTCAATTGCCATTAGGATGCAAGACAATGTCAAAGGAATAAATGAACGGTCTGGAAATTAAACTGCTCCAGTTTGCTGGCGACCCTACAGCGGTTTTATCGGTTTTGGATTCCGCAAGAGGTTCATTTCTACTACTTAAACGTTTTAAATTGCCTCTGATCTAAAACATCAATGCCATGAAACGGGAAGTTGGGTGGATCGGTCCCCTTTAATTAGAACTGTGATTTGAACCACTCGGAGTTTAAAGCAGCAAAATGTGCTAAATGTTTTAGAAATCTTTGTTACATATCACGTACAGCCATTAGTTCAGAAAAAACGTCAAGCAGGGATTGGAAAAAAAAAAACAAGAATGCAAGAAGATTGTCCATTCATGGGACAATAAACATATAAAAGAAATTTTCTGCTTGCGGAAATGATATATCCTAGCTTGGTGTAAGTACCCCGCCCAAAGTTTTGGAAGAATTCATTACCTTGGTACTTAATGCGATTTTGGGGGAACCAGACAAGGGCATTCATGGGACCATGGTGCTCTTTAGTGATAGATTGTGAAACCATGATAAAACTCTAACGCTTAGCAGGTTAAAGTGCATAACCAACTAGTAGTATGGTGGCCAAACTTCAGAGAAATTGAGAATTCCGACAATCTATACGAATATATTCTTCGGTACAACGAAGGAAAACAGGATCGACAGCAAAAGTGCCTTTTGTGGACATTTCTTGGATAAGGACTTTAACTATGCAAGTGACCTGGTTTATCACATGTCAAACAGTGATGCAGTCAGAGAATCGAGACTAACAAGGTCAAACTTTCCAGTAGCATGGATAAGTCTAAGGCAATCTATTCCACAGTTGCCGTTTTTTCAGTCACTGATTTAAAATCTTAACAAAATGGGATAAGCATAGTTGGTTTGTTGCTCCTTTTCAAACTCCTTTTGGAATGAGGTAAACTTGACAGTGAGGCAGCAGTTACATTCCGAATGTACCTGCGGTCGTTGTTAGGACTTGGCTCGCGCGATCCTGCGCATGGCATTCTAAATTATCACACGCGCGGCACACGTAAATCGTTCAGTTCGCACATTTCTTCGTCGTTCGCCCATTGTATGTTGTAAGCCAGAGTCTTCAATGTCAGGTACACAACATCGCGTTTCTTTCCTTTTCTTTTCTCGCATATTGGAACAGCAAACTCGTGCTTTATGTTCTGGAAACCACTAGCATATTGAAATATGGACGTTATTTGACTAATGGTTAAGTTAAGATGACGATTTCTACTGGTGCGTTCATTATAGGACCCTCTCTCTCGCCCATTGTGATACATTGCTTTGTCATATAGGGGTTTTAAAGAAAGAAATCGATCTATTTAATTTTATTGCAGTTAAAGGCCAATCGTATATGTGGACCTGTCGAACGATGCAGACACATTAAACCTTCATTGAGTCATTTTTAAGGAATTTTGCTAATAGATGTGAAACTGCAAAGTGTATGTACTTTACACGCAAGGTTCCGGTATAAAAGGAGCTTGGCCTGGCCATTCTCACCTCTAGTCGTCGATCAACCGCTGAAGCATACACAACTGACAAATAGCATTCGTCGTTGCTAAGACCATTGCTAACACGATTTGGGAAGACTTTATGAAGGTTATATCAGAAGTCTTTATGATCTTCTGTTCCCTGTTTTTTTTTTGCTTAGGTAAAATCTTGTTTTGATTAGATTTCTGAAACGAATTATATTTAAAGGACGTGCAAGTTAACCACGTTTTGTGACTGATAGACGCCTTAATTTTCTTTTCACACCCAAAAGGTGTGAAATGGGGGAGGCGCTAAGCCTTTTATACCGGAACTTCGTGTTTAAATCGGATAAGATTTAATTTGTTAAAGGAATAATGGAAAATGTTTGAGGAAACGATTTTAATCATCAAAGCAGATTGACATCTAACACTTAATTAGGCGTCATAAATAGAGGTTATTCAGCGTGAAGTTGTGTGGTGCGGCCGGGTATTTGTGCGAGTGGATTGTTGTTTCTTCGAGCCTTTAGGCGAGAGGAAATAATTGCTAGCGGTGGAAATGCCCGGCCGTGCCGCGCGGTTTTTTCGCTGAATAAGTTGTTTATTATACGGCAGTAATTCTTCCCCTAAAACTTTTCGAAGCCCTTTTTCCTAGCGCGAAGTCAGAAGAGTGTAATAACGTGTCATATTTGTACTCGTTTTGATGCGTATGTGTACTCCAGAGTGCTATGTCGAATAATAATTTGTGTTACGTTCCTTTTCTGTAATCAAATATGGTGTCTTTGTTAGCCGATGGTCATATGATTTTTTAATGTAATTTGTATACTTTAAGATCGCCCTTGTAAATGTGGGATTGTCAAAATCAAAGAAAGTTTGGAAAAAAATAAACAGACTCGTTATTTTCCTTGGTGAGTTTTCCCGCCGCGCCGCCGGCGCCAGGCGAAGTGGCAAGCTCCCCCATGAGGGTGGTATAGGGCCATAACTGACACGACAAAGCTAACAACAGCGAGGCATGAGACTTCCTCTAACAGCAACACATTGGTTGCGTTTCTTGAGGTTTCAAACGCGCTTCGTTCGAGTTACAAACTTTTCAAATCTTGTAGCCGCATAAATAATTGTTACGTAAACTTGTTGTTTTATTCATTGGCATCTTGCCTGGAAGTCAATTTTGGGAGACTACCGGCATCTAAGTAAGGGCTGTCCATAAGTTGCTCGGCAACTTTTGAGCACCTTTTCAGATTTCGCGAAACTTTTAGTCCTTCGAGCAATTTTTTTCGGATTTCATGCAACTTTTTTCTTTTTTGAATAACTTTATTGCTTTTTTAAGGCAATTTGTAAATAAAAACCGCCCATTCAAGTTCTAATTTAAAGCATCAGTTGCTTTTATGCATGATTTTGCGTAAAATACCTTTTGTAAACAAAAAACACTATTCCCCTGGTGGTCTACCTGTGGTAGCAGCCGAAGGTGGTCAGCGGATATGCTGAAAAATTCAAAATAGCGGGGCCCAGTGGACTAGCTGGTGGTGCAAAACATTGACCAACAGGGACATTGTTCTGTACTACATCCGCAAAGATGTAAATATTGACAGACTATCGTTTTATACCACATACACTCGTGTATGTCAGAGAAACTTTACATATTTAATAAGCATATTAGCAAAGTTTGTTTTGTTCGAATACAATCACGTGGTTATCGTAATAGAAAGCCAATACAGAGAATCAGATTTTTATGATTTGGATTGAAAGAGACTCAGTCTTACAATATTGATGAGTCAGTATGATATAATTATGTATATAATATCTATGCAAAGTTAAATCTATTCATTAAATCTTTATTTAAGTTGTAATCAATCTCTTACACTAAAAAATCGAAAGCAACTTTTGAGCAACTTTTGGATTTTGGGACAACTTTTGAGCAACTTTTAGAGTTTTGGAGCAACTTTTGAGAAACTTTTTGAGAAAATTGGAGCAACTTGTGGATAGCCCTAATCTAAGTTCCCCGGATAACAAGCTGGCAAAGTAGTTAACTCGTTTTATGTCTGGATTTTTGGTTTAATACGGTCTTTAGTGCCGGGGTGACAGCATATAAATCTCACGCCGCGGAAAATAATTGTTTATATAAATATGCGTTTTTATCTTTATTCGAAAATGCACTTGGCGTTTTGAGGCAAAAGATCGCACCTCCTTAAAAGGCACACTTTTGCGCTAAAGTGCGCTTGTATGAGCGCACATTCTGCTAATTGGAAATGTAAATCTAAGACCGAACCAGTTTTAATGGTTTATTTCAGAAAGAGTTCTTCAAAGATGCACGCGCTCGGGTTGTTAAGCCGAAGATTTTTTACGATCATCCTCGAACTTTTCTTTATGTGCGAATTTGACCCGGTACAATAGACCATTTCTTGATACCGCCTCTCTTAGGCTAAGAGGGACTGTATCTCTCGTTGTCACTGTAAAAAGTGTGGTCATAGTATAAGGCGGATTAGCATACAAATGCGTGTGTCTTTTCTCCTTTTTTTTTGGAGGGTAGGGGGTTTGGAGCGGGTTCGGATTTTTAAGGTTTGGAAAGGGGATATGTTTTCGGGTGGTTTTAAGTCCCTTCTGATAGCAAACGTAGGAAAGGGAGTGACGTAGCCGGAGTGTCACTCTCCATATCTTAATCCAACAACAATGGCGGCAGAAATAATATAGTGCTATTCAAAGTCATTTGAATATACTTTATTATGCATGCAAGCCAGTAGTCTCGTGGAAATGGATATGGAATCCCCTCGGGGCGCTCTCATTGGTGTGGCGGGTATATATTAACCGCTCCCTGCTTAATTTGGCATCTTTTGGCCTTCCCGAGTGATCTGTGTTCGGAGCTTCCATACAATGGAGCGCAGTTTTTTCCCCCTTGTGCGTTTGGCGGGTCGCCAAACAAAATGTTTGTCTTTAGCTGCAATACGGCCGTGTGTCCTCCCCGCGGCCGGGGCAAAAAACTGCACTCCACCAGCGACACTCCGTGTCGTTTCCTGACAACGCCGAAATGTCACTCTCCATATCTTAATCCAACAACAATGGCGGCAGAAATAATATAGTGCAATGTTTACTTAAGTTTGGGCTTATAGAAGATAATGTCACAGTTTTTCAATGACCATGAAATTCAGAATCCGGGCAGTTAGTTAATCAATTGTGGCCCTGAAAAATTTGAAGGAAAAGGAAACTACGAATTTTTAAGAAAATGCTTTTTTCGTGAGAAGGACTCTTAAACGCTGACAAACGTCAACAAAAAGCTAAAACTATAATTTCGAAATGTTTCCTTTGCTCCAAATCGCACGCATTTACAAGGCCCTAAAGCTTTTTACTGACTTGCAAGGACTCATCTGTTATAACGATCCCCAAAATAAAGGGATAAGTCTCATAGTTCATTAGATATAATCGTGTAAAGTTTGCTTATCTTCAAGAACGAATATATGCCTTCTCATTACTTAGACCTTACAAGGAAATCAAATGACAGAAAACAATTAGTAAAATTTCGTATAAGTAATCATAAATTAATGATTGAAATTGGTAGATATGAACAAATCACAAGAGATGATAGATTGTGCCCTACTTATGGAGGTAATGAAATTGAAGATGAAATTCACTTCCTTTTTCATTGTCCTAAAATCTCAATTCTTAGGGACGGATTTTAGCGGAGCACTTGCCAGGCCGAAGGCCTGGCTGCGCAGCTCCATACTCATAGAACCATGCCCGTCATTTTTCATGGTCATGGCTAGCGGAATGTTTCGCGGGCGCGCGTGTGCCCGACCTCCGTCGCCGCCGTCGCGCAGGAGTAGCTTGCCTTCGCGCAGGACTAGCTCGCGGGCGCGTATGACGTCGCAAAACATGCGCGTACGACGTCATGTTGAAACCAAAGCGAGGCTTTGTTTTTCGCGCGGTTACACGGCCGAATGTCACGTCAGCTAGAAAAACACTTTGATGTTTTGCTGTGAATTTACTAAGCGGAGAAAACCGTTGATATTAAAGGCGTTATTTCCCTTAATATTTCGCGGTTTGCTACTCAAGACAAGGATACTAATTAAGGGATACTCAGAAGCCGCTTTTGTGGAAAAAGACGAGCTTTCAGGGATGAAATCTTGCTTCGAGGAACTTCATGTATTACGTTTTTATCAATGCGGGAGATATTTGTTTTCTACGGATTTCAGAACAAGCGAGGGACTTAAAGGTAAAACAGATTAAGTTTTCGATGAGAATTTATGTTGATATCAATCTGTGAGTGACTTTTTATTGGTGTTATTGTTAGTTTTGGAGAATTGATTTTAAAACGTGCTTAAATTCAGTTGTATCGATCTCTTGAATTTCACCGAAGAAAGCTTGAACTCGATGAGCTATAATTAAGCTTAAATGGTACGCGTTTTGCTTTTAAACGTAAAACTAATGGAGATTTATATAATTTTTTTCGAAATAAGATTGTGTTGTCCATTTATATGTGTTTGTTCATTCATTAGATAGTTTGAAAAGCGATTTTATGTAAACAAAACACCGGGAAAACAAGACTTTGATTTTATAGTACAGTTCTATCTTCACTCGTATCGCCTTATGCAAATATGTTTGTGTATTTTTGCAATTTTTGATTTTCAAATCAGTTTCTCGGGCAATTTTTGACAAACAAAAACTGTATTTTATTCGGAAACTAGTGGTACTAGTTATTCTAGACAGAGAAAAGTTGTTTTTGTGAACTTTTGTACGGTCTATAAAAATGTACTGTGCAGACAGTCGCGTAATACTGTTTTTGAGAATTGCTAAAATTGAAAATAGCCCGTTCGTCAATCTTAAATCTTGTGCTTCCAACCTTTCACCTTAGTTAAGTTTCACCTTGGTTAAGTTTCACCTTAATTAAGCTTGTTCAAAGTGCGACGCTGTTAGGCTTGGGCTATCTATATATATTATAGGAAAATAGGGTATCACCTACCAAATATAAAACAGTTATCTCCTTCAGAAGTAACCAATGAATTAATGAACTCTCGTAATTATTTTGTAAATATTCAATTATTGAAATTCATTCTTTCATGCTTAGATTTCCGCAATAATCAAATTATCAATCCAGACTGATGTATCTTAATTGTACTTTCCCTTTCTTTGTTATACTATTGCAATTTTATTTTGTTACGTTGTAATGCTTTGCAATACTGTAAGGATTTATAGTCATGCAAATAAAGCTACTTGTTGTTGTTGTTATCATTTTCGCATAAATTATGACCTAAATTTGGAAACCACTGAATTTCTCGAATTGGGTCTTTGCGATGTTGGTGAAACTCTTCTCAGCTCACGGCGCTAATGCGCACTATGTATAGCCGAGAGATTTCCATGACAAAATGCCGGTAACAGCAGATTTTCGACTCAGACCTCAAAGAGGCGTGGCATTATAACCACGTGACATTTACTCCGATCGCCAAATATTTTATATTATATTGTAGATTGATCTATATGTTATCCATTCTATGTGTTAGACTTACGATAAAAGTAAAGGTGGGGATACCAGAGCTTCAAAGTAGGATGGTACCCCCAAAAAAACTGGGTCGAGTCACCTTAAGATTTAAAATTTTCATTTCATCAGACGGGTAGTACCAATCACCCTATGAGCAGAGGCTTTCTTTTATCTCGATACAAGAAAAAATAGGCTCTGCTAAAATCGCTTGAAAAATTTATTGAGCATGCGCGTATTTTCCTTGTATACAATTTCAAACCCAGGCCGAATCAAATGGGATTACAATTAAGGAAAAAAACAACAATTCCAAGAAATAAGTTTATTTAAGATTGTTAATATATAACAAGTAAAAAACGATCAATCACCAAGTATAACGACTTGAAATAAATCCAAGTACTTTTCAAGGGTCTCCGGGCTGGTAAACAAAACATCGACTTTGCTTTAAAAGTCCTCGAGCCTCGAAGTTTTCAAACAAATTCCATTTGATCTGAAACAAGCGCAGTTAATTGTGCAACGACCAAAAACATGGATTCATTTCATGCAAAACGAGAGCTTTTTGCGAAAGGGATCGTGATTTGGTAAACAGATCTTTTCGGAGTGCAATCCGCCATTTTGAAAATGGAGAAAACAGGTCACGAAATACAGTGTTTGTAGGAAAAAACCGGTATCCGATGTAAAATAATATCCGTCAAATTTGATATCTGAAAAATTGATGAATGGTAAACATGAAATAGTAGTTCTAAAACTCACTATTAATTCATGACGAGAACACAAAAGAAATCACTGCCGTGAAGGAGGTTTGAATACGTGGTCTTAATTTGCATAGATTTCGGCGATTTTATTTCTTCGTTTTCTCCGCATTTAACGATCAATTTTTTTGTTTGAGAAGCTTACTATGGCCGATAAGGACACAATACAAACACAAAACTCAGAACACAAACACAAAACCCAAAACACAAACACAAAACCCACAACGCAAACACAAAACCCAGAATACAAACACAAAACTCACAACACAAACACAAAACTCACAACACAAACACAAAACCCAAAACACAAACACAAAACCCACAACACAAACATAAAACTCACAACACAAACACGAAACTCACAACACAAACATAAAACTCACAACACAAACACGAAACTCACAACACAAACATAAAACTCACAACACAAACACGAAACTCACAACACAAACACAAAACTTACAACGCAAACACAAAACCCACAACACAATCACAATTGTGAGTTTTGTATTTGTGTTGTGAGTGTTGTGAGTTTTGTGTTTGTGTTGTGGGTTTTGTGTTTGTGATGTGGGTTTTGTGTTCGTGTTGTGTCCTTATCTGCCACCGTAGAAGCTATATCAAGTAATCAAAAGAGTGTTTCATCAGATATCCAAACACCTCAAAGTTGGTTAAATAAAACTCGGCTGCGCCTTGTTTATTCGACTCACTTCTCGGTGTTTGGATATCCTGATGAAACACTCTTCCTCGTGTTTGATATATTACGTAAGACACGGTAGTGTAGCAGCTCTATAGGCCTTTACCACGCGCCACCATTTTGTATAAAAAAAAACAAAAGATTTTTGCCCGCCCAACCTCGTTTTAAACTTTTTCACTGCCAGGCTGGGCGGGTAAAAACAGCGCATTTTATTCTCGATCCGGGGAGTCAACATGGCCGCCACGTGATAAAGGCCTATCGTTTAAGGCATTGCGACTGCTTCTGTTTTGAGGGCTAGGAGCTATTGTTGTTTGTTGTATTGTTCTCTCGAAGGGTATCGAACCAATGGTGTGAGACCTTCCGAGAGCTGCTACATTCTCCGTAAAACATTTTTCTTGTAAAAATTTGTGCGATGCAACTGGGCTTCAAAGGGTGCAATCGCTTTTTTAATTTTCTCGTACATTTGTTTGTGAAACCGATCAAAGTCCGCGGGAACTCTTTTTATTTTTCGGGGGGAGGAAGAATTGGGGGTTTTCAGAGAAACCTCCAGCCGAACCTCCCAGCCGATTTCGTGACTTTAGTGTAGTTACTGAACCCCCCCCCCCCCCCGCCTCCTCCTCCGAATATCACATAACGTAAAAGATGGGACCCCGTGTCAAGTGAACCTCCTTGCACGACAGCATCAGAAACGTACTCACTGGACTGGCTAAAATAAGGTCACATCTTTATTCAGGTTTCATTTACAGGACAATGCACTATCTCCGCCACAACTTAATCAGTAACTGAGCCTGTATCGTGACGTAACAGCACAGCAGTGCCGTGGCGTCACAGAAAATAGCTGCTCTACGAAAATCTTGTTTATTTTTAGACTCCTAACAACAGAAACTATGCGCATCGTGACGTAACGGCACTGTCATGCTGTGACGTCACAGAAAATAGCGGCTCTACAAAAACACAGTTCTATATATTTACGTTCCTGATATTTAAACTGAGCCTATATCATGACGTAAGGGCACTGCTGTGCCGTGACGTCACGTAAAATGGCGGCTTGGTGAAGTGCAAGTTCGTAACTAAGGAAATAGCGGCCGCGATATTCGAGCGTTTATCATGACAGTTAGATGTCACTGCATCGGTCGCAGGTACACGTTATATCGTATGTCCATGCATGAAATTGCCTGCTCCGCATTATTTGCTAGATATCGTAATATATCTTTGCTTTGCGTTATAGCGGAGCTCTCGCGGGCCGAAGGTCCGCTCGCGAAGCTCCATACTCATAGAACCATGCTCGTCATTTTTCATGGCTAGCAAAAAATGTTTCGCGGACGCGACGTCGTAAAGGGTTAGATCGCGGGCGCGTACGACGTCGTGCAGGATTAGATCGCGGGCGCGTACGACGTCACGCAGGGCTAGATCGCGGGTACTTACGACGTCGCCCAATATGCGCGTAGGACGTCGCGCAAGTGCTTCAAAACCGTAATTCATCTTATCAGGTCTTATCGGAGTATTTATAACACACATTTAAAATATTCAAAATGGAAAGAGAAAGCTTTAAAGAATACTCAGAAGCCGCTTTAGTGGAAAAAGAAGAGCATTACTGGATAAAATCTTGCTTCGAGGAACTTAATACGTTTTCATCAATGCAGTACGTTTTTGACATTGCTTTTCAGGCTTTTCTTTTAACCAAAGCGGGATTAAAATCAGTTAAAAAGGGTAAATAAGGACAATTTATAAAAAGAAAAAAAAAACATTTTTAAGGGAGGGATGTCTCACACCCTGACCAAGTTTAATGAGATGCAATTCACGGACTCGACCGTCAAGAAACCGAATCGCTCTTTTACAATCCGTACAGACTGTACAGGTCGTTTCATCCCCTGACCAACAAATAGATGCATACAATTATCAGACCGTCAACGGATCGACTACTACTTTTTCTGTCTGACAAACGCACAGATCGTGTGATCGATTTGACAGACTGTAACAGTGCGTCTATATTGGACATGACTGACGGGAAAAGCAAAAATATTCATCGGTGTTCGTTTAACTCATGACGACATAGAATATTTGAGTGAGCAGGATATAGAAAAGTACTACAAGAGGTAGCAAGCCGCTCTCGCCAGTCGGGTAACCGAGACTGCACTCTCGTCGATAGCTTCCTCAGACTAGCGTGTAAAGCTGTAGGCATGGCCGTCCCCATCGATAGTGTAGAATCATTACACGAGGACCTGAAAGGAGACTACATCATTCAAGAGGAATTGTCCTCTACTGCTGGTTTGCTGTCTCTCAAGTGCGGGCGACTTGTGGCTCTAGCAAGGAACCCATGACTGGGGACCCTAGTTCAAATATCATGAACTACTGAATTTTTCTGTGGTTATCGCTGCAAGTCTGGCTACCAAGCATTATCTTGAAGACCAGTAAATCCTCCCCAAACCCAATAAAAGCATCACATTAAAACAGGAAATAATGGCGCCATTGCAATAGTTCTCGATCGGTCGAGCAGTTCTTAATATGACTGCTTTTCATCGATATTTGTCAGGCGACGATCCCAATAAAGCAGAGGATGAAAAAGAAAGGCACGATCGAGCCATTGAGAAATATCAAGCAGATTACGCTCACTATCAGGAAAAAAAGAGAAAAGCTTCTTGACTTTATCGCTACAAATGACTTCGCATTAAAGTTGTACAACGAAAACCTGATGCTCACTTCAACCGAGCCGCAATTCTCGGACTACTGTGCGCCCAGCAAGCAGCAAAAGACTTCTGAAATGGTTTTCTTTGGCAGCAGCACACTCGATATATGGCTAGTCGCTTCCTTTAGAGTATACTTATCCTGGATAACCCCCTTTTCCCCCATTCGTAGACACAGTCGCGCATAATTTGAAATAGGGCAGTTTATATGCATAGCAAATACATTGCATAGCATCATGTTGGCCGACGGAGTTCATATGGCAATGCTAGAAGTGGGACACTGCGCAGAATCTGAACGAGTCCCGAGACCATTATCGCAGACTATGCAAGAAATGGCCCAAAAAAGCTTAGACTCGTGGCGTCTAGACCACCACACGTTGAGGAAGTTCGCAAGAAGGCTGTTTCAAGGCCCATCTAACCTTAGATTGACTACAACAATGCTTCCGGAGCGCACATGTAGTGCGTTTTGGAGATTACTGAACCTCTTGGAATATGTGGAAAGTCCGGAACACACTAACAAGGCAAGTTCGTCGACAAATCGAATGACAGATGACAAATTAAATGTATTCCTTCGTCCTGGAATACAGAGATAGTGGTGGTGTGTTTGGGCGTCGACTCCAAACAGGCGGGCATTGCTTCTGTGGTCGTTTGCAAGGTCATTCTTGGGTGTCAATACAACCATTTTACTCCCATGAAATGTCGTCACTGCCCATTCAGTCCAGAACCGGTCTGGCCAGCTAGATACAAGCGTGAGGCTACTTCTGCTTGGAGATCCTTTGGCCAGTCAGGGGCAGAACTCGGGTGGTGTTGCGTCAAACAACCGCTAACGTTTTTGTCTTCATAAACTGCATCAGGTCTCCACTCATACCCAGTATTCTTATGACGCCACACGCCATATTTAGGATTACGCTCTGCCAGGCGTGTTTCTACTTCTCTGGAAAATTTCTTGGCGTAGGTTGCATCAGTACACACCCTGAGAATGTCAATGAAAGGAAAGTAACCGGCGCAACATACGACGAAGAGCTATGTTGGTGTAAGCCAAGATGTGGATGTGGTCCCAATGGGAGCGACGCTTACCATCCTTGTATTGTATAAGTTGCGGACCATCCGTATGCTCGAAGTTCAGGAGGTGGTCTGTACCGGCCAACATGTTTATCAGAAACGCCGCTTCCTCTTGGTCACGAACTACGATAGATGATGGCACATTTTCTAACGAAACGGACGGCAAGGTCGCAGCCCTCAGGATACAGGGGATTCTTTTCTTCGCTGCTTGAGTATGGGAATCGAATATCCTGTTTACCCACGTTCTACAATACCTTCCTGACAGTGGCTTTGATTATGTCTCCTAAGTCGAGTTGGTCTTTTAGTTCAGGCGTAGTGAGCCAGCCATCGTTTTGCTGAAAGTGTTCACCGATGCGGCCCACAGTGTATGGGTGGCAATCCTTTGAGAACCCCCATTCGGTCAATTGCACGGTGTACATCGGCCTGGGGATTACCCATTAGTACGGGCAATGGGCGAAGCTCATATCGAACGTAAACAAGGTATTCGCGTCCTTTCTCCCAGATCCCAAAGAAATCAGAAATCGTAGATACACCTTTCAGTTGAGTTAATCATCAACCATTGACAATGGTTTTGACCCGGGTATTCGCGTCCTTCTCCTAGATCCCAAAGAAATCAGAAATCCTAGATACAGCTTTCAGTCGAATTAATCATCAACCACTGACAACGGTTTTGATCCTTCGTGTTTAATGGTACATGCATTGTCATGGATAGTTTTTACTGGGAATTCTCTCGGGAAAGGAATGGTTCTTAGGCGATAGTAGCTTGTTTACCACAGGGCTTCCATCTTTTTCCTTCATGGGATATTCAGAGGGGCGGGATCAGTAACTACGCCAAAGTCACGAAAATCGGCTGGGAAGCTCGGCGGGGCCGGCTACCTGTATCTTTTAAGATACTAAAAGTCATAAATTTCTCAGTTTATAGAATCATCTCCTTGAAAGTCACTTGCATGATTAAGTAATATATTCAATCTTTAGGTTATAACAGTTTCAGTCAGAGAAATGGACGTAAGCAAGAAACAAGACTAAATGTAAGAAAGAAGACACTTATTTTTATCCGCCTTCGGCTGATCTTTTTTGTTATTATTCCCTCACACGGCACCTTGGAGCCAAATTTGACAGTAGTGATCTCTATTTTCACCGCGTAATTTTGTCAGTGCATAAAATTAATATGTACGTTACTAAACAAAGCATCAGGCGATCGTTCTACATGTACGCGTATGGTAAAATAGTATCCTCTAACCGAAAGCCGACAAATTACTGACACAGCCTACTGAAATTTCATACCAATTTCTGAAAAGCGATTTGTTTTCCACTTTTATTTTTTCACTGTCGCACACTTAATCTTGCGACAAAGAGCACTTTTCTCGAAGAATTTTGTTTCCTTGCTTGTGAGCACCGCCGAACGATAAGATGTTTGTGAATTTAAATTATTAGCGGTTGGTTTCACTTCCTCTCAGCATGCAGCCAATCCACTTTCGTTTCCGTCATCAGAATAGGGAGCTTTAGATTTGAGTACGAGTACGAGATTGATGCGAATACGACTTTAAATTTATAGCCAGTCACATCCTCAGAACTGGAGTGGTAAATGGTTATCTAGAGCACGCGTGCTAGGTTTGAAAAGTCGTACTCGTACTCAATCTCGTATTCGTAGTCAGATCTAAAGTTCGGCCTAATGTTGCGGGTTACATCGAGCAAGTCACTTGGTACAGGTTTTACACCTTTCCTCTTTTTTTCTCGGCACTTCGTGCCTCAAAAACTATAATAACGGCAAAACCACAGCGACAAACAAATGAAGAGTGCCGGATCTTTTGTAGACCTGGATCAGTAAAAATCTTGAAGTACCCGTAATAAGTAAAAGACGGTAAACTGATCTTTACGGCAAGGAGAAGAGATTGAGACAGAATTGAGATTACAAAACGAACCTTCTACGAGGGCTAAAAAACAAAAATGAAAACAGATATAAGAGGGCCGTGACATATAAAACTTTTGAAATATGACATAACAGAAAATGATTGGTAAGAAAGAAACTAAATGTCGCTAATTAACGTCATCACGTCTATTAATTTATACCACTAGGATCAAGTATCATCGCTTTATCTATAAGATGAGCTTCGCGTGCCGTTTTGAGTCGGGGTTGTTGAGAATGAGTTCCAAGGGAATAAGGATAATGTCGTTGATAGAGTGGCCAGGTTGGTTAAAATGTATTGAAACAGGAGTTGGGTTGATAAGATGGTGGTGATTGAGGATGGAGCGGTGATTTTCACCAAAGCGTCCATTTAGTTGGCGTTTGGTTTCCCCAGTGTACTGTTTTGCGCATTTTAGTACACTCAATTAAATAAATTAGGTTTTTAATTTGCAATTTAAAGTGTCATTGATATGTCGTATGTCCATTGTAGCAAAGAAAGTATATTTATTTTGGCCTTCTTGTATGAACGGGCAGGTGAGGCAGCGTGGATGGTTATATTTATAACCAAATCCAGACCGACCTCCACACAGAGGACAAACATAATATCTTCTTAAAACTTCCTGTCACCCAACACAGACTTAACGAACTATTCCATTCAGCTTTGCCGCATCTGCTCCACTTTTGAACTAAGAGGATATAGTCGCCGCATTCTCAAAAAAAGTCAACCGAGTAAGCACCATCCCACGCAACTCTTAAGGTGCACCTAACCCCCATTTTTTTTTTTTTTTTACTTTTAATCAACTCAATATTGTAATTGACGGATAATATTATAATAATAATAATATAATATTATTACTGATAATATTAATATGCTAATATTAAATGCTAATATGCTAATATTAAATTTAAATTAATTAAATGCTAATATTATTACGGATAATATTATAATAGAGCGTATGCACTCACGTGGCAAGCAACTATGCAAATTTATTGAAACAAAAGAAAGTGTTAACATAAGAAAAGCGTTCAAATCCCACAGGATTGTTTTGGTACACCAACATGGCCGCCGTTCTATTGTTTTGGTACACCAATATGGCCGCCGTGACGTCATGTGCATACGCTCTATTGACTGCATTCATTATATTGACGGCTAGTCGGGAGAAAATATTCGTGTGTGAACTTAATTGTTGGATGGATAGAATTTATATAGTTTAAGAAGGTTTTAAGATTGTCTTCTTCTTCTGTCCACACCATAAATATAACATAAAAGAATGTCCACATGACTTGAAACGGGCGTCTTTTATCGCGTGTTGTTTCAATTTGCTTATGAATAGGTTTTCATATGAGGGTGCCATTCGGGTTTCCATAGCGGTGACATGAATCTGAAGGAGGTGTTGGTGGCTAAACGTGAGTAAACGTGCAGTTCTTCATTCCTGAGATCACATGGATAAGGTCGCATATTCCTTCAGTGGTTTGAGTGAACGAGTCTTGAGAAAATGTCGGCAGGCTTCTACACCTTCTCTATGGTGTATGTTAGTGTATAAGGAAAAACATCAAGCGTGAAAAGTGAAAAGGATAGAGTTGTTGGGTAGCGGTCCATCTTCTAGAGTTCGAGAAGAAAGCGGTGGGCCGTATCTTTGATGTAGTATGGAAGTGTCTGTGCAAGAGGTTTCAGGCGATAATCAACAAAGTCAGAAATACGTTCAGTAGGGTGACCGTTGCTTGATATGATAAGGCGGCCAGGTTTACCTTGTTCGGTATGAATTTTTGGATGATTCTAGAAACGGTCAGCTCGAAGATTGGGGTTGGAATTGAGATACGTGTAGGTACATGTATTATCATCAATTAGTTCTTCGTTTTCCATGCGATTCTTTCGACACAGGCGACCACTGTCGTATTTCAGCGTGTAACACGATCGCTTATTGCTTTGTTTAGTCACGTTCAGAAATTTACTACAAAATCAAATAATTTAAAAAGAATTCACGGTAGTCGGACGAAACACTCAGAAGAAAATAAATCATTTTAACCAAGTTCATAGAAGTGTGGCTCACTAGTTTAGCTTATAAATTGCCTAATTGTTTCTTTTTAATGCCCCCTCCCCCGGCCAAACCATCCTAGCAACGGTACTGAATTCAGAATGGCACGTCTACAAGACTCTGTGGTGCGGAAGTCATTGTATTATAAGCATAACCGTCTTGACTTGTGTCAAATTGCAAAATTTACATGGAGACCATCTGTCATTCAAAAATACCATGTAACCACATTACTCTTTTAACATGCAAGAGGCATTTAAACAATTACAGAGTGAACGCGTGATAAATATATATGTCGCTAATTATTTGTCGGTGACATATAAAAAGCGGACGATTATCATGTCCATGCAAAACCCAATGTTGTAAACACTAGAATGTCGAAGAATTGGTCGTCTGCTCTCCTGGGCATAATGAAATCCGGCATCAGAGCGAGCGATGTTCTGGCTTTAGTCATGTTGCTTACTGTAAAGGTTTCGTTATTTCGTTAAGTTGGCACTCCTTTATATAATGCGCTTTATATTTTACAGTATGGCTTTGTTTATCTAATTCAAAATTGTTTTCACTTTAATATTCAGGCAAGCAGTCCCCAAAACATGGAATGTTCAATGAATGGAACAGGTGAGCGTTGTTTCTTTCAATATTTCGTATATATATATAGCCACACTTTTAAAACATCGTTTGTTTTGTGTTCAGAAGCTAAAACAATAAATGGAGTTTATCCACTCTAGACGTTATACAGTGAATAACCAACACAACTTGGACAAATAAAAACGTTACAAACTCTGGATGGGGATAAATCCGATTGAAGAAACCTTTGTACTCTTTTACCAATCCGGTTTTATTGGTTACTAAACAGCTATAAATAAAATAGCATCCAGTGTATCTTCAAGCGAACCCGGTTCTGTTGGTTACTCAACAGCCATAAACAAAGTATAATAGCGTCCAATATATCTCAAAGTGATGAATTAAACCGAGACGCTACTGAACTGAGTTTTTAACATTGAAAACCATCTGGTATTTCTCTGAAAATTACAACGACCGAATACAGTGAGTTGTTACAAATACGAACCAGGAGAGCATTCTAGATTTTAATCATTTAGTGGTGGTATGCACAAAAATCATTATTTGCAGGTTCTGATGTTTATCCGGCCCAGTTTAGGTTTAGGCTATGCGTTTTAATTTTATCATCAGCTTGGATTCCTATTTAAAAGCGCCATGCTATTAATGCAGTTTCTATTAAACGTGAGTGGTGCTTTATGTAGATGACCTTTTATGAACATTAATCGTGCCATTTGCATCTCTTAGATGTTTTGCTGACATAACATATGTTCTTTGTCTATATTGCAGCTGCACTTTCCTTAAGCCTTTTGCATTCAATTCCCAAAAGAAATTCAACCGGCTGAAACTTGACAGTTTGTATTAATTAGCTTCAGGCTTCTGCCTATTTTGTTTACCTCACGAAAGCAGAATCAACAATGTTCAAAATGTTTTGAAAACTCTCGATACTTTTAAAGACATCTTGTTCTACAAAGTAAGTCTAGAGCCTGAATACTGAATACAACTGGCAATGAAAAGCAAATATCGAAAGTTGTTTAGTATTCAGCTTGGTTTTGCTCAATTTCCCTCGGTTTAAAAGCTTGAAACGAATTCTGGCGCCTGTACTACCGACACGGCGGGGTGGGTTGGGGGGGGGGGGCGGGGTGGGTTGGGGGGGGGGGGGTGTGGGTGGGTTGGGGGGGGGTGAGTTGGAGGGGGGTGGCTCCTACTGTATATGAAAATAACAGGGGTGATGGTTGTACCTTTTAGGTACGACTAAGGGTGTTTAAATAAAAAATGACTACTGCCAGAGTTATTCTGATATCTTTAAGGATATTGAACCAGAAAAAATCTGCTAAGAGGAACAACTTTTCAGAAAGAATCGGTACCTCTTCGGGGTAATATTGAAAAGTGACGGGGAGGCTTGTTGAAAATTTTAGATTGAAGGTACTAGAATCTCGTGTAGCAACTGAAAGTGATTTTACCTTTTACAGAAACCAAACTAACACATTTATAACAAGTCTTAGTTTCCGACACGAATCGTGGCGACAGGTTGTGTACAGGTTTGATTCTCATTCCAAAGAAAAAACTAACCGCAAAAAGTCGATTCGTTTATTATAAAGGATTCATTTCATTGTAGAAGAAAACCAAATTGAGATATCTACGATCGCTAAAAGGAAATTATTCGTGCATTAAATTACACCAATTTGCATTTCAAGAATTATGTGACCTGTTAAAAAAGCAAATATAAAACATCACGCTTCGTAATTTCCAGATGGTTTCTTGACACATGATGCTTCCATAAAAAACAAATAATTATGGAATAATTATGTTTAATTATGTTTAATTCTGTCGCTTCGCTCTCCATACTTTAATCTCTTAATTACCTAAGTTTATCAGCATGCCGTTTAATAAGTTTAGTTGAGAATGGCCCAGAAGAGTATTTTTCCTTTGTATTATTGATAATCGATGCCCAACCGTACGTACTATTACTAATTAATAACGAAAGTTCTAGATGAGAGTGTTTTAGTTCCTTCATGGTAATTAAAACTCATTAGCCAACATTTCGTAAACTTTTAAACGGGAATTTATTACACGGTGGTTAAAATTATTGCATTGTGCAAATTTAGTCAAAATGGATTCTGTCAAAATAAATGCTTACTTTTTCGGGATAGGTGTAGAAACAAGAAACCTTTATCGACTTTATGCATTCACTATTCAGATCACGTTCGCCTCGACAATATTTGCTATTTTTGACAGGGTGCAACTCACCGTAACAGAATCTCGCTTTTATCGTAAAAATGTCGTTTTAAAAGCACTTCGCTGACTGTAAATTTCCGTATAGGATAAAAAATATAAACATTCCCACTCTACATCTGTGTGCCCAGTAAGATCCAGTAATCCTGCATGGCCTCAATTTTTCCGCAGTTCACCTTCATTGTTTCATATATTCACATTCGTGGTGCTTTAGTGGTGAGCGCGTTGGACTTTCAGCTTGAAGGTCGGTGGCTCGAGGCCTGTTTTCTGCCGTCGGGGTGTTGGCGTATGTCGAGAAAATGTATGGAGAAAACGAACGAGAACAGTTTTCTAAAAATGTCTTTTTAATAATTGGCCCTGTAATATGGCATATGCTCTTTTCAGCCGCGTGCTTGTTCAGTTAAAGGCGGACTCCATTCTGACAATATTCTAAGGTTTTCGTTTCGTTTTGTTTCATTTCTTAACTCGTGAATACACGAAACGTAAAACGAGTTGTAGCATTTTGGTAAAAAAAGTCGCTTGATCGCTCGATCACTCGCTCGCTCGATCGTTCGATCGTTCGATCGGCTGTAAACGTTTGGTATGTACTTGGTGTATCCCTTGTTATTTTGTATTTAAACACTTAGTTTTTATTTCAGTAGAAAAAGAAGGTAAAAACAGCAGAAAAGGGAATCGAACCCGGGCCGTATGATCTACTCTATGCACACTATCCACTACACCACCGAGGACTAGCTGCCGGAAACTGTAATTTTTAAGGGATATAAAATAATATGCTACTAGCCCAGACCGTATGTAAGAACTAACTCTTTGGATACACTGGAAATACTGGAATCAGTGCTTAAACCTAAATACTAAAATCAGTGCTTCAACCCTAGATACTGTAATCCGACCCTAAATTACACTGCAATATAACTAAATACATTACAATACGGGATACATGAAGTACCATACATTGTGATCAGGGATACACCAAGTACCTAGGAAACTTTTGTTGGTAATTCCACTGACCAATGCAGAAGGTTTCGAGCTCTGGAAAACTTCAAATAGATTTTTTCAAGACTAAAGAAAACGACAGTTAATGGTCGTTTTTAAATGTGTAAAGTTTCGCTGCCATCATTGTTGTATATCATGATGTAATTATATTGTTAATCAGCAGTGGGCTACCTGTGCAATTGAGCCCACTATCTTTGTCAGCGGTATTCTATTAAAGGTGTGTTATTATAGCCGCCATGTTGAGCTGCGTGCATGTGTTCCTTCGCATGAGATTTTGACATATTTCTGGCGACGAGGATAAAGTTTTGCACCGGAATGGCCGCGCTTGACAAGATAGAGGAGTTTCACACCACTACTGGAAATATAGAGCGCTATCTCGAGCGCTTGGGGCAGTATTTTGTCGCCAACGGGGTGCCAGTCGACTCCGAAACGTCACACAAACGTCGGGCGATTTTGATTTCAGTGATAGGTGCAAAGGCCTATGAATTAAATCGTTAAATTTCGGAGATAAGTAAATTTGTAATATTAGTTTTAATTAGCATTTTGACTGCGGCGGTAATATTGTAATAATAGTTTTAATTAGTATTTAATCAGTGGTTTTATCTGATGTATTGTTTTATTAGTGTTGTTTAATTGTTAGGTTTTAACTAGTTATTAGGTGGAATACCTGTAAACTAGCTTTTAAGCTAAGAGTATATCCACATTAAATAAAGTATGTAGTATGTATGTATGTATGTTCTCTCCGACCTCTGCTCACCCGAATCTCCTTCAGCCAAGACGTACACGGAACTCTCGACGATCCTAAAGTCACACTTTGCTCCCAAAAGGCTTGTAATCGCCGAGGGATACAGATTTCATACCTGCTCTCAAGACCTAGGCGAAACCGTGTCTGCATTCGTAGCCAATCTCAAGCACTTGGCAGCCACATGCAACTTTGGAGGACACCTCGATGAGGCACTACGCGACAGGTTTGTCTGCGGAATTCACAATGAACAAACGAAACGGAAGCTCCTGACAGCCGACTACAGTTTTGAGCAAGCCCTCAAACTTGCGTTGAGCATCGAGACGGCAGAGAAGGATGTACGCGAGCTCTCCGCCAACAATCCCTCAGGATTCGGCCAACCTGTAAACAAAGTCACAGGCAAACAAGGGCGAAGGTTTAACAAACGAGCAAGCTGCAGGTATAAATCTCACACCTGTAATTCCTGTAACAAGAAGGGTCACTTGGCTCAGGCATGTCTAAGCAAAGGAACTAAACAAGTCATTGTAGACAAGGAACCTGCAGATGGCATTGACTCATTTTCAACTGCACTGTATAAGATTGGGAAACATGGCATAGATGTTTGTCTGGAGTTAGAAGGCATTAGCTTTACCATGGAGCTTGACACCGGTGCTGGTGCATCAGTTATTTCAGAGCAAACCTATCGCAGATATTTCAGGGAAATTCCTCTCAAGTCATGCTCAGCCAAACTCCACACCTATACTGGGGAATCCATACTGGTCCATGGACAAATTACTGTAGATGTAAGGTACAAGGACCAATATGCAAGTCTTCCTTTGGTCGTTGTTCAAGGGACGGGCCCCTCTCTTTTGGGCAGAGATTGGCTTTCAGTTTTACAGCTAGACTGGGGGGGGGGGGGGTGGCATTTTGAACCTCAGTGGAGCAAAACTCAGTGGAGCAAGTTCTGAACTCTCTCACCATGAGAAACTTCGCACGATAATTAACCTAAGAAATCTTGAAGGAAAGCTTTCGCTGCCCAATCATCTAGGCCTATTGCGCCAATGAGGCGCACAGGGCCTGTTTCGCTGCCCAAGCCAAATACTAATTACCTAAAACGAAGTTTTTGCTACAGCGGGGCTTGTTTGTGGAACAACTTGCCACAAGATTTAAAATTCGTTTGTTCTATTGGGCAGTTTAAACGGGGTATTAAGAAAGTATCTGAGATATGGGATTCCCACACGGCAATCATGTAAAGCAGTTGTACTAGTTTTAATTTTTAATTATTAACTTAACTGATGATTTTCCGTGTTTAAATAAAGATTTACATTACATTACATTACATAATTGATGCCCATTCAGAGCTTTTCCAGTCGGAGTTGGGCACAATCAAGGGTGTCACAGCCAAGCTGGAAATGAAGGAAGGGTCAACTCCCAAATTTTCCAAAGCCCGTTCAGTCCCTTACTCGCTGCCCGAAGCAGTTAACGAAGAGTATGATCGCCTTGAGCGGCAAGGCATCGAAGAGAAGGTAGAGTTCAGTGAGTGGGCGACGCCCATGGTCCACATTCCCAAGTCTGACGGCACCACGCGATCATGTGAGGATTACGCAATCACAGTCAACCCCCAGTTGAATGTCCCGCACTATCCCATTCCCTTACCGGAGGAGGTTTTCCACAAGTTAAGGGGTGGTCAGTTATTCACAAAATTGGATCTCAAGAATGCATACCAACAACTCTTGATTGACGAGGAAAGTCTCCCCTACGTTACGATTAACACCCACAGAGGCCTTTATCGTTACAAGAGGCTTCCATTTGGAATCGCGTCTAGCCCCGCCCTGTTCCAGAAAACAATTGACACTATTCTCCAAGGTCTAGACCATGTTGTCAGTATCCAGGATGACATATTGGTAACAGGATCCAATGACACTGAACATCTTCAGAATCTCGAGAAGGTTCTCCAGCGGCTCAAGGAGTATGGTTTGCGGCTCAAACTTGAGAAATGCAAGTTCATGGAGAAATCAGTTATTAACATGGGATGTGTTATCTCGCAAGAGGGAATCGCACCCACTGCAGATAAGGTTGAAGCACTGAAGCACGCTCCCAGACCCGAGAATGTCTCTCAACTAAGGTCCTTTTTGGGTATGGTCAATAACCATGGCAAATGGATCCCAAACCTAAGCTCCATCCTGCACCCTTTAAACGAACTCCTGCAAAAGGGACAAACATTTCATTGGTCCAAGGAATGTGAACATGCGTTTCAACAAGCTAAGAGCTCTTAACTTCAGACAAGGTCCTGGTTCACTACAATCCTGACCTACCCCTAGTTTTGGAATGTGATGCTAGCCCATACTGCATTGGAGCTGCCATCTCTCATAGGCTAGCTGATGGCACAGAGAAGCCAATAGCATATGCATCCAGATCTTTAAGTCAAGCAGAGCGTAACTACAGCCAGATTGAAAAGGAAGGTCTAGCAATAATATTTGGAGTGACTAAGTTCTACATGTACGTCTATGCGAGGGAATTCATTCTGTATACTGACCATCGTCCCTTGCTCAGGAGTTTTGCTCCAGATTCAGCGACACCAGTACTCGCGGCAGCCAGGCTCCAACGCTGGTCCCTACTCCTGTCATCTTACCAATACAAGATAGAATACCGTTCCTCATCTGCTATTGCCAATGCCGATGCTCTGTCACGACTATCCCTAGGGTACCGCAAGGATGCAAGTGTCGAAGAGCACATTAACAAGGTAGCAGCTCAAGCCATTGAGAGGCTTCCGGTTTCAGCACAGCGCATCGCCACGGAGACGGCACATGACAAGACGCTGTCCAAAGCTCTTCGCCTCACACAGGAGGGGTGGCACATGTCACAATGTGAGGATCCAGAATTGAAGCCATCCTTCAGTCGCAAGTATGAGCTCTCCGTTGAGCAAGGATGTCTCATGTGGGGATTTCGTATCATCATTCCCACAACCCTGAGGCAACGAGTTTTAGATGAGTTGCGTTGGGCACACCCAGGAGTGGCAAGAATGAAGGCCATGGCTCGTGGTCACCTCTGGTGGCCGAACCTTGACGACGATATATCGGAGATGGCTCGTTCATGTGATGATTGCAATCGGGTCCGAGCCAACCCACCTAGTGCGCCATTACGACCGTGGATCTGGCCCTCCAGACCCTGGCAGCGTATACACGTAGACTTCGCTACCTACAACAATCAGCATTTCCTCATCGTGGTCGACGCCTATTCCAAGTGGCCAGAAGTGTTTGGTCCAATGAGAACGACTAATGCAGACGCTACAATATCTGCCTTGCGCAGTGTCTTCTCAAGATACGGCATTCCTGAACAGGTCATGAGCGACTGTGGTCCACCATTCCAGTCGACAGACTATGAGGTTTTCCTGAAGCAGAATGGAGCACACCGCGTGCTTGTATCTCCTCACCACCAATCTTCTAATGGTCAGGTTGAGAGGTTTATACAGTCTTTTAAGCGCTTCCTGGAAACATCAAAGAATCAGCCAGACCTGGGTAGCAAGATATCTAATTTCCTACTCACCTACCGTACCACACCTCACGTCACAACAGGAACCAGTCCCGCCAAACTGTTCCTTGGCAGAGAAGTCAGAACCAGACTCTCTATCATGAAACCAGATATAGCCAGCAGTGTAGAAGGCAAGCAGTCAGAAATGAAACATCACCATGATCATCACTCTAGACTGAGAGAATTCATGGTCGGTGACTCAGTCTTAGCTCGCGTCTACAGGTCACGTGACAAGTGGCAACCAGCGACTATCGTGGACAGGACAGCACCTTATTCCTACCTAGTTCAGTTGAGAGATGCGAATCTCACCTGGCGTCGCAACGTAGACCAGCTCTTAGGTCAAGGTGCAGCAGTTGACAGTCTGATCTCTGTGGTCCAGAGATAGGAGTGCCACACCCATCAGTAATTGAACCAGTTGACGAGCAGTTACCAACTCTAGCGCCTAACCCTTCTCCGGCTACAGAAGTAGTTCCAGATCCAAGGCCAGCTGAAGATTCCACTTCTACTGAGACAACTACTCCAGCTCCAGCCCAGAAGCCTATTCCAGTTCCACGCAAATCTAGTCGGGTGTCCAAGCCTCCTCAGAGATTGATTGAGCAAATTTGAACTCTGAACATTTAAACTCTTGTTGACATTGTTACTGACTTTATTGTTATTGTTCCTACCCCAATCAGCTTAGAGGGGAGGTGTTGTATATCATGATGTAATTATATTGTTATTCAGCAGTGGGCTACCTGTGCAATTGAGCCCACTATCTTTGTCAGCGGTATTCTATTAATGGTGTGTTGTTATAGCCGCCATGTTGAGCTGCGTGCATGTGTTCCTTCGCATGAGATTTTGACAATCATGACCAGCCGCATGGACTTAAAAAAATTATCGACGGTTGCTAGCCAAAATGTGTCATCGCTCAAGATGATCTGCCAATGGCTACTTATTGATTTTCAGTCAGTTATGCAATCTTCCTTCGCTACATTGAGTTGCTGAATCTGGCCATAGTGAACATCATTTCTTCTTCTAGATCTCAGAACACAATGAGGTAACAAAATGATTATTTACGACCACGGAAAAGTCTAGCTAAGACCAGTGATCTTTTCACTTCGAAATCGAAGAAATTGTCGATTACATTTAACTATTATAGCGCGAAAGCGCGCGTGATATCGCCTAATACTTAGCTGACGAGGCCGTAGGCCGAGTCGGCTATATTTGTTGTAATCAACAATGTTTTACCTCGCACCATTTTTTAAACAACGAGCAGCGAATGCCGAAACTTTTGCCAAGCAAAAATTAATTTAGCTACACAATTTTCTACGAAGAGCTTTCGTCTACTCAAAGAACGGGACAGAGTAGTGACTAAAATAATTAAGACACAGTAAAATTGCATAGAATGTCTTAGTTACATGTGTTTGGTATCTTAAAAAGTTCAATTCAGAATCAAAACAAATTGAACAAACACATGGCTACGTACCTAAACATAGCGGCAAAAAGTCGGAAAGAACTGCAGCGTGGACAGTATGTCTTACAAAAATTCACAGCTAAAGGATACAAGAAACGGTTAAATCATCGTACCTGTAGTTGATTTGGCTTTTTAGTCCCTTCCATCAGCACCGAATTTTCAAACATCGAAGTACGAGCTGAGTCGATCAATGTTGTTTACAAACTTGCTCGTTTTTTAGCTCCTACAGCCGTAATGACGAGATCAGAAACTTTTCTGAGGAAGCATCAAGTCTATATCATATTCCAGAGGTGATTACCAAAGGAATTTTACGAAAATTGTGCTCCTTCATTCACTCCTTGTCGAGCGGTTAAACTTTGAACCAGTTTTCATTCAGCTACGCCAGGGAACACTGCGACCGCGACAACGCGAAAATTTCGCGCCTTTTTTGTCCAATCATATGAACAATATTTTTTCTCTTTTCTTTTCTCTTTTTTTTCTTTCTTTTCCATTTTTTAACTGATAGTTCACGCACTTTTTCGCCCAAAAACACGAAACTGCAGGCAGCAGTCATTTTCACTTTCCTTCAAAATTCGAAATTTACCGCCATCGCTGGTTATACGTCATGTAGACATAACATATATCGATAACTTTTTGACCATATATGGGCAGTGTATCAATGTGTTGAATTATAATGAGGGTTATCTTATTTGCGCGCCAATATTTTAATTTTGGCGCAATCGGGAGATTTATCTATATCCCTCACGTTCGATAAACAACTTCAAGCTAATTTTCTATAATGGTTTGAAAAAAAAATGATTAAAGTTGCTTAAGTTCACCTTTGCTGCCCAATCGACCCAGAAGATAAGTACCTTTTCCATATTTATTAGGATTCTAATTTTCAGTGGAGATCAGTAAATAGACTAATTCCACGAACTGTGTCTACCGAAATTCAAACGAATAAATTGCGTTATTTCTCAGCGGGTCACTTTTCTCTTGGATTGGCGTGGTTTCCAGTTAATTTCAAACAAAAGTAGGCAGAGTTGGTTCACATGTTCTGACCGGTGTTTCGCCTGATGAACGAGCAATCGGGTGCATCGCCTTTGCTTTGTGACAGACTCTGACCCAGTGGCTTTTCTAACACCGCATGGCAGTCCTTCTCTCGGTTGTTTCGCATGTTAAGGAAATTGATCGATTGTACTGCCTTCGCTTCGTCATGCTAGATTAGCTTGCTGGTTTCTATGAATCCTTCGCATGTTTCTTCTTTTTTTATCAAATATTATAAAACGGAACATTTGGTCGCACGCAGTTCCTTGTCGTCGAACATGGATTGTTAACGATATCCGACAGCTTTGAAACCAAGTTTACATAACCAAGGCTTCAGCAAAATAACTGTTCAAATTATTGTTGTAAGAATGTTTAATAGTAAAAGTATATGTCGGGAATATTATCTCCTCTTGTCCATTTTTTGAGCCCTCGCTGTTGCGTGATTCGAACCCGACTTATCCTAGCTGGATACCCCCATCCAGACGTCTTCGAAATGCTTTTCGCCTGCCAGCCATGTACTCTCGTCTGACGCCAAAAAAGATGGAAATATACAAACCTTAACTTGGATATGACAGTCTTGAATGTCCAAAGTGTTTCATTTTGCCGTCTGTTCCATTTCATTCCTGAAGTTTATCATGGACCGGCATTGAAGATCAGTGCAGCCCGTAGCGACGATCAAAAACACTTCACTTTTCGCAGAATTCTTCGTACTCACTTTGCACTTTCGTACTCTTTATACTGTTGATAAAATTTTCTTGTCCGATTTCTGGCGGAAACTGTAAAAGGGCTGACAATAAACCGAACTAGTTCAAGCATGTGTTCCCAGTTTTCCATCCTTGCATAATCGTGAACCATTTTGAGGCTATATGCAAATTACGTCTCAAATTTGCATATCAGGCTTAGCAAGCGTTCGTGACAGTCACGCTTGGTGCATGGGAGGATAAGGTATTCTCAGTGGCCAAAATTCCATATATTTTTCTTGAAGATTGACGATTGTTGTTCGGAAGTCTTCAATTAATACAGTTCAAAGCAGGAAAGAGATCTCGTGGGTTTTAAAATACAGTATTGACAGAAAACCAATATTTTTTTACGTGAGTGGGGTTGGGTTGGGGTAGATCTTGTCGAAGTGGATTTCACATGTTAACCTACAGAAATACTCTTTCAAACGAAAATGCAGGTACAAAGATCAAGAAATTTTGATCCATTTACCTGCCATTGTTTTTATTTTTAGAGTTTTTATTATAAAGTCTTCTACTTCCGCTAATACTTGTGCTTGTCCTTGCAGCTTGTGGTATCTGATTGTACTGCTATAGTAAAACAACAACAAAGACAGGCCAGTCCTAGTTTCATTTCCACAGTGCAGACAATCAACAATGCTTCAGTCGTGAGAGGAATATTCCTCCTTCATTGTCCCGCTTTAATAAGAAATATTTCGGTTAATCTTCTCTTTAGCCGACACATGCATGACTCTTATTCGCTCAAGTTAACGCTAGAATTCCAGCTCTGATTCTTTTCTACGTACGACTACTTCAATTATGCGAATCGCTATCCCATGCCAAGCATGCAGCAAGCACGATTCGGAACAGTTTTTAAGTAAGACAACTACCGGCAATCAAAAATGTCCATCTTTCTTTTCTGCAATTTCGCAGTCATGCTGTAGTAAATCTGTCAATATAGCCGATGAAAAGTGGCAATTTTCAAACGAATAAACTCGAAGTAAATTTCCTTCTTCGAAGTGATCTGCCATCTTCGAGCTTCCTTATTTCGCGAAGAAGCCTGGTACTAGTGATGCGAACAAACGGTAAAAAAAATTCCGGTCGTTCCGGTGAAAGCGAGAAAAAGGAAATACCTTGAAAGGTATTACCTTTTCCCCAGAAAATTTCCGTTGGAATGAACTGTTCCATTTGTTTTTTCACCAGAACAATCGGTTTTTCCATACAAATGGTAAACGCTCAATGTTCCGACATTTCGGCGACTTCATGACGCCATTATCAAGGAATGAATAAATGAATACAATGCTCGTTCGAGTTCTGACCAGCAGTCCCCGGAGGCGCCGACAAAAATGGCTGGAAACGTGACCCGGGTAGTCATACCTTTCAAGGACCAGGACTCGGCTAACAAATTAAGACCCAGTTGAAAGACCTTAGTATCAAGCTGCAGACAACAGTCCAACGAAACAACGAAAACTTGCCCGGGATTCCTAAGCATGCGAGACCAAACCACAGCTTGTTAACCAATAATGCGTAGTTTACCAGTTTCAATGTGACCTGTGTGATACAGGTGGTTATGTTGGCTACACCTGTGGGCATCTTCATGTACGCGTGGATGGGCAGAAGAAAACGTCATCGTCGGTGCGCAAGCACTATAACAAAGAACACCCGGGCGCAGTCCCTGATGACCTCCTTAGTCGCTTTAGAGTGTTAAAAAAATGCAGGAACAAATTTGATTGTTTCGTTAACGAAATGTTATACATCAAGCAATTAAGACCGTGTTTGAATGTACAATCAGATTCCATCCGTGCTAAAGTCGTTCTCTAGCTTAAACTTCTGTATGTAAATTTTTCTGACTTGAACTCTTTTCGAACTCGCATTGTATTCATTTTTTCATTCCTTGATAATGGCATCATGAAGTTGCCGAAACGTCGGAACATTATCTCGGTAGTTTTTTACATGCCTTAAAAACACATTGAAAACTTAAAGTGGAAAAGTATCAATGCACAGCACGAACAGGGGAGTATTCTGCGCAACCATGCCCGTCGACGCTGACTCGCCTCAGGGCAAAATTGTGGCAAAATTCGAATTCCAACATGTATCGCGGTATCATTTCGTTTGTCTTTCTAACACTTTTATGGTGTTACTCAGAATGTGGAAATACGAAAATAAAACGTGTAATATGCAGAAAAGTTATTTCTGTTAATCGAATGAAACGGAGCAGGCCAGCTGCTTCGTATTTGGACAAAATTCCGCTCTCGTCGCGTCCAAAATGCAACAACGCACATATCTGTGGTGAAATACAAACAAGTTTTATAATGTCTTGTCCGATTTTACCAGCTAATTTAATATAACAGGATGATAATAGCATTAGTGAGGCTCAGCATGATAGAAATACATATGTGATAAGCTGCGTTCACATTAAAGCCGAAACATGCTTAGAGTAAACATGTTTCAACGAAACATGTTTCGCGTAAACGTGTTTGTTCTTGCATTGTTCACATCAGATGTCGGTTTCAAACACGTTTCATGCATGGTTGAATCATTTATGCTGTTATGTGACACGCGCATAAATTTTCGTTTTGCATTGCGATGCGGTACGCTAAAACCATTCTCATTCAGTTTTGCGGCAATGTTCTCCCATATGTTTTGTTTCCTTCCCATTGCCGCTAATTGTCGTTGTATTTCCTCGTCTGCCCATACTTCGTCTAGACATTTGGCTTCATAAAAGCTCCAATTTTGGTTCTTTTGCACACTCGTGTCTTCTCCGCATCCATCCGCCATTTTGAATGTGTTCAGTCTGATCATGATTGAAACTACCTCGTGAGGTAGTTTCAATCATGATCAGACTAATCGTTTTTCAATCATGATTCACGCAATGCACTGCCTGATGTGAACACTTTTTATGATGAAACATGTTTCATTCGTGATCAGACTAATCATGTTTCGGCCTAGTGTGAACACAGCTTAACTCTTCCTAGATTTTTCACAATAACATATTAATAAATATTCTTTAGCTTAGACATTCTAGGCTTAATTTAGGAGGCAATATTCCCGAAAATATGTCGCCGATTACTTTGAAATAAAAAGAAATACTTAGAAATGAGTTCGATACGCGTATTGAATTTTCATCAACGCTTGTCGAGTGTAAAATTCAATAAGAATTTTACCAGAGACTTTGCGTAGCAAAAGTGTGGTCATACTTTCAAGAAAGCATCGGAATATTTTCACCGATTTTGGGGCTAATAAAACCCACAAAACAAAGAAGGAAAGAACGATAAAACTAGTTCTGATGTCCGAACTGTGATACTCTTTCTATGATTACGGGAAATTCACTGTCAACTAAGTCTAAAATAAGGTTTGGCACATAATATTGTAAAATTTTTTAGCTGGATTTCTCTGAAAGAGAACCACCGATTTACATTCTTATATGTTATGAACAAACTATAGAACTAAAACTTACCATAAGACAGGGTCCTTCGTTATATATCAGATATCCACCTCGAAAAACCCAAGCAAGCCACAACGTGCTGGTGCCAATCCCGTAAATGGGTAGCAGCTTTGCATATTTGTTTAGCGATTTAAAACTCAACTGTGTTCTTTCACTCGCTAATTCCAGCCACAATTACACATCAAAAACCCATTTAGCTATTTCTTGGATTGTTCAGTGTAATAAAATCCTTTTATGGTGCACAACTGGCGCACGTTTTGACACACTCGGTAATCTTTCATGCTGAGCCTCACTAATGCTATTATCATCCTGTCATATTAAATTAGCTGGTAAAATCGGACAAGACATTATAAAACTTGTTTGTATCTCACCACAGATACGTGCGTTGTTGCATTTTGGACGCGACGAGAGCGGAATTTTGTCCAAATACGAGGCAGCTGGCCTGCTCCGTTTCATTCGATTAACAGAAATGACTTTTCCGCATGTTACACGTTTTAGTTTCGTATTTCCACATTCTGAGTAACACCATAAAAGTGTTAGAAAGACAAACGAAATCTACCGCAATACATGTTCGAATTCGAATTTTGCCGCAATTTTGCCCTGAGGCGAGCCAGCAATAATGAATTCACGGTCAGCGTCGACGCACATGGTCGCGCAGAATACTCCCCTGTTCACAGCACGTTTCAAAACAAAATTAGTAACTAATTAATTAATGCTAATGTAATGAAAAGAAAATAAACTGATGTGATAATTTTTTAGAGTTCTATAAGGCATTTAACCCTAAAACACCCTTATGGACTACTGGTCCTAGAAAGAAAATTAGGAAACCATGGAACAAAGAATCTTCCGCGTTCTGATTTCTTAGGGTTTTTTACAACAACAACAATTTTATTTCGAACCTTCCAATTACAACAGTACCTCCCATCTATCATATGTACATAATTTCATTCCACTTTAAGCGAGTGCTATGTCGCTTGTACAAAATATGATAGTCTAATACACTCTCTGGTGTCGTATGCTTCACATAAACAGCTTCATTTGTGCACTCTCTGAGGAAATGACGATTGTTGTTGTCGGTGTGCCATTTGCAAACCATTACAAAGTCTGTTAGAATGTCAATGTGGGACTGCTTCCCTCGCTTTAATGTAATGTTTGATATGAGAATGGGAAACAAATTTCCTGGGGTATTGTGATAGAAAATGATGAAAGTTTGGACTTTTCCACAAGTTCGCAAATGTTATATGCGTCGTACACGATTGGATGGGCGTTCTGAATTAAAACGTTGGTCACGACTTTCTCTCTCATCTGTTGAGGTGGGTTTCATTTTTCAAACTGGCGGTTTCTTCTTCGTCTTCATCTACCTGCGCATTTTCTTCAGTGTTTCTCTTTGCAGCTAGGCGGGAGAAATAGCCGGCAATCTGTTGCGGAGTGAGAAATTCGACGCTTTCGATCGCCGCGCACCACTAGCATCCTTGGCTGTGCGCATAGCTTTGGGAACACCCGCAGGATCTGGTTTTTGACTGTACCACTCTCCAATCTGGAATTTGGCGTTCAAGTACTTCTTCCGTTTCGCAGAACACCGGGTACTTCGGATACGAGAACATTTCAGGGCCCATCCCATTGGGAGAGATGGGGCAGAAAAAGTTTGGGAACGTTCTGCTTTCTTTTTATAGTTCAGGTACTGCAGTCGCACCGTGTTCTAGCCTTGAAGCATACCCCACTGTACATCGCGCGAGCATTAAGCGTTTCTAAAAAAAAGACTTGAAACATATGACAAAAAGACCCAATTTTGGCCACTGAGAATACTTTATCCACCCATGTACCAACCGTAACTGTCACGAACGCTTGCTCAGCCTGATATGCAAATGTCAGACGTAATTTGCATATAGTCTCAAAACGGTTTACGATTATGCAAGGATTGAAAACTGGGAACATATACTTGAACTAGTTTGCTTTATTGTCAGCCCTTTTATAGTTTCCCTCAGAAATCTGGGGAAAAAAATGTATCAACAGTATAAAGAGTACGAAAGTGCAAAGTGAGCTACGAAGAATTCAGCGAAAAGTAAAAGCGTTTTGATCGTCGCTACGGGCTTCACTGTTCATGATAAACTTTACGAATGAAATTGAACAGACATCAAAATGAAACACTTTGGACATTCAAGAATTTCATATCCAAGTTAAGTTTTTGTTGTTGGTAACGCATACACAGGATGGCGTGATTTTAAGTCTTTCGTTTGCGACTTTCAACAATTTTTTAAAAATCCCAAATTTATTTTCTCAAACTAAACTTTAAATATTTCGAAAGATCGTCAACTCTAGTATTGTCATTCTTAATATTACGAAATTCTAAACAAAGACACTCGCTCAAAATCATCGTTGTTTTTCGCCTACCGTTTCACGGAGCACGGGAGAGCCATAAGCTTTTGATGTCCCTTGAATACTTAGAATAATCTAATTTTAATGAAATCATGGTGTGTAGACTATAACAAGTTATACAACTAATTGGAACTATGACAGTTTTTTCTAGCGCAGCAGTTTTGATACGCAAGTCGAGTGAATCATGACTTATTTTAAGCCTGTTTGATCGCCAAATCGAACCCGCGGCTGAAAACGAAATGTTTACGTTTTCCCAAAACAAATAAAATGTTCAAGAAAAAACTACGCAGCAATTGCATACTTACTAAAGGCTACGTGTATGCAAAAGAAGAGCGAATTTTAGTTTTTTTAACTTTGCCGTGTAATGTTTGATATTTCCACGGATTTGCTCCTAAAATAGCTGCAGTTTTGTTCTGCTGATACGTATCTGTTAGTTTTTTGGGGACGTGTGGAGGACGAAAGAGGCAGAACAATGGTGTGTCTCAGGCGGTTATTTTTTCCTTTTTTCCCGCGCGTGCCTCGCGCTCCGCCCTCGTTGCTCGCGCTTCGTGACTCCACTCAGGTCCAACACCCACTAAGTAAAAAAGGAGCGTTCGATATTTACGAGTTGGCTCATGGGAGCCTTTGATTAATTCATGTGGTGATATTTCAACTTAGCTCGCGATGGTACTGGTGGAAAAAGTGGAAATAACGTGAGCGAGAGCAAAGCGATATTCAGGCGTGTATGAAGGGAATTTTTTTCCATCGCTCACTTGTGAGTATGGCCCTTATCGCTCTGTAGACCTGCTAAACCAACTGCTTTGCATGGGCTAATAAGCGAGGTTGCGTTTTTGCGTTTTGGAATCAAGCGCATAGTTCATTTTCCCGTTTGTAAATTATTGGTACCCTTTACAATATTCAATGGTAACTCCTTCGGGAACATTTCCTTTGAATTCTGGAAAATAGAATGTCATAAATAGAACTAAAAAAGGTTAAATGATGTTTTTCCAACACTAAAAGCCTCTTTCCTAACAGTTAGGTGTATTGGAAACATCAATGTTCGGGTGGACTGGAAGCTCCAGAGAAACACTTCCTGGAATTGCAAAGGTGGTCAAACGCATTTCAATCTGACCTGCAAAGGATCAGAAAAAAGACAAACTACATTAGGCACAAGGATTTGCTGTGAAGTTGACATCAAATTGCCAAAATACGTGTTCACAAAAATACCAGGTATTTCCCCAGTTAAGCGTTGGGAATTTAAAATCTGCAGCCAGTTGATGTAGTGAGATACTTTATAACATATTTTATAGATAGAGATAGAAAGCAAACTGTCCATAAGTAAACTAAATTAAACATTAGTTTATTAAACTAAATAGAGCCCCATGAAGGTAATAGTTTGGAATCACAACCAGGGTAGGAGGGGGATTTTATACTCTCGATTTTACGCTTACAAATTTATTGAAGATAGAGTTTGCAACAGATTTTGCAAACTGAGATCGTAGTGATAACCCCTCTCCTGTTACATGTGCATTGTAACGAGAAAACCCCGCCGCTGCAAGATATTATTGTTCCCGCAAAGGTCACTATGAACTTAAAACGTGAGTATTTTTCTTCTTGCGACACAACAACACTGAACCATTAGGAAAGCGTTCTTATATCATTGAAACCTAAACAAAAACTTTATTTTATTTTACGTTCATTAATTTCACCTGTTTAAAAAAAAACTTATTTTATTATTTCAGCTTCATGCTTGGTGATCTACAACGATAAAAGTCCAGCATGGGACTGCGAGTTGGAATCGGCCAAGCTTCGAATATTTACAGAATCGCAACAGAATGCCAACACTTCGTACAGGGACGGGGCGTATTACGATTGCAAAGAACCGAACGCGAATAACAATCCAGATCTTGAGATTTGTTCCGGTACGTGAGAAAAGCGACTTTGCTAAATCTCCTTTAGTAAAAAAGAAAGAAAAAGCAACATTTATTTTGACCAAAGTGCATTTCTTAAATCCGTTTCCTGCTCGGATATCCGTTATGTTCCGGCCGCGCGCAAAGTGAATGTGTGGAGAGAGCCTCCCAGAAAACATTCTTACATTTTACGAAGCGGCGACGGCCGACTTAATTATTTCAATCTCCTTAGCTTTTGTAGCACAATGGAATTTAAAATACGTGTAACCGGCTTATGCTGAGCACAGCCTGTTCTGGAATTTTAAAAAAAACCTACAAGACAACTTCTAACTTTTAAAGCAAATGGAAAGTAGGTTATAAATCACAAACACGAGAAAATCATGTTTACCAGTAGATTTATATGCGCTAAATGCACTGAATAGGCAAATATTAGCCCCAAGAACAAAGGATATTTTTAGGCTTGCCTACTTCATCCATTCCAATTTCACTTAAAAAAGTTTTCGCCACAGTTCTTATGATACTAGAGTGTCTGATCACAACAACAAAAACCATCCTAACACAAGAAATGGTGCTACAAAACCTTTTCCTGCAGGTAACACAAGCGTTGGCCAAACTACAGCTACACCTTTAAACCATAGCACAGAAACGCCTGAAGGTCACAGCTCTCGTACACCTGTAAGCCACAGTTCTATCACACCTGGAAATCACATCTCAATCACACCTGAAAGGCACAGCCTTACCACAACCGAAAGTCACAGTTCCACCACACTTTTATACTACTACAGTACCACCACACCTGGAAGCTACAGCTCTCCTACAACTGTAAGCTACCGCAGTATCACACCCGGAAGTCACAGCTCTCCTACAACTGTAAGCTACCGAACTATCACACCCGGAAGTCACAGCCCAACCACATCTGAAAGCCACAGCCAAACCACAACTGGAAGTCACAGCCCAACTGTGACTGGAAATCACAACCTAAACTCAACCATATCAACCAAACTAAGCAAACTGAGCACCGCAGTCCCAACTAGGAATAACGAACAGACCTCCGTGACACCAACCGTAAGAGGTATATGTTTATGTAGGCAACAGTGGCAATGTTAGAAAGAACATTATGCGACCACATTCAGTATTTAATACTGTTTCCCATGACTACAATCCTAACCGTTATTGCCATTGATATAGGATAGGGCTATGTTTGACCCATGAAAGAAGAATTTAAGAGCCGCCCATATTGAGTTCAAAGGGACTCGAGGTCTGGCATCCCCACTGCTTAGGGTAAAAATGTTTCCTTTAACCCCGCTTTGAATGGAAGACCAAGTCCAAGGAAGATGTTATAAGCCAATGTTCCTTCCAATACATTCAATTAAAATCATTGCATATTTTACAGTTATGCAACCTATGTAATTGGTGGAATTTCTATTGGGAATGGATGAATAAGGAGCAAACTTAACGACAAAATTTTTTGGATGATGAGAAAAATGAAAAATTCACGCGCGCAAAGGAAATACTGGACAGTAATTATAACAAGCAAACAAACTTCTCAGTTCATCTGTTAAATCCAGGTAAATTTTACCGAAGGAGTTAACCGACAAATAACTCACACCTGTAGCAATAATTCCTTTTAGTCGGAAAGAAAACTGGAAATTCCGCGTGTACATATGTAAGCATATATAAGCAAATATTGAGCAGCAAGTTTAACAGGAAAAAAAAATGCACCAGTTTATCTGTTAAATCCAGGTGATTTTTATCCATGGATCATTTAACGAACAAATCACTGCAGAATAAACCCTTTCGACCGAATAGAAAAGTAAAAAATCCACGGGCGTAAAATAAATATTGAACAGTAATTACAACAGGCAAACAAATGCCCCAGTTCATCCGTTAAATCCACATGGGGTACATTTTTCCCAAGAAATTAAAGTGCACCTAAACCCCAATTTTTTTTTCTTTTAATCAACGAGAAGTACGTCGAAAAGTCGAATAGTGAAATATTTCTTGTTTTTAACTTCGCTTTAGTGAGTTATAGAGATTTGAATTTACAAAATGCTAATTAGATGACGTCAAATCAAGACTCGTTTATTATATTATTGTTTCCTCTTCCAAGTGATATTTTTTTACAAATCAATTGATTATAAACAGTTTTTATTAGTATTTCTTAAACTGATTTAAGCTGTGAACTGCGTATTGTAAATTGAAGTAGAAATAATGGTAAAGTCTTGATCTGGCGTCATCTAATTAGCATTTTGTAAATTCAAATCTCTATAACTCACTAACGCGACGTTAAAAACAAGAAATATTTCACTATTCGACTTTTCAACGTACATTGAGTTGATTAAAAGAAAAAAATTGGGGTTTATAGGTGCACTTTAACGTACCAATAATGCAGCGTGGATGGTTATATTTATATACAGCTGTTTGATTAAACGTTGTCATTGATCGGTCTCATCCCTACGCGACCAGACCGAAAAGGATTATGGGGAGAAATCAATTCACACTCAATAACTGCACATTATCAAAATACGGAACGTCCTTATCGAAGCGACTCTGGTTGTCTTTGCGTAACACGCGAAGACAAACATGAGTTTTGTTCTCCGTTGTAAACGCGATATAGAATAATTAATCATGCACTTTAATTCACCCATACTCCCTTTCGGTCTGGTCGCGTAGGGGTAAGACCGATCAGTGACAACGTTTAATCAAACAGCTGTATACCAGAAGTGTTTTTTCTTGATGTTTGGTGCGGTCACGCAACGTGGTTCTTACTAAAAGATCACACAGGTTAGGACTTCGTTTGCGTGCAGCGAGCGCTGGATTATGTGCTTTCGTACAATAAAAGAAGCGTCAGGAAGAGTTAGATTAAAGGTGATGACAAATGGAGCTCGGTCCGGGTTGTTCTGTGGTCGTGATTTAAAGTGCACCTAACCCCAAAATTGTTTTTTTATTTCTCGCTTAATCAACTCTATGTACGTTGAAAAGTTGAATAGTTAAATATTTCTTGTTTTTAACGTTGCGTTAGTGAATTATAGAAGTTTGAATTTACAAAATGTTAATAAGATGACGTCAAATTAAGACTAGTTTATTATACAACTACTTGTTTCCACCTCCAAGTAATATTTTATTTTTTTTAAAAAATAGATTGACTATTAACAGTTTTTATTTAGTATTTCTTAAATTGATTATCCTTAAGCTGTGAACTGCGTATTGTAAATTGAAGTAGAAATGATGGTAAAGTCTTGATTTGACGTCATCTAATTAGCATTTTGTAAATTCAAATCTCTATAACTCACTAACGCGACGTTAAAAACAAGAAATATTTCACTATTCGACTTTTCAACGTACATTGAGTTGATTAAAAGAAAAAAAATGGGGTTTATAGGTGCACTTTAACGTACCAATAATGAAGAGAACTGAAAAATCCGCTTGTAATGAATGGACAATCTAAAGCATCTAATTGTCGATAAAATACAGGCCTACAAAAGCAGATAACTCAGATTACGCCATGCAAAAAATGGGAGGTAAGGTTCTTACTTATGCCGCGAAAGCAGGATGACTTCATTTCAGCATACCATGCCAGTTTTTCAATTAGTATCGAAATCACTGCTCACATGCCACTGAAATCACAATTGATTATGTTACTCACCGGATATTTTTCGAAAAAATGTCACCTAATTGCAAAGATAAATCGAAAGATAATACTTATTTGTTAACTTCGCTCCGGCAAGAGCTATAAACGGGGTATCGAGTTGAAAATCGTTCCTTTCTCTTATCACGCGAGAGTGCGCGCAATAAGGAAAAAAAACTTACGGTACTCCTAATAAGGATTTTTTTGTAACATATTAATCTCGTCGTTAAGGCTTATATCTCATTGTAGGGACTTTTAAAAATATGTTCATTTGATGAGTCTGACATACCTCGAAACGTCAGATTATGTGCTTAGTTGCTGACAGAATTCGAATATTTACTGACGGGACACGATGATAACTTAGAACCAGCTGCGATTTCCTCAAGTAAAGCCTGAAGCTTGTTATGGATAGCTCTAATAATTTTGTTGTCAACTTTATTTCATCAGCGACTAAAGAAACTGAAACAAAGAATGGTGCGTCGTTAAACGAAACGATGAACGTTCTTGTAAGTTTACAACATTCCATCTCTACTCAGTGTAAAGAACAAAACTAAACAGAATCCATCGCGTATACATGACCTATTTTATTACACGCCCACTCGTATTTACGGGGGTTTGACTCATTCTTTTCAGAAGTAAGCATAGCCCCAGGCGCTAAACAGTTTCAACTAATAATAATTTCTTATTGCAACTCACTGTTTGGATCAACAAATTGTACGTGTACGTAAGTGCGATTACGCGCAATCGATAACTGATGTCTTCATGTATTCATTATTTTAATTGATTTATCTATTTACTGGTTTACATTTATTTTATTTTTTTTATAAGTACTTTTTTATTTCTTTTTTTCTAGGGCGAAACATTGATTAGATCCGTTACAAAATTCAACTGTACTGCTCCTTCGGTGAGTTACAAGCAACTTTATTCGATCAATTTTGGCGAAAGTATGATTTTATTTACATCAGTAAAAGAATGTATTAAGTTCAATTTGTATTCATACAGGAGTCAAAGCAGAGTTTACCCAGACAGAATTTACGACAAACCACCTATATAGCGGTTATAACGCTTTATATGAAAAGCGCAAAAAATATTATGCATCTTCATGTGTACAACTTCTTAGACTTCTTTAATTTCTTCTTTTACTCAGGTACAGGAAATACTTCTGAACATAGAGGACGTAGTGCGTCCACGTCTGAGAGACATTCTCAGTTCACCAACTACTGGAGCAACATCACGTTTCTACGAGGTTATAGGTAATTGTGCTGAAACTCCTAGTTAAATTTGCCTCGAGAGTTCATATTAATTGTTTCATAACAGTATCTTTGAAATAGATGCATGATATGATTATTTCAACACGTCTTTTCTTTAATATAATTCCTCTAGCTTTGACGTCCTCTTGTTCGCTTATTTATTTATTATTTATTTATTCATAGAAATTAATAATTACATTCTGGTCGAAATTGCATGTCAATACTTACAAAAATGAAGATTAACACAAATGAATACAAATTAAAGGCATTTAGAAATGTGAAAGTATTATTAGTTTACATTACAATCAAATTACATTCCCCCTTTATGGATACATATATGTATTCAATATATAAATATATTAAGCATAGCTTATAACAATTTTCAATACAGACTTACACGCAGTTGTTACAGGAAACTTGAACAAAACTATAAAAGTTCCCGATCACTCTGAAGGAACGCGCCAGTCACAAGCTTCAATCAGTCTATCTCCTGGTTCTATTGATATTGAACATGGTAGGTACATGAAACATTGCAGATAACAACAACAAATAAAGAATCTGAACAAAAGCTTAATATAGCATAATTATACAGTTTTTAATCAAAGGGACACACGCTCGTCGGTCTTTAAACAAAGTTAATTTATATATTAAATATTTTGTTTAAGGAACTCGCAAAGACTACAAAGAAATACATTTTAATTTCATTAAATATAATTTTAATCTTTTAATCGGTAATTTAAAAATGTTTAATAAGGATAATTTTAGCTTTCTGGATCTTATTCGGGCGGAAATATGTGCCTTACTTCTTCGAGACTTTACTTCTTCAAGGCGCTGTGTTCATATCAGCAACGAAACATGTTTAAAGTAAACTCTGTTTTAACGAAACACTTTTTTCCGTAAACACTTGCTATTTCATTGCTCACATAAGTTTTTAATTTCAAAACAAGTTCGTTTTGCACTTGTTTTTTTTTTCTTTCATTTTTACCGTTTTACTATACAAACAGACATAAGGCACAGTTGCACGTTTCAACTTTTACCTAGGTAAATTGAAATAACAGTAGCCGCGGCACGCTTAAATTTAAAGTTGAAACGCTTAAAACTTGAAACGTTTAACCGCAGCTATAAGCTCGCATAAAATCTTGATCATTACCCATTAAACGGAGAAAAATAGAGCACGAACTAGCTGTTGCATGATTGTGTGGTTTAATTTGACTTCTCATGCCCTTCGGAAAGGGATGGTAATGCATTGTTTAACACGGAGATGACGTTTAACAACAACAACAACAACAACAACAATTTATTCAACAAGAAACAACAACAACAATGTATACTTAGTATAATAAAGAAAGAGTTGACTGATTTGTTTGCCCTGCAAATAGCTGGAAAGCTAATCGGGGCGGGGCAAAACAAGTACATGAAAAATACAAATATCTACAAAATCAAAAACCTTATACTATTGAAAAGCCTTGCAGATTGCACATAATAATGAATAAAAACACAGAAGTTAAGTGATCTAATTGACGTTTGGGCTAACCTTGTTCGTTGACTTTATAGATCGGAACTACTTTGTGAGGCAATCATGCTCGGAATAAATATGTTTATTATATCAACTTCAGTAAAATATAAGGATTTCTCCAACTTGAAAACAATATAAAACGTTCGTACAACCCTTCAGACAATGTTCGGAGAATTTTCGAAAAGGAAATCCTCTGAAAATCTTGGAAAATTTCTTAAAACTTTGTAATTAGCGTCGTTTATATAACAGACAAAATAATACATAGCTGCTTGGAACTTTTTTACGACATTTCTCGAAGTCCCACACACCTATGTGTAACTGTTATCTTTAATTTCGATTCTGATTCGCGCACTGCACTGCACTGCACTGTACTGCACTGCACTGCACTACACTACACTAACTGCACTGCACTACACTACACTACATTACACCGCACTACACTGCACTGCATTGCACTACACTGCACTGCACTGCACTGCACTGACTGATGTGAACACTTTTCATGTGATCAGACCAAACAAGTTTCGCTCTAGTGTGACCACATTATAACAAAATGAAATGTGTAATAGTTTAGATCTGATAAAGGGATACGGACTGGATCGGTCTCAATGAAAAGAAGACTTTCCAGATCCAGAAAAGAATGAAATTACTTTTTAACTTGCTACTTTTGCAATGTACTTGTCATAGACACGTTTTGTGTTACATTTGATAGGCCGACTGGGAATTGTAACAGTTGTATTTAAATTCGAAGAGTTATGTAATGGCACGCAAGAGTTAAAATTGGATTTGTCGAATGGAAGCAGGTCAGTTGTTATTAGGTTTTGATTTAATTAATACTGTACCCCCGCGAATAATAGCCGTCTCTCGATTAATCCCTCCTTGGATTAATCGCTTCCTTTGTCGGAAAATATTTGAAATAACCGCCTCTTTCGGGTAATTACCCCTATTAGGGTCGAAAAAACTGAATAATCACCCCGGCTATTATTTGTGAAAATATGATACGCTAGCATTGTTCTCAGTTGTATAATCTAACAAATTGATGTTTTCAATTGTCGACGCTTTCAAATAACTTTCCCATAAATAATAGTCTGCTCATGGGCATAAGTAACGATACAAAGCAAAGTTACTCTGTTGGAAATAGTATTCCACCGCTTGTGCGCAATTTTGTGCATTTGTGTAGCAATGGAACCTTATTTTCCTGAGTTTTAGATAGGCTATTTAACATGTTTACTTGACTAAGAAACAGCAAAACGTCGACAAGCAACACCATTTTTTCGCAACGTATTTATACAATATTCAAAACAAAGCGCTGCAAACTCTCATTTTAAGAGTGAAGGGAGTTATTTGAAAAGCTCTAAGACGTGAACAACGTCGTTAGTCCAGTTGATGCTAATAAGCTGCGTGTGCTTTGTACCATCTTAAATGTGTAACTGTGAAGAACAAACCACCTGCATGATTGGTCAAATGACAGTATTATCATTGGACTCAGTTATCAAACTAATTTGCTCTCTAATGGCAACCAACCTTGTCCAACATTTTGTCGGAGAATGTATTTTTAATCTTCTTTACTAAATGAGATACTTCGTTTCATGTTTATTTGCTTTCAGACCTTCTTCATTGCGTGCTCCGATAGTTTCTGTGTTGGCTATGACTGCAAAGGGCAGTGTAAATGCGCTTAAAGACAACGCAACAATAAGGTTTAAAACAAAGGTAACTAACTTCTTAAATTATTTAAAGACATATTGTTGCAGTGACAGCATGGCTATACTTTTTTAAGACTCACTAGAGATATCGATTTTACCAGTTTTTCACTTATTGTTTCTCTCCACCCACGGGTATAAATGGGTACCGGCGACAAAATGCCGGGGGTACCCTGCGACGGACTAGCATCCCATCCAGGAGATGCTAGCCCAGAAACTCAGATGGTATCACAGCACTTCACCATTCACGCAGGAGATTGAGAGGGCAAAGAAGCCGCTAAGATGAACGAATGTCTTTCAGCCTAGAATAATTAGTATCACACATTTCCAAATACAATACATCAGCAATTATCCAAAATTAACCAAGAAACATGCTGTCAAAAAGATCGAAGAACTCGTTTGAATGTGCAACGAGTCGTTGGATTTCAGAGTGAAACAATTCATCTGATTTCACAGAATAGTTCGCTTCGACGAGCGATTGACATTTTTTCAATTCTTTCTACTCAACTCTACGGTCGAATTATCCGCCACAAACGGCACATATTTTCATTTGCACAGATTCTCACGTGGATTGTCGATTTAGACAGTTGTCGCATTCGTTGTCACGGTTGATTGATTGCGTTGCGAAGCAAAATGACAGACGTTGCTAGGCGATAGTGACAATAAGCCACTGCGCATGCACCCCATCTTACATCCGACAAAATTTTGGATTTTCTCCCCTATTGCCAAGAATAGTGTGCTGCCTCGCTAACGCTCGCCAGCAATTACTATTAAGAATGTCAGTTTTACACTGAAGTTCTAATTGCAATCGTAAAAGGTGAACATTTTGTTTCATCACTTTGTTCTTTATTCTAGGTTTTCCTCTTTTTCCGCTGTTAATTATCAAACATGTTATTGTCTGGTGGAAAAGTTCTACGATTAAAGTCGTTGCTTTTTTGTTCTCAGAGTTCTGGCCCTTCAACAGAGTGTTTGTTCCTAAACCACTCTTCTGGGTGAGTGAAACTCCTCCGGTTCCCTATTTATATTGTTTTCAATCAGGTTTTTCTCGCAGTTCCAAGTATAAGTTAACGGAAACCAAATGATTTGTTTATTATTGATAAGATTAAAATCTTCAACATCATCAGTTTTTTGCGGGCCTTTGAATATGTCGGATGTATTTTTTTATAGTCTGTCTTTTATCTGTAGGTCCAACAAGCCTTTCTGGTCTCGTAGCGGTATGACATTTGTAGAAAGCCATGATAAAAACTTCACCACATGCCTGACAGATCACTTCACGAGTTTTGCTGTTCTTCTTAGCTACAATGAAAAGGCCAAGGTATAAATCTTTCTTGTGCGTTCTTTAAAAATATAAAACTAAACCACTCTGCTGAATATTATTAACGCTTAATTTTGAGGGATTAGAGTAAACGGAAGGAGAATTTATCTCTCCAAATGAATTTACGTCCTAGGGTTTAAGTAAAAGAACTGAACACTGAATAACGGGGTTATATGAGGTAACGAGGGTGACAATATTACAATCATTTGACTTAAAAACAACACCGCCACCGCACGAAGTAGACTCCACTATTATGGCTATAACAGGACTGAAAAAGCCCCCATTTTAGCCCTTATTTCTGTTCATAATCCTTCCCTGTGACAAGCGTTAGATGGTCATGCGAGTCTTACGAATAATTGAAGCAACCCGTTTTAATTCTTTATGTTTCATTTGACTTGTTGTCGAAAGAGCAACTATCACTTTACTGTAAAAATATATCCTTGCTTCTCATCGGTCGTTTTGTTTAGGGTTTCGCCCATCAAGAAACATGGCACCTTGTGTTGGACAATGCGTTTCTCGAATAAATCGTTCACAACATTCGCATTGTCGTTTTTTGGAAGATCAATTCGCTGTAAGACTTTCTTGTCATAGCTAAAATCCTTTCAAGTAATAAAACATAACAAAAGGAGTTATATGCTGTAATGAGGGTGACAAGATTACAAGATACACCGCCACCGCAAGAACTATACTCTGGCTAACAGGATAAAATAGTCCACGTTTTAGCCACTAACTCTGTTTTACACAACTTTATTGCAACTTTGTGTTCAAACATTTCGCATGCGAGTTTCTTTGCCAGTTTCTGAAGCAACTGTAATCTCACCCTAATTTGCATACGACTAAGCGTATAATTTGTTTCCGACCAGAAACACACCATGCTTCTCATTGGTTGTCCGACCAACATGACGCAAACACTACGTCTATATAAACAGCCATTATACGACCAAAAAACAACAAAGAATCTGCTCTCACTCACTGAGCACTGAACGCAACTGACGAAGGAAACCACTTAAGTTTCCGAAACCGGTCTTGCTAATAAAGTTCTTTTCAGAACACAATAACCACATAGCCATTCATGCAGAAGTAAAAATGGCCAACCAACCATCCTGAATCTTGTTAACGGATTCTTACAAATCTCTAGCTGGCACCATACAACCTGTAACCCTAGGAGGAAACTTCATACCTCGCTCACTTCCTAGCGCTCCGGCTGTCGCTTACCGGAAAGCCAATAATCTCTCCAAACGACTTTCTAGTCTGAGGGATTAGAGTTGGAAGACATTTTATGTCCCTAAATGACTTTAAGTCTGGAGGGTTTAAATTCCTGAATTGAACACTGAATAACGGAGCTATATGCTGTAAGGAGAGTGACAATATTACAATCCTCTCTTTCTGTCAAACTCCAGCAAGAACATCTGCAAGCTTCAAAATGCGCAAAACTTTGCAGCAATAATTGTAAGTGGCACGAGGTCATGTAATACCCCTTCAGAAAGCAGCCAAATTGGTTGCCTGTAAGTCTGATGCTGTTGTATATAGGTGGTGTTTTAGCTTTCAAATGCGTAGAGCGCCTATCCCCAGGCTACCTTTGCAATGGATTTGCCACGCGTTCCGCGGTTAACACTGATATTATAGATAGCCCAAGCCTAACAGCGTCGCACTTTGAACAAGCTTAACTAAGGTGAAACTTAACTAAGGTGAAACTTAACTAAGGTGAAAGGTTGGAAGCACAAGAATTAAGATTGTTCAATTTTAACAATTCTCAAAAACAGTATTACGCGACCGTCTGCACAGTACATTTTTATAGACCGTACAAAAGTTCACAAAAACAACTTTTCTCTGTCTAGAATAACTAGTACCACTAGTTTCCGAATAAAATACAATTTTTGTTTGTCAAAAATTGCCCGAGAAACTGATTTGAAAATCAAAAATTGCAAAAATACACAAACATATTTGCATAAGGCGATGCGAGTGAAGATAGAACTGTACTATAAAATCAAAGTCTTGTTTTGTTTACATAAAATCGCCTTTCAAACTATCTAATGAATGAACAAACACATAAAAATGGACAACACAATCTTCTTTCGAAAAAAATTTTTCAAATCTCCATTAGTTTACGTTTAAAAGCAAAACGCGTACCATTTAATTATAGCTCATCGAGTTCAAGCTTTCTTCGATGAATTTCAAGAGATCGATCACCTGGATCGATACAACTGAATTTAAGCACGTTTTAAAATCAATTCTCCAAAACTAACAATAACACCAATAAAAAGTCACTCACAGATTGATATCAACATAAATTCTCATCCAAAACTGTAATCTGTTTTACCTTTAAGTCCCTCGCTTGCTTGGAAATTCAAATCTCCGCTTCTGGTTCTGAAATCCGTAGAATACAAACATCTCCCGCATTTGATAAAAACGTAATACATGAAGTTCCTCGAAGCAAGATTTTATCCCTGAAAGCTCGTCTTTTTCCACTAAAGCGGCTTCTGAGTATCCCTTAATTAGTATCCTTGTCTTGAGTAGCAAACCGCGAAATATTCAGGAAAATAACGCCTTTAATTTAAACGGTTTTCTCCGCTTAGTAAATTCACAGCAAAACATCAAAGTGTTTTTCTAGCTGACGTGACATTCGGCCGTGTAACCGCGCGAAAAACAAAGCCTCGCTTTGGTTTCAACATGACGTCGTACGCGCATGTTTTGCGACGTCATACGCGCCCGCGAGCTAGTCCTGCGCGACGGCGGAGCTACAGTAGTACAGTAGTCCGGTCCTGTGCGACGGCGGAGGGCACACGCGGACGGAGGGCACACGCGCGCCCGCGAAACATTCCGCTAGCCATGACCATGAGAAAAGACGGCACAGGTTCTGGTTCTATGAGTATGGGGCTGCGCAGCCAGGCCTTCGGCCTGGCAAGTGCTCCGCTAAAAACACTCGAAATAATTATATGCTTAGTAACCCAGCATACGACGCTGTCGCTGGTCAGCGCACCCTTCTGTACCGTGCATTATCAACTTTGATCTCTTTATAAAACTGTGTCAAATATAGCTCTATTCGATAATGTGTATATAAAAATAAATTCATATAAACTGCGATAAAGAGAATTAAAGAATAAGAGATCATTGCAGCTTTACAGCAACTAAAGAAGTTGCAATTTGTGGCTGAAAAAAATTTCAGGCTTCGAAGGGATTCGAACTCATGACCTTTGCGATTCCGGTGCAAACGCTCAGATGGGAGGTTGGTCAATTGTGAGTTGTATTATACCCGTGAACTGACATTCATATTTATCACTTCACGGGTATAATACAACTCACAATTAATAATATTAATAATAATAACAATAATAATAATAACATAATATATAGCGCATTCTCCAAAATGTGCTCAAATGCGCTTTACATAGATATATTTACAATCTAAAATTAAAAATAAATAAACTATGTACGTATGAATGTAAACACTAAACCGTAACTATGCAGTAATGTCTAAAATTCGTTGACAAATTAACAATAATTTTCTTCTTACCCTGCAATGTTGTGTGATCCGTCTTCCCCATATCATACGTCATAACCCGCCGCTGGGACTTATCTTGTGCCCGCATTGGTAAGGCAGAAAAAGCGGGAAAAGCTCGACTAACTTTAATCGCTGAATTAAGTAACTAGGCAGGCCATGCAGAAGGGCATTGACCAAGCACCCATCTGGCTTTGTAGCTCAGTGGTAGAGCGTTTGCACCGGAATCCCAAAGGTCATCAGGGTTCGAATCTCTTCGTGGCCTGAAGTTTTTTCAGCCTTAAATTGTAACTCAAATTGCAACTCAGTTGATGCATAACTGCGATGGTCTCCTTCTCTTTGATAGCTCTATTCGTTGTAAATTGTAGAGGGTTTTAACGGATGCTCTTTCTGGTGGTTATAACTTGTTGCCGTTTACAAGAATGGGATTGCTTAAAGTAGGTGAAATTCAAGTACTGTGTGTTGAAAGCAAACTTTTTTTTTATCTCCTTTAGTTTCCCGATGGAGATAAAAAAGCACTGAACCTCATCACAAAAATTGGTGGCGGGTTTGCTATCGTCTGTCTTGTTGTATGTATATTTACCTTCGCATGTGTCAGGTTTGTAGCATTTTTGTAACACTTAATAACACTTAATTTCAAAGTCGAGGGTGCGCAGTGAAACTGTTACAACTCGGGAATTAGATTCTAAAGAGCCTGTCATTTTTTCAGCTTTGGGGGGAGGAAAGACCGCATTGAGCAGTGTAACCGAAGTCACGCGTCTTGTGCTCTTATTTATTATAAATCCACACTCCAACGGTACTGTACAAGGTGAACGAGAAATACAAAGTTAAGAAAGTACGGGAAACAGAAAATAAAGCAAATACAAAAGGAAACGTACGTAGAAACCTACAATTGTATGAATGCGACTAACAAACATTACCTTAACGGTGTCCTGACTTAACGATATAAAAAATCTAAGCTGCAAACAGTAAACGTTCTGTAAAAATTCTGATAAAAATGCTGTCATTCAGGACTGAATTTATGCACAAAACTTGACAAATCACGTAACCTTAACGGCGTCGTGATAACACCGAAGACAAAGTAAACAATAGAACTAATGAAAACTTTAAAAAAGGACAACTAATTAATAAGTGGAAGCGACATACACGAAACATAAAAAACTGATAAAAGAGACAATAAAAATCTAAATTCCAGAAGTTTCGCGGTAACAAGCAGTGTATATCTTTTCGTATTCAATTTATCTAAACTTGATCTATGTAGGTCAGAAATGAATCAATTTTGACATATCTTGCCTTCCCTTTATCGCTTCTCATTATTACCGTTAATACAAGGGCTAAAAATTGGCGCGGCACCCAAAACTATTTATCGACAACAGTAAAGTCACACACGAGCCACAGGTGGCCCACTCGGTCGGAGCTTAACCCGGTTTCTGTATACCATGCGCGATTTAGGGGTAACACTTATTCTATTGTTAAAACAATAGAATATAAGAACACAAAAGAACGACAATACAATAGAATACAATACCACAGAATATATTAGAATACATAATTTTGCCTAATACAATGGAAGTGTACAATGTACAATGGAGCTGCGACCCTAAATCGGGCATCATATGGGTTTCTGGAGCATGAAGCAACTAAGAACATTGCTGCTCCCCCCTGGAGAGGATACTAGTCCATCACACGGTTACCCCCAGCGTTTTGTCGCCGGTACCCATTTATACACTTTGGTGGAGAGAGACAATGTGGAGTAAAGTTTATTTTCTAAGAAAACAACATGACGGCCGAGACCAGGACTCAGGCCGGTCGATCATGTCAAAAATGTAGCTGTAAATGATTTACACTATATTGTAACAATGCGATAAAATAAATGGTTTGGTAGTGACTTGATCTGGAAAGCAGTAGAGTTTGACTAATTCGTCAAATAAAGATAACCTATACTTTTAACACCACATCCCCGTATTCCTATTATTTTTGAAAGCAACATAACTGATATATTTTGTGTTCTTTTTTCTCTATTTTACAGGAGCTTATCTGCTTTGCGATACCGAATTCATCTGAATCTGTGCATTTCTTTAGCTGGTGCGCAGTTAATATTTATTGCTGGTATTGAGGCCACAAACATTAAAGTAAGTTAGACCTTATCGTACTTTATTCAGAATTTTACGTTTCTAGTATAAAATGATTAACCACACACATGTTCTCACACATCTACTAATTAAACTAGCAGTAATCAAAGATTAATAAGTGCGTTCGAAGTTCAATTAATTTAACTAAAATCATAGGAAAATTTAGGAGCAAATTAGTTGAGAAGAAACATGAAGTATTTAAACAGTAACATGAACAACAGTAATTTTAATAGTGAAACCAAAAATGTAACAAAACATGTCTATCTACTTAGTTACAATGTAGTTCAGATACTGATTGTGCGAGACTAATTTTGTAACAGTAACATGAATGATAGTAACTTGAATAGTTGCAAGGGAAAATGTAACAAAACATGTAAATTTGGCGCAATGGCCACCAAGTACAAAGACTCGGTTTGTTTGGTTTGTATTTGTGACCGCTATGGGTCAAAGCACAATGGCTTGGTTGATTTGCTTTGAGACAACTTTGGGTCAGAGTAATCGGTTGATTTGCTTTGTTGTTCGGCAAACTCGAGAACATCAATTCAAAGCAGGACAGCAGCGAAGGTCTTCGGTTTGCCACCAAGTACAATGACTCGGTTTGTTTGGTTTGTATTTGTGACCGCTGTGGGTCAAAGCACAATCGCTTGGTTGATTTGCTTTGAGACAACTTTGGGTCAGAGTAATTCAAAGCAGGACCAATTCAAAGCAGGACAGCAGCGAAGGTCTTCGGTTTGTTGCAGTTGCAGTAGTTGGGACGCCGACGTCGGGCTTTCCACATGCTCTTGGAGTACTAAAAACTTTCATGGTAATTCAAAGGGGACAGACCGCAAATAAATGTGGCTACTAAATATATCTGAATTTCGTAACTGTTCATCAGTAGGATGCCCAAAATGCGTGCAATTCCACAATTGGTTTCGGCTCCATTAAATCCTAAGGCTTTGACAAGTTGAAGCGATGAACATTTTAAGAAACATCGCATGAAGTTTGAGAAAAATGATTGCACTTACCGAATAATCCAAAGATATCCACGCTACGGACGCACGAGGTATTTTTCAGCTGAAAAGGTGGAGCCGGCAATTTCTTTGGCCAGCTTTTGGGCTTAAAATTGGTGCGCGCGCATAATAATTATTCAAAATGGCGCAGATTTTGAACATCGCCCGTCCATCGAACCAAAAAATCTCGATTCTTCACGCCTGGCACGCACAGGTATCCCATCGACCACAGGATGCCCAAATCCGGTTGAAATTAGGATGGCGTTCTCCTGACGTCTAACGCAATAAACAACAAATTTTGTTGAAAAATAGAATCATATATCATGATTTCAATTGTATGTCTTACTGAGTAAGTTTATTATGCACTTGATCTGAAACCGTGTCAAAATTCATCGAAAGAGCAACTTTTTAAGTTTTAAAAATTTTACTTTTGGTCTCCTCGGTTCAGGAACAGAAGATAATGTATGGGTGTGCGGAGATATTGAGTTAACATGCGAAGGCAGATTTCATATCTTTAAACAGCCATATATTATTTTATTCATTATATAAATGACAACAATTACGTTAATTAAATTTTAAGCAATTTTCAGAATATTTCCGAAGATTTTTCTAGAATGTTCCGAATACTGTCCAAAATTTTTCGAAGATTTCCGAGGAAGATCCGAAGATGTTTCGATTGTAGACTAACACTTTCTAGCTCGTTTAAAGGGGCAGTATCACGAGGTCGAAACTTGAAAACGTCGGCCCACGTTTTCAAGTTTGATTCCGCAAATTCAAAAAGGCCGTCGAGAAGTGGAGGTATTTGTTGAATCAAAAAATCCGTTTTGATAGCCGGAAGAAAGAAAAAATCACTTTTAACAGTGATATGTCCAAAATTCCGGTGCAAGAATAGTGAACAGTGCCGCGCGTGGAACCCGTGATACTGCCCCCTTAAAACTCAAAAGGGGCAAACTTGGTAGCTCACACAGAGATATTGGTATTTCACAGTGAAGATAAAATTGATATCTTTATATGTATCAATATATGATTTTTCCGCGGTGAAGAAATCCTTCTATTTCACTGAAGTTTATATAATAAACAGTTTTATGATATCGTTGTCCACTTTAAAGAAATGAAAAGAAAGTTATTTTAATTAATTGACACAGCAATACGGTGATTTGACTTGTGGTTTTTCTACACAGGGTGTCTGTATAGCTGTAGCGATTATGCTTCACTACCTTTGTACGGCTTCATTTGCTTGGATGTGCGCGGAAGCCATTCACTTGTTTATAAAAGTTGTGTCAGTATTTGATATGCAGGCAATTAACAAGATGCGTTTTTACTTTGCACTGGGATGGGGTATGTCTTAGCCAATGCTCTTCTCTTATTTCCTAATGAAATGAATTTTCATACTACCTTGAGAACAGGAAATAACACAAATTTAAAACGAGCAGTTGCTTGTCATGACCACCAAAAATTATACATTTTACGTTGTGGACCCAAGATGCATTTATATGCCAGACATCCTCCGGGGCTATAGGTGATTATTGTCTTGGAACGCCGCTGGCAAAGGCGTGGTTAAGTTTATTTTACGCGATTTTAATGTTGACCTGTGCCCTGTTTTTTTCTCCCAGTAGTGTAAACGGCTTTAAAATTTCACGTTTGAGTCGGATTAATCAATATTCTCCCAATATGCAGTTTGATAATCTGTTCTTAATAGTTCGCCTTTCTCTTTGTGGGTCCGTACATTTTGATCTAGGTTCTATTTATTTGTAGGATTGCCAGCCATCATAGTTACAATATCAATGATTGCAAATTTTAACGGATACAGCACTTCCAAACTGTAAGTAATGGTCTTTTTCTCGGTTTATTTTCAAATATTAATTATGAAAACGAGGTTGCCAGAAAAATAAACTATGTATATGTATGCGTCGTGGAATTATTTTAACATGAAACACGCTTACACTTACAATAACCAGCCATGAGATTTGTTTCCATTTTAAGTATTTTATTTCATACCAACAGAGTAACGATTGTTATCTAACTTCTAACACCCGCTTGCGTCCACCTCAGCATAGTATCCACAAGATGAGGATTCCCATATATGTCATGTTCTTGAGTGGCCGTTTAACGACCACTATCTATATATGTAAGGCCACTGTAATGTAACGGCTGCCTCACGTGTAGCAAATTACTTTTGAACTGAACACCCGCAGAGATGGTTTCCACAAAATAAAACAAAAATAAAGAAATGCGATTTGAAATAACAGTTTTTAATAAATACTTTGGCATAGAAAGTTGATGGATTTATAGCTGTGAATAACAACAATATTGTATTCTGGTCGCTTCTAATATTTTCTGACTTGCAGGTGTTGGCTTTCCCCAGAGGATGACTTTGTTTGGGCGTTTATCGCACCTATAATAATCATAGTATTGGTAAGCAATATTTGTTTTCTCCGACTATTTCACGACCGTCTAAGCCAAGGTAATCGCACGTAACCAATTACAGAAAAAACCATAGGGCAGAAAACGAAGAAAAACCCAAGCAGTCATGATTAGTTCTGTGTACTTTTGTTTATAGCAGTTTGATAATCACTAGATTTTTTTATCAGTCACCTGAAGTTTTATGTTTTCACAAATCAGCAGGAGGATGAATGGAGAATAAATCTCGTCCCACGATCTGATTTATTCAAGCCAAAAAAAGTAGATCTGAGGATGAGGTTGCTGAACAGTATTTTATTATCATCATTCTCTTCGAATTGGCGATAAAAAAAAATAGAAAAATTGAGAAGTTTAACTACTGGCTGCTTTCCTTTAGTTTGGTATTATCTACACATTCAGAAAACCAACTGACAAGAATGTAGCTGGGAGGAGTCAGTCAAGCTGAAAGTTGAAAGGCGGTTTCCTATAGACATTATAAATCTGAAAAGCTTAAAGTTCTTTCTTAGACAAGTCCTTGCTTCTTTGAGCGTAACTCGATTTTCTGAATCCCATTTTTTTCTGTAAGTTAATGTAAAAAGTTGCGGCCCTATGCCCCACTGGGGGCCACAAGGACTGAAGAAGAATGTAAAAAGTCAGTTCTGTAGCACGATGGTTCGAATAAACGAGTATAATAAACAGGTGTTATTATAACAAAAACATCATACAAATATATCGTGTTTTTATTTTTACTTACTCAGATCAATGTTGCTGTTCTGGTAGCTGTCATAGTTGTCCGTCTCTCCTTGAAGGGGAATCCATTGAAGCCAAATGAAAATAAAAAATTCGCGTAAGCAAAACAACGACAAAAAACTAGCATAGGCCAATTTAATTCATATATATATATATATATATATATATATCAACCATATAATATCAAACTTCTTTTAGTCCTGTTCTTCTTTTCTCCATGAATTTTATTTTCACTTTATTTTGCTTTCTTTTAAGGGTTCTTTTTCGGTTTTCTGTTACTTTGTTGTTGATTTTTTAATTTACTCCGCTGAAAAAACCTCCAACTCTAATTAGACGTATTAGTAGTATTTAAGTTACGATAACAGGAAATCCATAGTTCAGGCAGTTATAATGTCACGTATAGATTATTGTAATAGCCTCTCGGTTGGTGTTCAGCTGTCCAGCCGAAGTAAGTTACAACGCTTACAAAATGCAGCAGCTCGCCTTGTTAGTAATGTTGCAAAGTATGATCACATTACTCCTACACTTGCTAAGCTACATTGGCGCCCAGTACGGTTTAGGATAAATTTCAAGATAGCAATGATTGCTTGTAAGTGTATCTATGGTAATGCGCCTGACTACCTTAGGGACCTAATCAACGTAAAGAGTACATCCAGATATAATGGTCTATAATCTTAGATCGGACGGGGGCATGTTACTTGAGGTCTACAGTGCACGATCAAAGAAGACATTAGGAGATAGGACTTTTAAAATAGCCGCCCCTAAAATCTGGAATATTTTACCGGAGAACATTATAAAGCAGAACAATTATAATATTTTTAAGAACCAGTTAAAGACTCACTATTTTAGACTTGCATATAATTTTTAACTTAATATAGGTGTATATAAAGTTTACTCTCTTTTAATTTCATTTTAATGAAACACATACATTTTCTTTTCGTCTTAATTATTTTTAATAGATTTGTTATATTAATTCATGTAATTATTCAATATATTTAAATATTTTTAGTAGCTTTGGTATTTATAGTTTTATTGAAATGCGCATTTGATCATGTAATTGCATGTTAATTTGTGCATTGTCAAGTAATATATATTGTTATTATTATTAATAATAATCAGATTTCTAAAAGAGACAAAATATCTTCATAATCGGTTGCCAGTTGTTTTCTTCTTCTGACCGAAAGACTTGAAAAAATTATCAATGCATTGTAAATACAGAACTTCCCCCCTTCAAAACTACTGTGATTTGAATTATAACTTCGTCTTTTCTTTTTTTTCAGATATAAAAATGTAGCCACAGTATAAAGTCTATGCAAATATAAGTAACAGTTACACAAGTGGTAGCTTTGTTTGCAGCATTTGAAACAACAATCCTGGTTATGAAATACATTTGATGTTTATTTTCAGAGCCGCTCTTAAAACAGTGGTAATCCTGTTCCCGCTTCTAGGTCTTTGCTGGGTTTTTGGTCTGGTTGGTGTCGTGACACAGAACCGTCCTTTCCTTTATGTCTTTGTACTGCTGTCTTCTCTTCAGGTTTGTGAATTGTTGTGATTTTTAAAGCACTTTCACTGCGGTTATAGCGATCTAGGAGTAAAATTAAACAAATTAAGAACGAGTTATTACTAACTCGCAAAGATTTTGGCAGCTTAAATAATTTGATTAATAAAATGTAAGGTTACATAAATAGAGACAACTTCAAGGAAAGTGCACGCTTGCGATTTTTATTCACGACACTCGATTTCAGGTATTCGTTCAGCTATTCGTTCAGCCATTTATTCCCTCATGATTTACTGATTCACTAGTTGAGTACAGTATCAGACAAAAAACGATCGACTGACCACAGGGAAGTGAATAATTTCTGATACGCTTCAGCGATTGAATAAAATCGTACGAAGTACTTTCTTGAAGCAGTTTGTAAATTTTTATTGTTATTACGATTTATGCGTAACGATTCTTTTTTGCGAAAAAAGTTCTGTTATGGCTAAAAGTGACCCGCGGCCAGAACGCACACAACAAAATTCCAACAAGAAAAAAAAAATAAAAACACGTTGGTGCTATCAGCAATGCGAGCAATGAATTACATTGAGGGATGATGGCATGACTTTCGTTCACTATAATAATCACATTACCTAAGCTACGAAATCAAGAAAAACTTTCAACCTAAAGGTTGTAATTAAGTCCAGAAATTTTGGCCTTAGCCCGTTTTCAGGATTGACTATAATGTTACAACTGTGGTTTCTACGGTTTTAACTGGTACCGTAATGATTCGATTTAGCGCCTGGGGGGGGGGGGTGGAGGGGTATTTACTTTTCGTAGCTCAAGGGAGGGCGCTTATTGAAAAGGGGCGGTTATTAAAGGGTCGGTTTCACGGTTCGGCGCATGTACACAGATTAAAATGTTTTATTTGGCTTTCTTACCAATTTTATCGGTTAAAAAAGAAACACTCACATTTACTTCAATAATCACATAATGTAATTAGTCCAAACAAAGCGAAGGATGACCAAAATTCAAAGAAAATTTCAACGGATTACACCGACAAAGTCAACACTGAATAAAACCTTCGACCCGAAGGATTTATTCTACGCTCTGGTGGTATTCATGGCCGGCACATGGGTATGTATGATCATCTATTGAATCAGCTGACTGACCGCGACATTTTCACGGGTAAATTTCCCGCCAGAGTTATCTACTCGCTTCCGATTGGTCTAAACAATGAAATTAAACCCATGCGTTACGTCATAGCTTGCACATGCGCCGAACCGTGAAACCCTCCCCTTAAGAAGGGCACGCTTATTCCTTTTTGACAAAAACATGCGGGGATGAAAAAGCACTTTTACGAACAATTACAGGAAATGTACAATTCACATAGACAGAATAACGGTAACAATGGTTCGCATAGTCAGATTATAATTCGCTATTATAGGCCTCAATGTATTCAATGTCCCGTTCTTCGAAAAGATAGCTTTTTGGCGTAGCATCTTCAAAGAGGGGCTCTTCTTAGAAAGAGGGCGCTTATTAACAAAACGGCACTCAAACGGAGGCGTTTATTAGAAAAGGGACGCTTATTGGAAGAAGGGCAAATCGAATCATTACGGTAAGAGACAATTATGCAAAATTCACTTCACATGAATTAACCTTGACCTTTAGGGAATTTTTATTTATTATACGAACCGGGTTCTGACTTTTTGTTAACTAAAATGCCGTACACAATTGATTAATGTAAGTTTCTTGTCTTTAAATCTCATCAGGGTGTTTTTATTCTTGCTTTCCACTGCGTTGGCAACACCGAGGTAACTAAATTAACTTGCAGTATATGTACAATAAAACATTTTACATTTCGTATGTCATGTGAATCTATCAACATCAACGTTTTTTATCAATAACAAAAAGCTGTACACAGCTTAAACTCGTGGCATCTTAGGCCCCAACCACACTAATGCGTTTTCAAAAGTCTCCGTTTTCATCTCGAAGAAAACGAAGCAAAATATTTTCGCGTACACTAGTGTTTTCGCATCGTTTTCACCTGTTCACACTAAACAGTCGAAAACGATGAAAACGACTGGGACCGGGGATTGCGCATGTGTTAAAGGTGATAGATGCTCTGATTTGGACTGGAACCAATGGCATGTGACGCTCTCAGTACGTCATCGTTTTCAAAAGTCTCCGTTTTCACCTGTCCACACTAGAAACGAAGCGTTTTCAAAACGATGCGTTTTCAAAAGTCTCCACTTTTGAAACCGTTTTCGAAAGCCTCCGTTTTCATCAGCGTTTTCGGGCGTTTTAGTGTGGATGATAGGCGAAAACGTATCAAAATGTATGCGTTTTCAAACGAAAGCGTATTAGTGTGGTCGGGGCCTAAACTTTATGTAGTATTGATTCCCGAGTGTTTGGAGTGCTTTTACGGAGAAACATAAGCTTAAAATATGTCTAAAATGTAAGACTACACATTCACTACATTTAATAGCCGACACTTCAAAACTCGATCAAATTGCAAGTTATATAAAAAACAAAACTTGCCGGAGCAAAACTCCCACAGCAATAAGCGGCGAACACAATAACAAACGGTCCTATCCATCTATGAACGCCTAAAGGCCTATTTACACGCTGCGATTTGTCGGGCCGATTTGTCGGCCACGAGCAAATCGTGCGCGCGCTATTTGTACAGTGCAAGCATTGTACATTAACTTTTTTTTTATTTTAAAACTTTTCTGCTAAGAACTTCCTGAAAAACAAATGATATCCAATAGGTTATTTAGGTTGTTGTTAGTTTAAATACTGCAGATATAATTTGTTTTGCGTGATTTCTTGTCCAGATTGTGTTTTCGTTCTTAAAATCGGGCCCGACACGCGAAAATCTGTGAAGCGATCACAGATTTTTTCCGAATCGGCCGACATGTCGGACTGAAATCGCGCGCGCATCGGGTCGACATTTACACGCGCCGATTTGCTTCACGATTTCTCGGGGCCGACAAATCGGCACGACAAATCGCAGCGTGTAAATAGGCCTTAACATTGTCTTGAAAACTTGCAATTGTATGCTGTAATCTCAAGTCAATGCACAAGGAGATTTTGAGGTATACACTTCATGGCTGAAAACCATGTAGTTGTCGGCATAACTAAAATATGTGTGCACAGATTTGCATGTGCTAATGTACACGAAGAAATAAAAGACAACTCAAAGCCAGATTTACAATTTGTCGGCTGCGCCACGAGTAACTATGACAAACAACGATTTTAGATCGTCATTCATGTGGGGTGTATGATTGACTTATATACAGTACTTCAGTCTCAACTCTCAACTCTCCATTACGAATACTGACCTGGAGGTAGTTGGGTGTGTTATTCATACGCTACAGCTCATTAAAAATTGTACCTTTCAAAAAAATTTCATTCTTATATCGTCAATCATCATTGAGTATTACAACTACAAAACCAAAAACATAAATTTATTTCAATAATAAATTGTCATTTCCAGGTACGCACCTCGTTAAAAGCAGTCAGAGACCGCCATTCAGTTATGTCAAGCATAAGAAATGAACAGGTATGAAATGATTTGACAAATTAAGCTCGCTCACGGAAAAATTCACAAACAACGCTCTGTCTTTTACTGAGAGTTTCCAGTCTTTTTCGAATTTTCAGCAAAGTTTTACGTTGTATCAAGGTTTCGAAAAAAAGATGCAGTATTAGCTTTCTTTTAGCGTTCTTGTAACACTTGCGGCAAATGCATAAGCATAATAGTTTGAAGTAAAAATTCAGCAGTCGACTGTGTAGCAATTTCTATTAACTGATTTCATTGATTTTGTTACTTACAGTGAACCTTGAAGTCTTGGAACTTACTCAAAACTCGATTATTCGTTTCGCCAAAATTTAAAGAGTGGTATACATTGAAAACTAATTTTTCTCGATACAAAACATTACAAAAATCGTTGAACTCTTTCTTAATGCTGAAAATTCAAGTTATAAAAGGGAGCCCCTATCCCCCCCCACCCCTCCCCCTCCAAATAATAGCCGCGAGCCACCTTAACCTATCATTGACCTTTCTTTGTTCCTTTCCTTTAGAAAAAAAAAATAAAGGAGTCCCGGTTGAACAAAACGTCTTCCGATTCAGAGAGCAAGAGTTTTTTAACAAAACTTCCAGTTTCAAAGAAACAAGGAGAGCAAGCGACAAAAGTATGACATTGCCTGGAAAATTTAGGGAAGAGCAAATAAGCTATAAATACTGTTTTTGTCTTACAATGCATCGATTAATAAACAAATATTAACTAAATAAAAATGAATTGTTAAAAAAATAACATACCGTCGCACCAAAGAAGAATATAACGACATGTTCAAAAAGTATATAAATTAAACATTATTTAAATGTGTAAAAATTGGAAAATCAATTTAACAACAAATCTACAATTTTAGGATAAAGGCATATATAACAACATGGCTAGGACTGTATCACGCTATGCTTGCACAATTCTCAGCAAAATAACTAAAATAACAGCTTCTTTACAAATAATTCAAGTACAATAATTCACTAAACGCTGCAAGTGCGGTAGGGATGGATTAAATTTGAGGGAGATTGAAACATTCAGTGGTGGATTTAATGGAGGAGACCAGGAAACCCTTTCCACCCACTCCCTTATCTTGCTAATGAAAAAATTTCAGTCTCGTACGTTTTTTCACTGCGCTTCTCCCCTTAAGTGAATTTATGTTGTCATTAACTGACATGATTTATAACGCCAACAGGCATTGATTCTGGTCAATTTTGTTTCTAAAATTGTCTAATTAAATAAATTTAAATTAAATTAAACCGGTTTCTGAAAGCATCAATTTCGTTGGAGCAACTGTTATACTGCCCTTTCAAATAAAGATACATGCACATGTACAAGTTATTTATACTTGATTTTAAGTTTAGCTTTTAAAAGAAGCTAATGTCTTCGAGCAAAAAAAATAAATAATAACAATACCAAAAAACTTGCGTAAAATAAATAATTACACGAATACACAATTTTCTATGCTAATAGGAAACTAACGCACTGTTTGATCGTACTATTAAATTTATAAAGTGTCAAAGAGGACCGAACATTATCAGAGATCTAGAGCGAGTTCCACAGTTTAACAGCCAAGTATTTAACAGAATGAAGAAAGATCATAATTTGTAGTTTTGACATAATATAATATGATTATAAAAAATAAATAAATAAATAAATAAGTGTTATTTATCTTAGCGAACAGAGCTTAACGAAAGCAATTGTTTTAGAACAATAAAAAAGAGCGAGAAATAGAAATATGTATTCATATGTGCTCAATCATCTTCGGCTGTAGATACCTTCATTTCATTTCGTGAAAATATGTGTGAGAATACATTGTAGGTCGCCCTTTAATTGAACAATGAAGTTAGTTTGAATGTAAAGTGTTTTACGTTTAATAAAATGAGCTTTAGTAATTTATTTTGCTAACATCCTAAATCTCGTAAGAAAGAGATAATGTGAGCATGTTGAACATGACATTTTTCTCGTTTCATGACCGAGCTTAAAGTGCCAGTTCGATCAAATTGTTAAATTTCATTTTTGTGCATTTTTTGGAAGGAAATTATGTATTTAGCATTAAGCCTGTCCAAACCTACAATCCGATCGGGAAAAAAGTTTTTTATCGGTCGTACTTTTCGCATTTACACGGCCGCAATTAAATGTGCGTGTTCCTGAAGTTCCAAAAGTGACTGGAACTTCAGGAATATGCAAATTTAATGGCGGCCGTGCAAATACAAAAGGTGCGGTCGATTTCTCTTAATCTGATTAAAAAAACGGTTTGGAAAGGTTTTTAAATGCATTATTTACTTTCGAAAACTGCCGAAAAAACCAATTAATAGCGACTGGGTACGAGTCTGATGCGTAACTTTACTCTCGCGCATCACATATTCACAGTTCAATCATAAACGAAATGGAAACCGTTGTGTTTCTTTTTTTTTCGTCCATTCGTATTACGCATAGCAGTTGAACGTTTCTCATAGTGTTCATTTGAAAACAATTACCGTTATTAAGTTCCGAAAGTAACGGCCCTCGTCACATTCGGAACAAGAACTCTACGAGGAGTAAAATCGGGCTTTTGAGGGTTTAGATCGTTATTTGATTTGGTATTGAAATATGTGAGAAAAGGAATATTGGCCATTTAATAAATCTGCCCTTTGCCGTAGTGCCAGCCTTGCATTCAGTTTTGTATTTTCACATTCAAGTTACGCCTGGCACGAGATCTTTCACAAGGAAGATCCGGCAACTACCAGCAAGTTTAATTTCTGCGTCGTGTGGACCTCTGCATTCAAAGGGTTTTCGAGCTCTTATACTACATCGATCATAGCTTCGTTAGTAAACGTGGTTAAATTTGTAATTGCTATTCCTCCTCTACATACTAAGTTCAATAACTTAAGTTCATTTTTATCTCCTGTAAGTTAATGTTTAACTTACAGGAGAATATTGGGGTTTAACGTGCAGGTTTTGTCGACCACGGGCACATTTTTGTTAATAATATAATAATAATTTATTAATTTCTATTGCGCATATTCCATAAAATGATCACATGCGTATTACATGTACAATTCTATTAAAGTGCCTTTGAAATGAAATTTTCGACCCGTTTTTTATACTAAAAAATTGAAGTCCATGTTCCACTGATTCATAGTTTTCCAATTTAAGTTATGGTCAAGCGTGCAATCAATATTTTTTCTTACCTCTAAGTTGGCCTATTTGAGCCAAATATGGGACAATATGGGACAACCAGCGCGCGACCAAAATATGCAAATTAGGACTTGTGACGTCAACAGTTGTACAGACCTTCGTAGAAATCATGGTAGTTAAACCTCGTCGTCAGAGAAACAAAAATTCTCGTCGTCAAAACAACAAAAATATAGCTAAAAAGTGGTTTGTTTACAAGAAATACTAAAACGTTTGAAAGCGACACCTCTTTTGGGGCATTTTTGCACAACTGAAGACGTCACCATGTTATTTGCTTCTGCTTCTGTTTTTCTGCCGTAAGGATCAGTTTGCCGTTTCTTTGTTCCACTTCAAGTATTAATACTGATTTAGGTCTGGAAACCCAGATCCAGCCATTCTCAACGATTTGTTGCAGTGATCGTGCATTCTATGTTTCTTTTTATACTAGTTCCAGGCCCCAGGACACGAAAAGTTCATTTTTGATCAAATTTGGACGTCCAAAAAATACTTTTCGTTGCTTCACCGTTTCAGCTTTTTTGGGGTCAGCCGAGAAAATTATCGACCAGCATTTGTGACCTCTCACGCGAAAACGATACTAAAGGCTTTCCGTTCGAGTCGTTCCCATGCCGTTCATCAGCCGTTCACGAACGGCAGGAGGCCGTTAGAACGGCCGCAATTAGCCGTTTAAAAAATATATTCAGCCGTTCGAACGGCTGCTACAAGCCGTTCAAAAAAATCTTCAGCCGTTCGAATGGCTAGGGTTATCCTTTGGGAAAAAAATATTCAGCCGTTTGAACGGCTAATGTTAGAGACCGTTTAGGTAAAAGATTTCCAGCTATTTGAACGGCTATCGAAAGAGCTCTAGTGTTTTTGCCGGTGATTTATTTGCATAAGTCCGAAAGTAATTTGAAACGTTTTCAATATAAACATCTCGCCATTCACAGAATTATAAACACGCATTCAAAAGAGAAACACCTTCAGACTGGTGAAAGTAGAGAGTTTGGAAAAACTTAATCTTTAATCGTAATCTTAATTTTGTCCAGCGATATACTAGAAAGAAAACAGAGAATTCTTAGAAGCGGACAGTTTGGCTGTCAAAAAGTGTGTTGCGTCACCAACACTATTTTTATTTTTCATGTTTGTTGACATTAACGCTCGGACAGCATGCGGGGAGCCACGGGAAGTATTTGGGCGGCATTCAAATTTCTGAGACATCGTTGCAAGCTCTCGCCCTCCGCTCCCCCAAACCCGAAACCTCGAGCCCGGGAGCTTGCTCGCAGGCTGGGAGCTGCTACTTGGAAGGCCCTATCGCCGAGAGTTACTCTAGTCTTAAAAGAGGGCTCAGCAAGTAATAACCCTTTAGAAGATCTTAAGTTATACACACTTCGTGCTTTAAATGAAACTAACTCACTAATATATACTGGGGCGATACCATGAATCGCCTTAGATACTATTAATAGATTTTATTCCTCGTGAGTAGCCTATTTTGACCTTATTACTTATGCTGATCCTCGATGGTCAGTTGATATTGTGTGTGGTTTCGCGATCAAACGGTACAGGTTCGAATCAGAGCTAAGTGCGTTTCGTTATGTTCTTTTGTTTTCTTTTTTCTTCTGTATATTTTTTCTATGTTATCTTATATAGTGATTCGCTTGTCAAAAATGGCGAATTCGCTTTTTTTTTAAATTTCGATTTTTTTGCACTTTCGAAAGGAAATAATGTACTTAGTAACCTATCCAAACCGTTTACCGTTTTTTAATCCGATCACGGGAAAACTTTTTTTTGTGGGGCGGGGGGCATACCTTTCGCATTTAGACGGCCGTCATTGCCAAGACAACGGTTGCTCTGAACTAATAAAATAGGATCAGAGAAATTATTATCAAAATAAAAAATGTGTTGGCTTTAACTTGTTAACTCCGCCAAGGTGGAACCCTCGACTTACGAGATCATTGGCCCTAACCGAGAAACGTAAATTAGGGCTAACATTTAGAACGTCAAATGAGCAGTGCAAAAACCTAAATATCGTTACCTCAAATGGGCCTTACACTTAGGTCACAAGAACATGAAACCAAAACATTTAAAAAATATTCATTGTTTGCATTACTGTCTTTCGCTCGTGACATATTTCGCGTTTTACCGGGTTCTGTTACGGTGATGCTTTATATCTGTCATCGTGACCCACGTGATCGAGATTTTTGGATCAGTCTTCCCAGAGAACATGTATAAACCTGCTTTTCCGGCCCGGGAAGCCGTTTTTTCCTCTTCTTTTTTTACAAAGCTATGCCTTGAAGTGTCCCATCCTCTGTTGCTTTTTTTTATTTCATTGTGGTATGTTGTAATTTTTTTATTTTTTTTTGTTTTTTTTTTTTTGTTGTTGTTTTTTTTTTTTGTTGTTTTTTTTTATTTTGACACCACGTGACCTACACATACATTTTACAATATTATACAAAACAATAGTGTAACAGTTAAACTAAGGCAATTAAGTACTATACTTAACTTTACAAAAGAGCTTAATTACACACTAAAAAGGCTTATTGATATAATAAACTAGCTCAAGGGTCAAATTACGGAGTCTAAATAATGACTAAATACGTTTACTAATTACGCCTAAGCCTAGCTTTTTTACTCTGAAAGTGGTGTAAAAGCTAACGTGTTATGTTGTAATGCTTTTGCAATACTGTAAGGATTTATAGTCATGCAAATAAAGCTACTTGTTGTTGTTGTTGTTGTTGCTGCTACGTGATTTCCGCAGTTGGTTAACGAACTACATCCTTTTAAAGAAACAGCCCATCAGCTAGTTTCAGTAAACAATGCTCTTTTGATGACAACTGCAAGAACATTTTTGTCCAGCAGCTCAGCCAGCCTTGTCTTACAGACTTGTTTAAATATTTTAGTACTGAAAATTGCCGTTATGAAAGTGTGATGAACGTTTAAACCAGATCATTAATTGTATCATCGACTCTATGGCATTTACATTTTAAAGCACCGAATCCATACCTGATCTACTGTTGTTTGAACCTCGCATATTACATATCTTCATTTTTTTTCTGGATCCACTGACTTAGTTTGTCTGAATCATCTTGTGCATCTTATGATATGTACACCCTGATGATATGCTTTCCATGGCATGTCCTCAGTAGAAGAACTGCCGAGCGGGAAACAGGTCGACAGTGCATGCAACTACACACAAGGAGTTAGTGCTAATTACTTTCGTAGCAATCACATTTTAACGAGAAATACCCAATGGGTAAGAGAGATGATGTTCAAGAAATGCAGTCAAAATGATTGAAAAACTGATGACTGAGGTGAGTAAACTGTTTTATTATCAGTTGTGGCTGATTATATGCTACATGAATGAAATTTCTAGCTACAAAAATATGTGTCTAAGCATTTGAATACATCAAATCGTCAAGTTTAAAGACTATATTTCATACCGATAGCTATAATATCTTAGCTAAGCAATGATTGTTTTTCGTTCCCTTTAGGAAGGGCAGTTTATCTTGGGTCATTTCAAACGCTTCCTGGCCTTAGCTTTCCAATATTGTTCTTGCGAGCGTTTAACTGGTTGAGTAAATGTGTTATTGATCTGCGACTGTCGGATGGGCCAGCATATTTGCTGCTCACAAAATGGAGGCGTCTCTTATCGCTATTTAACGAAGGATAAATGATTTTAAATGAACATGTACGTATATAGGTTAAATTATCTCAAAAGTGTGATAAATTTACTTTCAAGATTTCATGATAATTGGTGATTTTCATGCAAGTGAATTTATAAGCTTACTAACAATATTGCATGGAACAGCAGATTTAGTTGGGTAAAATCAGACAGCTCTACAATAATGCTGAAATTTGGCAGACATGTTGAGGTTCGTGACTCCAATTTCTTTAGTCAGAAAACTAGGAAATTCAGGTTATCAATCGTTCAACCCAATTAGAGGAAAGTGTCAGTTTTGAAATAATTTTATCTTAGACAGGATTAAAAGTTCGTATTTCCTATGCTCCATTAACATAACAAATAGATAACATAGGGTTTGGATTTCATATTTGATATCAAATCACTTATTTCTAAAAATATCACGACTAGTCCTAACTAGGACGAAACAGCTGTCCATGGCTGCCTTTGCCCGGCTGATATGGCTGTGCGCATGCGAAAGGTACTGGCCAGGCCGCGGGGTAGGTGTTCGAGTGTGTCACTTGCTTTTTTCGTATTTTTACTTAAAATTTACTGACACACTGATCGGCAAAAATGCTGATCCACCTCTCCATACGCATGCCGTGGGAGGACGGCCGTGCCGTCTCCAGCCAACAGCTACCACATGTGTCATCTAGAGCTGGCCCTTTAAGAGATGCTTGCATACGCTTTGGCAGTAAAGTGGTGGGGTCGATGATCTTATGTGAGACGCCACCTGGCTATTCCAAGCTGATGAGTCCTAACTAAGACTAAACAGCTGTCCATGGCTGATAAGGTACTGGCCAGGCCGCGGGGTAGGTGTTCGAGTGTGTCACTTGCTTTTTTCGTGGTTTAAGTAGACCATCTGAGTGACAATTCAAATGTTGGTTCAGTAAAGCAAATTTCATTTTTTAATAAGATAGTTATATTCTTGGAGTTTTCTGATGGAGACTTCCCTCAAGCCACTTATGGAAAATGTGTTTTGGAAGAAGAAAGAATCTCTTTTGAAAACTACAAAGGTTGTCTTACAGTGTGAAGTTGTAAGCTGATAAGTTCAATCTTTCAATGAGAAAAAATGATGATGCTCGACGCAAAATCATCTGACTTACAGTAGTTACATCTGATTGAACAAGAGGGTTGGGCGCTAAAATGAGGCTGCAAGTGCACTGAAAGTAAGCGTCGGAAGCTAAGATAGTCGAGAAGATCTGCTGCGGGTATGAATACGGAGAGACTCAACGGGCGCATAAGGCTTATCGGCGCTACACGCCTCCCCTTTTGTGTATCAGCGCCTTCTCGCTTCCCGTTCTAGCATTGTAGAGAAAACCGAATATTTTTCAGTCTACGCAGAAGTAAATAAATAAGACATTTATTGAGTATAAGAAGAGGTTTTGGAAAACGTTGATGGTTGGGGAAACTAAAAGACAAAAATTGAATCATGCGACAGTTGCAAGTCAAATGAAAACTGCTTCCAGAGGTGCTGATGGTGAGACTCTTTTTTCTTCTGAAGGATTATTATCGCCAACGCAGATACTTTTTATGGAAAAGCGACTTTTCGACAAATAACCAGATGATTAAAAAACTGTTGAGGTGGAGGCTGCAGACTTGCGAATGAGGTACTGGATCCTGAGTACATCCCAGGCATCCGCTTATGTTCGATAGACACAATCTGGTTGACAATCTGTAGCGGCAGCCCAGAAGCGTAACAAGACAATAACAAGCTTACATTACATTATCCATCACATTGTATTGACGCTAACAACGCAAAGATGCAGATAGCAATCATCATGTGAAGCTTGTAGTAACTTGGAAAAAGCGTAGCGTATGTGTGTGTGTCTTGTTAACGTAAATTACAGCACATTAACCATTTAGCTGCTTATGTTAGTGACAGACCATTAGAGAACTCTAGAAAAGTGATGGTGGGGTGTGAGGGAAAAACAATTCAAATTCATGCAAGGGAAACCACCTGGAAAACATTACTGCAAAAGAGGAACCCAAAGAAAAATCATGCAGAAGGAGATCCATTCGTATTGTGAGGGTTATTTTAATTTTGCCAAAGTGTCAGAAATAGCATTTGTTGTGGTGTGCAAAGCTCAAATTTTAGCGTAAAGACTCCCGCCAAGAGAATACATTGCTTTCGTATCATAACTGAATGGCAAAATGACAACATTTTATGTCTTGTACTATCCTGATTAAGTACTAGTCAAAGGAATATATAGTTTTCTTTAAACACAAACACCAGATTTTACACAGCATAAGTATTAACTGAGCAGGGTGGGAGGGTGCACATGAAAAGAACAAAAATAGGGGGAGGTCATTCTACTTACAAAAACAAACCATAAAACTCTAACCCCAACCAAGTCAAGCCCCTAACAACTGAAAAAAGAAATGGCGCCTTGGTAACCTACTAATTAAGAATAACGAAAATGTTGTACTGGACAGTTTGGAAAATATTAATCGAAATAATTTGCAATGAAAGGGTTAAGACTAGGGAGGTGAAAACCCTTCCTAGCCTACAAATATAATGTCGAACGGCGTAACCCCCGAAACACCTCCCTGCTTCCTCCCTTCCACCTTCCATCCTTCACCCCGCTGCTGATGCCTTCCACCCACGGTTTTATATCCAGGTTAAAATCCCCCACCACACTCGTGCCGAATTTGTGAGCCATCTCAAATAATCGCTCTTCTGGCACCCACCCCCACAAGTTAGTAGGTTTCTACCATCATAAAACTTTTACACTTTTCCAAACCATCCAAAGCTTATCTCGGACGGCATTTGTTTATTCTTATAATGGGACAGTGGCCAATATTTATTTAGAAGAACGGAATATTTACAAACCGTATGCTTAGTGATAAGACATAAGCTAATTGGTAACTACCAGCTGTTATTTTAAACAACCCGGTTCAATTGGTGTTGGCCCACTACACAACGTCAAGGCGTTAACATGAGTTTGAGAATATTGGTACTGTTCCTAGGCATTTTTTGCACCATAATGCAGGTTTGTATTTCGCCTTTTACTCGTTTCGAACTCCTCCCCTTTTGTTAAAGAGAAGTGTTATTTACAACGTGTAGTTTGTAAGTCACGTATTGTTTTTCCCATCACAGAATTTCTTTCCTGGCGTGCGTTTCTCAAAGCTACCGAAAATGTTTCGGGCCCGAAAAGCCATGTTATGTGCAAAAGGTTTACCAAGAAATATCCAATTTTTGTTGCTTTTGAAAGCTGAACAATAAAATCTTACGTTTACTGCACAGGTTGGGTTGGTTTGCTGGCCAACAACTTCAACATCATTCGTTAGAAACTGAATTTAATAAACAGCTTTCGGGACCGAAATGTCCTCGGGAGTTTTGAGAAACGCACGCCTGGTGCTAATGAGCAACTCCAAACTTTAAGTATTCCCTTATACTCTTATATTTATACATATACTATATATGTACCACAGCCTAACCCCAGCTAACCTTGAAAGTATGGCTTATAATCCTCTGCGGTTTTTTAGAAATTTTAATCACTCAAAAAACAAATCGTCGCAAATTTCGTTTAATATATGCCAACTAATGGGCAAAATGATGAATATGGATATTAAACGAGTTTTTAAGTGATTGGTTCGATGTCAGTTTTTCTAGATGGATTGAGAAGCAGTAACTAGATAAAATGAGTTCAAAGGGAACTATTTTTGATAACAACACTCGGCTAATAATGATAGCAACGATTTGTAATATAACATTTCCGATGTTGAGAATATTTTTCTCTTGTTTGTAAATAATTAATGACTTGCCAACAGGAGTGATAAATACAACATATAAATGAGCTAATTTATATGCTTCTTTTCGTTGAGACTGTCTGGGGTTTGCAAACAGGAATGTTATAAAAGGTTTACAAGGCTGTGGAACGTATAAATAAAAGATTATAAGGGAATACTCAACGGCTGGTGGTTATCTTATCAAAACTGAGCTGAGCATTACGATCTCATCTGACCATCACACCATTTAATACCCTTAATAACTTAATAAGTTAAGGCCCGGTTCAAACGTCGAACTTCACATGTGCCGAATCTAATGCAAATGAGCAAAATCTATTGTTATTGCTCATTTGCATTAGATTCGGCACATATGAAGTTCGACGTTTGAACCGGGGTTTAGTTAGTTAGCTTATTTTTATAATTGCATGTTTGTAAGCAGATTTTCAAACGTGGAGATAAAAACGTTAGTATTATTATATTATTACGTTAGTATTATTATATTATTTTTATTTTATTATTATTATTATTATTATTATTATTATTATTACTTAATAATCGAAATTCCTTTTCCGTTTGCAAATATTCTGTTTTTCTAAATAAATATTGGCCACCGTCCCATTTTAAAAATAAAACGAAATGCCAAGAGAGCTAATTTATATGCTTCTTTTCGTTGAGACTGTCAGGCTTTTGCAAACAGGGATGTTCCTGTCAAAAGTTCCACCAATCTTAGGTGATGTAACAAAAATAACCACAGCAAAAATTTCGTTGTCAGTGTTATAAAACAACTGGCTCACGCTCTTAACTGTGCGAATATCGAGTAATGAAACAGCTTTGAAGAAGTTTAGAGCACTCACAAAGCCAGTAAACCGGAAGTCGAATTGTAATTGCGAAGCAACCGCATTTTTAATACTCAGCAACGAGATAGTAAAACAGACCCTTAATGGTGTTATCTCGATAAAAATTATTGTATTTGCTAATGGGAAAGCACCAGCTATTAATTTAACACCTCAGTTTAGAATGATGTAAACTGTTTGTAACTACGACTCCTTCCAGTTTTGGTTCATCACGCAACTTCAAAGCGTTGACTTGAGGTTAACAATGTTGTTTATATTCCTCGGAATCATTAATATCGTACTCCAGGTTTGTTTTTCGTTTTGAACGGCTATTTAGTGTTTTTGGTAGGCAGAAGTGTTAATTGAAATGACAGTGTCTAAGTCACTTATTGTTCTTTTTTTCCTCATAGATTTTCTTTGCTGGTGCTAAAGCAACTGTAAACTGTAAGTAAAAAGCAAGACTGGATATTGTTGTTTGATCTAATGCTTCTTGATAAACGCACATGCTTGGCAGGGCTAGGACATTGATATTATTGTTACTCGCAAATAAGTGTATTATCCACCTTTTTGTCGCCTTCATGACACTCACAAAAATAGAACAACATATTTATCACAAAGCACTGATCGCTTGAAACCTCTATTGTTTAAAGTAGCTCCGTTGTTATTTCGAGGTTCATAACTTTTTCGGCCCTAAAACGATGGCTATAAATCTTTGCAAAAACTTACAGCTATTATCTAGCAATACAATACAATACTTTATTTTCACATTTCCATGACATTTTTTTTACAAGAAAACATATCTAGCTAAACTAAAATTACTAAGACATTAAGACGAATAACTAAATATAAATACCATATGAGGAAATGCCTAGCGTCTAAGTAAACCATACAGTTTTCTAGTTAGAAATGTAGACATCTATTACAAAAACATAAATACACACAGTGAGTACAAATAGCATAGATATCATAGAATTCGATTTAATTGGGAAAAAATATTTTTAGTGATAATCGAACTTAAGTGAACCCCACTTTTAAAAAAATCGAATCCAATGAAAACGTTTGCTATTCTATTTGAGCTATTTTTTTAGAATCAGCTTACACTGACTTAAATGGCAAACATTTACTTCCAAATCCACAAATTTAAACTCCCATACTAAAATAAAATAGTGAATGAACCTTAGCGAATATACTCATCGTTATCTTGCATAGGCTTAATCTTTCGTTAAACATTTCCAAAAATGGTTGTTGGGATATTTTCAAATTTTTCGTTATTCATTTTTCATTATTCATTAGTTCATTTCTTCACACGAAAACTATAGATTTTTCTGTATACAGGCTATTGTGTCTATTGTGTGTAAATGTTCATTACGCTTCTCCTTTATCCGTGATACCTGAACTACCCTTCCTCCATTACGTTTGTGTGTTCAAATTGTAGTTTTATAACACACGAAACTTTCTTTAACCTTTCTTTCAATTCTATACTGCACTGATTATTTCAACTGAAAATAATTTTTATTCCTTTTCTAGCCGGTAATCTCATACTAAACAGTGGTGAAGTACTTGAGATCAACACAACTGTTCCATCCGTTGTTAAGAGCCACTGTATCGGTTGCAGTTTCACCGCATCACATCAAAACAGAAACTCCTCGCACGGTGACCATGTTGTTGCTGTTATTGAGTTCAATGGTGACATTGAGTTCAGGAGCGGTTCAACAGTCCAAGTCTTCGGGATGTATGCTCTGAGTATAGCAAGTCATAATGGACACATTTTAATACAAACTGATATTAACATGACATGTGGTGAGAAGGTGTTCGATACAACATGTCTTGGTGGGTTCACACAGTCATCAGCAGCACAGTCTGTAGGACATCCCACGGTGAATTTATACAAAGGTGAACGATTCGTGTCGGTCGTCTTTGCTCAAGGACGGGAATTAGAGCTAAACGGTGTTCAGATCTGTTAAGTCTGTGGCCTTACCGTAATTATTTAACAACAACAATATAAAGTGTTAATTCATCAGATAAGTAAATACTTTCTACATAGCTCGGGCTAATACTAAGAGATGCTAAGGAAATGATATAACATTTTGCTTACCATTGTGTACAATGCACACAGAGGAATGATGATCTGATTGGAGGGCAAACTGAGGTATCGACGGACTGAAACTTTTAGCATCACAGTCAGTACAGTAAACGTAGTGGTACTATTTCTGCGGCACCATAGACCTTTTTCGTAATGGCGGCCGATTTATTTATTCTTTTATATGTATGTTAATTAGCCTCACTGGCCTCGGTAACATGTGCAAAATTCAAAAAAAATTTTACTCTAAAATGAGGCCAGTGAGGCTAATTAACATACATATAAAAGAATAAATAAATCGGCCGCCATTATGAAAGTGGTCTATTTCAGTCCCGACTCAGACTCAGCTAATCTCAGTTAAGTGAATGTATTCCTTTTTATCAGGTCTTGGTCCTGGAGGGCTAACGGTGAAAAAAGAGGAGCTCGCGGGTTTTCTTGTGGCCAGTACTTGTATACTTGGTTCAAGCCATGGAGGAAAAACGTCTGATCGTACCGCTAACCAATACATGTTTTCGGGTGAAGCATACGATACACAAAACATAGCATCACTACTAGGAGGAAGTGGAGGTGAGGTTATGTTCTTTATCATTCACATGCAAGTGTTCATTTTCGTTTGTCTACATCGAAATTATATTGTCACTCAATGAGATCAACAGTTAGGTATAACATGAAATTTATAGTGAGAGAACGAATGAAATGAATAATATCTTGTAGCAAAATCAAAACCAAAAAAGGTCCTGATAACTTTTCGGACTCGGCGCTACAGTAGACTCCCGCTATCTCGAACAACGGCTATATTGAAACCCGTTCCCCTTGGTTGGGCTTACTGTTTTTCAGTCATTTATCTTGTAGCATTTTATTGTATTTTTATTGTGCTCGAATACATTAGCATATATTTGCTACTCTAAATTTTCGAGTTGAAATAAAGTATATGTATGTATGTATGTATGTATGTATGTATGTATGTATGTATGTGTGTGTGTGTCTGTATGTATGTATGTATGTATGTATGTATGTATGTATGTATGTATGTATGTATGTATGTATGTATGCCTATCTCGAACTCGGTTATCTCGAATCCCCCGCTATCTTAAAGATTATTCGGTAGTTTTATTATCAATTTGTAATTTGAAAGATTATATTAATTGTAATGCGCTTTTGATTATTTTTATAGAAACGGCGCGATATAAGTAATAAATATTATTATCATTATTATTATTAGCGGAGCTCTCGCGGGCCGAAGACCCGCTGCGGAGCCCCATACTCATAGAACCTATGCCCGTCATTTTTCATGATTATGGCTAACGGAAAGTTTCGCGGACGCGCGTCCGTAACATGTGTGTCCGCGCGCGCGTTGGAGCGTCGCTCAAGGCTGGCTCGCGGGCGCGTATAACGTTGCAAAACATGCGCATATGACGCCACACAACATCCGGGATCTTAGCAATTTGGAAACCAAAGCGAAACTTTGTTTTTAGCGCGGCTACACGGCCGAATGTCACGTCAGCTGGGAAAACACTTTTGATGTCTTTTGATGTGTATTATGGGATACTCAGAAGCCGCTATAGTGGAAAAAGAAGAGCTTTCAAGGATGAAATCTTGCTTCGAGGCTCTTCATACGTTTTTTACATAGTTAATCGAGAGACTGGTTATGAAACCTTGCAGACTTCAATGTCGATAACAAAGGAACTACAATTTATGTTGAACCGACCGTGACCGTGCGCATCTTTTGTTTTTTGATCACACCCTATGACTGAATAACTTAATAGCACCGTTTCTATTGATCAGTTGCTCGAACAAAAGATCAACGTCTATTGTGTTGTGCACGGTCAAGGCCGAAAAACGATAACAAAAAGATCGAACAAGACAATTCTCAGGTTTCACAACCAGTCTCTCGATTAACTATGGTTTTTATCAATGCGGGAGCAATGCGGGGAGATGTTTCTCACTTCGGTCGGATTTCTCAACTGAAGACGCGGAGATGTAAAGAATTTCCAGCAGTCGAGTGACTTTTTCGATGGGAATTTATGTTGATATCAATCTGTGACTGACTGTTTATTTGTGTTCTCGTTAGTTTTGGAGAATTGTTTGTAAAATGTGCTCAAATTCAGTCGTTTTGATTTCTTTCATCGAAGACAGCTTGGCCCTAGATGCGCTATAAATGGTTCGTGTGTTGCTTTTAAACATAAACTTATACTACGGAGATTTGAATAAAATTTGTCGAAAGAAGATTGTGTGTCCATTTTTATGTGTTTGTTCATTCATTACATAGGTTCAAAAGCGATTTTATGTAAACAAAACAAGACTTGGATTTTATAGTTCTAACTTCACTCGCGTCTCCTTTTAATATGCAAATATGTTTGTGTAGTTTTTGAAATTTTTATTTCCAAGTCAGTTTCTGGGGCAATTTTTGATACGCTACCAGTGTATTTTATTCGGGAAATTTTGTTTTTGGTTTTTGTGAACTTTTGTACGGTCTAAATGTACACAATAACTGAGCAGACCATCGTGTAATACGGTTTTTGAGAATTGCAAAAATTGAAAGATAGCCCGGTCTTCAATCTTAATTCTTGTGCTTCCGACCTTTCACCCTAGTTAAGTTTATCATCGGCTTTCTGTTCAGAGAGCTACAATAAACAATAATAAACTGCTCATACTTTTCGCAGCCGATTTCGAGAAAGCTTTTGATTTTTTTTTTTTTAAAAAAACCTCAGATTTTATTGATGACTCAAGTAAGTAGTAGTAGATTACACGCCAACGTCGTAAAAACAGCCAAAGGGCTGGTACACAAAGGACAATGTTCGTAACGCTAAGTAACAAAAACAGCCAAAAGGCTGACACTGTTCATAGCCTATCTAAGATACTAAAAGAAAAACACAACACGCTCATTCCGAATATCACAAAAACCAGGGGAGGCCCAACGGGCCCGAAATTGTTCGCGTGGGAGCCGAGAGAAATCTAATCTCACCCGGCCCTTAATTAAATGCAAAGCAAATTTGATGACGGCACTAGCCTCGTCTCGCCTATTATGGAAGGTTGATTTGTTTCTAAAGACCCAAATAGAATACGAGACTGACTTAATAATAAAACGAGCGATGAAAAATTCCTTAGCCGAGCCAAGGCTCAGGCTAAAGAAGAAAACCGAAAGAAGGTTGACAACAAAGGCAGAACTGATCACTGCAGAGAGGGTGGGAGTGAAACTAGCCCACACCCTCTTAGCACGCACGCAATTCAAAAAACAATGGTCAATAGTCTCCTTTAAGTCACAAAAACCACAGCGGTCAGAAGCGATATATCCCCAGTTCTTTAGGGAGTTACGAACTTTGACTCCCCGAAGAGTAATTAGCCAAAAAAGGTCATTCATACGGTTATCCGACACTCCATCCCTAACGCGGGCCCAATGATCCTTAAGGGAAAAATCGGGCCAGAGAAAGGGGGACCATTGCCAGGGAAGAATCGGGGGGGGGGGAGATTTCACTTTATTTAAAGACCGATACACGGCCTTGGTAGTGAGGGGTATCTGACGATAATCCACACTAGTTAGCGTAGTAAGACACGCCTCATAGAAAGGCGATGGAGCTAGCGCACTAGGAGATGAATTATCGCGCAAAGTCAGCCAACAAAGTATTTGCATAAGAAAAAGCTCTTATCATCCAGTAAACTAACAGTAGAAATCATAGATGAAACGCGAAGCGCAGCACACTTCAAAGGAAAGTTAATGACACCTAAACCGCCATCTAGGGGCGAGCAAGAACAAGAGTTGCGACTAACAGTCTCAATTTTGGACCCCCACAGAAAGGGCCAAACGATCTGGTTGACTTTGCGTGGAACCCACGCAGACAAAACTAAGACTTTAGCAAGGTAGAGCAATTTGCTAAACCCCAAAACATTAATAATAATGCTCTTCCCTACAAAGGAAAGAGAACGTGATTTCCATAAATTAATTGACTTCTCTAGTTTGTTTATCTTCGGTTGCCAATTATCCTGTTCAACCGGGATCGTACCGAAGACTACTCCTAGAATTTTCATCTTCTTGACCCATGTGAGGCCAAGCGGCTCGTCAGTGCGCGTTTTCCACGCACCGAGCCACATGGCCTCAGTCTTGGATCGGTTTAATTTCGCGCCTGTACCTTTTCCATAAATGGAAACGACGTTAAACAAATTAATCAAAGAAGTAAAATCCTTCAAAAAGGTAGTTGTATCGTCGGCATACTGCCGAACCTTAAAATGTAAGCCTCTTGCGCCAGGCAGGAGAAAGCCCTTGATGTAAGGAGAAATGCGAATCTGAACAGCTAGAACTGCTACACATAAGACGTACAAAAGCGGGCACAGGGGGTCCCCCTGTCTCACGCCACGCTGAAGCGCAATAGGCTTAGTAAGCCACCCGTTCAGCATAATACGCATATTAGCGCCCGAATAAAAGGTATGAAACCACTTCAAAAAGTCAGGGCCGAAACCCAGATGAGCTAACAAATTCGCAAGAAAAGTACGATTGACCGGCCCGATCAAAAGCTTTCTCCTGGTCTAAACTGACAAGGATACCCGTCTCATCAGTGCGATCAATATAGTCTAAGAGATCCCGCAAGAGGGTTACATTGGCAGAAATAGAACGGCCCGGAACAGAACAAGTCTGATCCGGGTCGATAATGCTATGCAAAATTTTAGATAACCGTAGGGTTATTGCCTTAGAGAGGATTTTATAATCTACATTCAATAGAGAAATCGGTCGCCAATTCTTTAAATTCTTAATATCTCCCTTCTTTTTATAAATGAGGCGCGTGACGCTAGTCTTCATCGAATCAGGAAGACCAGCATCACGAAAGCACTCATTATAAACTAAAATGTAATAAGGAGCCCAAAAGACTCCAAAAATAAACAAAAAACTCGAGAGTGAGGCCGTCAGGCCCAGGGGTTTTCCCCGAACTTAAACTGCTAACAGAGGCCGTGAGTTCAGGAAGGGTAACAGCCCCTTCACAAGAATCACGCTCTAAATCAGTTAAACGATTAGGCATGCTCTGAAGCAGAGAATGCTGAGAATCAAAATCAATCTCGGTAGCCGTGAAAAGATTCTGATAAAATTCCACGTGCGCGGCCTCGAGATCCTCCCGCGAGGAAACCTCGAGGCCGGCCTTATTCAAGATAGAAGAGATACGGTTTTTAGCAGCCCGCTCTTGTTCCATTTTTAAGAAGTAACGAGTAGGCTGCTCACCCTCTTCAATCCACTGAACTCGACTGCGTACCTTAGCACCGTCAAGCTCAGCAAGGAAAAGCGCCTGCAATTGAGCCTCGAGCAGAGTAATTTCAGGGACGACAGAATTATCGCCCTGTACTAAAAGTTGTTTACATGCGATTAAACGATCAGTTAAATCATTACGCTCAGCAGCAGCTCGCTTGCGCTTTTCCTTTGCAAAAGCAATATATTCTTTTTTAATAGATAGCTTGAAAAACTCCCACCATGTTTTGACCGATGGAAATCGCGAAATACATCCAGAAAGATCAATAATACGAGCGGTAATGAATTCGACAAAGGAAGTGTCAGACAGAAGCGAATTATTAAATTTCCACACCCCCGGACCACGGGGAATTAAATTAGCGGTGTTCAAAACAAGATTAACATAATCATGGTCAGAAAACATGGAAGGCAAAATAGATGAAGATTCAACCAAATTAACAAGGTTTGAAGAAAGGAAAAACTTGTCTAGGCGGCTAGCAATCGAAAAGGAAGAGTTAAACTCCGCGGGTGGAGTTTTCGCCAAACATCGACAAAGCGAAAATTACTTATAAAAGCAGAAACCTCGCCATGTAAACAAACATTTCCACCAAATTTATCTAGCGCACTCTCGTAGCAATTAAAATCCCCGCCTAAGATAATTCCTTGCGCAGGAATAAAAAGTTCGTGTAGAGATTCAAAGAAAGTCTTCCGCTCGGTCAAAACAGTAGGAGCATAGATGTTAATACAATTAAAACGCTGGTTTTGAAAGTCCAGCAGTAGGCTAATGACGCGGCCATTTGAATCCCGTTTAAAAGAAATAACATCGCAATCTAAATTTTCGTTGATCAAAATACCAACACCCCCTTGTTTCCCAATAGCCGGGGACCAAAAACTCGGCCCGGGCCATCGGGAAGACAGGGAGTCAATTCGCGCGCTATCAGAAACCAAAGATTCCTGAATAAAACAAATGTCATGCTGAGTTTGAACAAAATCAAAAATAAGGTCACGCTTCCGATAATCAAAGCCCCGAGAATTAATTGAAAGTAACTTAAACATTAATATGGGATTCAAGTGGCCGTGCGCTTACTCATACCAGGATCCTCAGGCTGATCATCAGGGGTCTGCTGATCCACCTTACGCTTTAAGTTGTGAGAAACATCCATTTCCTCATCAGTAGACTCGACAACAACCGCAGAAGGGCGTTGTTTTCGCGGTTTAGGTGCCGGTACCCTAGCAGGTTGAGTAGCACGACGGCCAAAAGCGACTTCAGGAGGAGGAGCAATGGGGGCCGGATTTCGCCGTGTAGGTAGCGGTGGCCTTGGTGGTCTAGGCGGTTTTGACTTGTCAGAGGTTTTCCCAGGGGCTATCCGCGCGGAAGTCTGCGTGGAAACAGAAGTGGAAGCATCCTGCGCAGGTTCACTCGTAGTTTTACTCTTCTTCTTTTTCTTCTTTTTCTTTCCGGAAGCAGTCGCATCAGGAGGGGGAACGGGCAAATCATCGGTGGGTGGGCGGGTCATCCGGGACCGTTTCCACGGGCATCTCAGGAGCGTTCAGGGGCAACTCATCGGTGGATGGGTAGACCACCGGGACATCAGGAGGGGAACTGTTTCCATAGCTGTCACGAGAGCACTATCCGGCAAGGAATCTGGAATCTGAGAATCTGGCTGTTGATCAGCAGCTAGAAGAGCGCTATCGGGCAACGACTCAGGGATCTGGGAATTCGGCTGTTGATCAGCTGCTAAAAGAACGCTATCAGGCATCGGGTCAGCAATCGGCACTTCCGGGGGGCACTAGATTGCGAAGAAGGTTCCACATCCGGGGGCCATTAGGTTGCGAAGAAGGGATATCCGCAGATTGCGATGAAACCGCGTTGGCTAGAACACTGTCAGAAACCGAACGGGGAACACCTTCAAGGGCCGTGGTCAAAAGCTGGGATTCGCCGGGGGGGGGGAAGTAGAATCGCTCGAAGCTTCTTCGCCGAAAAGGTTAGCTGTAGAGGCATGAGATGCAGTAGAGGCCCGATCATCATCATCCACATAAAGGGGCCGGGAAATAGCGTAGGTTTCAGAAGGCTTACGATACCAGGAATACGGACAAGAGTTCGCGAGGTGCTTGGAAGATTTGCAAATGCAGCAAAGACGGACCTCAGGACAGTCCCGCGCGTGATGACCAACCATCTCGCAATTATAACACACGACATTCGGACACGCAGCAGCAAGATGTTGTTTACTGTTACACTTGCGGCAAGTTGGTTTCTGACCAGGGTAACTAAGACGCACAAGAAACTTCCCAAAACGTAGATAGCTGGGAAGGGAGTGTTCCATGCGAACCTGATAATGCCGGAGACTGTTATGGATGCTATGGTGCGAGCGAAGCTCACCACGGCGGAGCCGAATAACCTCGCATCCAAACTCCTTCAGTCGTTCTTCAATAGCTCGATCAGAAAGTTCAAAGGGAGCGTCGTAAATAGTCAGAAAAACAAGGGATCTGTCACGATCACCCACGAGAGTAGCCCGCTTGTGCTCGATAAAAGAGCTATGCCGCAAGAAAGAATCACGCCACGAGGCTGAGATAAAGGTAACCAAAACCTCGCCAGATGGTCGACGTTGAAGGCACCGAACGCACGAAGGAGGGAACTTGTCCTTCTCAAGAGCGTCGAGTATATCCTCAGCTGACATGTAGGACGTTGGTTTAAAAAACGCCGTACAGGGCCGATCAGGAGTGACATTCTCCCTAGAAAGACAGGAAATGTACGGATATCTTTCCCGGATGATCTTCGCACGGTGGTCTGTCCCTACTTGACACGAGCTAGTGTACAGCACCCATTCCAATACCAACGTTATTCATCTAATGTTAACGCCCACAAGTTTTCTTTTTTTGTAAGAACTGTTCCCGCCTGGAACGCTTTGTCTCCAGCTTTTGTATGTGCTGACTCTGTTGCTGCGTTTCATTCAAGTATTTGTAACAATTTCACGTATTGACGTATTTTTTTATTTTTTTATTTTTTCGCTGTCAATGTCATGAGCTTCCGTGTTCTGACCGCCCATTGCCGGATTAGCTTGCTAAAGGCAATTGTTAATTAAAGTTAAAGTTAGAAAAAAGTGCTCAGTTTCAAAGTCAGTTAAACGACGGCCGTTAGTACGATCCTCAGTAGAAGGTGTCACACCAGTCGCAGTACGTTTGGCATAGGAAACCACAGGTCGCGCTTTCTCACAATTAATCAGTGGATCATCAGAAAACTCATCGTACACCTCACCCCATCCATCGTCAAGGTGCGTTTCAGGGGCGTCACCCGAAGTCTCTCTCACATGTTCACTCGAATTCTCTCCATGTGTTGGCGCATCGGGCGGGTCCATAATAGGGACCTTAAGATACGGGGACGGGAAGATCTAGGACGGCGAACCGGAAGTAATTTGACACGGGAGCATGCGCATTAGTGACTTGGGCTCACCGCATCACCGTCCTGATCTCGTCTAGGACGCCATTTGTGTGATTTCCCCGTCCTGTCGAAGACGTGAGTATATTTGTCTTTTTTTGACTTTAAAAAAGTTAAATCTACATCTTTTTTTCAAGAATCTGACTAGAATTTTCATTAAGATGATATTTTTCGTGGTTTTAGTCCATGAATGCCATGAATCACGGAAAAAATATGAAAATATTCAATGTGTGTTTGTGTTTCAGACTCTGAGCTTTAAAATCATGAGCGTTCCCGCAATTCCGAAGAAAGGCAATATGAAATCCTCGTAAGTACTGTATTGTTCAGGAAATCTCGTAGGAATTGACGCTTTTAAGCAACTTTATCTATCGGGCAAAGAAAGAATAACACAAGTTGCAAGTACAATTCAGTGATTGTGCTTGCGTTTGCTGCAAACGTAAATATTGAGCTTTCATTGTGCATATTTTATTTTTAAAAGTCCAATATTTTTAATGTTAAACTTACTTGTTGATAAAATGATTGATTGATTTATTGATTCAATATTCAATCGGGATCTTACAATAATTTTCAGGAAGCAAATGGTTTGGACGGATGAAAAAGATGAACTTCTATGTCGGGAAATATTTGCTGTCAATGTATTTGCTGGTACGAAGAGGAGTACAGTTGCACGGGGGAAAAATGGGAAAAGGTTGCTGAAAACTTAAACAAACTCCAAGAAGTCTATTTTAAAGTTGACAAGTGGGCAGTACGAGACCGCTATAACAATCTTTCCAGAGATCTGAGAAAAAAAATAAAAATGAAGAAAAAGCAAGCGGAATAGAAACTGATATGACAAATGTGGAAAAAGCACTGGAAGATTTAATTGAAAGAGAGGATGCAGCTGAATCAGAGCAAAGAGAAGTTAATGATCAGAAGAAACAAGATAGAGAAAATGCAGCAGATATGAGAAACAAAGCAATGGAAAGTCTTGGTCAGACACAAAAAAGGAAGGAGGCAGAAGACGACGAAAGTGGAGGCAGAAAAACCAAGAAGAAAAAAGCAAGTGGGAATGAAACAGTGGCTTATCTGAGAGAAAAGAATGAACGTCTTCGGGAAATGCATAAAGAGGAACTGGAAACGAAGAGAGTCCAGTTGGAGGTGGAGTCGAATAAAGAAGAAAGGTTTATGAAAATGATGTTGAACCAACAGCAACAACAACAGAAGCAGATGGATTTAATGCTAGCTCTTGTGTCTAAGGTTATTGACAAGCACTAAAAGTTAATAACAATCACCATGTTTAGTCAAAAGAAACATGTACCATTTGGCAGTTGTTGGGTTTCTGAAAAAAAGTTATATCAAGCTTGTTGTTCATTGTTTTTATTGTTTGAAATTAATTGACTGCAAGTTATTGTTCAGTTTTTGTCCACAAAAGGCTTTGTTTCAGTCGACAACTTAAGTTTTCTCACATTTATAAGTTCAGGTGAGGCCAAACAAAAAATAAACTGTGGTACTATTTCTGAAAAAGTTAAAAGTTTGATGAAACTTACATAATAGTTTGACCAGAAGTTTGACCTGGAAATGGAGCTGGGTCCGACCTACCAACTGAAGACTATTTTGTTTTCAGTGAAACTAGAACCACAGTTGTATTTTTTGCTTTGCCTAAATGTTGGTACTTTATACCATAGTTTTGACAACATTATACTCTACAAAATACTTGGTGTTGCATTTCATTGTACATTTTGAAAGATCTGTACCCCCATTGTAAAAGAAAGACAGATGTTCACAAGTCATGTTTCAATAAAAATATTTGATCATAATACATGTGGAAGGGGTGGGGGATTTGGGTTGGTGGTGGTTGAGATATTACAATTTGATTGGGTTATGCAAACAAAATGCCTGAAAAGGAAGGATCATTCAAAACTTACTCTATTATGGGTGGGGTGGGGGAGTGAGACGATGATACCAACTGGAAGCCTTTGTCCCCTTAGGGATGCATGCTCTTAAACCTCTGCTCTATGAAATATTTACCAAAGCTATAACAGCAAAATAGGTCAAAATAATATACTGCATCAGAAATCACAATTATATTGAAACTTGGGCTTGGCAGTGGGGGTGGGGGGGGGAGGTTGAGGGGAGGTGGTACACACCCTTAAAGAAATTTGGAGTCCTGGCCAAAACTATAAAAAAGTGACAACTGTTTAAGCAAAATAATCATGTAAACTGGGAGGGTCAAGAGCAAAGAACTGTGAAGTGGAGTTGCCATACATGCATGTTAAGGCATTGCGTAAAATAAAGCACACGATATACATCTTGCCAACGGCACTGAGAGAAATTTTTAAGTTTTTCTTAAAATCGAGAAATTTAAAATAGTTCACAATGTCGCCAAAAAGCCATTCTACGGAGATGCGCACGGCACTCATTGCCTTGTTATATTCTTCCATTTGCGGCGTCATTCCTGCACATCTGTAAGGGACCTGAAGGTGGACACGCAGTGGATAGGCGGGGTCACCATAAACAGCCATTGGCTCCCGGGTCCTTGAAAAGGCATGTCGTTCTAAATCCTGAAGAAGACCAAAATCCGCTAACATCCCTGAATCATGTTTTCTGCTCTCTGTAAAAGAAAGAACAAGGGAATAAATTTTAGCTAACAAAGGACTGACGAAAAGTTATTTTCCAATTTCACAGAATAAAATTTTTATTTTGCATGATAAAACTAACCTACTGGGCCATACATGTTGGCTATCATGCCACTGGGTAAGTAGTATAAGGTGTGGCGGTCAAATACCACTTAACAAAATAAAACTCCATCGACAGTGATGAATGCCTATTTCCCCCATTTGTGACCATCACCTACAGGCCTCCTTTCAGTCGGCCTGCAGGTTATATCACCAATTGGGGGAAATAGGCATTCATCACTGTCGATGGAGTCTTATTTTGTTAAGTGAGTATTTGACCGCCACACCTTATACTACTGGGGCCTTCGTTTTACTCCCACGGAGGCTTATTTAAGCCCCATAACCAGTTTGAACCACCCATAACCAGTTTTGACCGCCTGAAAGCGTTTTCAACCACCCAGCCCCTTTATTTGGCTCAACCGCCTATAACCGGTTTTAACCACCAGAAAGCGCCCTAAAGTGCTCGGCCTTTTCCAATTGAACAGAGTAGACCCCTTTGCATATCGCATCATGGAAGTCCCTAACATATGGTACGTGAAGGTCAATCGATTAAAACTCCCTTGCCGGGGTTGTAATCGAAGAGTGAGTGTGTCAACATTTTATAGACACCGAAATAATGGCTGTCCGTACGTTCGAGACTTTCATGATGTGTCTGAGGTGCGTTTGCCACCACAACAGCCACCGCAACAGCCGCCACCGTCACCACCACAACTACAACCACAACCACCCTTTCAACTGGTGGTTGTTCAAGAGGTCTTTGAAAACTCAGCTGTCAGCCCGCAAGAGCTGAATGAATGGCTTGACAAGCAAGAACAATCTTTAAGCCTGAGTGATCTTGACCCTTTTTACCAATATCCGCAATGCAAGTTTTGTTTTAAGCCTTCAGCAAAGGTAAAACATCACTCGCAACGTTTCGAACAGAGCTGATCAGCTTTTCCAATTGAAGAAATGTTCACTCTTTGTATATCAATGATGTCTGGACTGCAAAAGTTTTTGAACTTTCTTAAATCCAGGAAAACTGGCCTGAAACAAAGGAGTCGCGCTTGGGTCAGTGCCAGAAAGAGCACCATCGGTGCTTCAGAAGTCGCCGCACTGATAGGGGCTTCGCCCTTTGAAAATGAAAAGAGCTTGCTTTTCAAGAAAGTGCAGGCACCAGACATGGTCAACATGACAGCATGTACCTGGGGCAACCTTTTCGAGCCAATCGCGCGAAAGTGTTTTGAACAAAAACATAACACAACCGTCTTTGCACACAGTGTCTCGCTTAATCTGGCAAAGGATCACCCCCTTTACGGAAAGCTTACATGTAGTCCCGACGGCTACTTCGAAGACAAAGACGGAAACTTTATTCTCTTAGAGTTTAAATGCCCCTTTTCACGAAAGATAGCTGTTAGATCTATTCCGCGTTATTATGTGACACAACTTCAGACAGGCCTCGCTTTTAGTGGAAACCTAGTAAAAAAGGGTCTTTTCGTTGACTCGTATTTCAGGCTGTGTCCTTTGAAACAGTTTTCGTCAAGCACATACCATAATGCAGCATTAAACGGCGGTGCTGTACATTCAACAAGGGAAAACAAAACACTCGCCTGGGGTATTGTTTACCTCTTCTCTAAACAACTCTTAACTAAAACTCAAACTGATCTTGTTGATGTCGCCACACTAAATCAGGCTAAATTTGAGAAAATAATTGCAGGCATCGAGGAGAAGGAGCTCTGGTGTTCTTATGGCCCTGTGAGAACAGACTTTAGCAATGAAGCCGAACGTGAGGAGTTCTTAAGGCGACAAAAATTCAAGAGCGAGTTAAGCAGCAATGCCGAGGGGCCAAGGGCTGTTGCATTCTTTACTTGGAAGCTACTGGATGTTACAGAACTTCCAATCACCCAGCAAGAGGGGTTCTTAACAGGCATTCAAGCAAGGGCCGAGAGTTTTCACAGGCAGCTCGCCGAACTTAAAAAAAAATTCATTCACTTATCAATACAGACGACAAAACAACTTCCGCTGGAGAAGTTATCGAAAATGAAGGAGACGTCGAGGCCTTTCTTCGGTGGCAGTTTAAGCAATGTTAGCTGAATGCATAGCCGCTTGCCAAAACCGTTCATGCTTTCGGCACGTAGATGGCCCCGGAAGCCTTATGTAAGATAAAATTTTCTGTTTTCTTGGCCCTTCTTTCAAAATTAGGGTTAAGATTTTATAAATTTTGAAATTTAAAGAAATATTATTTGGGAGATAAGGTTTCACGTTTGTGTGAACATATTTTGTTTGTTCAATTTCGTCATAGGTTAATCTCAGAGGGGGTTCCCCTTTAAAGTTATTTCCGAATAACTGATCAAGCCGATATTTAAAATTATAATCTGTCTTGACCCTGCTTTTAACTGTCATATTTTTATTTCTGTAAAGGTCTTCATGATTAAAGGTGACATTGTCTATTATTATTTCAATGCGGCTGCATATTTTACAAACAAGTTCCGCCGAATTTGCCACGAGTGAAAAAGATCCACCACAGCTTTGACACGATTTTATATTTTCATTTGTTCCGCTTTGAATGAAAACAAACTCATTTTTATGGTACCGCTTGATTAATTCTTTTCTTGCCGACAAAGAAAGATATGAAAAGATAATTTGTAACTTATCTTTAAGTTGTGAGCGGTTAAACTCGTCTATATAGTCATTTTCATAGATGCCTCGCAGCCAGACGTGTTTGTGTTTAACATCTAAGGCATCTAATTGAGTCTTGTATTCATTCTTTTCGTCCATTTGTCTGACGATAGACAGTTGTTTGTTGAAGCATTTATAATTAAGCCCCGTCATGGTTATAATTAGAAATGACAAATGTTCAATAAGTAAAACGAAGCTTCTAGAACATACCGAAGCGTCCAAGGCATTGCTCTATATATATTGTTTTCCTTTCGAGATTTGTAGATTAAACCCAGAGTTTATTCTTTCAAATCTGACTTGGACACGGCGGCAAGACGATTTAATTTTTTTTGGAACTCCACTTTGACTTCTTTGCGGAGTTCTTCTCTGATTTTGTCAAGATCTGGCGCTTGAGGCTGTCCACCCTGTGTGGGCTTTGTTTCACCAGAGCGTATCGCGTTTTTCAGTTTGTTATATTTTTCAAACTCCTTCATGATTATCGTAAACTCTGGATCGTTGATGTTATTGTCAGTTAGAGCCTTTGAGACCAGCTCATAGACAGAGTTCCGTTTGGCAACAGCGAGCGTGTAGATTTTCTCGTGTTTCGTGATCTTTCGTTCCAATCTCTTGCTGAACATTGTGAGGCCCACAGAGGAAACCCCTGAAACGGCCGCCACGCCGGCAAGGACAGGACTGGCCACAATGCCAACTCCAGACAAGGCTGTCCCCAAAGTGGCTGATGACATGCCGGTCGAAACCAAACCAAGACCCACAGATGTTGTGTGAAGAATCCTGTGGGCCCGTTTGTATTTTTTTGCGACCTGGCGATAGTGGTCGGCTTCTTTCTCAAGCTCTTTCTGCAAGTCTGTTATTTTCTTGAGCCGGAAGTCTTCTGGTAAGACTGGGTAAAGCGATTGAGTCTCGCTGTAATCCGGTGCCGATGGCAACACATTAGCCGAGCTCATGGTTGTGTATATATATTAATTTATTTCAACTTCAAATTCAAGAGGTGTGTTATTGAAATCAAAAAGTTCATTGTTCGCATCTCTCACAGACAGAGTTATGCTGTTTACATAATCGCCAGACGAGACGTCACGCAAGATGTTCTGCTGTGTTGATTCATAGAAAACTTTCTCATATGGCTTTCCACGAAGATCAAATCGAGCCAAGACTGTCGAAGGCTTGCCGTTGAACAGGTTCTGTTCTTTATCAACCAGATCGCAGTGGATAAAGTAAGTGCTTGGTGAGTCAAATTTTTTACTGGTTATATGTGGAGGCGTTTGTGGGTCCTTGCCAAATAATAATCTGATATTATTGGAAAGACCTATTACATATTCACCCCCTGGGTTCAAAATCGCCATAGCCCCAAGAGGTGTATATGATTCAGTTTTAAGGTCTATAACCCGTTCTTCGTATTTGTCAACTATCGTTTTTGCCAAACTACTAGGAGTGTAAAAACTAGGCTCAATGGTGATTATAGTTGGTTGAGCCTCCGAGCCTGATATTTTGACAGATATTTGTCCTCTTTGTTTTAAATTATGCCACGAATTGAAAATTGAACAAGAGACGAGCCGGATATAGCTAGGTTTCTTAAGAGGGTGATCGAAGTAGCTGGTGTGAGGGTTCGAAGGCGCCACGATTGTTAACACAACCATTGTGTATATAAATATATTTATATACAACCATGTTTGGCAGACGCCCTGGTGGTTTAAATCCTGGCTCAAACCTCGGTCTAAACATTGGCGGCCACGATTACGGACCCCCGCCCCCGTTTTATAGCCCTCCTAATATTTATCAACATCCTAGAACAACACAACCCACAGTAAACCCACAACTGGCTTGGATGAGTTCTCCGGAGGCTGCAAAACTCTCTACAGCTGCCAAGGCGAAAGCAATCTCAGACTTCAAAAGGCGTTTCCCACACGCTGATATGTCAAGATTTACAACAGAAGTTTCTTTCGACGAAAATCACAAAGCCTCAGCAGTAGTGCTTTTCCCAGAGAGGCAAGGCTCATGGGCTATGCCCTCAGACATACCACACAAGAATTGGTCTCAACCCCTGAAAGACGCACTTGGTTTAGAGTATATTGGCGGTTTCCCCTATCAGTTGACGTTGAACCGAAACACACAAAAGCCAATCCCTGCTGTTGAATTCTCCACCTCAATCGACAAAGACATGATGATTGGCTCTGTCTTGAACGACGAAGCGCAAAAGATCTATGTCACGCCAACTGATTATTTCACAACGAAATACAGAAACATTTTCAGAGACACACAGATTTCGTTCAAAACCGCGAAATACGGCCGAAAGTGGCTAGGCAGCCCGCAAATGAGTTTCTGGCCACAACAACTGAATTTCGCTCTGTGGTGTGCAACAACCGGCTGCGGGATCTCGCGTGACCTTCTGTTTGATAAGAACTCCACCCTCTCCCTAACCCCGCAGCTACGGTCATTTTACAGGTTTCACGTCTATTTCACAACAAGACGAATCCTCTACAAGCTGGGTGGGGAACAGAGCGTGAGTGCTTTGCCAGACGACCCCACATTCAACCAGAAAGACAACAAGTTCAACATCGACGCATACAAGAGGCTTTGCCAAGAGTTCGGTGTCGACCCCAATTCTGACTTCCGTTTCACATACGGCAAAAATCACGGCCTTGGCAATGTGTACATTTGGGTCACATATAGTGGCCCCCTTTCTACTGATTACGACTATCCTGACCCCGATCTAGCCCTGTTTGATGACGAGCGCGTCACAGACAGAAAAGACCCAAACTATCTCGCAAACGGCATTTACTTCGTTCGTAACGACCAGGGCGCTGTTAGTCAGTTCGAACACTTTGTGCCGAATTATGCACAAGGGCTAACACAGCCAGGGCTCGCGCGTATGAATCAGTCAATCGAGGCCTTTGTGTACTGCATTCTGGGTGCACAAGCAAACACTCGCAGCAGCATTCTTGGGAGTGGAGGCCGGGCGTTCGAAACGCAGAGAGTCTTCTTAACACTCTTAGAGGACGCCATAAGACTGAACGACATATCTAAGAGCGTACAGCATTATCATCAGGCCATCCAAGAAACGAAAGTGTGGCTAAACTTTGTAGTTGCCCCTGGGAGCTGGCTGATGCCGTCACGCATGGTTATCAACACAGAGAGCGTGGTGGGGTACAATAACAATCTTATGCAGGAAACGCAAGGGATGAAGCTTGGTGTTAACAACGATGTCAATCTTGCCACAAAAAAACTCGGCATCACTCACATGGAGGGCGGGCCTTCAAAGACCCATCGCCCCACCAGCCACCCTTCTAACCCCAAACAGGCAGAACAAGCGCATGCGGCCCCTACGCCACCAACCCCCACGCAACCAGCCGCCACAACTGATACGCATCACGTAAACAAGGCACTCATCGGAGTGGGCGCCCTTGCTTTGGCGGGCTTTGTTGCCTGGATGCGTTAGTGGTCTTCTCTATCAAGAAGGCGGCCACGGCAAGGATTAACAGCCAAGCGTTTTTACCAAGAAAGCTGATCACCTGGCTGGCAGTGCGAAACACAAAGCTTACGATGGCCCCCAGCAGGTCTGGCAGAATGGAGGCAATCTTTTTGCCCAGCTCTTGCAAACCATTGCCAACAGCCTTACCAACGGTCTTTAACCCCTTTTGGAGGTTGTTGACGATAACACCGATTACTGTGCCCACAGCGGCCGCCACTCCCACCACGGTGAAGCCGTATTTCTTGAAGGCCCCTTTCACCCGCTCGCGAAGGGGGAGTTTTTCCTCGAGGCGCTCGTTTTCAGCAACAAGCTCTTCTCTTCTCTCGGTGTTTTCTTGCACTTTCACCCTGGCCCGTTCACGGTTGGCGGACTCTTCGTTTTCATCATTCGCAACTCTCTGGTCTTCTTTGATGAACGAGTCAAGCTCTGCAATCTCTTGACTGTTTGCATTGATCACTTCTTGTAATTCTTGTATGTTAAACCCGAGAGCATTTTTTATTTCTTGGGGCATCTTGCTGTTAAAAGTTTTTTGAGCGTCCCCCTTTGACAAAGTGTACACAGGGTACCATTTTGCTTTACCCCGCATTCTAACATCGAGGACAGCCCCTCCTGACCTTGGTGCTTCTCTGTACCGAGCTTCAAGTCTGTCTGGAAATAACATAGGGAACTCTTGCTCAAGCTCCTATAATGCCAACTCCTCTTGCATGCTGGTAATAATTCGCCCTGAAGGGGTCCCCTCAGTGAAAGAGGTTTCCTGTGTGCGAGGCCCGCGTTCTGGGGGGCGATTCATTGTTGTCATTGGATAAGACTCACCCGAAGGTCCGGGTTGTGATGGAGTTTCGTCATCGTCATCATCACGATCATCGGTGTGCTCCATAAGAGGATCTCTTTCGTCAAACCCACCTTCGTCCATTATCAAAGTATATATATATATATATTCTGTGGCTATGGCTGAGAATGAAAAGGCGGTGAGCGGAAACTTCAAGCCATCATACAAGGCGAAAATGATGTTAGCCCACAAAGGCTCCAGGACTATGCATCGCGTTACATTCAACCCGAACAAAGCGATGCCTGAGGAAATGCTGTATGTCTCTGTCCCTAAACTAAACAGCGGAGTCGTGCTCGTCCCTGGCTCTTTGTCCCTGGTGTTCAACCTCGTCGTGAGCGGACATGCAAACAACTTTCTGGTAAACAACGTCTCTCGGGCGCTTGTCTCAAACCTTGTTGTCAAGTTTTCCGGAGAAAAGCTGCAAGACACCAATGCCTATGATGTTTACAAACTCTACGAGGACCTTTTCCTGACAAAAACTCAGCGGGAGAACATGTTCCTCGAAGGGATACAGATTGAGGATTTGTGCAAGATCCGTTCAAATGCGGGTGACAAGAAAACCTCTAGTGTTGATGCAGAGAAGAAGCTGAATGCAGTCTACGGTAACAAATACAAAATACACCTTGACCACGAGATCTTGAGAGACCACGGGGTTTTCTACCCCTACGCCCTCCCTGAAGCCCTGGCGTTCGAGATAAAGCTTGCCCCAGCCAGCATGGTTGTTCGGGGCTCTGATGCCAGCAAGCTGGCCTATGAGCTGACGAACATTCAGCTTGAATATGAGACACTAAAAGCCAATGACCTGGTCAGAGAGGCGGAAAGCGCTTATCTCAATGGCAATTCTTTCCTTTACGACCACGTCACCCACCACAAAACCATCACAGTCAATAAGGGTTCAGACTCAAAGATCCACGAGACAATCAACGTCCCTCGTCGGTCAATGAAAGGCATCTTGCTTCTCTTCTCCGAACCTCATGCGGCTGGCGCAAGAGACTCTGAAAAGTTCTTCAACCCTGACATCACCAGCGTGAATGTTACCATTGACGGCATCCCCAGTCAAATCTACAGCCAGGGCATTGAAAGCCGAGATATGTGGGATGAGGTTCGCCGGCACTTTGGCGGTGCAGACGTTGACAGCAACATGAACGCCACAAAGTTCTACACGGCGGACAAATTTGGCCTGTTCATTGATCTTAGATCAATGGCTGACAAAAGCCTTCACGGCAGCGGCATCAGGCTTGTAAACACAAAGGACGGTGTTATGCTTACGATCGAGAGGACCACTTCAGGCAGCGGCACAGTGAAATGTCACATTTTCATAATCAGTGACGCACTGTTTAGCATTGCAAATCGCCAGTTGGATTCTGTAATGTATTAGATATAGAGCATGAACCCCCAAAAGCTGCCCTTCAATGCCCTAATCATAGGGCCGACTAACTCTGGCAAAACACAATACCTCTTGAATCAGCTACGCGGGCCCTTCAGGGGCAAGTTTGACTATATTGTTCTCTTCTGCCCAACCTTCGTCCGCAACAAGACCTACGATGGGTTCGTGGACAATGAGCCACGAATTTTCGTGATTGACTGCCAGCAGCACGAGATTGAAAAATGGTTAACTATAGCCAGTTATCACTTCGACGGGACAAACACGCTCATCGTTCTCGATGACTGCGCCGCTTCGAAGGATGTGAAAGGCCGCACTAGTCAACTTGTCAACCTCGACTTCAGTGCCAGGCACAGCGGTATCTCCGTGTGGGTGTTGGCGCAGCAGTTAACCAGCATTGCGAAACCCTTTAGGGAAAACGTGGCAGCGATCGTTCTTTTTTACACGCCATCAAGCAAAACAACTAAGACCATCTTCGACGACTATGCCGGCGAGCTTGAACATCAAGAGTACAAAGAGTTGATTGCAAGATTGAAGAGGGGCAAGTTCTCTCATCTAGTCTTCTCTCTGCGGCACCCATATGGGGTTGAAGTGAAAATGTGAAAACACATATATACTCTGAGCCATGAATGCCTCCACCAGTCTTCACAAGCTCACGGTCTTTTCACAGCTTCTTGGTGAATTACAGAGCAGGACGGAAGAGATGCAAATCCAGAAAATCAAAGCCGCTGGAGAGGACGATCTGCGTGTCATGCTTCTTAGCCGATATCCTTTGAAAGTCGTTGAAATGCCAGACACAATGGCTTCACTCATACGGGAGATTGAAAATATCTTACCTGACATCAAGAGAATAATTGAGAAATAAATATATACACGATGGCAACAAACCCTGGAGACGAGGTCGCAATGAATGAAATCATGCAGATGCTGGAGTCAGGCCCTGATAGCTCCTTGCCGTCAGCGATTCCTGAAGTCTTAACAGGTCCAGACACTCAAGCTCAACGTGAGAAACTGGCAGTCCTTGTTTCAACAGGTAAATCAAAAGAAGCCATCGGTGTCCAGCTCACACACGAGCAGGTGAAGCGACTGACGGATAAAGAGGTTGAAAAGTTCTACAAAAGGTATGAAGCCTATGTCGGCAACAAGACAACCGAGTCTCTGATTGACAGCTTCATAATGCTCGTAACCAAAGCTGTGGGCTTGGCTGTTGATATTGACGACGTGAAGGAGTTGCAGAAAGAACTCAAAAATGACTACATGATTCAACATGAATTGTCATCTCTTGCTGGAGGCCTTGCACTGCGATGTGGGCGATTCTTAGCCTTGGCCAATGCTGCTTTGATCACTACAAAACACATCGACTTCAAAAAGGAGCCCCCTCAACCTGCTCCACCCGTTCACCCAAGCAGGGACAGTGAAGGTTACCCACTGGAGGGCTTTGATGAAGTTGATGCACCACGAAGGAACCATGAAGGAACCACGAAGGAACCATGAAGGAACCATGAAGGAATCACGAAGGAACCATGAAGGAACCATGAAGGAATCTTGTAGGTTTTAAAATGAAATAATATACACGATGGCACAACCGCTCGAGGCGATCCCTGAAGAAAAAGTCGCTCCAACACCCACTCACGTTACCTCTGATACCCCAAAGACTGCTCCAGCAAAAAACCCTGGCCGTGTTGCTTCTGGAAAAGCCCTGGCTGAACGAAACCGTCTGGCAAGAAAGGCAAAAAAAGAAGCCAACATGTACACCCAAGCAGGGACAGTGAAGGTTACCCACTGGAGGGCTTGGCTGAAGTTGGTGCACCACGAAGGAACCCTGAAGGAATCTTGTAGGTTTTAAAATGAAATAATATACACGATGGCACAACCGCTCGAGGCGATCCCTGAAGAAAACGTCGCTCCAACACCCACTCACGTTACCTCTGATACCCCAAAGACTGCTCCAACAAAAAACCCTGGCCGTGTTGCTTCTGGAAAAGCCCTGGCTGAACGAAACCGTCTGGCAAGAAAGGCAAAAAAAGAAGCCAGCCAGGCAAACGAGCGTGCCCCAAACCAGGCAAACGAGCCTGCCCCAAACCAGGCGCCCCAAAACTCGACAAATGAAGAAGCTAGCAGCAACACAGCATTTCTCATCCTTGGTGTTGTCGGGGTAATTATATCCGCTTTGGGTGTCTATTACCAGCGCGAGGCCATTATGAATGCACTTGGACGCAACAAGACACCAGCTCCAGCAGCAGAGGCCCCTCCACCCACACAGAGGCCACCGAGACAAAGAATTCTAGAGATGGAATAAAAAAATGTATATATACACCATGCGGACTCACGACTTGATCAACTTTCTCGGCTGGGCTGCCTTCACTTATCTTTGGCTTGAAAATAACCTCACCTTTTTCGAAGCAATTATTGCTGCAATTGCTGCACGCGATGAAAGGATAAGACAACAGGCAATTGAGGAGTACGAAGACGAGAGTGAAGACGAGAGTGAAGACGAGGAATAAAAACATAAATATACACCATGTCTGACAACAAGCTTGTGAAATCTGTTCTCGATGCTGCAACAATCACTGGCCTTGTCGCTGGTATTGGCTGGATTGGCAAGAAAATCATCAAAGAAAACCTCACAGCTGACCCCAGCGCGAGTCTGATGAATTACGTCAAGTTCGTAGCTGCCATGACTGGGAGCATCGCGCTCAAGAAATACCTCGAGGACCAGAAAATCCTCCCTTCCACAATGTAATTATATACAAGATGGCCTCAATCGCTATCATGGTTGGTGGAGCAATTCTAAACGCAGCCGCTTTCACTGGCGGCAATTATCTTGCAAAATACTTGTCAGGCGATAACGGCCAAGCCGCTCTGGATGAAAAGATCAGGCACGATAAAGCGTTAGAAGCCTATCAAGCGGCCTACGCCAAATACCAGAAAGACCGCACAAAGCTCCTCGACTGGATTGCAACCAATGATCGGATCAAAGATCAAGCGAAAAAGAACTTTCAAGACACTGACCAAGCTCTGGTGCTCTACAACCAAACACATCGGGAGCAGCAAATAACGCTCCCCAAAGAGCCCGAGTTCTCTGACTTCTATAAACCAGGCCCACAGCAGAAACAAGGCGAACTCTTGTTTATCGGCACTGGCGTACTCGCCCTTGGATATGCGGCGTTTCGCTTTCTATAAACACATATGTATATGGCGGCGAAACTCTCAAAGATCTATTACGGCCCCAAAGGCTATTGGAAACGACTTGCCGCTATCAAAAAGCTAGCTGCAGCAGCCAAGGTCTCTGAAGAGGCGGCAAAGAAATGGCTCGTCAAACAAGCCCTTTGGCAAATATATCTCCCTGCGCCACGCCACATCCTGCGGCCCAAGTTTGATGTCTCTACACCCAATTCAGTGCATCAAGCGGATCTACTTTTTTTGCCACACGACAAACTGCCTCACGGGAGAAAGGTTTACAAATATGCTTTGACAGTTGTTGATGTAGCAAGCCGTTTCAAAGCCGCAGAGCCCTTGAGTTCGAAAGAGTCTGATGAAGTTTCGAAAGCGCTGGCCCGGATATACAGGCGCGGGCCTTTGAAATGGCCACAACTGTTGCAAGTCGACCCGGGGACAGAGTTTATGGGAGCTGTGACTAAAGAGACTGGAGCCCATAAAACAACCATTCGCCGTGGGCGCGTTGATATCCACAGAGATCAAGGGATTGTTGAAAGATTTAACAGAACCCTGGCTGAAAGATTGTTTGGTTACCAGTACGCAGTTGAAATGAATCTGCCCTCTGGCCGGTCGACCGCTTGGGTTAAAAGATTGCCAGATGTTATCTCGGCCTTGAACAATGAAGTAACCAGATTGACTGGCAAGAAACCCGTTCAAGCCATCAAAGAGAAAGCCACCTCAGCCAAGCCCGCAACCCCATATTCGAGACCAGTGGGGGCAAAGGAGAAGAAGCTCCCTCCTAGGCTTAATGTCAGATACTTGTATTACCCCGGGGAGCTAGAAGGTGGTGGCAGGCGCGCGACGGATCCGATCTGGTCTTTGAAAGTCTATAACATTGAAAGGGTTGTCACCAAGCCAGATGCACCTGTCGTGTATTACCTCTATGATGGGCCCAAGTGTGGCTTCGTTCGCGAGGAGTTGATGGTTGTGCCACCAGGCACTCAGTTGCCGCCAGCTGGGTTGTGAAACTCGATTGGCTCTGTGTGAATGCCGTCGGGCAGCACCCAGCGCTTGTCGTAGTAGGCGCTGAGGCCTAGCTTGCGCTGTTCGTACGTGTACATGGCCCCTTCGTGCATTCGAAAGCCTCTGTTTGTTGCCATGTCTTTGAACCCATCGAGGGCTCGCTCGTATCTTTGCCAGTGGAGCTCGTTTTGACGCTTATTGACGCCCTTGGAGGACATCTTGGCCTGTCCGCTAGCCTCGTCTTCAACATAGTAACACTTGCTGCACAGAGCGATGGCTCGTGTGCCTTCTTTTTCAAGCTTGAACAGGCCAGGCTCTCTGTTGCTCCACTGGTCCCAGGAGAGCCAGGTCTTTTTCTCCGTCTCGAACTGGTCGCGAAGTTCTGGGCGAACTGCTTCTTCGAGGGTGTCGTGCGAAAGGGCAAAGTACATGCTATCTGTATCCATCTGGATGAGCTCGAAGTCACGCCTGTCGATATAATGATCTAAGAACTCGTAATAGAACTGCAGCATGCGTAACTTGGCAAGTTGATATACGACGATACCGACTTGAAAGGGGCGGTTTATGGTGACCTTGGTTTTGCGCAAGTCGATCTTGTATGCGCCCCCGATGTCTTCGAGATCTTCGAACCAGGCCGAACGCAGGTGTTTGTCGACCTCGTCTTCGTCGCTGGTGTAAACAACTCGCATCTGGCGCTCGACGGCCTCGATAAACTTGCCGTAAGCCGAGTTGCCCAGAAGCTTGAACACTTCTGCGAGCAAGGCTTTCTCTTTGTCAGCGTCGCCTTTCCGTCGGGCATTGGCCACCTCCCGAACGAACCAGTCGAAGAGCTTTCGAGGGATACAGTCGATCGTGCGGTAGACCGCGGTTACTTCGAGCCCGTGGTTATGGAGCCATTCAAGCACTGGAGCGTATAGCAGCATCTTTTTGGCTTGGAGAACACCCAGCAGCTTCTTTGCGTCCGGCTGAGGAGTTCTGTTGCTTTGCGCTAGGTAATCCTTCATGTGTTGAGGGACACCCTCTTCGCTCACGCAGGTGTTGATGAAGAGCGGAGGAAACTCTTCGAAATGCTCCCACAGAGCCCGAGGGACTTCGATGTCGACCTCGGCAAACCCGAACCACTGGCCTGTCACTAGCTTAGTGATCAGGGTTTTCGCGGCCAGTTGGGGGTCTTCGTAGTGAACGACTTTCTCTTTGCCGCAGGGCATTTGTTGCAGCATGGTGCTGGGGTACAGTGAGTTGGCGTCGAAGCCTAAGACTTTTCTGACGATTCGAGCTAAGGCGTATTTGTGTGAGCGGATGCGGGTCTCGCCGGCTACGTGCTTGCGTGTGAACACAAGGCTGGGGCCGCCAACCACCGCCGCTTTCAGCATTGCGTATGCTTCGGGGCCTGGGGCAAAGAGGGGCGGCCGCCTGTTCTTGGGCCCCCTCAAGGTACCCCGCAGGATATATTGCATCGAAACCCCGGGCAAGGAGACTGCATCTTTGAAAATGTCAACCCCAAGCCCGGTGTAAAAGGCTTTCATTTTCTCGAGCGCTTCGAGAAATGGGGCAACATCGAGATTGTTGTAATATTGCAGCCAGTCTCCGAAGGTCTTCATCCCGCGCTCTTTGAAGACCTGTTCGCATTGCTTGTACTCCTCTGGAGTAAGAGTAAAGCAGTTGCGGAGTTGTGAGTACCAACACCTGTAAGGGGGGAGACCCTTGTAATCGAGTTTGTCGGCGCTGTCAAACCATTCGTATGGGAGCCACGATTTGGTCTGTTTGGCCCCATACGTCTTCACCCATTTCTCATAAGTGATGCCTGGGGCGAGATAGTTGATGATATCGAGAAACTTGAAAGAGGGGGTGTTGATAAACATGATTTGTCTTTGTTTCTCGCCAGCAAAGACACCGCATTCTTGCCCGAGGTGCGAAACAAAGTGCTTTCGGATAAGATGCAGATCGTATCGGCCTGAGTTAAAGCCGACCACGGGGACCTGCTCGCACCAGTGTTTGATAAGATCTTTTTGGGCCTCTGTTAGCCCCTCAAGATCTGGAGGCATATATCGTCTGGCTATATCTTCTCGGATTGCGTTGCCGCGGCGCACCAGAGATTGATAAAACAGCCTGATAAGCTCTTGGGGATCTTTAGAGCAAATGTACTCAGGATCAGGCTCTAGAGTGTCTGCAATGGAGACTGAGATAGGCACGTGCTCGCTTTCGTAAGAGAGATCCCTGGTTGGCTGACTTGCCTTGGTCTTGTCTTGATAGGCTTCGAAGTCGTAGACGATGGCGTGCGGGTACGTTTCGTTTCTTTAAGGGGGTATTCGGTCGTGCCACCAGGGTCGGGGCATCTCGTGCTCCCACCGCTCAACTAGATCACAACCGAGCATCGTGCGGAGCTCGTGACTGATTTGCGTAGTTCTTAAGAAGGCTTGCTCCCTTGTAATTGGGTTGCCTTGCCTGTCGTTTTTGATCGCTTCGTTTCTTTGTTTCAGTGAGGGGAAACACTGGCGGCAACCGTGCCAGTGGCAGCCATGAAACTGAAACACAGTATTGCTCTCTGGGTGATAGCCGTCAACATTGAAGCCACCAATGGTGCGCTCGCCGCCGTGGCCACATCTGTGGTGGTGGATGTGGATGCCCCTTTGCCGGGCCTCATATTCAAGCCAACAGGTTGCTCTGATGCCAAAATTGGCTTCTGGATAAAAGGCCTTCTCGAAAGCTGACTCCGGAGCAAGGATCTGATTTCCGGGGCAGGAAATCTTGGTTTCGCCGCGAATGCATGTCTTGGCGTGGCGGGCTAGACTATCAACCCGTGTGAACCTAGCCCCACACTCGCCACAAGTGTAGTTGTTTGTGACTTTGTTGATGTCGGTGATCAGAAAGGCATGTAAGCCATAGATGCCGACAATCATTACGGGAGGGTGGGTGCCAACTTTGTCATAATGTGAAGGCACGTAACTCAGTGTGAAGTCACCGTTGTCTGTGACTGTATAGCCGGCAATCCCTTGTTTAAAGTGCCTTTCAAGCAAAGAAAACTTTTTAAAGGGCACAAGATTGCCAGCCGTCCGAGCCTGATGCTGAGCATCGAAAAAGCTTTGCGCTAACTCTCGAGCTCTTTGAGTACACCGATCCAAGCGTGCGCCTTTATGAACAGCCAAGCACCGAAAGACACAAAGATCGTCGTTGAAGGTGTCAAGGGCTCTAACGTGGCGCTTATTGCGAAGCCAGTCAGGCAGCCTACCAAGACCGAGCAACAGAGGTTGTCTGTCTAAGATCACTTTGAGTTCAACGGAAGCGGTGGCTTCGAAGCTCCATTTAGTGTTAGGGCGTTCGATATGTTCACCTTGAAGGCGAAGCTCTTCTCGTTGTTGCAGCCAGCGTTTCGTCTCTGAGAGCTTAGAAAACCAGGGGCTGTTAAAGTTTGAGTACCAAACGATAACCTCACCATTTTCGATGTTTCGTAATCTGTACCCATAAGACATGTTAGCTTTATGCCTTCTACGAACCTCTTGTTTAATGCGGTTCATCATTTGGGGAACAAGGGGTTTTGTGAGACCCTGAGTGAAGCGCCATTTAGCTGTTCGCTGCACTCGACCGGGCCGGCCTTGTTGGCCTTGTTCACCACGCGCATAGAGTTCAACAATCCGATTAGGGATTTGAAAGTCCCTCAGATGCTGTCGGTCTAAGGGATCAAACCCTGCAAGAGCCTCGTTGTGAGGGGTCTTTACAAAGGGTTTTCTTTCTTGCACGTTAAGCCAGTCATTCAGCTCCCGCCGACTGATACCTTTAAACACGCCTTGTTCCTCGTTCAGTGCACGCGCCATATATTATATGTCATAAACGGGGGACCAGCAAGGTCAGTTTATATGCAAGGGGGTCCACTCTGTTCAATTGGAAAAGGCCGAGCACTTTCGGGCGCTTTCTGGTGGTTAAAACCGGTTATAAGCGGTTGAGCCAAAAAAAGGGGCTGGGTGGTTGAAAACGCTTTCAGGCGGTTAAAACTGGTTATGGGTGGTTCAAACTGGTTATAGGGCTTAAATTAAGCCTCCGTGGGAGTAAAACGAAAGCCCCAGTAGTATAAGGTGTGGCGGTCAAATACTCACTTAACAAAATAAGACTCCATCGACAGTGATGAATGCCTATTCCCCCAATTGGTGATATAACCTGCAGGCCGACTGAAAGGAGGCCTGTAGGTGATAGTCACAAATGGGGGAAAAAGGCATTCATCACTGTCGATGGAGTCTTATTTTGTTAAGTGGTATTTGACCGCCACACCTTATACTACTGGGTAATACGACAGACTGGAACTTGAGTCCGTGAACTCGTTTATGGCCATTGTAAACAATCCTCTGATTGTTTTCAGGTCGACAAATCGGTCTGACTGTTCCGTCTATGAAACCAAAGCAATTAGATAATGGACTTCCTTTCTGATGTATTCCTTGTGCGTACGTTTCCAGAAGTGCTGGATTCAGGAGTGTATTGTTCCACTGAGTGATCCTGTGATTGTGCTGAATATAAATTGTATCCAACACAAGATTGAAAACCATACTCAATTCTGGAACTGGACGACCAAATCGCGGGATCATGTCGCTGTATCTACAGGGATACGCAACTCTTCTTAGTGCAATGCAAAGGCCTTCAATGCCATCGCATATTGTACCTTGTTGACATTTAAAAGTCTGAGGAAGCTGTAGGACATCAAAAAATATGGGAATGTCACTCTTGTGAAAACGAAATTCCGCCAAGCACTCGCTGTCATCCATTTCGTTTAAGTCGAACTTATCATAGCATTCATACGGAAAATCTGGATTTTTCGATGTATTTAAATCATAGAGAAGAAGGCATTCGTCCTCTGATATATCGCCATCGTCATAACCAACGAGGAGAAGGTCCCGAACTTCTCTAAATGAAGCCATCACTTCAATCAGCGAAATAAGCTTCCAAACCGCCGTCCTCGGCTTCTTGAGTATTTATTTTCCCGCCTTGCGACGGGGACCTCTCCCCAGGTTTCCTCGGCCATACTCCCCGTCCTAGATCGTCCCGTCCTCGTATCTTAAGGTCGCTAATAAAATGGACCTGCGCCCGGCAAGGGCTTCCGCCAGGAACTGGTAAAATCTAACCAAAAACCGGTAGAACTCCGCCTGGAAATCGCAACAAAATCTTGTTTACTTTCCGCGCCGGTGTCTGTAGCTGTGTAAAGTGCCAAGAGCGTCGTTTTGATAGTATTGAACATAACTTTATTCTCGCTTCGTTGACTCATTTTGGTTTTGAGAAGGATTTTGCAAAGTGGATTAGCGTTCTGCTTTGTGGTAACCGCGCTTGCGTACTGAACAATGGTTTCGCGACAAATCTGTTTAGCATAACGAGAGGTACTAAACAAGGAGATCCAATTTCCCCCTACCTTTTTATTCTGGTGATAGAAATCTTAGCATCATTAATTCGCCAAAATAGCCAGATTGAAGGTATTTGGTTAGACGGAAAGCATAAAAAGCTCGAATTATTTGCCGATGATAGCACATTTTTTCTGAAAGACTTGGCCTCTCTCGATATGGTCTTAAAATCAATGCAAGACTTTTATTTATTTTCCTCTCTTAAGATAAATACCACCAAGTCTGAAGCTGGATGGATGGGTAGCAGTAAACTTACCGCGCAACCCACCAACGAAAGAGGCATAAAATGGATAAATTTCCATGAAAAGGGCATTAAAATTTTGGGTATCGTCATATCGTATAACGATACCTTTTATCGTGAGCAAAATCTGGATCGTATTTTTGAAAGTTTCAAAACCGTTCTACATATCTGGAAAATGCGTAGTCTGACGCTTTTCGGTAAATTGTCCATAATTAAATCACTTGCTCTGCCTAAATTGTTGTATGTATGCTCCAAGATTCATGTACCGGACTATTTCATAAGCAAAGTAAAATATGCAATAAAAGACTTTTATATCTGGAACGGCAAGAAACCAAAAATTAAATATGACACCTTAATAGGTCGTTACGATAAAGAGGGGATCAAATCCCTAGCCTTCAACTTTTCATCAACCAACTCAGATTTTATGAAAAAATAGAAAGTAAAATTGCCCAAAAAAGAGACAAATCTCGTCTCAAAAGAGACGAATCTTCTCCCTATTTTGAGAGACAATTAATTCCCAATCTTGTATTATATTTTTGTCTGTTTCAGCTAGTGGTAAGACCTCCCTGCTGTAATGTAATGTAATTTGGTTTACTTATATTGTGGTTAATTATATCTAATGTTTTTTTACTCTTCTATATCGTATGTGTTTTATTCTAAGACTTGTATTACCAATAAAAAATTTTACAAAAATATATATGTTGTAGTTAAAAATTTTCAATAGGTAATTTTTTTCTAACTAGGTAATTTTTTTTAACTAGGTGATTTTTGGCTATCAACTGTCCAAAAAGGGATTTTCTTTATGGGGTGTGGTTAAAAAAAATAGGGGCGTGGTTTTTTGGGGGGTTCTAAAAACAAGAAGGAAAAAAATTGTATTTCTTCATCTGCCTCACTTTTTCTATCCCTCTCTACCAGCTACCCTCCCCTCCCTACTTCTCATATCCCCCCTGATACCATACTTACTCTTCTACCTTCTATCTACATATTCCCCCCTCTGGAATATTTACAACGAAATTATGAAATAAAGAAATTTTTTACACTGCTTTCCTGGAGTTGAACCCGCAAACTTCGGATGTGTTGTCCTTTCCCTCTATACCACTAAACTACACACGAGAACGTTGACAGATTGCTTAAACTTCTCTGTATTATTGCTTATAATTGGTCCCAGACTCCCCTCGGCCAGAACTTAATTTATGCAAAACTTGCACATGCACTTTGAAGGTAAACAACGGGAACAAGCGTTCGAAAGCAATGGAAAGCCTGACGTTTTGTGTTGATAAAGCAACATTTTACGAAAAGTTGGATGCCATAAAACAGTCCAAAAATGGTAGCAGCAAATTAACTGTCTTTTTTACGAAAATGCTAAAAACTGGCCCAAAAATGGTGGTAGAAAACATGATGACTTTGGACTCGGCAAAATGGATGTATCGACGATTCGGCGAAAGCAATGGACAATTATGAATGATAACTTATTGTCAAAAGACCGAAAGATTGTAGTACCAAGACAGGAACTTCACACTACAAATGGATTTGATTGACTGCAGGAATTTGAGTTGCTCATATGGAAAAAATCACAACTGGCTTCTACACGCGATTGATCACTACAGTAAGTTTTCGTGGCTTTTCTCTCTATCACATAAAACCAGCGAGGAGGTATTAGAATCAACCACACAACTCTTCTGGCAGTTTGGCTTTCCAAAAAACACTCCACACAGACAACGGAAAACAATTTAAAAATAAGAAAATGACAATTTTGCCAGAAGCATCAAATTCAGCAAGTGCATGGAGCTCCAAGAACTCCACAAACACAAGGACTAGTTGAAAAAAACAACAGAACACTTAAAGAAAACTTGGCAACATCTTAAAAGAGAAAAAAGTCAGCAATAATACCTCGGTGCAATTATGTGGGGGAGGCTGCTTACAAAAAGAATATCACAGTACACAGAGCTACTTCAAGGAGTCCTTATGAGCTTGTGTTTGAAATTGTTCCACAACATCAAACCCACACAATAACATCAGCAGACCAAGAAGAGGAACCCGCAATAGAATGTGCTGAGGAAACAACTGAAGGAGACTCTAACACATCCCCACTTGCAACTCGACAACCAGATACAGGATCAGGAGGAGCCTCCCAAAGACTTCGATAAAAACTGTCAACCTCCCAAAAGAAAGGCCCAAGATAGTTCATCCCAAGTCAGAAAACAACTAAAGAGCCAAACCAATGAAAAGCAGAACAAATATAATGAAAAAATGAAATCTGCAAGACCAAAAATAAAACAGTTTGATGTCCATGACTAGGTCTGTGTGAAAATAGATCAAGTCGACAAGAGTTCTCCACTTCACCCGAATGTTCTGTTCGGGAAAATAATGAAAATTGAAAACACCTATGTCAAGCTTTCAACAAAATTCGTAATGATAACCACTCTCATATCACCTTCAAGATTAACCAAGTGCTCTCAACCAAATATTAAATTCAATACTACCAAAGAAATCACATTTACAACTGCTTGCAAAATGGCAATACAGCAATAAATGGAATAAAACATTGTACATATAACCTTGGAACAAGGAACGCAATAATAATAATATTATTGTCAATAAGAACAATAAAACTAGATTTCTAAGAATGTCCATTATCATTTGTTGTGTTATTCTCTAATTGTAATTCCTTTTTTGGATCTGAACTATTTACAACACCTTAACACAAAGCTAACCTTAGTCAGAACTAACCCTAACCCTAACATAAGGCTAACCCTAACCCTAACCCTAACATAAAGCTAACCCTAACACTAAGCTAACCCTAACACTAAGCTAACCTTAACCTTAACACCAAACTAACCATAACCCTAACACAAAGCTAGCCATCGCAGACAACCTAGGTTTTATATCAAATAAAGAAATAGGTAAACTTGGTAAAAAATAACCTAGTGAAAAAAAATTAACCTAGTTAAAAATTATTATTATTATTATTATTCGATTCTCTCCAGTTGCCGGATGTTCTACTGGGTAATGTTTATTGTGTCTCAGCCACTCCCCGTAGCTTAGAGACACAACACTTTCCTCAACAAGTGCGCAGTTCCGAGAATGGCCGATATTTGTATATTTGTATTATTATTATTATTATTATTATTATTATTATTATCTCGAACAAAGTGCGACTTCCCGAAGTCTAAATTAACACTCCTTATCTCGAACTGTAGTAATTATGACGTTATAAAGTATATGACAACGGGACATAATTATAATGAATTTTGTCTTGTAATTGATTATGTTCGCGCACAGGAGTATCCCATGGTGTCCAAAACTGACCTACAGTATACTGTTCCTGACTTAACAGTACAGTCATTACACTGTATTGTATTGCAGAACATTGACTCGCTTTTTTAAATCTTCATTTTACTGCCCGATGCTCTAGGTTAATACAGTATTCGTTGTACATAGTCGTTTGCGTTTATTTTTTTAAAACACTTAGTTGGGTAATGGCTAGTTTTGATGGAATTTGTATGGAAGACAATGTTTTTGTTCCGCGCTAAATGAGAAAAAATACTGACAATAATGTAAACAGGATTGATTACTAATATTGAATAAAGAGACCTTTACGGCAGACTCCGGGTACCGACAGGTCGCTGATTTGCATAATGTACTACTGCATTCAGTAGTTTAGATATCTCGAACCCCCGCTATCTTGAACAATTTTCTGTTCCCCTTGAGAGTTGGAAATAGTGGGAGTCTAATGTATATTTTAAAATCAGAATCAATAGAATGGTGTTGTAGTTTTCAGCCCGGAAACCAGCCGGCTTCTCTCGTCGACTTAAAATTTTATTACTTAGCTCAGTTTCGAAAGCAACAAAATATGAATCTTTAATGTAAACATCATGCACATAAGATGGCTTTCAGGGCCCAAAAAAGTTATCGGTGCTTTTGGGAACGCGTTCCTGGCCATAACCTCACTATGAAATTTAAAAAATGCATATCGATGATTTGGCATTTATGTTGAGAAATAAAACAATATGGTTTGTGTAAAATTCTTAAGAGTTAACACACTGAGTCAGTGCACAAGTTGTGTGCTCGGAGTGTAGTGGAAGTACTACAATTTAGAGTGAGAAATTGAAGAACCAGAGTTTAATTGCGGTCATGGCCACAAAATTTTGAGTGATCTGTTTTTTCTGTTAAACTCCTGTTATCTTATAGGTTCGTGTCTGCAAAGTTCGGGTGGTGTTGCTGGTGGAGGAGCCATAGAACTTACAGCAGAGAAAGGATGGATCACTATAAGTATTAAACTTGTTCATAATGCATGTGTTGGGGAAGTTAATTGACCCGCTAATGGGTGTTGTAAAACAATGCTTAAAGAGATTGAAAGTAACGCAATAAGAGTAAGTGTAGCCTGATATGAATTTATTCTAGAAAAAAGTACCAGATAAAGTTTACACCCTCCCCACCTTTGCCATTGTTGCGAACATTGTAGTCTATTAGGGCTGGAATTAAACCTGGTTACTACCTTCCCCTCATTAACTATGCCTAATCATGTCGTCACAATTTGGATTTCCGGCCGGCTAACGTCACAATTTGGATCTCCTGCATCCGCGTCGTTTTCAAACAATTGTAATGGGACGAATGTTTTATGCCCAATAGGGAGGATGGCTCAAAGGCGGGGCAGAGGTTCGGGGTAACGCCACAACAAGTTTAGTTCATCTTTTAGTTGTTTTCTTCAGCTTTCTTTTAAACTTTTTCTCGGTTCCAGTGTTATAACAACGGAAAAACAAAAAAGCGGAAAAAAATGTAAATGGTAAGCGACATCTCTGTTTCAATTGGAATGCTGATTTTACAGAAACTCTTACCGCAAATTAAGCAAACAACTGGAAAAGAGGCAAAAAGGTGGCTTTCTGGACCTAATGTGAGGTACTGGCCGCAGCAGCTAAACTTCTCTCTATGGTGTCCAACAACAGGCTCAGGAATCTCTCGTGACATACTGTTATCCTCCGCCTCTCTAGATCTCAGCCCACGCACAGCTTCGATCTTTTTTATCTGTTGCACGATAATTTCACAACAAGGCGTATATTGTTTAAGATGGGTGGAATACAGAGCATCAGCGCTTTGCCAAATGATCCCACCTTTAGCCAGACAAACAACCACTACGACATTGCATCATACAAAAGGATCTGTGCTGAATTCGGCGTAGATCCAAGCACTGATTTCCTCTTCACACGCGGTGCGAACCATGAACTCTGTAATGTTTTTATCTATGTTTCCGGCGGTGGCCTGTATCCACTGGAATGAGCTACCCAGGAGACAAAGCCAAATTCAGTGCCGAAGGTGGCAATGCCAGTGATGGTACCCTTGTGTATTTCATTCGCAACGACGATTGCACTGCTAAACAGTTTGAGTATTTTGTGCCAAACTTTGCGCAAGGATTACCACAAGTTGGTTTGTCACGCCTTAGTCAGTCAATAGAGGCCTTTGTGTACTGTGTTCTAGGCGCACGGGTCAGCGTCCGCAGCAGCATTCTGGGAGATGGTGGACGAGCGAAAGAAGCGCAGAGTGATGGTTGTGCCTAATTCATACCGTCCAGAAGGACGTCGGACACCTTATTGAGACTAATATAACGTAATGTCGACACTTTTTTAAGTGTGAAAATAAAATCTAAATCCCCACTCAGGATTGAACCTGTTACCCCAGCTAGGCTTAGGCTTACATAGCCTACCGTACCACTGTACCACCTAATGAGAGAAACCGCGGTGATAAACATATTGAACTTATTCATTTTGATAAAACTTGACCTTCCGTATGCTACTACATACATTTTCAAAAGTGACCGTTACAGTGTTAAAAACTAGTCTTATATAGTAGTAAAAAGGGACTGGGACCGAGATTAAGTGCAAAACTTAACAGTTGATCTATAAAAAGAAACAGCTACTGACGTTTGCATTAAAAGCTGGCTTCAGTTCTTGTATAAACAATGTTTGTTTTATTTTACAGTGGAAATCAGTTTTGCACGACGCTAAGATATCAAAATAATCCCACTTGATGTTGTGTCCAGTGGTGTTGACATGGTCAGCAACGGCTGATGTGCGGTCATCCTTAGCCAGGGCCTTAAAATGCTCAGTTTTTCTATCATGAAGCCGTCGCTTAGTTTTACCAATGTAACATTCTTCACAATCCCAACAACTGTAAATAACTTTAGATTGTTGAGAACGATTTAAGCGGTCCTTGTACGGGAAGAAAGATTTGAGGCGGCGAGTGTTTTGACACAAGGTTGACAAAAGAATAAAAATTGTATAAACAAGATTTTAGACGTTTAGAGATTTGGTTGCTATGTAAACCTAAATAAGGTAGGAGGATAATTCCTCGCGAAGCGAGGGCCGAAGGCCCGAGCGTAGCGTGGTTAATAAATTTGTCGTGCCTCGGGAGCCAAGCCGCCCGAATTCGAGCGAAAAATATATTTATATTCATATATATATATATATATATATATATATATAAGTAAGTTGATTGAAACAAAGAAAACTCCCTATCGAGGGCCCCCGAATAATCATATAGGTCACTGTCGGAATGACAGGACCAGCACGTCTTACCAAGTGCCCCCGACAGAACGTTCAAACACAAAACAACTACAAACAATACAAAGAATAAAACAAGGAAAAGAAAAAGACAATCCTATTATTGCAAGATACGTGCGTTAATTATTGTAGTTTATGCGGTTTTTTGATCTAAATTCACGTCTCTTGTTAAGGCCATGCGGATTGAGCGTAAACAATTGGGTTGTCCAATAAGCCTCCCTAGTGAGCAACAATTGGTCAAGGTGAAATGTATTTTGAAATGATCTAACCCAATTGTTTACGCTCAATCCGCATGACCTTAACAAGAGACGTGAATTTATCACATCATGTATGTTATTTTTAGCGTTAAATTTTTCCTTGTTATTTAGTTCTTTTGTTATGTTACGTAACCTCGTTTTCCTTTGTTTTTGTAGCTTAATGTATATAAGTCACAACTTGTATAACTTAATCATTGTACATAGTTTTTAGTTTTTAGTTTTTAATTCTTTGTAATTTCTGAAGAAGGCCGAAGGCCGAAACGTTAAAACCAGTCAGGACCAGTAAGAAGTTCGCCCCATCGTTTTTTTTATTATACTTATCTACAAATTCACGTGGTGGCGTCGTATCCTTGGATCCTTCTGCTGAAGAGTTCACCGTTTGTGTAAACCTTTTTATTCAGCCTATATATATATATATATATATATATACTGAATAAATGTTTGAAAGAAAATTTGCCCTGAGTGGGATTTGAACCCACGTCCCCCTGCCACTAGTCAGGTGTGATAACCACTACACCATCAGGACAACCATGCTGGCAACATGGAAATCGAAGAGGTGATTTATGTGATTCCAGACGTGGGCCTCCCGGGATTTTTTCTTTCGAGATGACAGGGTAGGGGAAGCCTATAACTCCATTTGAAACCCAACTCATATATTCATATATATATATATATATATATATATATATATTTACAAATTAGTGTGGGAAGGGAGATATGGACAACTAATTGCCTCATAATCTTTGGATCACCAACCTATTCTCGTAAGGAAGGCGATTCACAGCGATTTCTGAAATAAATACATAGACAGTTAAAGTGAGAACAGAAATTTTCACAACAAAGATTATGAGTGAAAAAGTGCCTCAGCCGGGAGTTGAACCCGGGTCTCCTGATGACCGGACAGATGCCTTACCAGATGCCTAGTGGTAAGGCATCTGTCCGGTCATCAGGAGACCCGGGTTCAACTCCCGGCTGAGGCACTTTTTCACTCATAATCTTTGTTCCCGGCTGAGGCACTTTTTCACTCATAATCTTTGTTGTGAAAATTTCTGTTCTCACTTTAACTGTCTATATATATATATATATATATATATATATATATATATAATTTTAAATTCATCAAAAATATCCTTGTCGTGATATTAAATCCAGACAAACTTATAAAACAATCACAAACTGGAAAATTCGACTTTGCCGATATTTCGTCTTTATTACAAAAGACTTCATCAGGGCAACTGATTTACAGCGGTTAAAACCGTTACTAACGCGTATTTAGTAACGGTTTTAACCGCTGTAAATCAGTTGCCCTGATGAAGTCTTTTGTAATAAAGACGAAATATCGGCAAAGTCGAATTTTCCAGTTTGTGATTGTTTTATATATATATAATATATATATATATATATATATATATATATATATATATATAACCGAAAATGTGAGGGTCAAGAGTCCAACTCCAATGTAGCTTTGCTGGTTTATTCGCTCGAAGTTTCGACCATAATGGTCCTCATCAGGAGCATCTGAGGTATATACTAACTGTTACGGCATTCGAAATTTAAAAAGCTTAACGGAAAGAACACACGTGACATGCTGACGTAATAATCAGATAAAGCTAAACTAAACTAAGCCAAACAATTTATCACGTAAATTTAACTAGGCTATTAATAGTAGACTTGAATTTAGAAATCCAATAGCTTTCTCTTGCTCTTCTAATATCTTGATTACGATTTCTAACTTTTTCAATGACTGTTAATTTTAAATGTTTAACCCCACAGTTTTTGAAGTGTCTGACAGTGGGAATGTTCTTATGACCTGCGTTTATGTCGCTGCGATGTTGGTTTGTACGGCGATGAACAGAGTTTTTTGTTTCCCCTATATACTGATCGTCGCATTTTGTGCATTGAATCAAGTATTGTTTGAAGATGTCCTGCAGTTGCCTGGCAACAGCGCAACAAAGCTTGAAGACGTCAGACAGCGGTACTACTTTATGTAAGCCTATATAGGAGCACGGTAAACAAAGATGGCGGACGGTAAACGGTACGCGAACCATCGAAAAGACCTTTTACCTACCTTTTTGGCTTAAAAGAAGAGGAAGTGGATCTGGCGAAAAGCCTCATACGTAAATCGAGACGCCACCAAAGTTTCGACCCGCGGTGCACCCTCCCCCAAGCTTCGCGAGGTTCTGCGAGACAAGTATTTCTAGTAATATCCTTCTTAGGAACAGTGGAGACATGGTTGTTTGACTTGTTAATGTTTCTGTTTATAACATCATTAATGTGAAAGTTGATTATCCCTTGAGGGTAACCGTTCTGAAGAAGAAGCTTTCGAAGCTTAACAAGCGCAGATTTCAGCAACAAAGAAGAGGAGCAAATCCTGTAGCAGCGATAAGTGAGGGTGCGGATGAGATTTATTTTGTACTTGCGCGGAGTGAAGGAATCCCATTTAGTGTATAACCCCGTGAATGTTTTCTTCCGGTAGATGGAAGTCATGAAAGTGTTGTTTGGGCAGCGTTTAACGAGGATGTCTAAAAACGGAATCGAGTTGTCATGTTCAAATTCAATGGTAAATTTGATACTGTTGTGACAATTATTCAAATACTGCAAGAATTTATCAGCAGTGTCTTTGCTGTCAAACATTGTAAAAGTGTCATCAACGTATCGATACCAGATTGATGGACAAACGTCACTGTTCGTGACCCATCGTTCTTCAAAGTAACACATGAAAAAGTTAGCCAACACTGGGCTTAACGGCGAACCCATCGCAACGCCATCAATTTGGTTGTAGTAATGGCCATAAAAAATAAAGTGGCTTTTCTTTGTGGCAAATTCTAACAATTTATGTAAAACAGTGCGAGGTAATGTCGGAGGATCAGGAAGAGAATACAATTTGTCAAGACAAATATCTATCGTTTCATCAAGTGGTACATTTGTAAAAAGAGAGCAAACATCCAAAGAACACATTACTCCGTTGTTATGTTTATACTTTTTGGTCCAGTCTGCAAAACTAAACGAGTCCTTAACAGTGTGATTGTTGGTTAAAATAGGCTGAAGTACCACCTAGCTTCTTGGGTTGCTTAGTTCTAAATTTAACTATATAAACTGCTACCCCCAACCTCAACTTAAAGCTAACCAGTTACTCCGTTAAATAAGTCTCGATAAGGTGTCCGACGTCCTTCTGGACGGTTTGATTTGGGTGAGTTCCTCGTTCTTCTTGAGAATGTTATCAGGCAGCAGGATCTCTCAAAGCGCGTTCAGCGCTATCAGCTAGCTATCGACGATGCAAAGGTGCGCTTGGACTTTGTGGCAGCTCCCGTGACCTGGCTCATGCCATCACGCATGGTTATAAACACAGAGAGCACTGTGGGTTACAACAATCAGCTAAAGCAGGCAACGCAAGGGATGAAACTGGGGATGAACAATGACGTCAACACAAACACAAAAAAGTAGGCATCACTCACATGGACGGCGAGCCGCCGAAAACAAACCGGCCCACCAACCACCCTTTTAATCCTATTCACAAAGCAGTAGTGGCAGCGCAATCAGGCAAAAAAAAGTACACCGGCTCCTACGCAGACAGACTCTGAAAGTGACCCAGCTCCTACGCAGACAGACACTGAAATCGACCGCATGACAAAAATAAGGCGACACTTGCTGTTGGGGCGCTTGCTTTGGCGGGTTTGGTTGTCCGGATGCGTTAGCGATTGCGTTTGATGGCATTTTCAATCAAGAAGGCTGCCTAGCAAGGATTAGCAGCCAAGCGTTTTTACCCAGAAAGCTGAACACCTGGCCGGCAGCGCGAAAGACAAAGCTCACAATGGCGCCAAGAAGGCCTGGGAGAATTGAGCCTATTTTTTGCCCAGTTCTTGCAAACCATTTCCAACGCCGTTGGCGACTTTTTTCAGCCCTTTTGTGAGAGTACTAACTACAACACCAATCGCTGTCCCAACGGCAAGCAAAACGGCTGTCACGGTGAAGCCGTATTTTTTGAAGATCTCTTTCACCCGCTCGCGAAGGGAAAGACCTTCCTTGAGGCGCTCTCTCTCTCGTTTGCAAGCTCGTTTTTCTTCTCGGTGTTTTCCTAAATCTTTTCACGGGCGTGTTCACGGACAGCAGATTCTTCATTTTCATCATTTGCAACCCTCTGGTCCTCTTGAATGTTTCTGTCAATTTCTTCTATTTCTTCTTCTTTTTGCTGAATTTTTTGCCGAGAACTTTTATATCTGTTTTTTATATCTTAAGGTTGAATGTCCTTCCATCCGATTTGTAAAGCAAAGTCTCGCCGCCTTTTGGACCAAAAACAACAACTTTCCAAGGGAATTTTCCCTTTGAAACCTCACGATTAAGGAATCTGCCTTCTTTACCATATTGGGGGTAGTCTTGTTTTAATGATTCATTAGCCAGCTGTATTTTTAAAGTATCTGAGGTCCAAACTCGTCCTAAAGATGGTCCCTCAATGAACGAGGTTTCTGCAGTGCGTGGACCGCGTTCTGGGGGTCCATTCATTGTGGTCATTGGATGACTTTCACCTGAAGGCCCGGGTGTAGACGCAGCTCCAGGCTAAAAGACTGTGTTGCGTTTGCATCGTCGTCGTCGTCATTATCTTCTGTGTGTGAAATGAGTGGGTCTCTTTCACTATCTTCCATCTTTACTTTATATAAAAATATTTTTTTTCAAAACCTTTGTATATATGGCTGTGAGCGAAAACTTCAAACCGTCTTACAAAGAAAAAATGTCAAGAGCCCTCAAGGGCGACAGGACTCGGCACCGCGTCACCTTCAACCCGAACAAAACGATGCCGGAGGAAACTATGTACGTGTCTGTTGCTAAACTAGACGAAGGGGTCGTGCTCGTCCCGGGCTCGTTGACCCTGGTATTTAATCTTGTCATGATCGGACAGGCCAACAACTATTTGGGGGCGGTTGTCTCAAGGCATGTAGTCAAGTTTGCTGGAGAGAAGTTGCAAGACACCAATGCGTTTGATATTTACAAGCTTTATGAGGACCTTTTCCTGGCAAAGATAATATGTTCCTCGAAGGGATACAGTCTGAGGATTTGTGCAAAATCCGTTCAAATTCCGGGGATAAAAAAACCTCTGGTGTTGACAAGGAAAACAACCTAAACAAACTAACTCTGCTTCCAGTCCAGTAAGCAATCACATCACCTCTGATGTACCCGCAACAAAGCCCGCAGTAAAACACCCTGGCCGCGTTTCTGTTGGCAAGAAATTGGCAGGGCTCAACAGACAAGCTCGCCAAGCAAAAAAGGAAGCCGAAGCAGCTGCCACCACAGACACCCCGACGGCTGCAGAGCCACGCTCAAAACCGCCCCAGATAGCAACAGCTCAGACTTCTACATTCTTGGGATTGGTGGCCTAATTATTTCTGCTTTGGGTGTGTGCTACCAACGTGAAGCAATTTTGAACGCCATTGGACGCAACCAACAGAGAAACAACACATCTACGCAAGTAAGCCATACAACCTCACAACCAGCACCAAAAATTCGGCACATGGAATAAAAAAATTACATTTAAAATTTAAATTTAAATATATATACGCTTCCATGTCTGACGACAAGCTTATGAAAACAATCATCGACGCCGCTATAATTACTGGCCTTGCCACTGGTATTGGTTGGATCGCTAAAAAAACGTCAAAGAGACATTCACAGCTGACCCCAGCTCGAACGTGATGAACTACGTGAAGTTCACAGCGGTTATGGCCGGAAGCATTGTACTAAAGCAATACCTCGAGGACCAAAAAAATCCTCCCTTCTTCGATGTGAAATCGAACTTTTTAATCTAACATTATATATATACAATGGCCAGCATAGCTATCATGGCGGGTGGAGCTGTGCTCAGTGCCGCAAAATTCATTGGCGGCAATTATCTCGCACGCTATCTATAGGGGGACGATACCAAAGCTGCCCAGGAAAAGGAAGTTCGACACGACAAAGCTCTAGTGGCCTACCAGGCGGCGTATGCCACATATCAAAAAGACCGCACAAAGCTTCTCGATTTAATTGCAACAAATGATCGAATCAAAGAACAGGCAAAACAAAATTTCACTAACACCAACTATGCTTTCAAACTCTACAACCAAGCTCCCCAACACGATCAAATCAAAATGCCCAAGGAGCCTAAGTTCTCTTACTTCTATCAACCCAGCGAGCAGCAAAAACAAAGAGAGCTCTTGTTTATTGGTACTAGCGCCCTTGCACTTGGGTACGCCGCCTTTCGCTTCCTTTAAAATTATTTGTTTTAATTCTTATATATTCCATAGTGTAGTCCTTCTCTGAGATACCCTTGTCAGTAAGCTTGCTGTAAAAAGCCTCCTTCGGTGGAGCCGGGGCTCTGCGAAGCGCTCCCTCGCATCCATATACTCGTAAGGGTAGATGCCCTTGCGCAGCAGTAGGTCACGCTTCTCTCTGTTCGGCTCGTATCGGGCTGTAATCTGGAAGGCCTCCGGTCCGTTGGCCGCCACCAACCTACCAAGTCGATGAACCGGAGCTGCCCGATGGTAAACGGGATGTACTTCATTGTGTTGTTCGAAATACAGAAGATCCTGCCCTTCACTGTTGAGATGGCCTGCATAATGAGATGGGAATCATATCCCCTCAGGTTGTGAAAGACAACCGGTATGGCTGTGCTTTTGGGATTCAGCCGCAGCTTCAAGTTGCATGCGTTGTTGGCTGCGCCTCGGTACTTTCCGGTGATGTGGCAGTGGTCCCAGACTGAGTCATTAAAGCTTTTCAGCAGCAAAGATTCCCCGCAGAATAAACAGTCTTCTTGTGTCCTGCCGATCCACTCTTCTGCGCTGTCTTTTTGCTTTCTTTTTTTTTTTTTTTTTTTTTGGGGGGGGGGCAACAAACTTTATTTCTGTCCAAGCTTTAAAGTAACATCTTTGGTGGGCATATCCACAGTAATGACCTGTGTCGTGGTGGTAAACTGAAAAGGAGTTCAAAACACTTTCTTTTATCAACGCTTTGCTGCAAACACGGCAGGGAGTGGCTCTGTTATAAGCCCACCAATCCTCTCGGGTCATCCTCATCGGCTGGGGGTTGCTGAGCACTGCCTTGATTTCACTCTCTTCCTCCTGGATCGCCCTTAGGAAATGCTCTGCTGCATTGGGCCCTCTGTATTCCACGGGTTGCTTTGTCTTTCCATCACAGCGCACGACCACGTAACAGAAGCTGCATGCCTCGTGTTGCTGGGTTTTGAAAGTGTTGCTCTTCTTGGGATCGAGCTGTGTCCCTTGGATCTTGGTTGTAAGATACTCAAAATCTGCATAAATGATGAAAGGGACTGGGAGCTGCTTGTGGTAGTTCTGGAAGGAGAGCTTGTTTTTCTTCTTTTGGCATCGCCATCCTTACCGCAGTTTGGCCAACCCCCCGCATTCGGGTTTGTGGGCCTCTAGCAGGTATTTTCTGCTGTAAGAGTGGAGGTAGCGCTCGCAGAAGTGCTTACGATGTTCATGTTTGGACTGGTCATACAGCAGCCGGTTGAGATTCTTAACCCATGTGTAGTGAAATTCACCCGCCCCGCCTTCTCGATCAAGAGATTGATCGTTGGGAGGTTGCCCGGCTGCTTGCTCAGTCGGTGCACGATGACCCCCTTGTCCCAGCCAAAAACGTTGATGGCTAGGCTGTTTTGTTTTTCAACCTTCCGGATTTGGGAGATGGGCGTGGGGGCCTCGATATCCCCGTAAAATCCAGTCCATCGTCTTCTAGGTATTTTGTTGCCCTTTGTGAATTTTTAGCCACAGGCAATAGAGCAGACCGTAGGGCCAACCTGAGACAGTAGTCATCATTGTTCTTTACGTTTACCACTGTGATTTTTTTCTTCAGAGCTGAAGGAAGGGGAATGTATGAGCCGCCCCTCAGAGGCTGCAACTGGCCAATATCGAGCCACAGGGTCTCCACCTCGTCAGCACCCACCCTGAACCTCCCTCTGTCCATCGTTCGAACCTTTCTTGGATGGTTGCGAACTCCCTAACTAGCGCCTCATCGATTTCCTCGGCCTGAAAGAGCTCCTTCTGCTTGTGGTTGAACACAGGATCGGTTAACTCCTCCCTACCATCGGAGTGGGCTTTCCGAAGCCTGACCTTAAAATTAAACTGGAAATTTAACCCTTGGACTTCTCTGAGATCTTCTTCGAGTTTCTCGCGAATCTGAGACGCACCTCTAAGAAAACTCTTGGATCCGCATACCCTTCGGGAACATTCATCTCCCAGCCCCACAGAAAGCGGGCAAGAACCCAGGAAATCTGTATAAATTCAAATCTAAGCTAGGGGTACGCACTTTCGGTTCACCCAAGATTTGCTGCGCGGGCATTTGAGGCTCTTGCTGCGGGGCTCGTGGTGCTGGCTCTAGGTCCCTTAACGCGTTATTTAATGCTTCAACGTCTATTCGCCCCGCCCGATGTAAACCAATGAGGTATTCCAAGGCGGCCATATATATAGGTATTTATTTTACAACACCATTTTCTAATTGGTGCGAAGTAGCTCCGCCAACACCAACAAATGCTGCTGTTTTGCCCGTTTCTCCAGAACTATGTGCCTTTTTCTTATTCTGTCTCGGCCGCAAGCACGCAGATCAGTATCTCGCTTTGAACCCCCTTTCCACACGACCTGCAGGGAATGGGGATGCGGCTCCCCTTCCTAATCTTTGCTAAGTGGATTTTACAATACTCGCCGCAACAGCTCTTACTGTAGAGCTTATTTGTTTCTCCTACTTTGAGCCAAGCACAATTTTTATGGCCCCTCATTGCAAGCTTTGGTATACCTTTTACGGCAAACTAGTTCAATAAGATAGTCCGGCCCTGGTGCACCTTCTCATCGCTCTCTGTCACAAATAAGAGTAGTATGTAAAATGGTCGGTTCTGGCACACTTCCCCTTCACCCCGGTTTACGAAGGTTTTAAGGTCCAGGTTGGGGGGTGGGGTGGGGTAAACCGGGGTGAAGGGGAAGTGTGCCAGGGCCGCCATTTTACATACTACTTGTATAGCAAGACTGGCACTACCAGCGTTTTATACAGCCTCCGCTTTGTTCTTCTTGAGATGTTTTTGGAGCTTCAATTCCTCTTTAATCTGACAAATACACCTCTGGCTTTGTCGGTTTTTCAGAACCTTCATATCACCTCCCTCCTTAAAAACTGTAGCTCCCAAGTAAGTGAACTCATCTACTTCTTCAACGCCTTGTCCCCATCTTATCGTAAGCATTTCCTGGTTTCTTGCAACAATCCTGATCTCGTAATAAGGGTTGTTGTTGTTCATCGTGGTGAACACACTAGTAAAGAAATATTTTTCGTTTGTCTCACGATGTAGTCACTTCCGATGTGGATCGCGACGTTTCGACTGCATACTGCTAGTCTTCTTCAGGCGATGGGGTCGACTGGTTACGCGTCACCTTATGAAGCACGATGCTCTACTGTGATTGGTTGGTTTTCAACAGCTGTGACTAGTGCATTTTGATCCTCGTTGTTTCGGCGAATTGTTCCCTCGGCGGTCCGTAGTCGTACGGCTCTCCTGTTGTTGTGTTTCTTGATCGTGGGCATCCATGCTTCTGGAATTTCTATTCCACTGTCCCTGTTGATGTTGTTAGGGTTAAGTCTTTTGTGGATCGCCTCTTTGACCCTGCGTGTGTACCAATGAGGATCACGATCAATAAACTTTACTTCATTCCAAAGTGGGTGGTGTCCGGTGTCGTTGGCGTGCTCTGAAACGGCGGAGGTCTGGGTACGGGCGAATCGGATGTCTCGGTCATGCTCTTTTATTCTGTCTTGCATAGGTCTTCCAGTCTCGCCGATATAAACTTTACCGCATTCACAGGGAATTCTGTAAACCACGCCATCTTGTTTAGTCGGGTCAACAGCGTCTTTAGGCCGTACTAGGTGTGATCTAAGTGTAGTCTCCGACTTGAAAACAGCGCGTACGCCTTGTTGTTGTAAGCAGCGGCGAAGTTGTTCGGACAGACCTTTGACATAAGGTAAAACCGCAGTAGATTTGAACTCGGTCGTGGGCTCAGCACTGGTGTTGGGTTTTCTGGTCTTGGTAAGTTTCTGCAAGAAAGAAAAAGGATAACCATTAGAAACTAGAACAGATGACAGATGTTTTTTCTCCTTGGAGATAACAGAGGGTTTCGTTACGAGACGTTTGGCGCGCTCGTAAAGACACTTGACAATACCGCGTTTTACTGATTGCGGGTGGTGTGAATCATACGCTAAGTATTGATCAGTGTGTGTAGGCTTCCTGTATACGCTGGTGGTGAGGCGGCCGTCGGGTTCTCTTGAAACTGCGGTGTCGAGGAAGGCGAGTTTGTTGTCATTCTCTGTCTCCATGGTGAAACGGATGGAAGGCTCCTGGTCGTTTAGATGCTGTAAGAAGCTATCGACGATTGCGCGATCTAGAATGGTGAAGGTGTCGTCTACGTAGCGTTTCCAGATCCTAGGCTTGTAAGATGATGTAGTTATTGCTTTTTCCTCGAAGCTCTCCATGTAGTGGTTGGCAATAACAGCGGAAACCGGACTCCCCATGGCTGCGCCTTCTTGTTGTTCGTAAATTGATCCGCTATACTGGAAGTATGTGGATCTCAATACGAAAGTCAGGAGGTCAGCGATCTGAGCAGGCGTTAGCGTCGTACGGTCTGCAAGGGTAGGGTCGTTCTCCTTTGTCTTTTTCATATTGATTGAGTCCCACATGTCTGGCTTCTTCATTCATTCTTGTCGTTTTTCCTTGAATCTGCTGTTTGGTAGAGGATATTAGCGGTACATCATCTGCAAAGTCCAGGTCTTCTAGTTTTCATGTGAATTTCCACCTAATACCATTGTCACCATTACCAACTGTTCTTCTCATTACCCAATGTATAACAATCAAGAATAAAAATCCTGACATAAGACATCCTTTCTTGTCGCCGGTTTTCATGTCAAACCACTCACATATTTATTTCTCCCTGGTCTTCTACAGCACACTTGAAGTCTTCATAGAATATTTTTACCATTCTCGCAATCTTCCTTCTCTGGGATTCCGTACTTCTTCATGATTGTCTACATGTTGTCACGGTGGATATAATCAAATGCCTTTTTGAAATCTATGAAATTTAGATAGAGTTGATTTCCACTCGTTAACCTCCTCAATGATCTTCCGCACTATGAAGAAATGCTCTGTTGTCTCCTTGCCCTTTCTGTAACCTGCCTGTTCTTTTCTTATCCTACAATCGACCCACGACAGAGTTAGTTTATGCCTCTCCAATTCTTGCAATCTTTGATATTTCCATTCTTCTAGTTTGATAATAAGCTCTCACATCCAGCTCTTCGGGAACTTCTCATGCTTCCATATCTTCTTCATCAGTTGATGTATTTTCTCTGTTGAAAACTCTGTCTGTCTTCAGTAACTCAGCTGTTATGAAGTCAATTACTGGTGCTTTTCCATTCTATAGTCTTTTTATTGTTGCCTTGACTTCTCCTAGTGTTGGTTCATTGGCTGCTATTTCTTCAATCATGTCGTTGACTTCGCCTTCTTGGTCATTAGTTATTGGGTTTTCCGGATTTTCCCTATTACGCACTTCCTGAAAGTGTTCTGTCCATCTTTAGTGTACTTCATCTTTACCACTGATAAGGTTTCCATTCTTGTCCACTTTAACTTTTTCTAGTACTACAGTGTCTGCCTAGATGTTTCATTGCACAGCATCTTTGTGCATGAGTTCATTTAGTGTTTTCATGTGTTGGCTCCTTGTAGCTTCTTCTGCTTCACTTGCGATGTTCTCCATCCATTTCCTTTTGTCTGCTTTTATACTCCTCTTCACAGTGCAGGTAATAACCTGATTGAATTGCATGGATGAGTGATTCATTGTTTCTAAAAATAAACCTAGTTTGTGCGTCAGTACAGTAGTTGTACTGTTGAAAACTAATGGCTTTTCAATTGAATTATAATAATTGCTATTTTATATTCTCTGTAATACTTCGCATTAATTTTTGTGTAACAAGTCTGAATCTTTCTTTTTACATTTTGGGCTCATATGTGCATGAAGAACTTTCTTCCTCGCACGTTTAGTGCCCAGAGAAGTACGAAAACGCTTTTATCAAGGGTACAGTGTGTCCCTTATGCTAAACGGTGTTCATTGGAAGATTACTTTATTTTTATGTATTTAGTGAAACATTTTAAGTTTACAACGGTTTTCAATGTTTCATCGACTTAGTCTGTGTATTGTTCAATATTGATTCTCAGATGCGTCGATCATTGCATCAGCTCAGATTGGAACAGAGAGCGGCGCATATTGTTCTGGTGGATCAGGTGGACTCATTCGCCTTAAAGCTCGAAAGGTAAGTAAATTATTTGAATGCCAATAGTAAATATATGCAAGTACTTTACATTTTTGCTTGGCATATAATCAGTAACAAATATAATGATAACAACAAAGGGAAACTTTTCGTGCGCATATTCTATGAATAAAAAGTTGAAGTGCGTCTTACAACATGTACATTTTCAAAAATATTACAAGTAAAGAATATTAACTATTGGCCCAGACAGGAAAATATCAGTAACCATCAGATTTTATTATATGACCACTGCTGCGAATTGTTATGAATAAAAAAAGAAAGATCAAAGTGTCCTCTCTGATGTTGCAATTTGGCATTTAGGTTAGAGTATGTGGTTTCAAGAGTCAAATTTCTCTTTTGTCAATTTTGTTTGGATGTAGTTGCATTGGAAATGGTGATGAGGTTTTAGTAGTTTCAACTCATCTGGATTTACACCTGGTTTACTATTAAAATATCTACCAAGAGCATTAAACAATCAATATGTTACTGTTGTCGTCCCTATATTAATCTTATATTAAAATTTAACCTTTATTAACCACTTATTGTGATATGGTCTAGCGGTCTAAATGTTGCTATCCGGAACCAAAGAACCGGGTTTGAATTTTAGTGGGACGGAATTTAGGAACAGGGAATTCTTGTTGGAGTGTTTTTGCCGCCGGGTTTGTTAGTGACTTTTATGTCGTGACTTCTTAGCAAGCGCGTTAAACTCCGTCCGAAAATAGAAGGCCAATGCAATGTAGTCTAAAAAATCCCCTGCACCACATGTTCGTGGAGGTATTTTGGCGAAACCGGAAGATCTTTTAACACCAGACTGAAAGAACACACCAGAAATGTCAAAATATACACTAAAGGCTCTTCTGTCGCAAATCATGCTTGGTCCAAGGATCACCACATACTGACTTTGAAAATGCATCTACTATTGACAAAGGCAATTATCGCCATCTTATGACTCTGGAATTCTGGCACACCGCAAAAACTGTTGACGCTGACAATAACTCCGCTTCCCAATCAATGCCGCATTCTTTTAAATAAATATTGACTCTCACACGTTTAACTTTTTAGTTTATATTCTTTCGCTTTTGTTATTTTTTAAGTTTTTAAATTATGTATGCACAATCGCTTTCTCCACACTTTCTATCCGTTGAAGACAATAGGACGGTTGTCGAAAGCGTATAGGTTTTTAAAATTTTTAACCAGAGAACGTTTTTTAACTTTTTTTAATCTTTATTCAATGCTGGTTATTGATGTGTAAGAAATGGCGCGAGGTAAAATGTTGAACCAAGGATTTGTATCGAATAAAAGTTTATATATCTCGATGAATTTTTTTTTTTGAAATTGTGATTTGTTATTAATATGTTTAATTATATAGCAGTCAGTTAATCCAGTATTGTCAGCACGGCTATTATCCTTTAATTTCTCAGAACTGTCCAATTTGGGATTTAATTTGGACAGTTTTCAATATGGAGTTTGAGTAAAAATGCAGAAACTGTCCTATTTGGGAAAAAATAGGACAGTTTGCTTCAGCCAATGAAATCCGAGAAAAAGCAATGGATTGTGAAACCAACCAATCAGCAGTGAGCAAACGTCAGCACTGAAAGCAGGACAGGTCGCCATTGTTGTTGACAACATGGAGGAATTCACTGAAGAAAATTTGCCAAATTTTTCCATCTTTAGCAGTTCTAACACAAATGAGAGATTTCCATGGTTACAGGAAGAGGAAATTAATACTCTTAGAAGCAGAAACGAAAACTCAAACACCGCCAAGAGCACAAAAACGTGGCTGAACGTTTTCAACGAGTGGAAACTCCAGCGTAATAACGAAGCGAGACGTTTTGAAGATATCCCTCCAGAAGAGCTAGATGCAATTCTCTGCCGCTTCTTTGCCGAAATTCGAAAAAAAGACGACGGCGAATATGAACCAGAAAGTCTGGCAGTGATGCAGAGCGCGTTGGACCGCCATTTAAAAAACGCTGGCAAAAAACACAGCATCTTGCGAGACAGCGAATTTGAAAAGTCAAGGCAACAACTTGAGGCGAAAGCAAGAGAATTGAGAGTGAAGGGTTACGGAAAGCGAAAAAATGCATCTCACGCTTTGAATGAAGAAGACGAAGAATTCCTCTGGCAGTCAGGTCAGCTCGGTAAACATTCTGCTCAAGCTCTGGTCAATGTAAACTTTAAAAATATCACTGAACACTTTGGCCTCCGAGGGAGACAAGAGCACTATTCAATGATGGTGGAAGATTTCAGCATCATAACCAGTCCTGACAGCGTTGTCAAATACGTAACTTTTAAAGAAGGTCCTACAAAAACGAGGCAAGGAGGTCTCCGGATCGCCCACAGAGCTGTACAACCCAAAATGTTTTCGACTGGCGGCGAAAGATGCCCTGTAATGCTTTTCGAAGAAATGCTGTCTAGACGACCACCGGAAATGAGAGACAGTGGGCCATTCTACTTGACAACTATTTCAAAACCCAAGGGCCAAGTATGGTTTAGCAGACAACGAATGGGTGAACACAAAATTGGACAGATAATGAAAGACAATTACCAATCATTCGAGCAGAAAAACTTGTGTGCAAAAGCTAAAGAATGCTGGTGTCCCGAGGGACAAGATTATTGATGTTACTGGACACCGTAATATTCTCAGCCTTAATTCATATGAAGAAGATGACGAGAATCAGGCAAGGGAACTGTCAAATATAATCAGTGGATGCAAGCAAACAAGTGATATTCAACAACAACCTGCTAACAGTAGCCCCAATAAGGATAGACTACCCCTTCAAGCCAGTTCTTCCAGCAACAGTTTCAGTACCATCAACAACTTTACAGGTACAGTGAATTTCTATGGTGCATTTCCTGGCTTTCCTGGTCTATCTAATATGCCAGTGCCAACTCACCAAAGCACAGAGCCACGACGTACATGGAAAAGGATCAGAGGTTCTGTACTCTCAGACTCAGATGAGGACTAGCTATTGCTGACTGTACAAAAACTTTAAATTTACGCCTTTCTTGTATTCATTGTACTTTTGCACTTTTTTAATTTGTGCGTGTTTTGTACAGACTAAAATAATTAATTTTCTTTTTCTGCACTTTGTTAATTGCATTCTTTTCTTAATCTTTTCCATCTTTATTGTGTGTGTGTTATTTCTTTACACACTTTTATTTCTTGATATTGAAAACTGGATAGTTTCAAAGTAATGAAATTCTAAATTTTTTGACCTTAAAGTTTTACAGTATTGTTATATTTATTATATTTATTAAATTCAATTGTGATAATGAAATTCATTTCTATTTGGACTACAGCATATATTTAAAAATGAATTAAAATAAAAAAATTATTAAGATTTCAGTCTGTTTTTTATCGGAGACAGTTCCCATAGTTTTCCTTGCGAAGCTGTATTTCCTCACCAGCTATATAATTAATAAGTAATAGGACTACACGCTTGTCCAATTTGGAAATAATTGGATGAAAAAATTCCTCTGGCAGCCAAATTGGACTCGGCCTACGGCCTCGTCCAATTTTGGCTGTCCTCGGAATTTTTTTCATCCAATTATTTCCAAATTGGACAGCATGTAGTCCTATTACATATACGAATTGTTGATTTTCACGCCAACAAAATTGTGAAAGTTCAGCTTTTCTGTTTGTAACAGCAACTTTTTAAACGAGGGGAACGCTCTTAAGTCGTTACGAAAATAGCTATTATATGAAATTTTATTTGATTACTGTTTTCTTTTTTGCAAAAAGGTGGAGATACAGGAGAAAGGAAAACTTAATGTTAATGGAGGAAGAGCACAGCAAACTTACACACTGGGTGGTGGAGCGGGCGGCATCATTCAGATAATATCACCTGATGGTAATATTGTCACTGGAGCTTTATTCCTGAAACAAGGAGATAAATCCAATTATAATTGCGACGAGGCAAAGCCTGGATATCTTACTGTATCAAGTAAGTCATCCCAGGAAAGGAGAGATAATAATTCTATAACTTGCAACAAAAATGTCAAAAAATGGCTTTATTCCAGTGCCAGGCAATGCAATAACCATTTTGCAGTCATACACGCGCAATTTCTACTTAAAGCTTTAACGTTAGTTTCTAATCTTGCATCCTTAACTGACCAATCACGTTGTTGTTCTGTGTCACAAACAGCTTCAACACGAGAGCGTCAATAACGCTTGGTTGTAACTTTCCTGGTAATGGTTTCTCACTACAGCCTATTTTGAATTATGTTGTCTTACACCTCTTTTTTGTTTTTATTTTCTGTTTTCCAACTCAGTTGACTTGGGTAGGGTGTCTGTGTTTGTCATTGCAGATTAAAAGATACACCGATATTTTCCTTCAGCGCCAGAATCCATTTGAAAAACTAACCCATACAAGTGACCCTCCCCGCACCCGACAACACATCAAAGATTCCTGCTATCTCCATTATCTATCTTATCTAACTTGTCTCAACCCATCAACTGGAATAAATGTGACTTCACTTCCCCCCTCTCTCCAAAAAGGTTAGGTATCCTTTGCGCTGCCACGTTTTAGTAACATGCTGACACTGATCAAAAGAAAAGCATTATCGAGATAAGATTCCCGTTAATGTTTCTAAAGATAAAGATAATTTAATCAATGAACACCATATAATGCCCAATGTCTGAACAAAATATAATGTCTATTGTCTTTGATATCTACAGATATATCCAACAATTACCCAACATTTCCTACTGGAGGGCCGTACTCTTGGAGCCAAAGTTCTTCACCGCCGAGTATATCACTTTCCGCCACTGTAATAACCACCCAACAAGGTATGTGTAAAAAAGTGTAATCTACAACCGAAAATACGTGTCTCGCAGATCATCACGAAGCTTGGGGGAGGGTGCATCACAGGTTGAATCTTTGGTGGCGACACGATTTGCTTATGAGGCTTTTCGCCGTTCCACTTAGTCTTCTTTGAAACCAAAAACGTTGGTAGAAGGTTCTTTCGATGGTTCGCGTACCGTTTACCGTCCGCCATCTTTGTTTACCATACTCCTATAGGCTTACATGAAGTAGTAGCCTATTAAACATAACGGTGCGCCACTTTCAGCGGTCGCGATTCCTTTGTTACTAGGCAACTGCAGGACACCAACGCGATATTTATATTATACATAAAGTTAACCCGAGATTTCATCGCCATTTAGCGATCCACACGCGATTCCCACGCGAATTCGCGCGACAAATTTATAAACATCGCTCAGCTAAATGACCATTTTAAAACAGTGTAATGCAGTATCCACAAGTGCATCTGGACAGTACAAAAAAATTCCCGACATAGCGTTCTCCTTCGACTGAGTAAATCACTTACAATACAATACAATACAATAACTTTTATTTCAACACGATAGTGATGTCAATGAATAAAGTATTATTATGATTAAAATAAGGCTTTGTTTAAAATCAGTAACCCACAATACTAGTTATGGCAATGTTACCAGCTCAAGAATTGTTCCGCTGAAATATTTGTACGACTGTTACATAATTATAAACCGAGCGAAAGGTTTGTATTTCAGGGTTTAAGGTCTTGGTGCTGCGGATATTCTCCACATTTCTGTACAACTATGCTAAACGTCACGCATCTCGAAGTTTGTGCTGAGTGTTTCGTGTTTTGTTGTTGCAAATACACTTGCTCAGTGCTGAAATAATCGTTTACATCGCCCTCGCCAAAGTTAGTTTTGCCAAAGTTAGTTTTGCAATGTTTCAAGAAAATTGTTTTGTTAAAGGAACAGTGTGCCACTGAAATAACGAAATTGTGCTTACTTAATTTCCATGTTATATCGCCAAATGCCACCAAATATACAACTAAATTGGATAAAAAGATTCTATAGAGAAAAACAGAAAAAGTGGTTTGGAGAAAAAAGGATAACAAGGATGGATATGGATTACAGTTCATCAATTTTTGATCTCGTGACAGGCGGTCAAGAAATTAAAGTTTCCATTCTGATGGAATTTTAAGTTTTTAGTCGTTAGTTTTGGTGATTTTTTTTCCTGTTTTAAGAACTAATAAAGCAAATTTCTGAGCATAATCATGAAAACATGATATTTCAGCAGAACACTGTTCCTTAAAACAATTAAACTTTTCGATTTCCTGTTTACTGGAGCCAGTAATCAGCGCGCTGAAAAGTTTAGTCAATCAAAGCAATATATGCCGAAGCGCCTCAAACCCCAAGCAGGCATTGTAATATAATCAACAAAAATTTGAGTGAGTGACTTGCACAAAGAATTTTTGAACTTTTTATATTTCTTTGAGCTGGATACGCTGATGTCTAACACCTCCAGAGCAGTTATTGACAACTGAAGCCCCGTCTGGCAACATATTGACTTCCAGACCCTATTACTACATTTTAAACTAGTTACAGTGAAAGAAGTTTGCAGAGGAACATCAGTTCGAGCACGTTAAAACCTTGCCTCAAGGTTCGCCTCGAGCAGCGTGAAAATGGCAAATCATATCTTGAAGAAAGCTGCTGACGTTGGCCATGCATCAACCACACTTACAGTATTTTTATTGGATTTCAGAAACACACCATCAGAAGGACTAGGCAGCTCCCCCGCAGGGCGTCTCTTCTCGCGTAAAAACTGTACTTCACTACTTTGCAAGTTCTTTTATCTTGGCACAGACGGTTGTTCACATTATGGTTGTAGTTTCGTCTCCGTTCTGATCTGATCTGAAGTGCGTTCTTGTCTTCTATTTGTGTCCTCACGACGGTTTCGACATCATAAGTGCCCGCCCAGGCGAGTCTGTCAGTGTAGTTTTCTCATTGACTTAGTATGTCAGTGTTGTGTTTCCACTTGACGGACCCGTCTTTGGCAACCTACTAACGGGAGAAATTGCGAAATTGGTCATGGCATGGTGGACTCCACACTTCAACAAACTGGCAGCAACAGCAGCTCAACACCCCATACTTAAAGAAGAATCAGACTCCATGGTCAGAAATTCCAGACATTTTAAGCAGCGAATTATCTTGCGGCATATATTGCGCTCTCTTTCAAATGGTGTATACCGCTGTTCCCCGCGGAGAGTGACGGGCTGATATTCACAGGACAATTGGGGATAAAACACAACGATATTTTCCCTAAATAAAAGCCGCTGGTCTAAAATTCTGTTAGATTATGAAAGTCGAAGAAAAACGCTTTCCAACTAGACATTTCTCAGCAAATTTAAATGATTTTCTGCAAAGGTATTGCAGATTGAAGACAGCAGATTTCGGCGATTTTACCGTGGTAATGGCTGCCTTGTTTTTCACAGCCCTGAACGATTTTTGGAAGCAATTTGCAGGGCGAGAAAATCACTCTAGAACTTTAAAATAATGTGATCGGAAGTTCATTCGTTGCTTAACTTCAGACGAACGCGGCACTTTGCATACCTCCAACAAGTTGCCAGCTACGACACATCGAAATCCGGTTTTGGTCTAGTTTGGAGTAAAAATCAGCGGCTCGTCGAATACAGAGTCTTGTATGAGCCAAGCTTCAGAAATAAAAAGCAGGGCGAATAACATTTGTTGGTGAAATTAAACTGAGCAGGATACCTGAGAAAACGTTCAGCAATTCACCTGAAACGCGGCACTTGTTCCAGGTAAGCTACAAGTCATTATGTTTCATTTTGTTTTACTTCTGCCATTTGTCTGTTTGGCGGGCATATTGCTAGTGAAACTCGCGCACGCGCTGTTAAATGCCCGTGATTTCTGGCCATGTCACTCTACGTAGATGATTGTTCTACATATTACCACCAGGAATTAGATGGATCGAAGAAGAAACGAAGATGGATATCAAGCAAGAATTCATAGAGCAAGATATGGAAATGGGTGATGATGTCAGGTCGATAAAAGAGATACTCAAAATGGCCAATTCCATTTGCCCAGTTCTACAATTCACAGGAGATTGTCCGGGAGCAAATACAAATGGCAAACTCCCAATCCTAGACATGAACTGTTGGGTTGAAGAAAACCACGTGCTGTATGAGCATTACATTACACGAAACCAGTAGCATCAAACCTCGTAATACCACAACGCAGTGCAATACCGGAGAAAGTGAGAGAGCGACAATCACCCAGATGGCAATAAAAATATTAGAAAATACCAGTTTAGAACTACCCTGGTCGAGAAAAGATCAACTACTATCAACCTTAAGCCTGCGGACAAAACAATCCGGATATAACGCTCGATTCAGACTCAACATCTTTAAATCAGCCGTAAAATATTGGGGCAAGAGAGTAGAGAAGGTTACAACTGGAGAAACACCCTTTCATCGAGAAGGAAACTACTGGAAGAGAGAAGAGAGACAGAAGGAGAAAGAAAAAAAGGAGACATGGTATGCGAGGAAGGACCAAGACCCACTCAATTCCTTTCCGATCTTCTGCCCTACAACACAAAGCACCCTAGCATCATTTTGGAAACAGATAGCTGAGGAGATTAGAACACAAAGTAATAGACTAGTGAGCCCTAAGATCGTGGAACAAGGAGGAGTCCCACTTAAGAGTATAATAACCAAGACCTCGCCAATGGAAACAGGCAGATGTGAAAAATGGGACTGCCCAGTAAGCGAGAGTGGAAAGGCAAGGATGAAGCAATGCATCAAGACCACACAAGGGGGTGCAGGATACATTGTACGGTGCACGAAATGCAGATTTGACAACATCATATCCATGTACCGTGGAGAAATTAGCCGTATACTATACAGCTGACTGATTGAACATAATCGGGGCCAAAAGAACAACCAGGATGATAACCCCTCTATTTAAGCATGACGAAACTATTCATCATGGAGTCAAGCAAAAATACGGCTTCGAACCCCAGAGGTTTTTCATAGATCCTTTAACAAGACAGGTCTATTAAGGTGTCAGAATAAACAGGAGCCTGAAAGACACGACATACGGGCTGATGAACTCAAGATCAGAATTCAGACAAGGAGTTGTCCCAAGAGTTGAATTTCGCAGAGGACTAAGTGACCAAGTGACTAAGCGACTAAGTGATTAAGGGACAAAAAAGACGGGTCCCGCAAGTTGCAACACAACACTAACATACTAAGTTAATGAGAGAAACCACACTGACAGACTCGCCAGAGGAGGGCAATTATGATGTTGAAACCGTCGCGAGGACACAAATGAAAGACAAGAACGCACTTCACATAAAATCAGAACGGAAAGGACAAAACTACAACCATAACGTACTTCACTACCCTTGCTAAATCATTTGCTTCGGCCTACAGTAATGTTCCTGATGTGAGGCAGAAATTTCAAGATACGAAACACAAGAGCCTTTTACTCTGACAGAGAAGCTGAGGCGTTGCAACCATTGGAAGAAGGCTATGTAGTGCTGGTCTCACTTACCGGGTCAGTCGAAATGGTTTAAGGCTAAAGTTGATAATCGGGTTGCGGTGCGCTCCTACAATGTCCACACGGAAGATGGTAGGTTCTACTGCCGCAACCGTTTCCATCTTTATAAAGCTTCTGAAAAATACCAACGACGCCACTCCCTACGGAACCTCCCGGTGTCGACTGAATCTTCAGCATTCTCCACTACAGGAAGTCCAGCCAACTTCACCTAGTATCCCCATGCCTGTTACGACTAAAAGTGACAGAAGGATTACAGCGTCTAGAGGGACTCTGCAAAGGCTTATTGAAGAGTCTTGAACATTGAACTTTTTCATTTAATTTGTTCCTTTTCGCGTAAGAATGATCATTACACTTACCTGTTTTCTTTTTTCCTTTTGCCTTTAAAAGAAGGAAGATGTAACGATGTTGTTATGTCACGCATTCGTCTGGCTTGCGCAATAAAAATCATAGCTTCTTGATGTACACTCATGTGTGGGGCTTGCTTGTTATGGCCGATTTAAGCTTGTATGATTAAACCGTTGTGTTTATTTGCTGTCTAAGCTTCTGATTACGTTACACACGGGGAAATTGAAAATCGTATTGCTCTGGTTGTAAAATAGGTGCTAAGTTTAAACACAATAACTTACCGAATTATTCTCTTATTTTTCTTATCTTAACCACAAGGTGTCTTTCAAAATGTTTTTACTGCATCTTTATCTTACATTGGTTCAAGTACTACTTATATTCCGCCTGTAGCAGTACCTACAGCATCAGGTATGTCTGAAAATTGCTTACATTCTAGGTTAAAATGTCTAAATCCACAAACCGAACTTGACAAGAATACATTGACTACCACTCTCAATGCGACTCTCGCTATCATTGTAGACATTCTTTTTGTTTACAAACAGGTACCCACTTGTAGCTCAAAAAAGGTGCACACCCTTTACCAATAATGAACCTTATAACTCCTCAAGTGTTCATTTTTTTGTTATGTTTGACACTTTATTTAACGGGTTAGGTAAAACCAATTCATTCCATAATATATTATTGCTGTTAGATAATTAGAGCAGTTTTCAATTGAGTGTCAAAAGTAATTACACAATTGCTTTGGTTTTTCATTGCTAGGCATTCTGATTGACTAAAAAATCTCGCGCCACTTTCTCGACCAATCAGAAGTAAAGCCAAAACCAATCGTGACTTGCTCGCACGCGTTTTCCCGCACTTGACTCCGCCGACATTTTTTTTTTTTTTTTATTCTTTGCATTTTACAAAACCAAGCTTACAAAGAAGATATATTACAAGTACAAACAAAATCAACAACAACAAAAAAATAAAAAGAAAGAGAGAGAAATACAATGTTACAACATTTAGATTGAAGTACACCTAGATATAGAGGGGGTAAATAAGAGATTGGATTTTTAATTAGTTTACAGATCAAGATTTATTCGACTTATGAATAGAGTTCAATTCTATATTTGTACATTACTTTTTTTATAAAATCAGAGATCAGTAATGAATCATTCTGGAGTTTTCTTTTATAAATGTAGTAACGCAAAAACAGTAGAGTGTAATTTAATTTTTTCTGTAATACGTCAGATACAGTAGATAGCCCAAATAAAAATTCCTCAATGTTAAGATTGAATGCAGAATTGTGAGTTGTATTAAACCATTGCAACACCTTCTGAGCGAAAGACACAGTGAACTGACAACTTATAAAGCTGTGATCAATAGAATCCTCTTCTCCACAATAAATACAGTCACTATCTTCCTTAATCTTGAACCTGAAAAGTTCCTTCTTGGTCACAATAATTCTATGAATGACTCCGCCGACATGTAATTGCTTCGAGCTCTAATTGGTTCATTGGATTGTTTACGACTGCTGTGATTGGTCAGAGTAATTACTTTGGTTTTGGTTTTACCACACTCAATTGAAAACTGCTCTAATCGAAGGATTATCCCGAGCAAAATCTAATTTTAATGTTGAATTATTTCAAGTCTTCTAAAGTTGGTAGTCATGATGCTAATGTGTTAAACATGTATTCATTTTAACAGGATCATGCACAGTTGAACCATTTGAAGGGCAAAGCCTACACACAATTTTCAATATCAATTGCTCTGGTTGGAATTCTCCTCACTCGCCTCTTTTAATATACGAGTTCCAGTACACACTTCACAACGGCTTACATGGTATAATATACAAAGGAAATATGAGCAGCTTCCGTACAGTACTTATTAGTGCTATTTCTACAATAAAAACGTCAATCCATGACGTTAATGGCACAGTAATAAAAACACAACTGAAGACAGTTAAGGTAAGAGTTATTACTCAAGCCTTAATTATTGTTTTATATATTTATTTAATCATTTAGTGATATAAAAACTGAAAAATGTTCAACTAATAAATCCATAGTTTTAATGATTGAATAAAACCATTTTATAAATGAGCGACCTCCTGAAGAAAGGGTGAAATTTTCAGACGGTAAGCTGTATACTGCAGGCTCGTTTGGTCTAAATTGGTAGAAACGCCACTCCCGGCTTCAGAGAAAAGCAACGAGATTTTCTTTGAATTCAGAAGAAACCCTAATATCTCACCCCAATATGCCTACTGCAGCAAACCCTACTTTTAGGGAGCTGATATATCGTAAGTATGGATTGATGACTAAAATCAATCCCATTAGACATGGTTGGCCTTCCAGTTCTGATAACAAAATGTACAGTTTGAGTTATGCAGTCTACAAATATCACATACCGCCTCACATACCAGAAAAATACATAACTGCCACAACTATAATGTCTCCTGAGGGAATAGAAATTCGGCTAACGCATTGTTGTACCCAATTCAAACCTTTTGGGATTAGAACTCTTTGTTCGTCATATTTCCATATCAATGAAGCATTGACATGGAAATTATATGGAAATATTGTGAACAAAGAATCTTACAACAATGCGTTAGCCGAATTTGTCTATCATTTGCCATTGCATTCCAATTCACTCTGTGGCTTTTTTTTATCACCCGATAACATTTAATAATTACAACAACAGTGTCATACAAAAGTATCTTCTGTTATAGAAAGGACAAAATTACAATCATTTCGCCACCTGAAAGGAACCTTAGCATAGCCTTTATATCTAACTGGATTTGACAAAACATAACTGCAAAGACTAAGGGCCGATTTACACGGTACAACTTTGTTGCATGCGACACGCTTACGGCATGCTTACGACATGACTTGAGTTGATTTACACGAAGTAATTCGTGTTGTAAGCATGTCGTAAGCATGTCGTAAGCATGTTGTAAGCGTTAAGCATGCGACAAAGTTGTACCGTGTAAATCGGCCCAAAGACAGTCCAACCAACTGAATTGCAGTCAAAGTCTAAAAAGTCTCCTCTGCCCACCCCTGTTCCTTGGACACACAACCCCCGCTCCCCAGCCATCCACCCACGGTTAGCCCTGTCCAAGCCGGGCCAACCACAGGCCAGCTAAAAATTATTTCACTAAACCTGACTGCACTAAAATTTATTTAAACTGATTTCAACTCTAAATACAACAGACCAACAGGTTAAATTCCTCTCAGTGTCAAAACTCCCCCTCCCCAACCCTGTGGTTTTGACTCACAACCCTCAGACACCCAGCGACTGTTAGCCCTGTCCCTGGGCTATGTTGCAGCATATCAGGTTACGCCAAACTCCCTCAACTTTTTAACGACGGAAATGGCTTGGACACGGGCGGTGCCCGTGTCCAAGCGAAAACCTAGCGCGCATGTTTTGTCAATCCAGTCAGATATCAATGTTCTTCCTTTTTCTTTTTTTTCTTTTCTTAACATAACAGATGTACTTGTTCATCATTTTAGGTTCGATCCACTTCGGAACGAACATGCGAGGAATGGATTAGTGAAATAAAAAAGTACAGTTGGAAAGAAAATGAGAGTTTGGCACTTTTAGTGGCAGTCGAAAGTTTGTCATCTAATGATGGAGAGCTTAAGAGCTGTCAAAAGGTAACCATGGTAAAATGTTTGAATTGTTTTTTTAGAGGAAAAATAACATCAACGAAGGGACTTCTAACAGAATCATTAACATGGTTGTATTTTTTTTGTCATATGTTCAAAGATTACGTATAAAATGACAAACAATCTTTGTAGAGAACTCAACAAACCCTGTTTTTTTTACAGATAAAAGAGCTTCTATTTGAATTACTATCCAGCAAAAAGATGAAAACCACCAACGATATCATGGTAATTTCAGTGCTTGTTGGTTCCATAGCTGATCGGTTGGAGCTAGGTTATACTGATGATATAGTAAGTTTAAAGTTTTTTAAATTGCTGACTTAATTAATATAGTCACATAAGGAAATCTGAGGTATCTTCCATTCCATTAGTTTAAGAACATCTGTTGACAATTGCTATTTTCTTGCAGTATGTTATATAAGGGGAACAAAGAAATATAAACTATACGGCATGTTACTGGTATTTTAGTTGCTTATTCATGCTGCCCATTGTGCTTAGAGCGGTTTTTAATTGGGTGTCGAAAGTAATTTTGCAATTGCTTTGGTTTTTCATATGCTACGGTTTGTGATTGGTTAAAAATATCTCGCGCCACTTTCTCGACCAATCAGAAGTAAAACCAAAACCAACCGTGACTTACCTGTACGCGTTTTTCCACGCTTGACGCTGGCTACACGTATTTGCTTCGAGCTCTGATTGGTTCATTGGATTGTTTACGACTGTTGTGATTGATCAAAGTAATTACTTTGGTTTTGGTTAATATAACGACACTCAAATGAAAACCGCTCTAAACTATCAGTATTTTTCACCAATGTTTTTGCATTTCATTTCCTGACTATTATCAATCCTTTTGACCAGTGAATTACAATTAGATACAGCTATTTCAATAAGCATTATCTAAAGAATTTTGCATTGGTACATTGCAAGACCACAAGGCTTTGTGGGTCCAGCTCATCTTGCCAAAGTCCGTATCGCCTGGCGTGTCGGCGACAACATGGTAGACTTAAAGATATGCTTGAAAGTCATTGACCCTAAGGTCGTCGCTTTTTGGAGCCGGCATATTAGCCGCTGTTACACGAAGCACTTTTACCTTGGTAAATTTGATTAACGAGCTAAACAATATTTCTGCCCATGTGTTATACACTTTGGTAGTTTTTATTGCCGTTCTCTCCAAAACAAGTTAAATGAGCAAATAACGTGAACACACGACCGGGTTAATTTTCTTTTCTCTGTCTGAACTTGAACGCCGCCACTGCGAATTTACCACGTAAACAATTCAGTCGCAATAGACAAATTAAACAATTTGGAATAATTGCGAGGTAGTTTAAAAGCCGCAAGTTCTCTTTTTAACTGACGTTTTCCCTGCCGTTGCCGTCATGATTGCTTAAGGTCTATTTTTGAATAATTTAAACCTTAATTGCACAGAACAATTTGAGAATTCGCATTTTCATTAGCATGAAAACGACAGCGAGACGCAGCTCTTACAAGGTCTTCCCTGATTTGCTGAGAAAACAATAGAACAAACAACACAACAATGGACCCTAGCCCTGAAAACAATAGAGCTGCGTGATACCCAGGTCCAATGAAATTAGAGGTTGTTAAGAGCGCGTGGTATGTGAGCGAGAGCGTGTAGTTGGCAACTCGCTGTCAAAACTCGACACTTCATTGGTGGTTTACCTGTGAAAACCAATCGAACCTTCTTTCCACGTAGGCTTTTACCAAGGAAAAATTCTATTGTTTTCATGGTGTGGCCATTACAATTTGCCAACGTATGTAAATTTTACCAAGGTAGTATCGATTACACATAGAAAACCATTTTTCAACGTAAAATATAATTTAAGGTTGCCGTGTAATAATGGTGCTATTGTTTTCCATGCAGGACAAGCCAAAGAAATACATTTTACCTTGGTAAAATCGGTTACACGTAGAAAACAACTTAACCTAGGTAAATTCAAATTTAAGTGTGCCGTGGCTATTTCGAATTTACCTAGGTAAAAGTTGTATCGTATAACCGCGACTATTGTCCTGTGAACAGTATTTTGAAATATATTTTACATGTGAATCCACAATGCCTTGCGGTCTTGGAATTTACCAATGCACAATTCTTCAGACAACGTTTATTAAAATAGTTGTAAAACATACATTACGTTTTTTTTCATATATTTCAATTTTCAGTTACATGAAACTTTAAAACAAATGGTAGCGAATACAAGCGAATTGCTAAGATCTTTGACGCCAAAGCGACCACCTCTGCCAATGTTATTGGAAAATATTATCTTCGGCATTGGAAGACTAATGAAAATCACTTCCCAAGATGCTCATTTCACAAATCGGGACACCGCCGTACAGAAACTGGTATGTGGCCAATTTTACTCCCACAGTTTACACCAAAGGTAAAACATATCTAAAAACCTGTCGAGTGAACCACACTTTAAGATCGTTTTGCCAATAACTTTCCGTCTGAGGTTAATTGAGCTGTCCCAGACAAGCCCGTTATAAGTTTATCCCTGCCTGGCCATCTTAGCCGCCAGACCCTGAGAACGGGGCCTCCTGACGGTTCTGAAAATAAAAATAAGTGACTCACCCGAACGTCCAGTTCCCTCTAACGACAACACGAATAATTATTTACTTAGCAAGTGATGCAGTAATCTGTTTAAAAAAATTCTGCTGTATTTCCAACGGAAAAATAAACTATTGTGTAGAGACCTGTCGAGCAATTACTGATCATTATATAACATGCTTCTTTCTTCCGTCTGTGTATTTTTCCTTAGAATATCAATATCACGAAGATACTCCTATCCCTAAAGGATCAAACGATTCAAGGAATTCGCCATTCACTGAAAAAGATCGCGGGAAACGTAACACTCACGTCAAAATATCTCAGCATAACAGTGGTATCTACATACAGAAAGGACATTAACCACTTGAAACTTAATGCAGATCGCAGCAGCTTTATAATCCCAGATCTCAACAAGGCTTTAAATACAAGGGTTAATGACAGCGAAATACTGTTTTTAGAGGTAATATCAGTTATGTTTTGCAAATATCGTTAACACTGAGAGTACTTTTAAGTGCTTTTAAACATGCCATACGTAAAATAGAACTGCATTACTAATGATAGAATGTCACCTGATATCGAAATACGTAATTTCTTGGACCTGCGATTTTGAATATGACAACATTTTTCCTTGGGGACAGAGTATAACCAAATAAATAGTCCCGAATTAATTTGAAAAGGAGACAAACGTTGCAACAACGTTGAACATTGTTATAAACAATGGGCCGTCAAAACACAGTTGCATGCATATAGTCCCAGGCATGTTAGATGAGAAAAGTCAAAAGGTTGGAAGGTAATACTTGAATGGACCACATATGTTGCACTTTTAGCTTCACAGTATTAATGGGCGTAAAATAAATATCATTCCAATATATTTTTTTTTATCTTACGACAAATACAAATACAAATACTTTCTTAAGTTATATTTTCTACCACTGATGCATATATTAAAATTTCTTTTTGCAAATGAAAAGAGTCATTTGCAAAATATGTTGAATTTCACACCTGCAAATAAGTAATCACACTTAAAAGTAGAGAGATTAAGTAATGGTCCTAGTAAGAAGTAGGCAACCTAACGGCCGGGAATGCAGAAAGGTGTTAATTGTGATATGGTTGAAACCGTCCACCTCATTGGCTCAAACGTGAAAATCTACCATACCTTAACCAGGTAGTACATTTATTTCTCTCTAGTTTTCTAATTGATTCCCTTTTAGTGAAAACTATTCTGAGTTTTAATGTAGCCAAAATTCTATGTGGGAAACATGGAGTTTCACGATTGGATGAAATCTTGTAGCACAAAAGAAACATCACTTTAAAATAAAGTTCCAGAACATTTTATTTAAAAAACATGTTGTCCACAGGTTGATGTATTCTCAGTAAAAAAAAAACGATCTTATGTGGGGAAAGCGAAATGCCGCGGAACAAAAGAGCATTGCCTACTTCTTACATGCATTGTTACTTAAGCTTCGCGTATATTTCTCCCGCGAACGGCAGGGATACAGCTTTTGCCATCTGCCGTTTGCCGTTTGCCGTTTCTACGTGAAAGTGAATAGTTTTCCGTTTGTAATAAACATGTGAATTATTTTCGATGTGAATTATTTTCGATTTTTCTAGAACAAATATCTATGCTTTTTGATACACTTGTCAATCACAACTTTTACTGATCGGATTAAACAGGGTGTAATTTATTTTGCTGTCTACTGATCTTTTGCAGATGTGGAGTACACCTTTCAATCCTTTTACCTGGGACAACAGCAGCCAGAGGGTAACAACGCATGTGGCAAGTTTGGATGTTCGGAATAGCAGAGAGAAACTGGTACCCATGTCTGGTCTGTCACCAGGTATCACTATCTTATTGCCTTTGAACCGACCGACGTCTCAACATCCAGTAAATTATTCTTTAGGAACACATGGAATGCTTAGACATCAAAAAATAAACGTTCAACAAGGAGAAACCATGGTTGACATTTCGATAGTCCCTCAAGACAATCATGCCACTGTATCCTACCTGAAAATATTACCACCCGATGAGATATCACCTTCTTTCGAGTGCAAACGTGCATGGAAAAAGTGGCGCACAAGAGGAAAGATCACTTGCAAGGGGAACAATAATGTAACCATCTCTTTTACTGCATTCACTCCTGGAAACTATATTCTTGATATAGAGTTTAATGTTAAACAAAATGACGAAAACCAAGAGGAAGGGGAAGGCAAGGAAGAGCAAGGCGAGGAGAACTGTATCGAAATCAAAGAACCTCCTTCAAGGTCAACGATAGAAAATGTGAACTACACATACACAGTGAGCGAATCTACTTGTCTCTTCTGGGAATCAAGTGAATTTAACTGGAAAACAGCAGGGTGCAAGGTAAGTAAGGTCGTAGTTATCTTTGCGCGCCTGCCGCCTTTAGCCATGAAGGGGTTAGTTTCTAAAGAAACTGTAGTGCTGTGTCGATGGGGGAGTGAAACATCAACATTTGGTTCTGTCAACTGAGCTGATCTGGTCACAATAGAGATATGTAAAAGCTGACGCTTCATTTCGCTAGTCCGTCGTCAGATTGAATCAAGGAATCGTGGCTTGTGATTGATATATGAAGCGGCGGAGCTACACTATTGGTGGGGACATGGTGACGTCAAAAAACAAATTAGTATACTATTACGCACTGCATCAATCATCGCATCGCACTAAGGTTTGGGATGGAATTCGGCGACGCGACGAGAGACACAGTGCGAACGGAAAAGGGGTGGAAGGGTGGGTGAGTTAATTTCCCTGGCCCGTACCCCCACCCTAACACCCAAATGCCAGTTGCCTTACACTTGGTATATTTCCTTCGCCCTTGCACTTGAAGGAATGACAATTTATTCATTTGTGCAGTGAATTTACCATAATTTTTACCCATTTTGGTGCTACGCTAGTGTATGGAAAGGCCGCAGATCGTCATATGTTTTTAAGAATGATTGAGGAGATTAATTTAGATGCGTCTCTGTCATTCTTTCAACGTCTAGTTAGTAAGCAAGTAAGTAACGACCCTATTTTATGACGGTAGAACACATTGCAGTAATTTATGAATACCTTTTAACCAGTGGTCCTCAAAACAAATTTTAAAATGATTACAACTATTTACAGCAGTTATAAAATTAGGAATGAGTGTAAAAAGGAATTTCAATAATAATATTTATTTAAACTCACAGTGATAAAAATTTGGTAACTTTTTTCCCGTTTATTCTATCCTCTCTATTTCGCCAAATGATGTATATCTTTTTGCATAAAGTAAATGTTATGCAGAAGATAACATATGCGGAGGTGCATGTGAAACGATCAGTGATTTTAATAGATTGTTTGGGTCCCGATATTTTTTCCGCATTTAAAAGTACAAGTTGATCTTTAGATTTCGGTACACTTCTTACTAGAAAGTTGCTTACGTTCTTGTCACGATTAATTACAATCAGTGGGGTTGTTAAAAACATCTGCCTATTTCGGGATCATTTTGGAATAATTTTAAGTTCTTTAAAATGATGCTTTTAACTGCGTAGTTGTGTGGGTGAAATTTTTAGTAAAGGTGAATGGAATTTTCTCCTTATCTTTCTTATGTGACGTTTCTTGTGCTGACTGTCGATTAATGTATTGTGCATGTTGTTGACCCCTACAATTGAGTCAGGATAGCCACGTTTCTTGAAGAACTGGCACATTTTCTTCTGATTTGTTGGAAAAATCTGAGTCATCACTACATAAGCGTCGAAGTCTAAGAAATTGTGGATACAGGATGCAGTTTTTAACACGTGATGGGTGTAAAGATGAATGTAACCGATAACTGTGTGAATCTGTAGGTTTGCAGTGCACACTTGTAGAAAAGCGACTGTGGTTTCAAAAATTTCTCAGCTATGTTTGGAGGCCGGTGAAAAAAATTGACAGAAGTTATAAATTGATTACTTTTCCTCTTTATTGAATGAGGTAGTGCTAATACAGTCGTCGATGTAGCGGCCTTATAGTTCAGGTATGGTTCCGGCTCATGGCGACGCTATTCACTTGTTTGTAGTAGTTCTTGGAAAATAAAAAAACAGTTAAGAGAATTGCTACAAAGAAGTGATGTCACTCCAATAGATAAAAAATCGACCCAAAGCGGTTAAGCCCAATGGAACGTGCCTTAATTTAGTTGCTCTTTTGTTTTTTTTTTTAATTTAAAGGTAGAGAAAATCATCAGCGACACCATTCTAAATTGTTCTTGTACTCACCTGACGTCCTTTGCTGGAGGATACCTGGTACCACCAAATAAAATAAAGTTTGAGAAAGTATATTATGAGCTGCGATCTCCCGACGAACCTGGCAAATTTCTAGTGCTTGGAACGGTGTTAACATGTTTTCTTCTATACCTGGTTGCAGTAATTATTGCCAGAAAGGCTGACAACAAAGATAAGGCTAAGGTAAAACAATTACATATACATGGTATAGTACATTCAGTTACCCACTGAATGGGATATGAAAAGTTCGGTAAATAGCTTAACTTATTTCACGGTACATGAATAATATACTACGTGTACAAAACGAAAATCGACATTGTAATGACAGGAACAAATGTAATTGTTGCAGGTGAGAAGCGCACTAATGCTGTTGCTTTACGGACAGTGTATTTAGTTTTACTGATGTGTGAGCCTTGGATGCCTTGGTGCATTATGTTTAGGCCTTTGTCTTTCGACAGTTCTTCAAATGTGGGAATATAAATTTTGCTGATATATTCCTGCTTGTTTATTAAACCCAAAATTACTTTCGATTACCTTTTTTTTAATTTCAGCTACAAGATAACGAACCTTCAATTGTCTGTGTTGCATCAGAATCAGAAGATCACAGGTACGAGATGTCCATAAAGACAGGTCTCTGGCTAGGTGCGGGAACAACAGCCAAAGTTTCGTTTATAATGTATGGAGTTGAAGGTAACAGTGGTACCATCAACCTATCTCAAGACATTGGTACTGGCTCGAAACCAATTTTTGCTCGAGGGACCGAACAAAAGTTTACGATCATTTTGCACAAAGACATAGGTGAAATTTATTCCTTACGCATTTGGCATGACAATTCAGGAAAGGACCCTTCGTGGTTTTTAGATGCGATCAAAATCACAAATGCAAACTCTGGAAGCTGTTGGAAATTTATATTCGAGACGTGGCTCAGTCTGGAGGATGAATCTTTCTCCAACGAAGTGCTTCAAAACCCTTCGTGTTCCGGTCCAAGTATCACAACCAAACTCGTCAAGGAAATGTTTTCCAATGGCCACCTCTGGTTGTCCGTTATAACCAAGACTCCAGGAGACGGTTTCACCAGAGTTCAAAGGATCTCCTTCTGTTTTTCGTTGCTGTTATGTACAATGGCTGTCAATGCTACATTCTGTTACTGGGGAACTCACGCATCCCAAACTATCAGCCTGGGTCCATTGAAATTTTCTGCAAGACAGGCCATAGTGAGTATCGAAAGCAACCTTATCATCTTGCCCCTGCATATCATCATTCTGTTATTCAAGAGAAGCATTAAACGCCTTCAAGGAGAACGTTCGCGTCCGTGCTTGCTCTTCATTACATTTACCTTGCTTGCAATCGTGACTGCCACTTCAGCAGCCGTCACTGTTTCATACAGTCTCATGTGGGGAAAAGACAAAAGCCAAGAATGGATTTCTTCGGTCATCACCTCTTTCTTTGAAGACATTATGATTGTGCAGCCATTTAAATGTCTCCTTCTTGTCTCACTGACTGTTATGTTTTCAAAATTGAAAGCGAATAAAGTTTCCTCTCATAAACAAGACCAAGAAGAAACACCATTAGAGAAAGCAGCTACCATTCCAATGTCGACTGAGGTATCAAACCTGAGGAAAGAAAGTGTCGCCAGAGCCAAACGTCGTTTGTCCATTAGCCAGGCATGCTTCTATGTAACCTTTCTTGTTGTTCTTGGAGTACTTACATATGGAAACAGGAACTCGGCAAGATACCATTTATCCAGATCCATTGACAATCACATTGGGAATTTTACAAAGGTAGGAAATAATGTTCGCACTACGTTTAATCGCCAAACATGCAACCAGGGCCTCTTAAACGATATAAACTAACACAATTCAAAATGTCACTGATTGGTACCGTACAAAAACATTTTAATTTTCTCAGTAAAACACATGCATTAAGTTTAAACTTACAAGACAATATATTTAATCAATTAAATCGCATAAAGGAGTTGTAAAAATTATTTTCACAAGCTGAGGTTTACGTTTCAGAACATTGGAACTTGATAAAAACAATTGAACTTAAAACATTAATTGCAACATCAACAAAGAAAAACATCTCAAGACAGAAACGCACTAAGGCACGGTCGAGTGTTTTGGTCAAGTGAGTGGTGTAATTAGGCAGCACAGCAAAAAAAACAATTAATACTCCTGTACTCCTAATCAAAACAATACTCCTACTCCTAATACTCCTAATCAAAACAATTAATACTCCTGGAGGCGGCTGAAATGATGGGTGTTGCTTTCTTATTATTTTGAGGGAAAAACCAAATTATGTTGACTGACATATAAAACAACTGCTGTGGTACTGTCCGCTGCACACTACAATTAATGATTACCTCAAGGTACCTTTTTCGAAAGGTATTTATACTTCCTAAGTTTGCACGATTTTCAAAATTGAAAGAAAGGCCCATTTAGGTTTGGCGCTACATTATTCAACCATGTTTTACTTACAAATTACATTGTTGCTCAACAATACAATAAGGCAAGATAGCCATTCTTTAACTTCCACTGTTTTCTCCCTTTTACTTTTTTGCCAACATTTAGTGTTTTTTTAAGTTCCTCACTGGATACTAGACAGATTTTTGTTAAGATTGTTTACCTTAAAACCACTAAAACTAGTAACCCTTCGCAGCTCAAATAATTCATACTATATTCGTTTTTCCAAGGTGATAAATGTCGTTGTCACTACAAAGAAATTATATTGCTTTCCTTTGTATAGATACTATACACTGGAAGTCAAAAATGTATTAATTAAAAATAACGTTTCGTACGTAATGCCAAAATGCTGATGATTTCCATTTTAATTTTTTAAAACCTCTTATTCAATTCTTGTCCTTGGAAAGACTTTTGAATAATTCATTCCAATTTAATCTCTATTGATGTGTATCGCTTGCATCTTGAACGTTCTCGTGCTTACCTGAAAATTTACCTGAAAACTCATTTACCAAAATCCTCAGATACACTGGCACCCGAGAAAAACTGAAAACAAAACAGAATGTTGTGATAATGATTAGTGGGATTTAAAATAAACATTCAGTGAGGTGCTGTATGCAAATAAAACACAGTGTAGAAATATTTTATTCATAAGCACTATGGAACTAAACAAATTAATACTCGCGGCCTATTTTGAAGAATTCCGTCTTTAATGTAACAATGATTAGTAGATAATAATTTATGATGCAAGTCCAATTTTCAAAGGAATAATGCTCAATCAATGGAATGACAAGTAGAAGACCTGATACGAGTTTGAGAAATGCTGCACAGAAAGCATTTTTCGCCCTGAATGTGAGAGTGAGGCTGTACTGAGGTACTGTGGCTGACAGAGTAGGCTCGACTGGATCTTTTCCTAGATCTCACAGTTTGCATGGATACAAAGAATAGAAAAAAATTCTTTATAGTGTCAATACTGTAGGTTTACCCATTTAGACAACGAAATTTACCACTTTGGAAGACAGGAACGAGTAGTGTTTACTTAAAACAAGTAATCTTAACAACTGTATATCATCACTTTGGCTTATTTTCTTCTATTGTTGTTTACCATTCCCTCGCGCTTCCTTCTCTTCTCACTGGATATATTCGTTTTGATTAGGGCCACATGTCCCATCCCAGCCAGTTGCAGCAATGCATCTTGCAGTATACGTCCCACTTAAGCTGGATTTCCAAAGTCACATAATTTTTTACGTGCGTAAAGAAATAAATAAGAGACGATGTATGAACAGCTTGCGTAAACGTAAAATGTTGAACTGTGCTCAACTTTCCACTTGTGTGCAAACTGTTTATACATTGTCTTTAACTCTATTTACGCACGTAAAATTTACGTGACAGTGAAAATCCAGCTTTAATCACCATCGTGCCGGACGTATGCAAGGACTTCTTACTTCGTGTTGTTGTTGTTGGTACTGCATGTATATCGCGCGCAAGTTCTTAGCTTTTCATATCATATCTTGGGCTTTCAAAGACCATTCTCGGAAATAAGTACTTTAGAATAAATCGGGAAAATGTTAAGGCAATATTACTATAAGCTTTATATTTATAGATATGGGAGATTTTGTTTTACAAGTACATGTACTCGTTCACTAATTGGAACTTCATATTTCAGGTCACCAATCCGAAATTGTTCTGGAAGTGGATGAGTGAGTCCCTAGTTCCATACCTCTATTCCAGTCACCAGAAACCACACAAATCTTTATTGGTTAACGGTGAGCTCGCTTCTACTATGATTGGAATGCTAAGACTACGTCAGCTGAGAGCAAGAAAAGGTTAGTTTATCAGTTTTAATTAGTGAAATTTTTAACCTGAGTTGGTAACTTCAATAGTGCTAGGTTGGCGTTCTTACTTCAATGCTTATTCGTTTCTATCAGATATTTAGGGCCCTATTTATATATGACGCAAATTACCAGGAAATGTACGGACACAATGTGTATTGAACAGTTTTAAAGACAAATAATTAAGAAAATGGACCTGGAAAGTATTTTTCTTGAGAAATGTCCAACTGGCTGTTCCCTATGTCATTTTTAAATTATAAATTTACAATTTTAACATTGTACATATATACATAACCTTACATTCTTATTATTTATAGTACGTATCATTTTTTAAGTGTATGTTATTTTGTCATTAATTTATTTATGGTGTTCCCAATTAACAACACCATGCTAAAGTTATACGACACTTGAATAAAGTTTATTATTATTATTATTATTATTATTATTATTATTATTATTTCAGAATACAATATAATATGTACCTAATCTATTTTTTCTTAGTGCAATGCCCAGTGCAGAAGCTCTACCACTTGAATGCGTGGCAAAAATGCTGCTACGACTCATACTCCACTAAGACAGAGTCCAGAGAGGCGTTTGAATCTAAAGAAGCAAACTCATCGGTTCAGTTCAAACACTGCTCCCGTCCTTGGGTGTACCAAACGGCAGAAGAACTCAACTCCTCACCGAAATGGGGATACCACGCGTGGTATGGTGGTGGGGGATATTCCGCAGATCTGGGCTACGAAGAAGATACTGCAAACGAAGTGTTAGACCATCTCCAATCAGGACACTGGGTTGATCGTCAAACGAGGGCGGTCATTTTAGAATTTAACTTTTTTAACCCAGCAATCAATGCATTAGGTGTTTGTTCCTTCTTTTTCGAACTCCTTCAGACAGGGCAGGCCACTGCATTAAAACACATCGACATCATATCGTTACACAACACGGATTCTATACTCCAAGTGTTTCAAGCCATTTCACTGGTCATCTTTATTGCCATGGTTTTCTTCAAGATAGCTCAAACTATGGCAACATTGGTTCGTCAAGGATGGCACTCCCTACGCTGTGTTTGGCACTGGCTTGATTTGGTCCACCTTGTCACATCAATCTCACTTCTTGTAGTCAGCTTTTTTAAGTCCTACCATATTTCTAAAACCATGCAGGAATTGCAGCGCAACATCTTTGCTACAATCGATTTTAAGACGGCTGTTCTGTGGATCAATGTTGAAAACTGTGTTATAGCTGTTCTCACTTTCCTTACAGCAGTCAAAATATTACAACTTACCTACTTTAACATGTATACACGCGTATTTTCTCATGCACTGCGCATTTGGATGCGAGATCTATTTTCTTTTCTGGTTTTTCTCTTAATTCTATTCTCTGCATTCTTGCAATCAGGAATCTTGCTGTTCGGATCACATAATAGGAGATATTCAAGTTTTTGGCCAGCATTTTCCTATCAGCTGGAAATCGTTCTGGGGAAAGTGAAAGCTCGACCCATAAAAGAGCTGGTCGAAGCAAACTCTTTTCTTGGCTATTTCTTTATTATTATGCTTCTTATGGGTATAACAATTATACTGATGAATTTATTTATCAGTTCACTGAATTATGCAGTCAGTGATGCTAAAGCATTGGAAATCAATACCCAAATGACAACTCAGGGCAAAAACATGTTTTTCGACCACATCAGTGACCAGTTGAAGACCATTGACTTGATGCATAATCTACCACAAGCTTATAGCCTTAATAAGAAGCTGACTAAGGTTCTAAAACTGATGGATGCCTCTTTGAAGATGGAAGGCGAAACAAGTATTTCTCCTGCATAAAGGACAACCGACCACAAGTTTCGGCGGGAAACGAAAAAAATTTCGACCATTTTGGAAGGGCGGGGTGAGCCTTTTGACTTAGAAGACATCCTTGTACGTAGATTTCGTGGTAGATGTGACCCAAGAGGGAAGGGATAGGGGAGATTGAAAAAGGGGGATTGGAGAGGAGTAGAAAGGGATTCTCGCCATAACAACCCTCTATTTTTTTTTCATTTATGTGGCAGTTAGCAACCGAAAATTCTAATTGGTTAATCCACAATATGTAAGTAATCAATGTGAGCAAAGTCATCAGAATCTTAACTGAGGATGAAGTTGTGTTGTCGAAAGCGCGTGTAGATTTAAATCACGTCGCAATTGTGTATTTAGATCAAAAATCGAACTAGAAGTGGGAACAAAGGCATTCTCAGCTTGCGAAGATATTAACAGCAACTTTCCCAAAATGGATTGTTGTACTCTATTGACAGTGCAATAGTTTTGTTCAGTTGGTGGAGCGCTCAGTGGTATGAGAGAATAATAATGAAATCAAGCATGGTTAAGCAGTCAATTTACTTTTGTAGCTTAGAATTGTTTTTTAAGTCAATGCAAGAGCCAGTATATATAGACACCTAAGGGATTGCAAGTAAGCTGTTTGATGTATTGGCAAAACTTAAATAAATTTGCTTCGTTAAGGAAAAAACGACAGATGGAGTAAAATGTCTTGAACATATCGATAAGCATTTAGGTTAAATTTTTGAAATGGTTGTCGTTGGAATACATACCTCTTTATAAAATTAATGATTTGGTAGTAGATCCCAGTTGACATCGTACCCGTAGCACTCTTGGAGGTTTTTATCCAGATGCTACAGTTGGTTAGACGTCATATCGATGAGCTGGGTTATCGGGTGTTACGAAAATTAAGACCCTCGAAAACTAAGACCTAAGACCCATCTTAGTTTTCGTGATCACGAAAACTAAGACCCCTAAAATACATTCCGTCGAGTTATGCAGTTGAATCCTAACCGTTCCAAGTGTAATCCACCAAATTATCTTCAGTCCGATCCGTTTCTTCCAATTTGAAGTTATATTTAGGGGTAAATTTAGGAGTCTTAGTTTTCGCAATTACGAAAACTAAGACTCTCAAAATCCAAACCGTCGATTTTATATGAAGTCGAATTATGACCCCTCAAAGACTAATCTGTCGTATAATCATCCGTCCGGTCCGTTTCTTCGAAGGTAAAGTTATATTCACGGGTAAATTGAGGGGCCTTAGTTTTGGTAATTACCAAAACTAAGACCCCTAAATTTACCCCTAAATATCGCTTCAAATTTTAAGAAACGGATCGGACTGAAGATCATTTAGTGGATTACACTTGGAATGGTCAGAACTCGATGGAATGGATTTTTCGTGATCACGAAAACTAAGATGGGTCTTAGGTCTTAGTTTTCGTAACACCCGTTTGTTATCAGCTGCTCTGATGAAAGTGAGTGAGACCTCAAAACACACGCAACGTATAAAATGGGAAAAGTGATTGCACTGAAGCAAGTTTATTAGAATCACTTTGCAAGTTTAATATCAGCGGCGCGCGGCCACTCCAATGCCATCATTGGTAGATTATTTCAACAAAAAGAAAGAAAGAGGAGTTGCTGTTGCCTCTTCTTAAACGTGTATTAAATACAACAATTTGTATTTATTCGTTAGGAAACGACGTTGTTGACACAACACAACAACATGGAAACGAGGTTGATGATCTTCTTCGCCTTTTCAAATTCAAAATGGCGTATCGGTTGCGCATATGGTGCTTTCGAAGGAATGTGTTTTCACTTGATAAATCTCTCTCGCACAAACGCTTTCCAGAGGCGGCATAGGAAGCACAGTAACTCTCGCGCTACAACGCCTGATTGCAATAACATTGGGAACACACAAGTCATCTACCTGCGTAGATTGCGTACTTTGAGCGGTCAGCAGCCCTAAGCCGGGACAAGAAAAAAACACGCCAGTGGCGGCCACACACACACACACACACACACACACACACACATTACTAGACTATACACCATAAACGAGTAAATACATAACAGCCGGTGAAAATTTATGGCGTTATATCCCCGCCAAAATTCAAGCTTGTGTTTGCAACATTGTTGCTTTGAATTAACGCTCGCTTTTAACAATCCAATATTCAACGTCTATAATTCAAAATTGCTCATTCACGAATCAACATCCATATTTCAAATTCAGCGTGCTTCATTTACATGCGACATTCGTCTGTGTGTGTTGCGGGGTATAGTGCGATATGCTTGCATCGCAATCCAACATTCTTGTTTTCCGTATTCACACACCAACATCCATATTTTAAATTCACCTTCCATTCGCTTAAGTGCGACATTCATGGCTTTCATTGCTATGTTGATGCCCGGTGTGTGTGTGTTGTGGTGCAGAGTGCGATATGCTTTCAGCACAATGCAACATTCTTGTTGGAAATTGAACTTCACGCTTGAGTGAACTGACCTTCAGATGGTAAGCCGCTGTACAAAACATGTGGGCTCAAGGGTGGTCGGGCTTTGCGTGTCAAGATGGCGGCGTTCAGAAGAGCGTACGACATCATCCAGCAGAAGATTGAAAGTCTAGACAATCCAGCTATTACCTCGTTCAAAATTGATGGAATATCGCTAAGGCTAGACTATCTAACTCGTACACTAGTGAACCTTGATAGTAACTGTGCACCAACGGATGAAATTGTTCGACTTTTGGGGGAGACCAGCAGTTATCTGCGTGTATGATGTTTTTTTTTTCTAAGTGTCTCGCAAATCGACTCTTGGGAAGACGGATCTACTACAAGAACCCCGAATCGAGTCGAATCGAGACGATTCGTTCACATTCTACCCTCCCTGCTTGCCGTGTCACGTGTGACCGATTTCCGGTGAGTCGGATCGACTTTCAAACACCGTCGTGTCGAACCGAGCACACGCTTGATATCTTTCGTCTCGGTATGTTCCTTTCTCGTGCACACACTTTAAGAACGAGGAAGGTTCATGTTGTGTCATTGTTTCATTTGACCACAATCCCGGTGAGCCCAAACGGTGAACGCGATATCGATATTCTCGAAGATGGTTCGTGTCGAACCGTGCACACGCTTAATATATTTCCGTTCTCGTGCACACGTTTTAAGAACGAGGAAGGTTCATGTTGTGTCATTGTTTCATTTGACCACATTTCCGGTGAGCCCGATCGGTGAGCCCAATATCGACTTTCGCGAAAATGGTTCGTGTCGAACCGAGCACGCGCTTGACATATTTACGTTCTCGTGCACACGCTTTAAGAACGAGGAAGGTCCATGTTGTGTTGTTGTGTTAAGCAACCATACTTCCGGTTGGTCGGTCCACTAAATGGCGACCTGTTTCCGGTGAGAGTCGAATCGTTAACTGCCTTAGACGAATCGACTCAGTTTGGGTGTATTGGACATGCTTGCATTAAAAGGCCTACTCTGGGACCTTAAGTCGCCGTAACTTTAGGCGACTTTAAGCGATTTAAGGCGATTTAAGGCGACTTAAGGAAAAATTAGTTTACAATATTGGCGACTTAAGGCGACTTTAGGCGACTTAAGGCGATTTAAGGCGATTTAACGCGACTTAAGGTGACTGAAGGCAACTTCAGGCAACATAAAAGTGTTTCTAAAAAGTGATGAAACAAAAGTTATTGACAGCCTCTTCATCACTATACCTAAATACCAAGCCACTGGTCTCTGGAGAGAAATATGAGACAGGATTCAAGCCAGGTCCGATTGAGTCAGGACTTAAGTCAGTTTGCGACCAAGGACTCCAGTTCATGTTAGACATAGAGTTAGGGTTAGGGCTACAGCTTGAGTCCTGACATGAATCCTGGCATTCATGATAGTTTGTCTCATATTTCAATAAACAAAATTATCACAATCAGTTCACTTGGTCTCGGATACACTTAAGTGACCGTAAATCTCCAGTTTCCAGATTTTAAAGCCTCTTTTAGCTATACTGAGATTCAAATTATTACAATAACAACAACATTATATAAATAATATGAATGCTAAATTGTATTATGAACATTAATTAGCCAAACAAGAGGCAGAAACAATATTACTTATCTAGAATGAGACAAAATTCAGTTAGCTGCTTAAATGTTTTTAAGATATTGCAATAAAAACAATAATCATACAAAAATATAAAGATCATATACACTGCCAAACAAAATCTTGGGAAAAATTTTTTTTTTTTACTTAAAAATGGATACCTGATCTCAATCAAACTAACATACATTTTTCTTGACTTATTTATACAACAATGAACAAAGGCATCGAATTAGTTAATTAAAAAATCACTTCTCGATTTCACACATTACATAATTTTGGTTAATTTATCTGCCACTGTTGTGGCAGTTGCACAGTCAATTTTGGCTGAAAGCTTGACAAACGACATCCAAAACTGTTTGGTCAGGCACCCAGCCAATTTGTTGTTCTCCTGCCTTAGTCCAATAGAATATTCCAATATCATATTTGGTACCGTAAGCGAGGGTCCTTCTCAATAGCGCATCTTTCCCATTTTCTCCAATTATTTGTCCGGCTCCTGAAAACTTGGATGTTCCACTGACACGGAACCGAACCCTCGTAGGAGACTTTCTAGCAGGGTTGATTAGTTCTGCTTCCAGGCTTGAAATGCTCTCACACTTTTCCACTTGGCAACATTTTTATTTAACCTGTCAAAACAAAACTAAATAGTGTTACTGATGAGGCTGTTGACAGATTTACCGGTGTAGAAGTTAATTATTACCTCAAAAATTTCCAGAAAATAATGGATCACAAACGAATGCACAGCAAATGACAGAGTTGACAATATTTACATTGCCGTCCGCCATTTTGATTCTCCCAGAATTCCTTTCCAATCGTAGATGGTTTCCATGCTTCGCGCGTTTCTTTTCCTCCCGCGCGCGACTAGCTCCCGCGCTCGCCTAACCAATAAATTTCAGAAATTTACATCTACCTTACCTTGAATTGAGTTGTCGGAATTACTTTTCTTTTCGCAATACAAGCAGGAAGCCAGTCAATGGCTACAAGAACGATTTCAAAAATTCCAGGCCAGCTTGATTGACAATCTACGCCACGAAGGTAAAGCACGTGAGTGGTAGCCTAGAGGGAGCCACGAAGCCTAGTCAGGCTGTACTGTAAAGTGGGAATGTGTTTCAATTTCAACACTTCAGCTTTGGCTTGGTTTGCCGAATCAATTGAGTGCTAATGTTCTGAACATGAGTGCGCGCGCCCGCGCGCGTGGGCATCCATGTTCCAAAAAGAAGTCACGTGGTCAAAACATGTGGCGGCCATGTTTGCTCGAGTGAGGCAAATCAGCTCAGCTGCAAATCCTTTGCACATTCCTGCTTAATGGTTGATAACAAGAAATCCTTTTGACCTTTGTGACAGAGAGCCATCATAGTAACATAATCAACGCAAATTTTGCAATCTTGAGCGTATAGGTTGATTTAAATTCTTTGCTTCATCAAACTGTCAAGAAGATGACATATACAAGTTGTAAAGAAGTTTCAAGTTTTCAAACGTTCAGTTACGATTGGTTGTAAATCGAATAATGTTGGATGGCTAGAACGCAGCTTAGAGGTTGTTTGTGGGAGAAATGGCCCATTTTTGGTTGCTCTTTCACGTTGGGTAAGTAAGCTTAAAAGTTAAGTACATTTGTATACAGTTACATTGCCTTTGGTTAAGCTTATGATCTTTTCAAGCTTACTTGCTCAATGTAAAAGTGATAAGCAATAATTGGGCTTAACCCCAAAATACTTTTCAAATTATTGTGATCTTAGTGATCCAAAACAGCTCTCACTGTTGTTATAATACCCTGAAGGTGAAGGAATGCATGCACCATTACAGTATATCAGTATTGACTGCTGATCAGCAGTGTTTCTTTTTTATGATGTTGCTCATATTAAATGTTGATTATAATATAAGTCACAACTTCATCCTTTCAGCAACACTTTGTCCATAAAATATAAGTAAACCTATAGAAATAGCTGTCAATGTTTTTGAAGATGAATGAGTGTACCCTCCTTGGGGATGGACCATTTTATTTTTAGGGGTGGGGGGTTAGGCATTTTGTTTTAGCAAGCATGAATTTTTTTTTTACCATCTTGAGGCTGTGAAAGAATTTTTTTTGTGATTTTTCCATACTTTTCTATACTTTATCTGTGCGTGAATTTTTTTTCTTGGTATTTGCCCCCCACCCCCCCCCCCTCAAAAATACAATGGTCTATCCTTTATAGGGTTCAGCAAATATAATTGAAGCAACTAGGGCATGGTGCATGACTATTGAAGCATGGTGTTTTACTGCATGGGGCCATACCCTTGCAGTATATAATCATATATGGGAACTAAAAAAGAGAAAAACCTTTGAATGCAGAGGTCCACACGACGCAGAAATTAAACTTACTGGTAGTTGAGTAGTTCATAGAGGGAACACTTTGTCACCACAAGGCATTAATCGAAGGAACGAACGCTGAACACAGTTTTGTATCATACACTATATATGTCATATATTATTTTTATCTTATGTTTACAAGTGCGCTGTCTACATGTCATGTATTAGCCAATCATTTATAACCATGTAATTTTCAAATTTGAGGAGCCGTTACAATATTTTCTTTCAGTATAGCCCTGGCCCTGAGGAAGACTAGTACAATTAGTCTAAATATTGGCCATTAATAAATCTGCCCTTTGCCGTAGTGCCAGCCTTGCATTCAGTTTTGTATTTTCATAAAAAAGAGATTTGGGGCAATAAAATTATTATATATTCAAGAAATAGTAAAAGTGAAACCTTTTAGGGCAATTTTAAGGTGTGCAGGCCTTTTTTAAGCCTAACGACTTCAGGCGACCTTAAGCGACTTTAGGCGACTTTAGGCGACTTAAGGCGACTTATGGTCCCAGAGTAGGCCTATTAAACTTGAGTGGTGCTTTATGTAGCTGACCTTTTATGAACGTTAATCGTGCCATTTGCATCTCTAAGATGTTTTGCTGTCATAACATATGTTCTTTGTCTACAGCTATTTCAATTAACGTTGTCGGATAAAAAAGGCGAAAAGCCAAGACCGCAAGGCAGTATGGGATGTTTATGCAATGGCTATTAACCCAAACCCATACTACCTTGCGGTCTTGGCTTTAAGCTTTCATCCGACAACGTTAATTGAGCTGTATATTGCAGCAGTTTCCTTAAGCCTTTAGCATTCCTAAAAGAAATTCAACCGGCTGAAACTTGACAGTTTCTATTAAATCTTCTGGCTTCTGCCTATTTTGTTTACGTCACGAAAGCAGAATCAACATTGTTCAAAACGTTTTGAAAACTCTCGGTACTTTTGAAGACATCTTGTTCTACAAAGTCTAGTGCCTGAATACTGAATACAACGGGCATTGAAAAGCAAATATCGAAACTTGTTTAGTGTTCAGCTTGGTTTTGCTCAACTTCCCTCCGTTTAAAAGCTTGAAACGAATTCTGGCGGCAATACTACCGACACGGCGTGGTGGCGGGGGGGGGGGGGGGGGCTCCTATATGAAAATAACAGGGGTGATCATAGCACCTTTTGGGGATTAAAATTCGTATCTCGGTACCACTGCCAGAGTTACTGTAATATCTTTAAGGATATTAAACCGGAAAAAACATCTGCTAACGGGAACATTTTTTTTCAGAAAGAATCGGTACCTCATTTAGGGGCAATATTTAAAAGTAACGGGGAGGCCAGTTGATAATTTTAGAATGAAGGTACCAGAATCTCGTGTGGCAACTGAAAGTGATTTTACCTTTTACAGCTACCAAACTAACAATTTTATAACAAGGTCTTAATTACCGACAAGAATCATGGCGAGAGGTTGTGTACATGTTTGATTCCCATTCCAAAGAAAAAACTAACCGAAAAAAGTCGATTCTTTTATTATAAAGGATTCATTTCTTTGTAGAAGAAAACCAAATTGAGATATCCTACGATCGCTAAAAGGGATTATTCGTGCATTAAATTACACCAATTTTCGCAATTTGCATATATGTGACCCGATGAAAAAGCAATTATAAAACATCACGCTTCGTAATTTCCAGATGGTTTCTTGACACATGATGCTTCCATGAAAAACAAATAATAATGGAATAATTATGTTTAATTCTGTCGCTTCGCTCTCCATACTTTAATCCCTTTAATAACCTAAGTTTGTCAACTTGCCGATTAATAAGGTTAGTTGAGAATGGCCCAGAAGAGTATTTTTCCTCTGTATTATAAATAATTGATGCCCAACCGTACTATTAATAATTAATAATGAAAGTTCTGGATGAGAGTGTTTTAGTTCCTTCATGGTAATTAAAACCCATTAGCCAACATTCCGTAAACATTTTAAACGGGAATTTATTACACGGTAGTTAAAATTATTGCATTGTGCAAATTTAATCAAAATAGATTCTATTATAATAAATACTGACTTTTTCGGGATAGGTGCAGTATGGCAGACAAGTTTGCGAGAGATCGATTTTGCTAGAAACCTTTATAGACTATGCATTCACTATTCAGATCACGTTCGCCTCGACAATATTTGCTATTTTTGACATGGTGCAACTCACCGTAACAGAATCTCGCTTTTATCGTAAAAATGTCGTTTTAAAAGCATTTCGCTGACTGTAAATTTCCGTATAAGATAAAAAAATATAAACATTCCCAGTCTACATCTGTGTGCCCAGTAAGATCCGGTAATCCTGCATGGCCTCGATTTATCCGCAGTTCACCATGATTGGTTCACATATTTACATTCGTGGTGCTTTAGTGGTGAGCGCGTTGGACTTTCGGCTTGAAGGTCGGTGGCTCGAGGCCTGTTTTCTGCCTTCGGGCTGTTGGCGTATGTCGAGAAAACGAACGAGAACAGTTTCTGAAAATGTCTTTTAATAATTGACGCCGAAATATGGCATATGCTCTCTTCAGCCGCGCGGCTTGTTCCGTTAAAGGCGGGCTCCATTCTAATAATATTCCAAGGTTTTCGTTTCGTTTTGTTTCATTTCTTAACTGGTGAATACGCGAAGCATAAAACGAGTTGTAGCATTTGAGTGAAAATGTCACTTGATCGCTCGATTGCTCAATCGCTCGATCGGCTGTAAACTTTTGTTGGTAATTCCACTGACCAATGCATAAGGTTTCGAGCTCTTGAAAACTTCAAATGAATTTTGCAAGACTTAAGAAAACGACAGTTAATGGTTGTTTTTAAATGTGTATAAAGTTTCGCTGCCATTCATGACCAGCCGCATGGACTAAAAAATGATCGACGGTTGCTAGCCAAACGTGTCATCGCTCAAGATGATCTGCCAATGGCTCCTTATTTATTTTCAGTCAGTTATGCAATCTTCTTTTGCTACATTGAGTTGCTGAATCTGGCCATAGTGAACATCATTTCTTCTTCTCAGAACACAATGAGGCAACAAAATGATTATATACGACCATGGAAAGGTCTAGCTTAGACCAGTGATCTTTTCAATTCGAAAACGAAGAAATTGTCGATAACATTGAGGGTTATCTTATTTGTGCGCCAATATTTTAATTTTGGCGCGATCGGGAGATTTATCTATATCCCTCACGTTCGATAAACAACTGCAAGCTAATTTTCTATAATGGTTTTAAAAAAAATTATTAAAGTTGCTAAACTACACATTCGCTGCCCAAGCGACTCAGAAGATAAGTACCTTTTCCATATTTATTAAGATTTAAATTTTAAGTGGAGATCAGTAAATAGACTAATTCCACGAAATGTGTGCAACCAAAAATCAAACGAATATATTGCGTTATTTCGCAGCGGGTCACTTTTCTCTTGGATTGGCGTGGTTTCCAGTTAATTTCAAACAAAAGTAGGCACAGTTGGTTCTGACATGTTCTGACTGGTGTTTCGCCTGGTGAGAACGAGCAATCGGGTGCATCACCTTTGCTTTGTGACAAGACTCTGACCCCAGTGGCTTTTTTAACACCGCATGGCAGTCCTTCTCTCGGTTGTTTCGCATGTTAAGGAAATTGATCGGGTGTATCGCCTTCGCTTCGTCATGCTAGATTGATTAGCTTGCTGGTTTCTGTGAATCCTTCGCATGTTTCTTCTTTGTTTTGACCAAATATTATAAAACGGAACATTTGGTCGCACGCAGTTCCTTGTCGTCGAACATGGATTGTTGACGATATCCGATTATCATCAGATATTCCATAGCTTCAAAACCAAGTTTAACCAAGGCTTCAGCAAAATAACTGTTCAAATTATTATTGTAAGAATGTTTAATAGTAAAAGTATATGTCGGGAATATTATCTCCTCTTGTCCATTTTTGAGCCCTCACTGTTGCGTGATTCGAACCCGACTTATCCTAGCTGGATACCGCCATCCAGACGTCTTCGAAATGCTTTTCGCCTGTCAACATGTACTTTCGTCTGATCGTCAAACAATAGGTTTTCTTATTTGAGTGACAACCTAAAATGCCATAGAGTCCAATATGGCGCCCGTTGCCAAGCCATGTGGCTGGTCATAATAAAAGTTCAAATAAACCAAACTTTATTTCGAAAACCGTAAGAATTAAAAACATGTCTTAGCGTGACACAAATACGCATTGTTTGAAATAAGAGTGAGAACTTGATGATGGAAAGAATAATAGACCAATTTACAGTTGTCTACTTAGTAACCTGCCCTTTGTGTGGAAATGAGGCTGGAGTTGACCTTGTTTGAACTTGTTCACATGTCTCAAGTCCAAAATAAGCCTTTTCTTACCGTTAGACTGAACCGAGACAGACAACGGATTAATAACATGGGGACGATCAAACACCTCAACAACACGGTCAGATGAGCATAATTCGGTAATCGCCTTATCAACAAACTCAGAATGCACTATGGCCGTCCTGTTATTATTCAAAAACACGCTACAGGGAATATGCAAGAAAGGCAACTTGTATCCATACTCCAAAACGTCTAAAATAAACTTAGAGGCGCCAATAGATTGGAAAAAATGCAAATTTTTCCTCAGATTGCCTTTGACATTAATAATGTTCGCATTAGTTTGATATTCGTAGAAATCTCGTACCTCGACAACAACGTCTGAAAAATTTTCCTCCAACTCTTCATTTACTCGAGGATGATCCTGCTGCAGAATATCCACCACTTCTGCCGGGATAAAAGGCCGTTCCCGCACCGTTGTACCTACTATAGGGTGACGGCACGACTGGCCAACCCGCCTTACAATCTCTGGCCCAATGCCCATACCTGTTACACCTGTAACAGCGGTTGAAGCCGCCACCAATGTCCGTACGGCCTATATAAATCAACATAACAAACAGTAAGAACAAATATTCTTAATGAGAAATGATAGGGCTGGGCGGGTGGGACTAGTGCGGTGTAAAGACCGTATGGAACTGCGCGAGAGAGAGAACGAATAATCTGATAGTGGACTTATATAGTGCGATGAACCAATGATCAGCTCCGGAACACCACGAAAGCATGCGTGGCCTCCAAAAAAAGAACAACAACAAAGAATGCGCTAATAACTGCGAAATTATTCATCTCATAGCAGTGTAAAATACATCAAATGACAGAGTTGACAATATTTACATTGCCGTCCGCCATTTTGATTCTCCCAGAATACCTTTCCAATCGTAGATGGTTTCCATGCTTCGCGCGTTTCTTTTCCTCCCGCGCGCGACTAGCTCCCGCGCTCGCTTAACCAATAAATTTCAGAAATTTACATCTACCTTACCTTGAATTGAGTTGTCGGAATTACTTTTCTTTTCGCAATACAAGCAGGAAGCCAGTCAATGGCTACAAGAACGATTTCAAAAATTCCAGGCCAGCTTGATTGACAATCTACGCCACGAAGGTAAAGCACGTGAGTGGTAGCCAAGAGGGAGCCACGAAGCCTAGTCAGGCTGTACTGTAAAGTGGGAATGTGGGAATGTGTTTCAATTTCAACAACAGCAACACTTCAGCTTTGGCTTGGTTTGCCGAATCAATTGAATGCTAATTTTCTGAACATGAGTGCGCGCGCGCCAGCGCGTGGGCATCCATGTTCCAAAAAGAAGTCACGTGGTCAAAACATGTGGCGGCCATGTTTGCTCGAGTGAGGCAAATAACCTCAGCTGCAAATCCTTTGCACATTCCTGCTTAATGGTTGATAACAAGAAATCCTTTTGACCTTTGTGACAGAGAGCCATCATAGTAATATAATCAACGCAAATTTTGCAATCTTGAGCGTATAGGTTGATTTAAATTCTTTGCTTCATCAAACTGTCAAGAAGATGACATATACAAGTTGTAAAGAAGTTTCAAGTTTTCAAACGTTCAGTTACGATTGGTTGTAAATCGAATAATGTTGGATGGCTAGAACGCAGCTTAGAGGTTGTATGTGGGAGAAATGGCCCATTTTTGGTTGCTCTTTCACGTTGGGTAAGTAAGCTTAAAAGTTAAGTACATTTGTATACAGTTACATTGCCTTTGGTTACGCTTATGATATTTTCAAGCTTACTTGATGGTATGGTCAAGACAATGAAACAGGACATTACAAAAGCCGTCCAGTTCAGCAACACCTTTCGGTACATAGACGATTTATTCAGTGTTAACAATGTGGACTTTGGAAATTACATCAGCGCAATTTACCCGTCGGAATTAGAACTTAAGGACACTTCCACATCATCTACTGAAGTGTGTTATCTCGACACGAATATCAAGACTGGAGACATAAACACACCTTTCCGTATCAGCATCTATGATAAGAGAGATGACTTTGCATTCCGGATTGTCAACTTTCCTCATATGGACAGCAACATTCCCGCCAATCCAGCTTACGGTGTTAGCATATCTCAACTGGTGAGATATGCTAGAATTTGCACGTCCAAAGTTGACTTCATAGATAGACTCCGCGCAATTTCATTACGTCTCATTCAACAAGGCTTTGAAACCAATATACTTCGGAAATCATTTAATAAATTCTCCAGTCGCCATGGTCTTATTGTAGAGAAGTATGGTACAGCCCTGCGTGAGATGAGATTAGCAATCCAGGCTTGAATTGCAACGTCGTATCCTTACATTACGTATTTATTAGTAAGATTTGTATTTCAGTTGTACCTGGGCACATGTACGCGCGCATTTTTATTTCTTTAATTTAATTATTTGTGCGCGTGCATTATTGTTGCATTTTTTGTGCGCGTGCATTATTTGTTTATTTAATTGACGTGTGCATTTAGTTCGTTAAATAACGTCTTATTTTCACTTTGCATCATTTTCCTTACTTATTTGTGTTGTCCGTGACTGTGCTCACATTGTGGGTGGCTCCTCCTAAAATGTTCTGCAATTGGTATAGGATTTAATGGAGCCGAAACCAATTGTGGAATTGCACGCATTTTGGGCATCCTACTGATGAACAGTTACGACACAGATATATATAAATTTTTAGCAACTACTGTGATTTGCAGTCTGTCCATTTGAATTGCTCAATGTAAAAGTGATAAGCAATAATTGGGCTTAACCCCAAAATACTTTTCAAATTATTGTGATCTTAGTGATCCAAAACAGCTCTCACTGTTGTTATAAGACCCTGAAGGTGAAGGAATGCCTGCACCATAACAGTATATCAGTATTGACTGCTGATCAGCAGTGTTTCTTTTTTATGATGTTGCTCATATTAAATGTTGATTATAATATAAGTCACAACTTCATCCTTTCAGCAACACTTTGTCCATAAAATATAAGTAAACCTATAGAAATAGCTGTCAATGTTTTTGAAGATGAATGAGTGTACCCTCCTTGGGGATGGACCATTTTATTTTTAGGGGTGGGGGTTAGGCATTTTGTTTTAGCAAGCATGAATTTTTTTTTTACCATCTTGAGGCTTTGCAAGAATTTTTTTTGTGATTTTTCCATACTTTTCTATACTTTATCTGTGCGTGAATTTTTTTTCTTGGTATTTGCCCCCCCCCCCCCCCCTCCCCCCTCAAAAATACAATGGTCTATCCTTTATAGGGTTCAGCAAATATAATTGAAGCAACTAGGGCATGGTGCATGACTATTGAAGCATGGTGTTTTACTGCATGGGGCCATACCCTTGCAGTATATAATCATATATGGGAACTAAAAAAGAGATTTGAGGCAATAAAATTATTATATATTCAAGAAATAGTAAAAGTGAAACCTTTTAGGGCAATTCATAAGGTGTGCAGGCCTTTTTTAAGCCTAACGACTTCAGGCGACCTTAAGCGACTTTAGGCGACTTTAGGCGACTTAAGGCGACTTTATGCGACTTAAGGCGACTTAAGGTCCCAGAGTAGGCCTATTAAACTTGAGTGGTGCTTTATGTAGCTGACCTTTTATGAACGTTAATCGTGCCATTTGCATCTCTAAGATGTTTTGCTGTCATAACATATGTTCTTTGTCTACAGCTATTTCAATTAACGTTGTCGGATAAAAAAGGCGAAAACCCAAGACCGCAAGGCAGTATAGGATGTTTATGCAATGGCTATTAACCCAAACCCATACTACCTTGCGGTCTTGGCTTTAAGCTTTCATCCGACAACGTTAACTGAAATAGCTGTATATTGCAGCAGTTTCCTTAAGCCTTTAGCATTCCTAAAAGAAATTCAACCGGCTGAAACTTGACATTTTCTATTAAATCTTCTGGCTTCTGCCTATTTTGTTTACGTCACGAAAGCAGAATCAACATTGTTCAAAACGTTTTGAAAACTCTCGGTACTTTTGAAGACATCTTGTTCTACAAAGTCTAGCGCCTAAATACTGAATACAACGGGCATTGAAAAGCAAATATCGAAACTTGTTTAGTGTTCAGCGTGGTTTTGCTCAACTTCCCTCGGTTTAAAAGCTAGAAACGAATTCTGGCGGCAGTACTACCGGCACGGCGTGGTGGCGGGGGGGGGGGGGGGCTCCTATATGAAAATAACAGGGGTGATCATAGCACCTTTTGGGGATTAAAATTCGTATCTCGGTACCACTGCCAGAGTTACTGTAATACCTTTAAGGACATTAAACCGGAAAAACATCTGCTAACGGGAACGTTTTTTTCAGAAAGAATCGGTACCTCATTTAGGGGCAATATTTAAAAGTGACGGGGAGGCTAGTTGAAAACTTTAGAATGAAGGTACCAGAACCTCGTGTGGCAACTGAAAGTGATTTTACCTTTTACAGCTACCAAACTAACAAATTTATAACAAGTCTTAATTACCGACACGAATCATGGCGAGAGGTTGTGTACATGTTTGATTCCCATTCCAAAGAAAAAACTAACCGAAGAAAGTCGATTCTTTTATTATAAAGGATTCATTTCTTTGTAGAAGAAAACCAAATTGAGATATCCTACGATCGCTAATAGGGATTATTCGTGCATTAAATTACACCAATTTTCGCAATTTGCATATATGTGACCCAATAAAAAAGCAATTATAAAACATCACGCTTCGTAATTTCCAGATGACACATGATGCTTCCATGAAAAACAAATAATAATGGAATAATTATGTTTAATTCTGTCGCTTCGCTCTCCATACTTTAATCCCTTTAATAACCTAAGTTTGTCAACTTGCTGATTAATAAGGTTAGTTGAGAATGGCCCAGAAGAGTATTTTTCCTCTGTATTATAAATAATTGATGCCCAACCGTACTATTAATAATTAATAATGAAAGTTCTAGATGAGAGTGTTTTAGTTCCTTCATGGTAATTCAAACCCATAAGCCAACATTTCGTAAACTTTTAAACGGGAATTTATTACACGGTGGTTAAAATTATTGCATTGTGCAAATTTAATCAAAATAGATTCTATTAAAATAAATACTGACTTTTTCGGGATAGGTGCAGTATGGCAGACAAGTTTGCGAGAGATCGATTTTGAAAGAAACCTTTATAGACTATGCATTCACTATTCAGATCACGTTCGCCTCGACAATATTTGCTATTTTTGACATGGTGCAACTCACCGTAACAGAATCTCGCTTTTATCGTAAAAATGTCGTTTTAAAAGCACTTCGCTGACTGTAAATTTCCGTATAAGATAAAAAAATATAAACATTCCCAGTCTACATCTGTGTGCCCAGTAAGATCCGGTAATCCTGCATGGCCTCGATTTATCTGCAGTTCACCATGATTGTTTCACATATTTACATTCGTGGTGCTTTAGTGGTGAGCGCGTTGGACTTTCGGCTTGAAGGTCGGTGGCTCGAGGCCTGTTTTCTGCCTTCGGGTTGTTGGCGTATGTCGAGAAAACGAACGAGAACAGTTTTCTGAAAATGTCTTTTAATCATTGACGCCGAAATATGGCATATGCTCTCTTCAGCCGCGCGGCTTGTTTCGTTAAAGACAGGCTCCATTCTGATAATATTCCAAGGTTTTCGTTTCGTTTTGTTTCATTTCTTAACTCGTGAATACGCGAAGCATAAAACGAGTTGTAGCATTTGAGTGAAAATGTCACTTGATCGCTCGATCGCTCGATCGCTCGATCGGCTGTAAACTTTTGTTGGTAATTCCACTGACCAATGCATAAGGTTTCGAGCTCTTGAAAACTTCAAATGAATTTTGCAAGACTTAAGAAAACGACAGTTAATGGTTGTTTTTAAATGTGTATAAAGTTTCGCTGCCATTCATGACCAGCCGCATGGACTAAAAAATGATCGACGGTTGCTAGCCAAACGTGTCATCGCTCAAGATGATCTGCCAATGGCTCCTTATTTATTTTCAGTCAGTTTTGCAATCTTCTTTTGCTACATTGAGTTGCTGAATCTGGCCATAGTGAACATTATTTCTTCTTCTCAGAACACAATGAAGCAACAAAATGATTATATACGACCACGGAAAGGTCTAGCTTAGACCAGTGATCTTTTCAATTCGAAAACGAAGAAATTGTCGATTACATTGAGGGTTATCTTATTTGCGCGCCAATATTTTAATTTTGGCGCGATCGGGAGATTTATCTATATCCCTCACGTTCGATAAACAACTGCAACCTAATTTTCTATAATGGTTTTAAAAAAATTATTAAAGTTGCTAAACTACACATTCGCTACCCAAGCGACCCAGAAGATAAGTACCTTTTCCATATTTATTAGGATTTAAATTTTAAGTGGAGATCAGTAAATAGATTAATTCCACGAACTGTGTGCGACCAAAAATCAAACGAATATATTGCGTTATTTCTCAGCGGGTCACTTTTCTCTTGGATTGGCGTGGTTTCCAGTTAATTTCAAACAAAAGTAGGCACAGTTGGTTCTGACATGTTCTGACTGGTGTTTCGCTTGGTGAGAACGAGCAATCGGGTGCATCACCTTTGCTTTGTGACAAGACTCTGACCCCAGTGGCTTTTTTAACACCGCATGGCAGTCCTTCTCTCGGTTGTTTCGCATGTTAAGGAAATTGATCGGGTGTATCGCCTTCGCTTCGTCATGCTAGATTGATTAGCTTGCTGGTTTCTGTGAATCCTTCGCATGTTTCTTCTTTGTTTTGACCAAATATTATAAAACGGAACATTTGGTCGCACGCAGTTCCTTGTCGTCGAACATGGATTGTTGACGATATCCGATTATCATCAGATATTCCATAGCTTCAAAACCAAGTTTAACCAAGGCTTCAGCAAAATAACTGTTCAAATTATTATTGTAAGAATGTTTAATAGTAAAAGTATATGTCGGGAATATTATCTCCTCTTGTCCATTTTTGAGCCCTCACTGTTGCGTGATTCGAACCCGACTTATCCTAGCTGGATACCGCCATCCAGACGTCTTCGAAATGCTTTTCGCCTGTCAACATGTACTTTCGTCTGATCGTCAAACAATAGGTTTTCTTATTTGAGTGACAACCTAAAATCCCATAGAGTCCAATATGGCGCCCGTTGCCAAGCCATGTGGCTGGTCATAATAAAAGTTCAAAGAAACCAAACTTTATTTCGAAAACCGTATGAATTAAAAACATGTCTTAGCGTGACACAAATACACATTGTTTGAAATAAGAGTAAGAACTTGATGATGGAAAGAATAATAGACCAATTTACAGTTGTCTACTTAATAACCTGCCCTTTGTGTGGAAATGAGGCTGTAGTTGACCTTATTTTGATACATACATACATACATACTTTATTTAATGTGGATATACTCTTAGCTAAAAGCTAGTTTACAGGTATTCCACCTAATAACTAGTTAAAACCTAACAATTAAACAACACTAATATAACAATACATCAGATAAAACCACTAATTAAATACTAATTAAAACTATTATTACAATATTACCGCCGCAGCTAATTAAAACTAATATTACAAATTTACTTATCTCCGAAATTTAACGATTTAATTCTATTTACAATTTCTTTTCATATGTAAATCATGTTGTTCTTATGTTAACTCGCGTGATTTCACTCAAAGGCCAGGGTACTAAGCACATAACTGTAAAATGGTCTATTCTTTAACTTCAAACTCGGTATGAAATTTAAACCGATGCGTGGACTTCGAATGAATTTTTTAAGACTTCGGTAAACACTACAGCACGATAAATATCTTTAAATGTGCAGCCCGCGATCTGTTGTTTTCTGAAATCTGTTGCGGTGCCAAGAGGAATGGTCGTTGTTGTGAGATGCATTAGAGAATTTAAGATAGTAGAATAATTTTCATTGTCATGCTGCACCTCTATGGCACACGCGAGGATACTAAGATATGGGGCGAAAATAATTTCATGCCGAAGCACAAATTGCCGCTGATAGGCGAACATACCCCGAAAAAAAACCCATACTCCTCCCAATTTCAGACGCTCAACTCTGAAAAGGTGTGGTTTTATTATCAGTATACATCAAGGAAACGCGAGGGACAATCCCTTAAGATTATTACGGGCACGGAACTCAGCCCCCAGCGGTTCTGCATGACAAACGTTCTTCGTCCCTTTGACTGATCCTTGAGCGAGAAGAGAAGACGGAAGAGACAGATACATGACTTTCGGAACCTGAGAGTAGTGTTGTGCTGTTTGAATGCTTTTCCAACCAACATGTCTAGCCACTTGGTCGTCCAACGCACCAAGAAGGAACAGGGTTATAGAGCAGCTACTCCTAAAGCTGTGCATAGTCTCGCCCTCAGCATTATTAAGAGCCGACAGATGGAGGCGCAGACGGTTGGCCACAGTTGAGCCGACCAAAGGTTTGATTGCGAAAACATTAGTATCTTTTCCGCGAAGTGTTTTACCAAACTTGTGGTGAAACAATAAACCTTGCTTATCAGGGAGTAGCAGAACCTCCTTAGTATAAACCCGATCTCTGTCACCGGAGTAGAAATCGCTAGATCACGACTGACGCTGTACCTTTCCAGCGGGGATATGGATGGTAAAAAATGCTCGGTTACGAAGATATAGTACACAGTCTAACAAATTTGTCGAAGTAAAGTGGCACGGCCTGACGAGGAGAGACCCTTGCTTTTGCCTGTTCCTCGGAAACTGAGGCCAGGTATTCTTTTACAGACGGATGAGCTGCAGGGTTACCAAGGGATAGTCCCGACCACTGCTTTTGCCTGTTCCTCGGAAACTGAGGCCAGGTATTCTTTTACAGACGGATGAGCTGCAGGGTTACCAAGGGACAGTCCCGACCAATCGCCTGATCGCCCAATGGAATTGAAGATGGTGCGCAACTTTCCAATCGTGCTATCAACCGTACCAGCGGCCAATCTGGAGGGGCAGGCACATTTCTGTTTGGAGTGAGAGCCGAAGTTAGGGCAACTAAGTGTGTGAATTTTGGTCTTGCCTTTAGAAACCTTCCAAACGAGAAATCTAATGACGTCAGTTGGGGAGGCGGAGGCGCGGGTCTTGGGGCCCGGGAAGGAGGATGGGAACGACTCCAGTTCCAACTGCAATCTACATTTCTGCTTTTCATAAGGTTTGGCGGCTCTGACTGATTGAAGAGAGGAGATTCTACGATCGATGGCGGGCAGATCGAGAGGAACTCTGGAGATACTAGTCGAACGCGAAGGCGGAGCGGCTTGAAAACCACAATATTGGCAGAAGTTAAAACCAAAGTCGTTGGCGTAACCGCAATCGGGACACAAGGAAGCAGGTTTCCAAGTGCGTGGAACATTAGCGGAGGACTAAGGAGAAGGAAAAGAAATGTAAAAACGAATGGGCTTGAATTCTTTAACAGAAAAAATGGATAACCAATGCACTACAGAAAACCAATACAATACGAAATATAGAGGGCCTAAGCTCGGAGTGTAAGTCAAAGAAAACGTTCTGTTCTCAACTAATCAAAGTTCAAACTGGGCAAATACGAAAAGCCCATAAATCTCATTGAAGTGGTCTGGTTTCCATGCCGGAACTAGAGGAAGTCGGGAAAAGCAGGATGTTACGATCTCCTTTAGAGCCAAGCTTGAATGAGGCTATGCAAGAAGAAACGATAAGTGGCCTCCAATACTTTCTGGGACGAAGGTCGGGTACTACGATCGTGTAACGACAGCCCTGAGTGGCGAGAAATCTAATCAGGGGGGCAACGAGCACAAAGGGAGGAAACAAATATGCGTTATAAGACGGAACCATTACTTGTGAGAAAACATTTACCCCAAGTGCTTGCGGTGAGGACGAGGGTGCGAAGAAGGGGAGCGCCTGACCAGATAGGTCTCTCTCTTTTATAATCACAGTTTAGAAGCTTTAAAGGTCTCCAGTTCTTAATAAAATGAGGTTCCGCGTCCTTTTAGGGAATGAGCTTAATGATGCCTCTTCTCTGAGTAATTGAAAGTTGTCCTGTTTCGTGTGAGAAATTAAGAGCTTTGATAAGAGGTATTTTTATATCTATTTAAAAAAGAACTTATAAAATTCAGCTGGTAGACCATCAGTTCCTGGGGTTTCTCTGACTCCATAGCTTTTAAGGCTTCTAGGCACTCCTTTTCTGTTAACAACGCCTCACAAAGGTTCTGCTCGTCCTTACTTAAAACTGCATCGTTATCTTGCCCAAAGAAAGGTGTATCGTGATAATTAGGTGCGTTAATTTTGGATGAGTAAAGGTTTCTATAGAAAGATTCACACTCACTTAAAATTTTCTCATCTGAGGTGACAAAATCTGTATCATTGGCTTATCGTCCCCTGGTTTTGGTGCCTTTTTTTCCATATTCAGAAAGTATTTAGTATTTTTCCCCTTCATTATACCATCTAACTTTAGCCCTTAAAATTGCATCCTTAGTTCGCGATTCTATAATTCTCTCAAAGTCCCTTTTATACGTATTTAATTGGTTTGTAAGATCTTCAGATTTTTGCGTATCTTTTAATAAGTCGATTTCCCTCGGTAGGGTGGAAATTATTTGTTCTAATTCTGTTTCGCGTTCTTTTGTTCGTTTCTTTTTAGATGATGCATAGTGGAGCGATTTCTCCCGTACTTTAAGTTTTATCATTTCCCACAGTAAAGAGGGGCTAACAGATTCGTCTGCTTTATATTCGTTCTGTGTTTGTTTAGTTCAATGAGAGTTCCCCTAACGCTGCAAGACATCATGTGTGAGATGACTTTGCACGTTGAGTAAACCGGGGAACACAGCTAGTTGTCATGATGGGAGCAATCTTGGGTGAATGCGTTTACATCGCTGAAACTGGGCCGGTTGATATAATCTGGATTTAAAACATTAAACTTTAGCGTTGTATGAACATGGGAACCTATCACAGGACCCCATAAGTCGTCGAGAGCATTGAAGACCGTGTCATTAATAGTGTAATCGTCATTATCAATAAACTTGCTTATATCGTCTGCAACACTTTTTAGGCCTCTTGATTTCCACTGCATGTCGATGTTAACACCGTTGAGTAGACACAGCGCTGGTAGATGTCCATTGCTAGCTGTTGTAATGCCGAAACTTTAGATCCAGAGTTGACGATACGAACAACAACAACGTTCTGATTATCAGTAAACCAAGTAACTGACTAAACCTTTAAGGTCTCCGTGAAGGCTTTTATTGACGGGAAAACAGCAAGCAACTCTCTGAACGTGGAACTTTATGCTTTCTCGAAGTCGGACCAGTTTTGATGAAAGATTTTGCTGTCTAATTCTATAAAATTTCCGAAATGTAAAGCAGATACGTCGGAATATACGATCTTAGAGGGTTTATGGCGGGCTGGCCAACTGAGGTATGCCACTTAGGTTAGCTACGTTAGTTTTCTAGAAGGTCAATTCTGCGAAACTCTCTTTGATGGGAACGGGTCACTGTGGTTACTTATAATTATAGGTGGTTTTCACGCTACGTCACGGCGGCCATGTTGGTGCACACCTACGAAAGAATAGACCTCTTTAGCTTGTATGTTTTGTTTTCCCAATGTAGGTCATGTGATGTTCTCAAGGGAATTTGTCCTTTGTCTTTTCATAAATTATGCATACATATGCACGTGAAGAAAACAAAATTTCAAAGAAACAGTTCTCTAGGGTGACATCACATGATCTACATTGGGAAAACAAAACATACAAGCTAAAGAGGTCTATTTTAATGAACTTCTTTTGTTATGTGCACCAACATGGCCGCCATGGCCTTTGTCATCTGAGTCCCACAGGACTGAAGGTCACGTGAGTGAAAACCATCTATAGAAATTGGTGAACATTCACTTTCGATGAAACAGTGAAACAAGTCAAAAATTCCAGAAGTAAATAAGAAAGTGCAGGACGACAGGGGTATTCCTGCAATCTGGGCATATCTACATGTAGGTTGTGAGAGATTCAGAAGCGAGGAGATCACAAAGCGTGCCCTTTTGCCGCCCGCAATAATGAGGCATTTTACGATACTATAAAAACGCTAAATCGTGTAATTTCTTTCCCGCTGCTATTATTACTGGGTGTATTTGTTTTACGCATATTTGTAATGGTGATTTCTTTGGAATAATCTTTTGCAATTTATGCCGGCTGTGAATCCGAAAAAGCTTAGTTTTTCGTTTTCTTAGAGGTTAAACTTATTTTCCCAGTGCGTCAAAAAAAAATGTCCTTCCGAAGTTAAAAGAATGTCACTGAGCAACAAACAGATTACTCTCTCCATAGTATAAATGTCAATCCAGTGATTATATACATCTCAACTTACAAAATTTGTGCGCTGGAGTCAATTGGAGTCAATTGCCCCCCCCCCCCCCCGGATAAGATGCAAGTCTAAATCTACCTACTTTAATATAATTTTAATATGTAAATAGTGTAACATACATGTTTTTCTTAGTATTTTTATCTATTTTTAACTACAACACGACCCCACAAGCTGTAAAGCTTCAACTTTTATCGTGAATAAATAAAGGTTATCTGTCTATCTACGCCTGCCCACCATTCTGTTCTGTTACGAAATACGAAATGATTTCGCTGTTAACCTCCTGCATATGTGAGTGGAGGTGGACTGAGTATGCAGAAAAGTTCCTTGTTTAAGGAAACAGCATTGACCATGGCAAAGCAGGAATGGGTTCAAACCAACTAATACTCTGCTAGACCATCGCTAGGCCATTAACACTTACAAATAATGCCATAAAAATATATCATTCATTCTTGTAACACTGTGATATACGTTAGCAAAAAGAAAAACATAAAAGCTGCCTTGTGCAACCCATGAGGCATATTTGGCATAATGCAATCATCGCACGTACCTCTGAACATATTAGAAATTGTAATGAAATTGTTGTCAAATAGCTGCAAAAATCGCTGGTAGTTAACGAAGGCAATTTAAAATCGCACTTTTGAAATCGTCGCAAGAACTGTAAATCGCTTGTTCAGGACGCCTTATATGACAATGATAATATTTTAAATATCAGGCTTTATTCGCACCATGTGTTACCATAACTTTATAAAAATGTCTATTTCGTTTCACTTGCATGGCCTGCAAAAGTTATACACATGGTTGATGTATGTTTGCCTTAAGATAAGGTTAATATAAGGTTGCCTTATGAGCCGAACCAGACCGAATACAAGAAATATCTTTGTGGGACTTTTCATTAGTATTCCTGTCTTGTATTATTCAAAGTAGTCGCCAACGAAAATTACAGAAAAACACTTAAAAATGAAAAGCCGACTTAGAGTGTGCCACCATAGAATTTAATCATGAAAGTTAATGATCTTTCAAACAACAAGGTTTATGGAGCAAAACAATTTTGGGTCACGAATGAAATAACATATTTCCTTTTTTTCTATTTTATTATTTATTTTACTTTTTACTGAAATCAGTAATGTGTTTACTTGTATGTTTTAACAGTGCTAAGTGAATCTGACTTGTATGAGTACCTATTAATCTCCTCTCTGTCAAAAGCGTTTAACAGAATTAAAATTATAAAAAAAAAATCCCGCATTACAAATATTTGAAGGACATAACCGTTACTTTTTTACATCTTTTCAGTAGAACTGATGAAGCTGATTCAATGATGAATCATTTACTATATAATTTTTCATGCCATACGTCAAAAAAGGCTTATTTTTGACAAATTATTGACAAATCCATCTTATTTACTAATAATAATTTGCCTCAACAGAAAAGGAGAAGAAATGCAGATAATCAAAATAAATATTACGGTACTTCCAAACTTCCATAAACTGTATTTGGTCTGAAACAGTTTAATTATAGGTGACAAAAGCTTGGTAAAGGTATTGCGTGCACATTTCGCGTTTTATGTAAATTGCTTTCATTTGCTATTTTTATATAGAAAAATAGCAACTAAATCTTTCAAACGCCTTAAAATCTCACCAGTGTACATATATATTACTAACTCAAATCGCCTGAATTTTTTCATGATATAAAAAACCGTTAAAGAACAAATTTAAATTGGTTCTATAAAGCTTGACGTGCGTTAGCGCGCAATTAGTCCTTTTCCTCTTAACAATGACATATGCAAATTTCAATTTTATAAACGAAAAGCCATGGAAATTGCTCTGTTGTAAACAGTGAACCACTTACTGACTGATCATCTGTTTAAATAGACCAGTCCTGATAACAAGTAGTGGATGTGATAAACCACATTATATAAACTGGGAATTTATATTCTACTTTAGGTACACTGCTTTATGAACAAAACATGATCTTCAGTTACCTTCTTGTATTTTTTGAGGTAAGAACTTAATCATTTCATTCCGGCTGTAAAAATTGCACCCGCTCCTGTATTTACCATATCTGTGCCAAGTATTCAGCCTGTGTATCACTTTTCACGGCCTTTAACTGCTGATTTCCTAATTCTAGGTTACTGTGCTCTTTAGTTTATCAACAGCCTGCCCTGATTCAAATGGTAAGTAAAACATTATTTTTAAATCAAAGTAAAAGCAGAATTTCGAGGTAGAAAATTAAACCAATGCGAGTTAGAAAATGAAACTGTTTCATTTTCTATCTCGCATTAGTTTAATTTTCTACCTCGAAACTCTGCTTTAACTTTGATAAAATGTGATAAAACGTTACCAGCTTGCGTGGTATTTAGTTTACATACAAGTTAATTTTTGTATTTTTTCGCTTGCCTTCTTCGCCTAGAGCGTTGTATGACAAAATCACCTTAAAGTTAATGTGTTTGATTTTAAAATTTTCTCAGTTATTGAAATTTTCTAGAAGCAGTTCTTAAAATCAATCCTGATGATCACGCAGCACAGATGCTCAGTTTTAAATGCGAATTTGTATATTAAAACATAAAGAAATCTTTTATAAACTGTCGCAAAAAACTGATAAGGATATCGAAGAATTAATTCATATTTCTTTTCATTTAAGTCTTGTTTACCTAAATAGATATATTCCATCCGCAAAATAAATATTCTGGAATTAATTTGTTTCATTTTGTTTGTCTTCGAGATTTTTATTTATTCACTTGCCAACTCTCATTTTCTAACAAATAGTTTGAGTGACATGACTATTTTTTTTATTGTAGGAAAAATATGTTCTTAAATCTTTTGTCATGTATTTTATTACTGATTTGCCCTTATGACGGAAATGGTACAGTAGACCTTAAATTTTGAGCATCATTCAGATCATTCTAAAAATGTTTTAAAAACATGTTTGATCCATTTGTCGCGTTATGTAAATATACACCGAATTGAAGAAAAGTTGTCGGAATGGAATTCTAGGAGCAAGACAAATAAGGCTTATTAATATTCCATTTATCAGTAGTTAAGATATATTCCTTCCTAAAAGATTCAGAGGATGATTTTGTGCATACCGTGTTATAGTATTAAAGACGTTTTTTTCTACTTTCCAGAAAACCTTTCGGTCATATGGGTGGAATTTTTTTGCCCTAATGGGAATATCGCTTCTATATACATTTATTAAAGCAGCAATTTTTTTTTTGCGCCTTACACCGATAAATTCCCTTTTGACTAACTGTTGAAATGAATCTCTTGATGATCTACAAAATGCGGCGTAATGCCGTACAAACATCGTAGGCCTGTTTCTCACTTTTGCAATACGCACAAGAGCGAGCGACGTACATCTATGCAAGCGCAGTGTTGTTATTTTTGGTGAATAACTGATGGTCAGATTTTAGCATCTGTTCTCGCTTGTGAAATGCAAGCAACATACCCAGGCGCAGTGTTGTTTGGGTTTGTTTGTTTCCACGCCGTTTCCCATAAGTGAAATAGGCACAAGCACATGCAAAGCGGAAAGCAAAAAGATTATTTATTGCGCTTGTGCTTATGGTTGTGCTCATTGTTCTTATCTTAAGCTGGTTCCCACACAATTTCTTTTTAAACTTGTGCTTATTCTTTCGCACAAGTGGTATCCAGCACAGTTGGAATCACGTAAACTGTTTGTGGTGAGAGTAAAAAACCCTAAACAACTTTTACATTCATGAACTTTATAGGTCTTTATAAAGAAGTATATTTTACAAACATCCTTACCGTATTATTCGTTTGAATCTCTTATTGTGGGATTAAGTTCTCTGACAATAAATATGTGCCATCCTGTATGTACATGTTGTAGTAGGATTACCAATACTCATCTCACTGAAAACTGAAACAAATCGTGAACCGGACAAAAAATTAAACTTCTTATCGTTGAGTAAATTACATTTTTCTTTTTATCCAGTAGTAACCTTCACCTACAATCCAGACTTTGAAAGTGTCATCATCGATACAGGAAACGAAACAAGAACACCATATATTACAATAACTGATCGCGCCAATAACCATGAAATAAAGACGTTTCAAGGGTGCTCAACGATACATCAGACTACTGACGACAGAGGTTTAATTTGGACTTACCAGGTGGCTTACTTTAAGTTTGCAAACACCATCAACATCAGAAGTGTCGTTCACCTGAAAGGGACTAACGCTTTGTCATTACAAGGAAATAATATCATGATAGATAAAAAAGGATCGTTAAAAGTCGATACAAGTAACCAGCCCTCGGCATTCCAAAATGCAAGATTTGTTGGTGGTTTCGTCCCAAAGATTGGCGTAAGTGGTACGTACATTGTTAAGTTGTTCTTTAATTCCTAAAATAAATAAATTCCTATTCATATTTCAAATACTATTTACATTCCTTGCATAACTTTGCATATGTCGGTTATAAACATGCTAGCTGTTTTTAGAATTGGAGAAAAGGATAAGTTTCTAAATAAACTGTAGTGATGCGTCGGTGGGGAAATATAACACTCAAATACAGTCTTTTGATTAAACGTTGTCATTGATCGGTCTCATCCCTACGCGACCAGAACGAAAGGGAGTATGGGTGAATTAAAATGCATGATTAATGCATGATCTATCGCGTTTACAATGGAGAACAAAACTCGCGTTTGTCTTCGCGTGTTACGCAAAGGTCCGTAAAGACAACAAGAGTCGCTTTGATACATATTCCGTTAAGGACGTTCCGTATTTTGGTAATGTGCAGCTATTGAATGTGAATTGATTTCTCTCCATAATCCTTTTCGGTCTGGTCGCGTAGGGATGAGACCGATCAATGACAACGTTTAATCAAAAGACTGTATGGTATCAAATTATTTCATAAAGTAAAATTTCCCTTGTAATAAACAAATTCAATAACTGACTTTTTGAGCACCACTACTTCGTGAGAGCTTTTCAATTCATTTGCAGCGGTCAATTTGTTTTTTACTCATGCGCGTAGCGGCATGAGGTAAGGTTTCGGCTCCGTTTTTCTTGTTATTATTTTTATTATTATTATTTTTTGTGTCACGATTTTGCATGCAAATTTATGCACGCATATTTTAAATTGTACACTTCCGGTTCATAGCTTTGCCACTACACTTCCTGTTTAGTGACTTCCGGCTACTCTCACTTCCGGTAAATGAGCGTTACTCAAGTGTCACGACAGCGTCTCCTACAACCCTACTTATATTAGCAATGTTCATGTTTGGTATATATAAGACATACAAGAATCATTCCCTTCATTGTGGTACAGCCTTCATTTCCAAAACAATCAATAGTAAACAACGTGGTTTGCAGGAACGATGACTGAATGAAAGGAGTGCTCTTCGCCATGTCGGACATCTTATCATCTTCTTATCTTCTTATCATCTTCTCATCTTCTTATCTTCTTATCATCTTCTTAACTTACTTACGCATGCGCATGAGTATAGGCTGCTAGGAGCCTCTTGTTGATAATATAGAGGGCAAAAATATACAAAATGATATGCCGGTAAAACTGAAATATTCATTCAGAAGATAAATACTCACCCGAAAAAACAGCTGCAATACTGAATTATTTCACAGCATACAGATTGATAAAGCGTAATATTAAACATAATTCAAAAAGCATTTTATTGTTGTTGTTGTTCCAGTTATGTCCAGGATTGCAGATAATTAGATGCATGACAAATTTAATAAGCGTCACAAAGTGTCCTCTTGCTCTTCTACTCAATTTCGACATCACTTGTTTTCAAAAATACAGACAATAAACGTCACGAAGTGTCCCTTAAATTCTACTCTTTAAGTAAAAGATAAACAGGTGCGTTTACTCTAACCTAAAAACAACACTAACACTAATGCTTACCTTACATTTCAAAAAAGATAGTTAACACTTAGACTTAATGGGACACTTCGTGTTGGATATCAAAATTTGTCATGCATCTAATTATCTGCAATCCTGGACATAAGTGTGTTGTTCTTGTTGTTGTTAACTCTTTTTCAAGCACGGTACAAACGTAATGGCCCCCTATATGACACTGATGAGACCAGTTCCTCTTTAAATTTTCTGACATTTTCTGTTCCATCATTTGTTTTATAAAAAGTTGTTACTTCTGGTGCTTTTCAACCTTTACATAGCGCCGCCTTATTATGGACCAGGTCGAGGCCGCCAGTACAGTGACGTAGCAGGAGGAGCTGGACATGGAGGACATGGGGGAGGAGACAGCAATCTCTCTAACGGTAGCTCATATGGTGATATCGAATTTGACCAGTATCTGGGAGGAAGCACAGGTATATAGTGAGAACACTCCTTGAAGTCAATTTTGTTGCATATTATAATTCACTTTTTTCCTTATATTTTAAAATGAAACATAAAGGGGTGACCATACACACCGTCTCTAGTATTCTCTAGAAGAAAGTTTCAGGATTTTTCTTTTAGCTATAAATACGATGTGCGTTTTATGGAATGGTTCGGGACCCACTCAGGACTTAAATTAGATAAAAAGAAAACCAAAGCAATGTGGATAGGATATATAAAACATTGCACGTCTAAGATATTAGAATTTAAAACTAAGAAAGACCTAATTAAAACTCTAGGAACCTTTCTATCCTATAACCCAATAAAAAATACGGAGGCGAGCTTTCACGCGAACTAAACTTGTAGCTGTAGAGGGACCTCACACTTTATCGAAAATCTTTACTGGTTAAAACGTTAGGGTGTTTCTCAATTAATCTATGCGGCGTCTATGCTTTCTGTTCCGGAAAATGTCATTGAGGATGTCCAATTGCAGCTATGTTCCTTTTTGTGGAACAATACACTGTAAAAAAGATAAAATCAAGAAGTTGACCATGTACCAACAGTAGTTAGAGTCGCTCAACCCTGCCCCTGACCAATCAGGAGCCAGGATTTAGCACACGTGACTTCGGTTAGCCAATCAGAGACGATCACCGAAAATCTGTACACGTGCAATGACATCATGGGTTTTTTCATGAAAACGGAAGTGGCGTTTGCCTGAGGGTGGGAGACCACTGACCGGAAGTAACCTTAAAGGTTCTTAAAGGTTCTTAAAGGTCGTAATGATGGTGCAATTGGTTGTCTTAAACAACCAGGTCCCAGATCCCGCTCGGGATGGATCGGGAATCGCTCGGGGGTCGTTCGGGGATGAGTGACGGGTCGCACTGGTTCTGCACGCGGGGTGGGTCCCAGATCCCGCTCGCCCACAGAGACAGAAAAAAACCCAGAAAATAACGCAACAAAATGCCTTTTTAATAGTCACACAACGAGAAAAAAAAAACAAAAAGCTAATTTTACAAGCGGGGACATGGGTTCATCCCCGACTGGGAGAACGCCCCTTTGTTAGTAGTCACATAACGAAAACAACAACAAAAGCTAGTTAACAAGCGGGGACATGGGTTCCATCCCCGAATGGGAGAACGCCCCTAGTTCGCCCTAGTTCGCCCCTAGTTCGTCGGCTCAAAAGTCACGTTGCCCTGGATTCGTGTCCGGGATTTTCTTCGCGGTCGCCCCTTTTAATTAAACGGTGAGATCGTCGTCGGGTCGAAGCCAACTGAAACCGTAAGGGAGAGTCTTGAACGTGAATTCGTCGCCGATGACGCGTTTGTCGTAGACCACCCCCCATCGTTTGTCCCTGCGAACGGTGGTCAACGTCTTGGCACGTTTGTCTCTCTGGATGAAGTGGGGGTTGGGTACGTTGACGGTGCGCGGTTTGGGGAGAGGTGATCGCAGTTCGAGGAACAGCGTTTGTTTCATGGATTCAAAATGAAGGTGTTGTTGTCCGCGCACGTTCAAGGTGAATCCGCGAATTTTCTCCTCCGTCTTTCCCAAACGTGTCTTGTAAGCATAGTTTTTCGGGCCGCAGGACAAGAATTCGATGATGACGTCACGATTGCCTTTCTTGTCGTCCAATTCGTCCGTCATCTCGCCGAGGAAATTGCCCAGGGGGATCTCGGGTTCGCCGGGTTTCCATTTGTAGACCACCGAATCCGTGTCGAAATACAGGGCATTGTCTCCCACGCGATCCAGGTGATGGTAGAGACGTAGCCGGGCCCAGCAGGTGGTGAATGCGGCCACGAAGACGTTGGTGGTTTGACCGCCGGGGACGTCGTCGTCGACTTTGTCGTAGGCGATCTCGAGGCACTCGTCGTTCATGATGCGGAGATCGTGGATGACGATCGTCTCGTCTTTCATGATTTCGTACAGGGTGGCAGGCACGGTGATTTGCTGGATTTTCCGCTTGTTTTCTCGCTCGCCGAATTTTCCCCAGAAGGAATTGAGGGCCAGCTTGCTTGTGGCTTTTTTCCCCTTGTTGGATTGCATGTTGTTCGCGTCGAGGTGGATCCCTTCTCGCGCTGCATATTGGGCCCGGAAGAGCGTTTGCTGCTCGGGTGTTTTGAGACTGCCGTCGGCGTTCGGCGGCCACCCGGAGGCTTCCGTTTTTCCTTTCAGCCACACGTTGACGTAATCCTCGAACAATCCGGTACGTCGCTGCGCGGGGGGAAAGTGGTACACTTCGTGAATTTGGAGAATGCGGTACCCCTTTTCCACGGCTTTGACGAGCTCGGGGGTGCACCACGTCCCTCGGATGCTGCGTTGACTCGCCGTGTGTTCGCACACCCAAGTTCGCTCGGTCATCCGTTTGGGGATCTCTTCTTCCACGCAGGCTCGACACAGGGGAAACGTGATTTTGCCATGGCAACGGTACGGCAGCACGGGGTGAAACAACCCCTCGGGCGGTAATACGGTGCAGTCGGCGATGCCAAAGTAACGGTGAATGTCTTGCACCGGTTGGGTGACGATGACGGGGTGACCGATGGGGTACTCGTCGTACTTGTTGACGGTGGGGTACAGTGACGTCACATCCACGTACCGAATTTCTTCCCCTTGCGTTTCGTCGATCTCGTCCCAAAGTCGCACGGCATTAGTGCGGCCTCCGAAGAAGGCGTCGCGGGGGTTCAGCGAAGGGACGGTGAACGGGTGCGACTCGAGAAAGGCGGCGACGTCGGATCGTTGACGCAACTGCTCCCACTGACATTCCCAGAGGACCACCACGCGGTAGCCGCCGGCTTCCAATTGCCGCTGTTTTTGCATCGTGGCTTCGTACATTTCCCGTTTGGTGCGATCGGGGTAAAGGCGGGTGGTCTTGTTCATGCTGCCTTTGAAACAGACGGGACATCCGTGCCACAAGCACCCGTGAAATTCGTACACGGTGCGGGTCGTCTCGTTGAACCCGTCCACTTGATACCGACGAACCCCGACTTGGAGAGTGCGTTCCCCTCCGTTGAACGCGTGCGCAATGACACCTTCGGTTTGTCGGGAATTCTGCCATTCCAACCATTGGTAGGCTTTCAGGGATTGGTGCCCCCTTTTTCCATTCCATCCGCAGGGGGGTTCCAAGGCCAGGGTGCGGGGACGTAAATGTTTCTTGCGGTAATACCGCATGCAGGCCGAGGCGATGGTCACGCATTTCTCCATGGGATTGAAATCGGCTTTGGCGGCAAATTCCCGTTGAAAGATTTCGCAGCCGGCTTTGAGCACTTGCACGTCCGATCGACAGTAGGCCACCATTTCCTCGTGCAAATTGAACTCGAGATGTTGCACGGTTTTGTACCATTCGTCAAAGTCCTTTCGCACGCCCGGTTTCATACCCTCGGGGTCGTAATGGCGCGCCTCGGGCCAAGGTCCCACGTACTCTTGATGGGCCTCGGTGTTGAAGAAATGCGGGAAGAAACCTTTCTTGCTTTCCGTCAGATTGAACGTGGCGGCAAAGGCGGAGAGGGCAAAGGGGAGGAAACACAGACTGTCCTTGAACGTCAACCGTCCGGCTTTCAGGCTCAAGATTTTCGATCCCACGCAAATTTGATCTTTGACCTCGATGCGATTGTCGTAGAGGTACTGGAGGATGAACATCCCGTCGTAACCTTTGAAATTGTGAAAGATCACAATGACTTCCCGCGGTTCGCCCAGCACCTCCGTTTTGGAAAGCAGCCAATCGTAAAATTGCCCGGTGCAATCGCGACCGTAAAACACCAGGGCGGGCACGGTGTCGAGGTGATCCTCCCCTTTGGCGCAGATGAGGATGGGCACGTGCAATTGTTCGTCCTGCGTGCATTCGTAGTCCGCATACACGAAATAGGGCGGTAATCGGGGCCGAGTCTCCTCCTCCTCGTCTTCGTCTTCCCCCGACTCGGGCTCGTTGGCGGCTAGGAAGCGGACGGCGTGGGCGGTGTGACGCGGGGCAGGTCTGGCGCGTTTGGCGGGAGGCGGTCCCGCTGCGGCTTCCTCCTCCGGGTCTGGATCATGCACCGGGTCAATGTAGCAACGGTGGGTGGTGACGTCCGCATAATCCTTGCAGGTCTTGCAAAAATATTCCTCGCACTTGTGGGGACGTTGACGTTTGCGTCGATTTTTCCACCAGTCGAGGGATTTACAGCAATCCTCGCACGTTTGGAGGTTGGCGCAGACGGAGTGTTGCGGGGTGTCGGCCCCTTGTCCGTTGGGCGAAAACACCCGGTGATTCTCGTAGCAACGGTCTCCGTAGAAACAGCGTCGACAGTCCGGGCAGGGACGTTGCGTCGCTCGTGGGGGTTTGCTGTGGCCCGGGAGGAGTGCCAGGTAATCGCGGCAGTCTTTCTGTTTACAGGCCACGCAACGTCGTTTCACGCAGGGATGATGCGCAAAATCCTCGTGGTCGTACCCCTTGTCGCACAAGTGGCAATAGTAACTGCGTCCGAGAATGGCGGGGATGGATTTCAACCCGTAATAATGATCCTCGTGTTTCAAGAGAAACAGGTAACGTTGGTCGGCGCGTTTCTCGCCTTGTCCAAAGATCACTTGGTACCCCACATCGGCGCTGAGAACTTTGATGTGATAGTCCGGCAACACGATTTGGAATTGATGGAGGGCCCCCAACCCGCAAGGCCCTTCGGGAACGCGAGCCAACGCGTGCAAGGCTTTGGCCAATCGGGTTTGACCTTTTCCTCCTCCTCTCAAGGTATTGAAGCCAAGCTCGGGTGTCCGTCGACGCGGGGGATCTTCGTCGACCCACGCTTGCATGGTGACGAGGGCCCGAGCGCAGCACAACTCGTCCCGATTTTTGATTTTGACGACACACTGTTTCTTTTCGAGAAAGGTCAGGATGGGTACGTTGCCCGGGATGGCTTCCTTTCGGCGTCCGCTACCCCGTCCGGGATCCTTCACGGTAGTAATTTGCACTTTCAAACGATCGTCCGCTTTGAATTGTTCGTTGGAGTTTAATTTCTCCGCCATTTTTTGCAAGAGGAGGGTGACCCGTTGACTCTGTTCGCGCCATTCCCGCACCGGCACGTGAAACGATTGAAAGGCGTGCAGAAAGCTGGGATGTTGCATGGTAAACAACACGTGATCATCGTCGGCTAACTGTTCCTCCTCCAATTCGCGATCGATCGCCCGACGCAACGCCTGTTCGAGTTCGTAGCCCACATCGTATTGTGGGGGTTGTAAGAGTTCCGTGCGAGCGTGGATGGTGGCATCGAACACGCGACGACGTACTCCAAACTTTTGCACGCGTCGATCCGTGCCCGGGGTGAGTCGAAACTCGAAGAGGTGGCCCCGGTTGCTCTCTTCCGCGTCTTCCATGGCCTCCAACAAGACATCGTCGTCCAATTCTTCCTCCTCGCGGTCGGCCATTTTGAAGAGTTTTAACACTCGACGAAGAGGACTAGAAAAAACAACTTGTCCCGATCGGCAAGGTTGAACAGGGTTCTACAGCACCGACACAAATGGAGTTGTCGCGAGTTAAACCGTCGGCGTTTGGCTTCCTTGACGTCACGCACGAATAGGGTGATGGTTTCCCCTCGATAGGTCTGCAGTAGGGTCAATGGATCTCTTCTCCTGATGCGAGAGACGCGACAGTGAAAGCACTCCATGCGAAAAAGGTCGTCGTCGAGCGGTACCCGCCCTCTTATTATACTCTCGAGGAAAAAATGACAATGCATGCTGGGGAAGGAACGGGGTACCCATGGGGGGGTATGGGTCTTGATTTTTCACTCGCCCCAGACCTCGGCCGAGAGGTGCGCGGGGATCTATATAAAGGCCGAGGGTATGGCTTCAAACTCACACCCAAAATCCAAAGTCAAGATGATGTCTGTGGATGCTCGTGTCGACATTTTTTCTGTGGATATGGAAGGAGAGAGCGAAAGATCTGAGGGAAAGAAGAAGAAAGAGAAGGAAGAAGATCGAAAGTGTGTCATCTGTTTAGAGGAAAGAAAATTGACTGTGAGAGAGTTTACCAAGAGGGACGGGACGCTGGCCAGACAATTTGTCCGTGTGCGGGCGCACAAGTTCTTTTGTTGTAGCGGGTGGGTACACACCACGTGTATGTTGAAGTGGGTGCAAGAGAACGGGCGTCTGGTGACTCTTTTCAAGTGCCCTCACTGCCGTGCCCTGGGGTGCGATCTGGAGGAAATGGAAGCTTTTCGGGAAGGAGAACTGTGAAAAAGAACATTTTATTTCAAGAAAACAAAAGAAGAACTGTGAAAAAGAAACATTTATTTCATTTCAAAGAACATTTTAATTTTATTTTTACAAGAAACAAATTTAAATCGTGTGAATCAAAACACAATAAAACAGTTGTGGTTCAAAGTCTCATTTGCAGTGTTCTCATTGTCTCACGGGGTGGGCGTCAAACAATAATCATCAAAGTGTCAATGCAGTGATTGTAGACAGCCCACGGTACGCTCGAATAATCCGGCGAGGGCCTCTTTCCATCGGGGGTAATTGTCCACATAGCGGGAACCCACAATGGCACTCTGGGTGTGTAAGAGCGGAAAATTGCCGTTCCCCATCGCGTGAAACGTGCCGGTGCCATAGTTGTACTTGTACCATCGCGATTTCTCCAGGTCGTAGGCAAACATCTGCCGATGCAATTGTTTGGCATATTCCACGGTCCACCCCGTCCCTCCTTTCATCTGTTTATGGTTGAAGGTAAAGAACCCAAACGCGTAGACGCTGCCGGCCCGTGCCGCAATGTGAAAGTTGCGTTTCAAATATTCGGCCGTGATGGCGTTGGAAACCCCTTTTCCCAATCGAGTCTGGGCCGTGATAAAGTAACTGTCGGCTCGGTTCAATTCTTCTTCCGTCAAGGGGGTGATGGTTTGACGGCGAGGGTGATGGGGTCCAATCACCACGTCCAAACGAGTCCCGAAATGAAGGGCTTGACGTTCCGCCTCGGCGTCCACGCCCGGTTCTCCACCCGTGATGATGGTGTACTCGTTCAAAACGGGAATGTCCATGGCCATCGACATGAGGAGGAGCGCTCGTGAAAAGAAATCAACGCAAAAAATGAGTCCGAGCCGGGGCAAGCGGGCTCTTTTTATTTAGACCGTCGTCGACTTTGTCCACACGGGACGGTTGGCGGACCAATGGAATCTGTACGTGGACTGATACGTCATCCCGCATTGTCGTCGCATCCAATCCACGAAATGATGGCATTCGACTTGCGGGCAATGATGACGTAGGGGGTCGGCGTGAAAACCGCAACCTTCCACGCGATCCAAGCGTTTCATTTTACGAAACGGGGGACACCCGTAAGTTTCGAGATCGAGGTGGGGGATGCCGAGTCGATCCAAGAGATCTTGTTCCACGTGCCCCCCTTTGAAGGCCACCGTATCTCGCTCGTCGGTGCGGAATCGTTCGTGCAGAGCTCGGATTTGCACGTCCAACAGTCGGTGGGGGTAAGGCGCGGCGGCGGGGGGTGGTTGAAAGTGGAGTCCGTGAATGTTACGCATGACCCAACGGGCGGTAATCTTTTCCTTGTCCGACAACTGAGCGTACTCGATGGGGAGATGGTAATGCACGACGCCCGAATGCTGTCGCGTCCAATCGCAGTACCCCATTTCGCGGCACAGAAAACATCCCTGGATTTGGAACCCTTCCAGGTCGATGCAAACGCATACCTTTTCCATGTTGCTTGTTTTGTTCGTTTGAATACGTGCGAGGGAAGGGGGTGTGGTTTTTATAGAGACTGGCAGGTGGGGTGGTGGTGGGATTATGTTTTGGCCAATCGAACGAGGCCACGTCACGAGGAGGCCGGCCAATCGGATACGACCACGTCACGCTACAGGGGGTCGTGGACTTGGCATTTAAGGCGTGACGCATTCTCTCTCGCCCTCTCTTCGTTCCAGTTGCAGTGACCTGAAGGAAATGAAGAAAAGTCATGAGTATGAGTCGAGTGGCCACGCAACCGACTCCTGTCGCTGCACCTAAAAAACGTAAAACCAAGAGCGATGCCGAAGGGAGTAGAAAGAAGAAGAAGAAAGACGAGACATTGAGCCCCGAGGACATGGCGATCTTGAATGCCCCCGTGGACGTCTTGCCACCTCATTCCCCCGAACCTCTCTTGTTGACCGAGGAAGAAGAGAACGAGGCGGATGCGTTTCTGGCGAGCCTTTGCAAAGACCCAGTTCTTTCCACCCTGGTGGACGCGGCCACGCAGACGGACCCTCCACCTCAGTCCCCCGTCGTCGTCACCGATTTGTCGTGCCCCATTCACGAGTGGGAACCCTTGTGCCCGGGCAGTTGCGGGGAGTTCTCTTACGAACGTTGCGGTCACGAGGGATGTCTGGTGTTCATTCCCACCCGTCACTTGGACACGATGTTGAAAGAATTGAAAGACCATCTTCACCCCGCCCTGAAAGCCCAGTGGTCTTCCTTGCGTTGCGACTGCGGGTTGAGACCTCGGATGAAACTGAGTTTGTCCCGCAACAATTACCAAAAGGTATACCTGACCTGCGGCGTCAACCAGAAAGGCGTGGAACAGTTTGGCAAAGAACGCTGCGGGTATTTCCAGTGGATCCATTGGAAACCCCGCGTCAGGAAAGAGGCGTACGACCCCGTGCCGTGGACCTCTTGGGAACCGCCCCAGGTCGACAAAGAAAGAGAAAGAGAGCAGAACAGAAGGTCAGAAAGAGAGCCAGAGATTCCCCGGTGGAACAAGTTTTGGCGAGGAGGCTTCGTGGTGGCGGGAACGAAGAACACCATCGCCTATCCCGAAGAATTCAGAAATTTGAGTTCTCGCCCTTACCTGAAGGAGGCGTACGAGATGATGAAACAGTTTCCCCCCAAAATGAAAAAGATCATTTACGTGCAGGCCTTGTGGCGGTACCTGAAAGAAGAAGACCCTTCGTTGGAGATGTTGAAGGATGTGCAGTGGTTAAAAGACAAGTACGTGCCCGACGAGCCGACCCCCACCTTTGACTATTGGATGCGTCGAGCTGCCGAGAACTTGGCCAGAGCCGCGGAAGAGTCACCCCGTGGCAAGTACAAATACGTGTCAGACGGGATTGGTTCGTTTTGAACATTGCTTTTCTTCATGTAAAAAAATATGATCTTGTTTGGTTGATTAAAAAAACATGTTGTTGTCACGATCATTCACGGTGTGGTTGTTGTTTGTTAACGATAAAAGTCCCCTTCCCTCCCCCTTTTGTTACGAGTGCTTCGGATCCCATCGGCGAACGACATGGCCCCGCGTGCCAAATCCCAAAAAAAGCGAGCCTCGGTCAGTTGGGGAGAGGTTTACGAATCCCCCGAGAAAAAAGGTAGTTTGGGGGGCGTGCAACGATTTGCCCAGCAGACGGGATTGCCTCTGGCGCGGGCCAAACGCGTCTTGGAAGGGCTCTTGAGTTATACCCTGCACAAACCGCGTCGGAAACGGTTTCCCACCACCCCCGTGATCGTGTTTGCCCGCGACGAACAATGGGTGGCCGATTTGGTGGACGTGTCGGCCTTGAAGAAATGGAATAAGGGGTACCGCTACATTTTGACCGTCATCGACGTCTTGTCCAAGTACGCGTGGGCGGTGCCTTTGAAGAACAAGACCGGCAAAGCCGTGACGGAAGCCTTTGCCTCGATTCTGCGAGGGAGTAAAGGACGACAACCCTTGCGGTTGCAAACGGACGACGGGACAGAATTTTACAACCGGCCCTTCCAAACGTTTTTGAAAGAGCGAGGAATTGCGCTCTTTTCCACGCGCGGGGATACCAAAGCCGCCGTGGTGGAACGCTGGAATCGCACGTTGAAGGAACGCATGTACCGCATGTTCACCGCCCTGAATACGCTCCGGTACGAGGATCGGTTGCCGCTGTTGGTCCGAGGGTACAACGCCACCCCGCATCGAAGTATTGGCCTGCCCCCGAACCAAGTGACCCGCGCCAACGAACGCACCGTGTGGGATCGCTTGTACGAGAAACGGCTTCGACGACGGAAACGCCCGACATTGAAGGTGGGAGATCGCGTTCGACTCAACAAGAAACATCGTCCTTTCCAAAAGGGGTATTTGCCCGGATGGACGGAAGAAGTGTTCATCGTGCAACGCGCCCGAGAAGGCCCCGTGCCCACTTACAAGATCCAAGAATGGGACGGGACGCCCGTGGAAGGGACCTTTTACAAAGAAGACGTGCAAAAAGTCGAGGTGCCGGACGATGCCGTGTTTCGGGTGGAAAAAGTGCTTCGACAACGAGGACGAAACGTGTTGGTGCGTTGGAAGGGGTGGCCCAGCAAATACGATAGTTGGATCCCCAAACGCCATATGACCTCGCTATAAAGAGGGGGATCGCACACCCAGACGGGTCACGAAGTCGTCGTCGTCGACGTCATGAATCGCGTGGTGCTCCTGAGCGATGTCTCCCCGGAATTTCCCAACAACACCCCGGATGCGTTCAAAGTACGATTGGCGGAACCGCTGGCGTTGGAAGGGAATTGGGAAGTGGGGTTGCTGTCCCTCTCCACCCCCGATAGCGGACGGACGTTGACGCACGTCGCGGGGCTCGAGAGGGCTCTCTTGTTTGTGCTGTCTTACACCCTGGTGGATACCCTCGATCAACCGACCTTCAAACACTACATGATCAGCGGCACGCAATTGCAAGAAGACCAATTCATCAAGAATGGGGTGGACATGATGGCCTCCATGATTCGACTCTTCGAGCGGGAAGCCTTTGCCCAAACACAAGCGCTGGGACTTCGTTTGGAAAAGGCCCGTCGACCCACCTTTCGTTGGGAAGGCCCGTCCTTGGTCGTGGAACACAAACTGTTGGAGCACATCAAACCCGATCCTTCCATGAACGACCCTGCCGTGCGGTTGATGGTGAATAAAAAGTTGGCGGTGGGTATGGGGTGGTTGAACGCCGAGGGGACGGCACTGGGGGAAAATCTTCACTACACCCTCCCGTTTCAAGAATCCGAACAGACCTTTTATTTTATCAAGGACACGGAACTGGGTGACAAAGAGTCCGACGACGAAACGGAGAAGAGAAAGCTCTGGAAGACGGACGAGGGGTACCTGTATCTCTCGCTGACCGTGAATTGGCACTTTGTGAATCTCAACAATGCCTTTGGCGAGTACGTGGGGAGTACGGGACGACGCTTCTTCGTGTACACGGATCTGGTGGAAAGCAATCGGATGGGCGGTCAACTCCACCCCTTGATTCGAGAAGCGCATTTTCCCAAAAGCGGAGAAGGGGTGCAGTTCTTTGAACCCTTGCACATCCAATGGGTCCCCTTACGACGCCCCTGGATCGATATCGTCGAAGTGCAACTGGCCGACCCGACCGGGACCTTGGCGAAAATGAAAAAAGGCCAAACGGTCGCCACCTTCTCGTTCCGCAAGGTGACGGTATAAAAAAGCCAGCTCTCCCTCCCTCCCTCGTCGGTCCTCGAGTGTCGTCATGTTGGGAGGCAGTTTAACGCGTTATCATCCCCCCTCGACGAGAACGGGGACGGGGCAAGGCGGAGGTGCCTTCATGCAAGATTTGATCAAATTGGCCACCCCGTTGCTCGCGTCGTCGTTGCGCGAAGGAAAAGCGTCGCTGGACCGAGGTCAATCGTGGAAACAGGCGGGAAAAGCGGTCTTCGGTGCCTTGGGACGAGGGGTGAAACGAAAAGCCCTGACGAGCAAGCAAGAGATCTATAAAAAAGCGGCGAAACGAGCCCGAGACATTTTCGGCGAGTGAAGACAGAAACATTAAAGAAAAAAACACTAGCAGCACCACCATGGTCCACCCCCTGGTCGTGCAATCGCGACCCCGGCATCTGACGGGAAGGGGACGGTATAAAAGTCCCGTCCAACGCGGAGGTTGGATCTCGTCGGACGTGGCACCTCCCCCGGGCTATTGGTTCACTCGACAACGTCAACGCGGAGGTTGGATCTCGTCGGACGTCGCACCTCCACCGGGGTATCGGCTCGCCAGATACATAAAAAGGGTCCACGCGCGTCCACGGCAACGCAAACGTCCACGTCCCTGAACGCAACCATGTCGTTGGAATTGTTTACGATTCCCACGGCCGACATTGCTCGGCAGGGGTATCGAATGGTCAAGTACAGTCCGTCCACCACGGGCATCCGACCCATCACCTTCACGGTGCAAGCGTTGGACGATTTTTGCGATTTGGATCGAAGTTATTTGGAACTGGAACTGCGTTTGCATTCGGCCTCCACCAACGGCCTGGCGGCGGACGCGAATGCCACCTCGGACGCCGACGATACCCGGTTCGTGTACGCGGTCAACAACATTGGGCATTCGCTCTTCAAACAAATGAACCTGCGCTTCAATGGAGCCCTCATGAGCGAACAGACGGACACGTACGCGTACAAGGCATTCCTAGAAACCATCTTGAATTTCAATAGAGAGGAAGGAGAGACCTTGCTGGCCGCGCAAGGGTGGGTGAATCAATTGGATGTCGTTCCTCGGATCCAAGCCGGCGGCGCCCACGACGACATCCCCACCACGGCCGGATGGTTGCACAATTCGGTGAAAGCCCTGAAAACGGCCTCCGTGCGATTTCGCGGCAACCAGACCGTGACGTTCCTGATCAAGCCGCACCTGGAAGCCTTTCACACGGGACGTCTTCTTACCCCGGGCGTAGAAATGGTCTTGGAACTGTTTTGCCATGCCCCCGATTTTTTCACGTTTGGCACCAAGACGAGTGGCACGGGCGTGAAACGGATGGTGACGTTGAACCACGAGGATCTGAAAGTGACCCTGCATCTGTGCCGCGTGAGTTTGAATCCCACGGTGTACAGCGCGTTGCAAACCGATCGAAAAAGCAAGAGACAGACGGCCAAGTACCCGGTGGTGAGAAGCGAGATCCGGTCCTTTTCGTTCGACGGACGGACCACCAAATTCACGGAAGATAACGTGTTTGTGGGAAAAGTGCCCGATCGGATGATCGTGGCGTTGGTGGACAGCCGAGCGTTCAACGGCGATGTGGAATGGTATCCCTTTGCTTTTCAAAAATTTGGGGTGACCCGCATCAAACAAGTGGTGGATGGCGAAGAATACCCGTACCCCACCCTGGAGTTGAATGGAAACAATAATTTGAAAGATTTGAAAGGCTACCGTCGGTTCCTGGAAGCCTGTGGACGGTTGCAGCACCACGGTTCCTCCATGGTGAGACCGGACGATTGGGGGCAAGGTGGACAATGCACCTTGTTCGCGTTCAACAATGTCCCCTCGGGCGTGGCGGACGACCCCGAGTACCGAAACCCAAAACAAGCTGGCAATTTGCGCGTGGAAATTGATTTCCAGGTTGCTCTGAATACCAATATCACCGTGTTGGTCTGGGGCGAGTTTGAAAATCTATTTGAAGTGGATGGCAACGGCGCTGTCTTGTATAACCTGCACCGTTAGCTGAAGAAAACAAGAAAAGAAAGAAGCATGGAATTTGTAGCGCTGAGCGATACCGTGTTACGCTACTTGGCCAGGGACGACGACGCCTTGAAACGCGTGTTTTGGGACGTGGTCCCGTCGGACGGATTGCCGCAACCTCCCACCGTGACGACCCGGGCAGGCTACATCGTGAACACGGACCCGACGGGGGAACCGGGTAAACATTGGCTGGCCGTGTGGACCGAACCGGGACGAGGTTGCGAAGTCTTTGACAGTTACGGGCTGCCCTTGACCACGTACCCGGCCCCGGGCATGCACGAATGGTTGGCGCAATGGCCCACGGTATTTCGAAGCGGCGTCACCCTACAAGCCCTCCGGAGTCAAACCTGCGGACATTACGCCTTGTTGTTTCTCAAAGCGCGAGTACGAGGGGTCTCGTTTGAAGAGTTCTTGGCCGACTTTTCGCCGCACGACCTGGTGTCCAACGACGCCAAAGTGGCGCAACGAGTCAAAGCTTTGATCCAGGAAGAACTGAGCGAAGTGGACAATGCCGTTCCCAATCGTCAATGCAGCGTGAGCTTTCAAGAGAACAAGGAACATTTCCACGTGTAAAAAACAGAGGAAAGAAGAAAGAAAAAACAGTTGTTGTTGTTATGGTTATGGTTGTTGTTGTTGTAAAAAAAATAAAATAAAACAAGTGGTTGAAAAAAGTGTTTCCGGTGCAATTTTTTAATTGAAATAGATAAAAGAGAGACCCATTGGACAGCGAATGCTTTGATGGTCTAGTGGTAAAGACGCTGCGTTGTGGCCGCAGAGACCCAGGTTCGAATCCTGGTCATTGCATCTCTCTCTTTTTTTTTCATCATAAAAAGAGCCATCCCTGGCTGGGGAGGGAAAATCATTCGAGACGACATGCCGCAAGGGAATCGAACCAAACGACAAAGACGACGACGACGCACCACCCGAGGGTTCACGGGCAAATCGGGACCCAATCCCTCCTTTTTGACGGTGTTGGGAAAACGCGGGCAGATGAGCGAGACCTTGCGACGTAAACGAGAGCAGACGGGCGGGATCTTCACCGTATTAGCCTCGGCGGCCAAACTGGGGTACCAACTGGGAAAAATGAAATCTTACAAAAGGATGGGCGTGACGGGTGCCGCGGGTCATTATCGCGGTCGACGCAAACCGTGGGAAGTGTGAAAAAAAAAAACAACCATGATCACCAGACAAGATGCGCAACACGTGATTCAATGCCTGAGAGAATTGGAATGGGGAGAACTTCTACGCCATCACGAGGATGTCTTGTGGAATCGATGGGATTATCGTCAGTATCGTCGATTGCGCGCACTGGCCGAACGAGGTGACTGGGATGCCCTGGTGACCGCGCTTCAAACTTGCGGGGAAACCCGCGTCAGGGAAACTGTGGCAACCTCGATAAAACAACGCACCCCTCGATGGTACGATCACTACCTAGCACCATGATTCGTATGCCGAGTAGCGTCATGGTCGGTGGGCCCTCGGGATGCGGCAAAACCCAATTGCTGGACGACCTGTTGACGGAACAACGCGCGTTTCAACGGACCCCGGCTCGGATCGTGTACTGTTACGGAGTGTGGCAACCCCGCTTTGCTGGCATGAAGAAGAAAGGCGTTCGATTTCATCAAGGCATCCCGACCCCCTCTCACTTGGGACAATGGTTCGAGGGTCGAGGGGGCGATATTCTGGTGTTGGACGATCTCATGGAAGAAGGGGGCAACGACAAGCGCGTGTTGGATTTATTCACCAAAGATTCCCATCATCGCAACATCACGGTGTTTTATTTGACGCAAGATTTGTTTCCGCCCGGTAAATTTGCCAAGACCATCAACCGAAATGCGCATTATGTCATCGCCTTCAAGAATCCGCGCGATCGCACGGGTATGCGAAATTTGGCGTTGCAAGCGTTCCCGGACCAATGGCATGGGGTGATGGACGTGTTCAACCTCTGCACGCAGAATCCCTTTGGCTATTTAATGTTGGATCTCCACCCGGCGTCCGACGATCGGTTTCGGTTGTGGACGAATCTGCGCGAACGAGAAGCGCCTCCGGTGGTCTTTGAAGAAACGAGATGAGTCGCGAAAGTTCACCCTCCCCGCAACTCATTCGCGATGCGCGGGAGAGCGACGACGCCCTGCTGGATCCGGCATACCTGGAACAGATGGAACGGTTTTGGGCCACGTTGTCGCCGGCCGGAGTAGGCACGAGCCCCCAACCCGCCGCCACGGCGCGTCCGGCGGGAGTGGGGGTGTCGACCTCGTTTTCGTCCCCTCGAGATCTGAACCCGAGCGACTTGTTGCAAGAATTGGGGTTGGCGGTATCCCCGCCACGTCGTGCCGCCGCCTCCTCCTCCTCTTCCTCGTTTCGGTCTCCGTCGCCGTCTCCGCCGCCCACCCCGTCCGGGACCGTCTCTGGCACGAGAAAGAATTTGGTCATGCATCGGATCCTCAACGCGCCCATGACGAAAGAGGAAGAAACGCGATTGCGGCAACAATACCGTATCACGGATGAGGATTTGGAGAGGTACATGGCCACCCTCCCCCCGTACGACGACGCAGGCTCCCCCGCGTCACCTGCCGCCGCCCCACCCACGACCGTCTCGGCCACCAGGACGGCAGCAGGCGCCCCCGGCGGACCGGGAGGGTCCCCTTCCTCCTCCTCGTCATCGCCCTCTCCGCCTCGTTCCCCTCGTGGACGTGGCAGGCGACCCAGAGGACGTCGGGGTCCCGGCCCGACCAATCGACGCAATCAAGAGGAGATGCGTCGACAAATGGATCTATTGGCGGAAGATGCCAGACAGCAAGCCCGCAACCGTCGCATACGTAATATCACGCATACCAATACCGTGACCACGGTGTACGAAGACAACGGCGAAGCACCCACCGTTCGACGGACCTCCTCCCGCATCACCAATCCATAAAAAAGAGGGAGAGAGAGGAAAAAAAAACAAAGACACACACACCCACACTTTGGTGCAGACAGTGATCGCCATGGTTCGAGGCAACGGGATGCGTCGACGCACGACTCCCCGCATCCGACGACGACGGCGTGGAAGGTCCCACTACCAACAACAGCAACGGGGAGGAAATCTCCTTCCCGTGTTATTTCGCGACTTGCAACGGACCTTTGGGAAAAAAACCGTGGGCACTTTGGCCAAAGGCGCCTCCAAAGAAGCGCAAGCCTTGGCGTTGGCCAAAGGCAGTGTCGCCGTGGGCAAACAGATGAAACGAGCCTTTCAACAAGCGAAACAACGCATTCCGCCGGAACTACGTCGACACCTGATCTTCCTATAAAAAAACGGAAAGGGGAACCCTGCCCACGTCATTGTGGAGCGACAGGATGCCAAAACGACGGGCCGTGAAAAGACGTCGACGACGGCAGACCAGGGAGCTTCAACGCGGGGGTGGTTTGGAACAATTGATTCCCCCCATCTTGCGTGCGGTGAAATCGCTCATGGGAGGTCAATCTGTGGGAGCCTTGGCGAAAAAAGCCGCGAAAGAATTGGCCAAAGAAACCGTCAAGAGTGGGGCGCGAGGGGTGGCTCGTAAAATGTCCAGTACCGTGCGAGGCATCAAACGGAGAGCCACGCGGGCCGCGCAACGCGTCAAACGACGTCTGCCGGGACTATAAAAAAAAAACGGTCGAGAGGCCTTCCGAGGAAAATCATCATCCTTTGCCGTCGACACTTAGGACCTGGATCATGCCGAAAGGAAAACGACGACAACGTGCCCTGCGTCGATACGGAGTGAAAACACGACGACGACCCCGTAGTCGTCAACACGGAGGCGTGTTTCCTTTACTGGCCTTGGCCGTGCCCGCCTTGATCGCCGCGGGCAAAGCGGCCGCCTTGGGTGCGGCGGGAGGCGCGGCGGGGTTCGGTGCCAAGAAAGCCTTGGAAGCCGCAACGCGTAAACGGAGGTGAAAACAAGAGAAGAGAGAGAAAACCCGTCGTCGAGTATAAAGCGAGCACGATGCCTACGGACGGCGGTCGAACCGAGTGTGCGTCATGCGTCGCATCCATCGTCAATTGCCCTTCTTGAAGAGTGTCTTGAAGGAAGCCGATCAGCATCGACGACAAGAACGATTGCAATTAGCCAATGCGGATCAAATCAATGCCATCAGCGAATTGGCGATGAACACGTTACGGGGCACGGTCCCCCTCTCCCGCGCCAATTATCGCGTGCTACTTCCCCACCGCCAGGCCTTGCGCGAGATGGCGAAAAAAAAGAATTCGATAAAAAGACGTCGAGAGACCATGCAATCGCAAACGGGGGCGGGTCTCTGGCGCGGGTTGAATTGCGTCTGCGAAAGAGCCCTCAAGTCGCGATGAATCGCGTGTCGCACCTTATAAGAAGAACGGAACGACGGGAACAAGAACGTCAGGCCACCTTACAACGCGTGGTGGAGACCTTGCAAAGTCGAAATCGAGACGTGGAGAGGCTCGAAAAAGAACTCGACACGCTTCGCGAGCGATTGAGGCAAAAAGAGGACCACGTGGAGGTATTGTGTCAACATTTGCTGAATCTACGCGATCATCAACTCTGCCGCTACTGTCGAGTCTACGCCGACGTGTTGGGAGACGGAAGCGGCAAAGAATTAGCATGAGCGCGTTCCAGGCCCAAGCCGTCACCGACCCTCGACGGTTTCTTCAATTGCAAGAACAGTACAAGCAACGGTTGATGGAAGACAGTCGATTGAATAAGGCGGCGACCTTGGCGGCCGAAGAAGACGTGTTGCTCAACTCCGACCTGGACCCGGGGCTCAAAGTCGCGTTGGCCAAACCCTTGGCGCGTCAAGTGCGCGTGTGGACCAAACGCGTGCGACAACCGGGCATGACGGCCCCGGGCACGGGGGTGGGGGCACTGGCGGCGGCGGAGGAGGAGGATCTGGCCGAGGCGCCCATCTCCACCTTTCTCAAACACATGATAAAAGGACGCACCCCGTCCACACCCGCGCCAGGTCCAAAACCGGCCAAACCGACGGGAACCCCGAAAAAGGTCAGCGTCAAGAAACTCACGACCCCGTCGGGCATTCCGAGACCCATCCGTCCGAGGCAACTTCCCTTTGACACGCCGGCGTCGGCACCCGGTCCGTCGACGTCCTCCTCGTCTCTCAGCGGAACGTTGAAGAAACGAGCCAAACAGACGATAGGGAGTGTCGCGAAAAAAACCCAACAAGCGATCCGAGACAAAGCCAAGGCGGCTCTCGAAAAAAGAGCGAAAAGGGAGTTGGAGAAACTCAAGACGAGTTGGTTGGATTGGAAGTGATGGGACGCGGTCAAACACCCAAACGAAAAAGGCAACGGGCTCCCCGCCGGCAAAGAGCCATTCGCGGAGGAAGTTTCGACCTTCAAAAGTTACTGGCTAAAACGGGGATCGAATTTCATTGGCCGGGGTATCAATACATGGGCCCCGGAACGCATCTCGCCAAACGCCTGAAACGAGGGGATCCCGGAAAAAATCGATTGGATCGATTGGCCAAGCAACACGACATCGATTACGGTCGTGCCAAGACGTTGCAAGACAAGTGGAAAGCGGACGAAAAAATGATCCGAGGGATTGCCAACCTGCCGGGAAAACACACCCTGACGGAGAAGATTGTGAAAAAAATCATGCAAGTCAAGAAACGTTTAAAATTGTAAACAAAAGACACTTTATTGTAAAAATCCAACGTTGCGTTTAAAGTTTAATAAAATCAACCACTTGTAAAATAAGTGTTTTTGTGTCAGTTCACCAACTGTTTTTCGAGGGCTTGTAAGCGGGGATCCTTCTCGAAATACTCGGGGATAACAAATTCGCCGACGTGCTTGTCCATCCCAGCCTGCAAATTATATTTGGCCAATTTACAGGATCCCTCGCAACAGTTGGGTTCCCAGTCGTAACCGTGTCCCGTGTGGTAGGCGGCATCTTTCTCCTCTTCGCACTCCCTGCACAAAATTTGGTCCAACAAGAGATCGCAGCGCACTTGCCATTGCAGACCCCGACGACGTTCCTCTTTCGTGTCTTTCAAGCACTGCGTTTTCTCCCGTTGCAACGTCTCGACTCGAGCGCGGGCCTCTTTCATGTCTGTCGACCACTGCATTTTGTCCCGTTGGTAGGTCTCGATTCGAGCGCGGAGGGACGAGTTGTCGGTCTTCAAGGCCTCGACGCAACTCGGAATCTGGCTCCAGGGTACCCCACTGAGTTGACACGTGACATCCGCCATGGCCTTTCGCAGGAACAGATTTTCTTTTTTCACGTCGTTCAATTCCTTGGTCAATAACACGTTTTTCACGGATAACGGATCCATCGCGTACCCCAACATCGTGCCCGTCCTTTTCTCTCTATCTCTCGAGGCGAATTAAATAGAACGGGGTGGGGTGGCGAGAGACCCTGGAACGAGTGAAGAATCAATACCCATACCCCCCCATGGGTACCCCGTTCCTTCCCGGCATGCATCGTCCTCCTTCCCGAGGGTATAATAAGAGCAAGGGGTTCCCACCGTTTTTCACCCTTCACTCAGTTGTTACGAGCTCTAGTGAAAAACAAACATGGCGTCCAACAAAGTGGTCACTCCCTCGGTGGTGGAAGTCATGCGTGCCAAGCGAAAACGTGTCATGGATGAGAAGGAGACGCGGGTCGCCAAACGCGTGAAAGTGGAACCGGTGGGAGAGGATCCATCCCAGACTGCATCGCTTCCCCATGGAGAGTCTTATTGGGATTATCTACCCATCATCCTCCAAGAACGCATCCTGGATTTGGCGGCCAGGCAATTGCACCGCGAACGCATGGCACGGGTATGTTTCGACCTTGTATTTCATCGTGTTTGCCAACTTCATAAATGGGTCAAATATTCAGTTAGTTGTGTCGGTTGCAACCATTGCTCGCGACGACGGCGTTACGGGAGCATCGATCAATTATTAACCAAAGTGCGTTCCATCGAAAACCCCCATTCAGCCCATTGGACCAATGGCTATTGCAATCAATGCCACGACGATTTGATGCAATCCCGGAAACTTTGTAACCTTTAATTTTTTTCTCTTTAACTACAAGGTGATGGTCGAAATCCGCACCTTGCTTCGCTGTCCTGTCACGCAATGGGTGCGACCCTCTCCCAGTCGACGATCGTTTATTGTGTGGGACCTCTCTTGCCTCTACTGCCGGCGACGTGTTGTTAATCTGTAATTTTTTTTCACCCCACAAACACAGATCACGGGACAGTTACGGGACTTGTACCTCTGCCCACGCTCGCTATGGTTGAACACCGAAAAACATACGAACAATCCTACGGTGTGCCAACATTGTAACCGTAAAGTCTTCAAGGGCAAAATTGATCGTTTGATTAAAAGAAGGAAACGCGGAGATCACTAATTTTCATTTTTTATTTCACATTGTACAGTTGATTTTAGAAATACAAGACTTGCCCGTTTGCGCCGTTTCTATTTGGGGCGATCCCACTCCGTCATCTTATTGTCAACATTGTTTGCGACGATGGACAGACGGGGACATTGACGATCGTTTTCTTCTCCGTTTCTTTTAGTTGATGCAAGAACTCGGGCAATCCGTCGTGTGTCCGTGCACCAAATGGGTCACCAATCCCGCGTTGCCTTATTGTCAACATTGTCGACGCATAGAACTGTTTGGGCGACTCGATTTTCTCGTCGCCCATTCCCTCGATTGGGCTCACGACGACTTTATGGACAGACACGACGCCGTTTACAACGATGATCACCTGATTGCTTTTGCGGACAAACGTTTAAATTTACGTTTTTACCAACACGTGTAATTATTTTTTAAAAAACAATCGTGAATAAATGTTGTTGTTGTTTTTTCAGATTCTGGATCAATTGCTGTCTTTTCGCGTTTGCCCCTTGTACCTATGGTCCACGCGATCCTTCTTTCTTTCCTATCCATGCTGCCATTGCGTGCGGGGACTGGGCCTGGGAACCATTGACGATTGGTTGAAATACAAAAAGGCGACAAAACCACTCAACGTGACTTTCCCTTTTTTCAGGTCATGACGCAATTGACATCCCTGTTTGTTTGCGGTCACACCCTATGGTCCACCCGTTTGGTGCCTAAATGGATCACTCCCAATCTTCGAGTGTTTTTATGCCAACAATGTTTACGAAAAAAAACACGTGGTTCCATTGACAGTGGTTTCCTCCGTTTCAGGTCATGACGCAATTGAAATCCCTGATCGTGTGCGGCTTCCGACAATGGACCACCCGCAGTGCCGATCCCTGGATTCTATGCAACCATTGCATTCGGTATTTTGCTCTCGGGTCCATTGACGATTGGCTCGAAAAGAACAAACCGCCGCCACCCAGAAGCTATTGGGGTGAAATCTACAACACACGAACAAATCCATTCATGGAGTGAACTCATGTTCCCGCATGTATTTTATTGTTTCGTTGTGTGACTATTAAAAGGCATTTTGTTGCGTTATTTTCTGTTATTTTCTGTCTCTCTGGCCGAGCGGGATCTGGGACCCACCCCGCGAGCGGAACCAGTGCGTCCAGTCACTCATCCCCGAACGACCCCCGAGCGATTCCCGATCCATCCCGAGCGACACCCGAGCGATTCCCGAACCCATCCCGAGGGATCCCGAGCGGGATCTGGGACCTGGTTGTTTGAGACAACCAATTGCACCATCATTACGAGCTTTAAGAACCTTTAAGGTCACTTCCGGTCAGTGGTCACCCACCCTCAGGCAAGCGCCACCCATGGTCACTTCCGTTTTCATGAAAAAACCCATGATGTCATTGCACGTGTACAGATTTTCGGTGGTCGTCTCTGATTGGCTAACCGAAGTCACGTGTGCTAAATCCTGGCTCCTGATTGGTCAGGGGCAGGGTTGAGCGACTCTAACTACTACCAACCACTCGTGAATGGTGAAATTAATTTTGTAAATTTTGGAACTATGGTTAATTGTCTACTTCTCGCCTGGATAAGTAGAATATTGAGTGATACTGACGATATATAGAAAGCACTACCAAACTACTACCTTTCAGGACATGGGGGAATATCCCTCCTTCGATTTAATTATAATGTTGCTCGCATAAGCAAACATTTACCAATTTTAATCAAGAGCTCTAACAATACTTAAAAGAACCAAAAACAAAGACTAAAATCTTTCCTGCTAGAGAATTTATACTTTGGAATAATGATACAATAACCATCGAAAATCACTCTCCATTAAATCCTCTCTGTAAATCCTGGTTTGAGCGTGGAATCTGTTTCAAACAAGATATTCAAAACTCCCACGCAAACTTTTTTGACTTTTGATGTGTTCCAAAATAAGTTCTAGATTAAGATTAACAATTTACAATACTATCAATTGATTGCAGCTATTATATTGTAATTCTCTCCCCGCTCAACCGAATATAAAACATTTATCATGTAATACATCCACGATATCCCGCTTTCTGAATGAAACTACTTTAGATTTTAATAACATGCGCTGCAAAAATTATTACCAACTTTTAACGAAAGTTGTATTATCGAACCAACTGGGATTTAAAATTGGAAGAATCAATTCCCTGATGACTTTGTAGACTGTAAGAATAAATTTTTCCTCATTTATCGATAATTAAAAGACAACAAACTCATTCAGTTTCATTTCAAATTACTACACAGAACAATCGTAACTAAGAAAGAACTCAGTACGTTTCAAATAGTTAATGACGTAACATGTACCTTTTGTCTTAATCCTGACTCAATTGAGCATGATTTTTTTGGACTGAAGCATTAATTTGGGACGCGTTTTTTTTTTTGTCACAATTCTGGAATGAGAATGGCTAGAATGGTAAATGAGCGCGTTTTTTATTCCGCGTTCCGATTCCTGAATGGAAACAGTGCCATTCCAACCATTCTGCTCCGAATGAAATCCAAGATGGCGGAGGACGGCCGAACGCGGAAAGATCAAAACCGTCGCTGCCGCAGGATAAAAAAACAGACTTTAACGGGGGGAGGGGGGGGGGGGCATGAATCATTGCTGCTAATAACGCTCTATAAAAATTACGAAGCTTCTTTTTCTGATGTTTCATAAAAAAGAAGGCAATTTGGCAATTTGGCAAATTTGGCAGTGAGAATCGCAGGAAGTGTGTGACCTCGAACTTCAGAAAATGCGAGGACAACAGTAAGAAAAGTGGAAGAGAAAGAAAGGAATGCAAGTTCTACAAAGAACTGGCCGAGGTCTTTGGTTATCGGCCAAACGTTAGTCCGCTCGTTACGTTCAGTAGTGCCGGCGGCAAAACAGAAAGAGAAGTTGAAGCACGGGAGTCAAGCACCACAGAACAAGAGGCAGGCGCTAACAGTGATGACAACGGCAGCAGCACTGATGTATCACGGGGAAAGGTAGACAAGCCATTGAGAAAGAAAGGGAAGCAAGTTCGTAAAAGGAAATCCTCCCAAAAATCTTCCAAAGTCATTGAGTGGCTAGAAGGATACAACGAAGAAAGGAAAGTAAAGGAAGAGAAAACTTGGAAAAAATGATTCCTTAAACTATAGAATGCCTGGCCACTTATCATATTTTGTTTTAATATGCCTCGTTTTAAGAGATTGACTCATTGAGGACTCGAACCAGGCCCTCGCAACTTAGTTTTCTTCCCATTTCGGTACAGGCGTTTTTAAATCCAACGATCGGAATTATTCTGAACATTCTGTTCCATCCATTGTTATTCCAGAATTATGCCAGAAAACGTACCCTTGATTTAATAAAACTGATAACACTGATGTTTGTCTTTCAAATAAGCAAATTACCCTTAATGAAATAAGCCTTGAATCTCAGCTTACAGATGGCCTCAAACGCGGACTACACTGTTTCGCTATATATTTATACTTGTAAAACCTTCGAAAGGAAACCTAATCTCCTGAAATTTTAGAAAAAATTACCGCTACAATGGAAAATAGAAAAGTGTGCCCCTCTGAAACATCCTAAGTATTCCCTTGTTACTATTATTGTTATTATCACGTCCCAAAACAAAGGCTTCATACATGCAGAACACGTCGCTCTTTGAACTAGCTAGGTTTCGTTACCAATAAACGAAATTTCCGTTCTCTACTGTAAGCTCTTGTTACTTGTATCCTTAAACTATAACTAATTATAAAATGCTCAAGGAAATGCGCGCGCTATGATTGGTTAAACCGAGTTCATTATAACTCGATAAAGCACGCGCGTGACGTAAGGTTCATTATAACCGTTTTTATTTTATAAAAGAAATAAAAAAACTTGTTCCTCGTGCATTGTTGGGTTATATAAGCACTTGGGAATTTTTAAGAACACTCGAGAAGTGCGAGAAGCACTCGCCTTTGGCTCGTGCTTCTCTGCACTTCTCTCGTGTTCTTAAAAATTTCCGCGTGCTTATATAACTCAATAATGCACTCGGCGCGTTTTTTATTTCTTTAGTAATGTATATTTTGTTTTCTTTAGTATTTAATAATTTTTTTATTTAAAAAAATCGAAACAATTCAAAGTTTGGCACGGAGTGTGAAATTTGCAAACTAGTCTCGCCAGTATCATTAACTTTAAGGTGATTCCTTAAGCCAGCGACACAGCAGACAATTTTATACTTCGATCGCGGCGACTGGCGAAAATCGCGAGGTGTGCCCGGTGCTGGGTTGGTTGTTTACTGTGTGTATGATATTAGGTAGTTGGATAGATTAATGGAAGAATCTACAAATAGTGGTTAAATAAACAAATATATTATTGTATTCGTTTATGGTTTAAGGAGCTTTCACGGGATCATATCTGCCTGCTATAGGAGGACCAGCCATAGAACTCAAGGCCAGTGACTCTATAGAGATAAGTAAGTGTAATGCACCGAACATAAAACGAACTCAAAATTATTTTTACCCATTTTTCCAGCACACTGTTACGAATTGACATCCTTGTTGTTTTTCGTAATCCTGGACACACTTGAATGACCCTTCTAGATCTGACATTGTGAATTTAGTAAAGGAGCTTGAAAAGATTTAATGGTGATTTTACTTGTTTAACTAAATGTCGAGGTCACCACGAATTGCTTTGTCTAGACAAAGTTGTTGTCAAGAACGTTAGATTCTATTACATTAGTGTGTGATTTCTGTTTATACTTATTCTTATTCAATCAATTTTTCCTTTATTGTACTTTGTTGTGTAGCTCTAGTTGTGGGGTTGTACTAATAAACCACGTCTACTAAGGAACGAAAAAAAAACTTGTATTTAGCTAACCTGGTACCGACGGTAATAAACGAGTGACAATGCAGGGTGATTACGGTTTGCGCCTTTTAACAAGGTTATATACTAAAGCTATGTTAAAGGCACAAATGTGTGTTGTGGTACGCTAAAAGGAGGCACAATACAGAGAATAGAAAATCATTCAAAAGTCTTATATATAATAAAGGGTGATCTCAATTATTAGCAGCCATGCCCAGCTGCTTCTGGCTTAGAAGATCTCGTCACCTTGTATGGATACAACCTGGCTCAGGAACCCCACATAAAATGTTACACTTACGTCGTTAATCTTTTCTACCCACTTTCATTATTCTTTTCCTCCATTTGTTAAGTCCACTAACACCCGATTATACAGAAAAGCATAAATATGTAGTTTTTCAGATTGTTTAATCACAACTTGCTCTATGGGTTTCGACTCATCAGGTGGTAGCATAAACGTCGATGCGCACAGTCCCAGCAAACAGTTACAAAGCAAGGATCTGATAGCAGGAAGTTCAGGTGGTCTTTTAAGACTGCAAGCAAAAAAAGTAAGAATAATCAAGTTAAAGAGCTATTTACCGCCGTTATATAGTGGTTTTGTAATGAATGAACAGTGCTGAACTCAACTGAATCACAGAAAAGATAACTAACATTATGTAAGTACGAACGTGCGTACATTCAGGACATAGGTAAATTATTTGAGACTAAGGCCCGGTTCAAACGTCGAAATTCACATGTGCCGAATCTAATGCAAATCAGCAAGAACGATAGATTTTGCTCGTTTGCATTAGATTCGGCACATGTGAAATTCGACGTTTGAACCGGGCCTAAGCTCACCAACGAAATATCATATTTAAATTTTCAAAGGGCAACATACATCTTTCTCGCGTCATGAAATTTACCCTTGTAGTTGTCTTCTTCTTCTTCCCATTTTAAAAGAGACACCAATCTGCAATTTTATCCAAAAGCTAAGTAATGTAATGAGAACATCTTGTACACTTTCATCATAAAAACTGCGCTTTTTCGGTCAGCACTAGTATGTATAGAACAACACCCTTACTAACTTTCAGCTTAGATTCTCCGGCAAAATAGGCAACAATTGTCATATAAAAATGGAATATTTGCTTGCGAATAGAATTTTTTTGTTTTCCCACTGGGCTTATTATAGTAACGTAACTAAATGTCACGTAGCGCATGTCGCGAATTAAGGGAAGGAGGGGGGTGTCAATTCGTTGTTTCCCCTCTAGGTGAAGTCCTTGCTTGGTAACTTCTCGCATGTGGTATGTATTCCCTCGAAATTTTTCATCGAGTGAGGACGCTTGTATTTGAACTCCCACCTCCTCCCCTGATCCTGGCCGCGTTCTTTGCGTGAATGTAGTTTGTAAGTCGTCTGGCGTTGCGCGTTTTTGTGGCCCTCACCTTCACTGGGCCAAAATATTTCTAACAGGTTTCAAGATATTTCATATGAATTACAAGGTGATTATTTTATTAAAAGCGGCTTTGGAATTTCCCTAAGCCATTTTACTCCAAATCTTGGTGTGTGAGTAAAATAACATATTGTTGCCCAGTAAACAAGCTCAGTCAATACAGCACTTGTCTATAATGTATATTGTAAGAGATAGCCCAGTGGGAAAGGCATAAAAGCAGGTTATTGAATGTACATGTCTTATCTACAGGTGAATTATTTTTTGTTCAATTATGAGTAGAAGAAATTGTAAAGTTTGAAGCTCGATTATTCGAGGTGTAACATTCGCGTACGTTCTGGAGTCTTGCCATTGTTTAACGATATGACAACAATAGTTTCAAATAATTAACATAACGTAGCATAAAGTAATGAAGTTGTCTTTCAGTAGCATCGTGTTGCAATGAAATAAAATAATGATAATAGGCCATACGCTACTGTGATTGTATGTTTTTACTCTCAAGCTTTCGTCGGACACCGACATCGTCAGGAGAAAACTGAAAGAATTTACATAAATGCGAAGCAATATAAAGACTAGCGTGAATATTTTATTTTGAATCTTTTGTCAGTCTGAATTCTTTGTTTAAGTGTTTTTGTTTTTGTTTAGGTGTTACATCATAATCCACGCTAGTCTTTATATTGCTTCGCATTTATGTAAATTCTTTCAGTTTTCTCCTGACGATGTCGGTGTCCGACGAAAGCTTGAGAGTAAAAACATACAATCACAGTAGCGTATGGCCTATTATCATTATTTTATTTCATAACGTAGCATCACTAGCGACATACGCATAGGGGTAAGCATCAACATAAACGGAAGCATAATAGCGTGAAAACGTGAAAACGGTCCCAACATAAGCATAAGCATAAGCATAAGCATAAATTTAAGCTTAAGGATCAATCTTATGCTGATGTTAATGTTCGTTTTCACTTGACGCAATTTTTACGCTTCCTCTTCAGATACGATGCTTACTTTTATGTCGGCTTATGTCGTAAGTGAAAACCAGGCTTTAGGTTTAAGCATTTTTACACAGTCAACGAAGGCTTCATATGTATAAACGTTTGCTTCCACCTGCCCTTCGTAAATTGCAAGCCACTATTTGTGGTATCATGTCTTTGCCGAGTACGAAAATATTCAGCTTACATTGTAAAAGTCGCTGACGCGTTCATTTTTGCCTCAGCTAGGGTATGAGTTGAGAACCTGTGTCAGATGAACCAATAAAACTCTACAAAACTCATAACCGAGATCCATTTTTAACAAATAAACATTATCCCACAATATGACTGCCCTAGAACATGTAGTAAATGTCGCGAGAACAATAACCATTCCGCCCGATGTGAATCGAAAGTTCACACAAGAATATTGTTTATGACTGTGTGTCTTCTAAGTAAGAGGTAAATTAAGCTGTTCGTTTTGGGCAATGCATTGTGCCACAATACGTGCTTCACGACTTGTCTTATTTCTGTAAATTCTGTGTTTTCTGTTGCAAAGGAAAATATTGTGAACATACCAACGTATAAGGCATATAGGTGACTTTGGAAGGAATTTGGGAGTAACTAGTCTGACTTTTATGGATGGTGTCTCTTTCGCAGGCGTGATGAACGTTTACACCCCCTTGGAAAATATTCACAATAGAGAACAACTGGAAAATTAACAACTTTTATTAACTTTAATTTGGAGATCACTGTAAATGAATGAAAATGTTGAGTGTATTAGTAAAGATATGATAGAATCATACGTGTAAACCAGGTGGGAAAGTGCCAGGAAGATATACGGCCGGTTATTTAAACGAAGTTTAGACAGTGTTAAACACGCTATAAAAACGTTTATCTGCTTTAAATGGCCCACTAATAAAACAGATCTGGAGGTCCATTAATTGTCTTTGGCCATGGTCTAAGTTAGACGTTTAAATAACTGGTCCGTAACCGACACTCAATTGAACACTCAATTGAAAACCAACATATAACACAATCGCGATTTTCTTTTTACAGATTTATATATTACAAACTGCGTCAATTTCTCTCAAGGGATACGTTGGAATCTGTGGATACTCAAACAGCTCCTGCAAGGCATGTGGTGGAAGCGGAGGGGTTTTTCAAATCATGGCGGACTCTGGTAAAATCGCACCTCGCACTGTCATCTTAAAAGCTGGTCAAAGCAATGAGTGCAGGCATCAGCCACAACATGGATTTCTGTTTATAAAGGGTAATGTTAATTTTTAGACAATAACTTTATTTGGTACCTTCCATATCAGTTTCAGTTCTCTCACAACGCAAAACCGATATTGGACTTTTTCTATGGGAGAAGGGCAAAATATTCCGCAAAGTCGAACTCAAGAACCCTCAGTTGTAGTTTTCATGTTCCAATCAATAACCAAGAGGAAAAGCATAGCGGATAAAAAAGAAGCCGCCCTGGCGGACTCCAGTCTACTCTGGGAATGGATCAGAAAGTTCCCCCCGTTATGTCTTACTCTAATCTTGCCCGAATATTGGGTGATAAATTTCTCAGAGATTCCATATAAGGATGAATTCCATTCTAATGACTGTTGAATGATAATTCTTAAGGTTGTAATGTGATCAGTACATGATCTATTCTTCCTGAGCCCAATTGCTGTTTGTTTGCTTGTTTGGTGTTCCCTGATTACCGCTCCAGTGTAGTGATTAACTGTTCTTAAGAGGATTCTGTTTAGGATATTCCTGTAACAGACAGCATGGTAATTCTTCTGTAATGTGAGTCATCTGCTAGATCACCTCTTTCTAATCCTCAAAAACAGGAGGAGGTGTCCATTTCAGTCTTTAGATCCTCTACGAGGTTGGCATCATGTCCTGGTGCTTTCCCATTTTTTTTTGTTCTGGTTGTAGGCCTCTTTTCTGCTATGTTGTGTTGACATTCAGCAAAAATGCTTCTGTAACTGGGATGTCTGCGATTTCATTTGATGGCAGCCGATTTAGCAGACCATTAATAACAGTGCTCTGTCCACCTCTTCGGTTAATCCTCCTGTTTGGTAACCATATTGTATCGTCCCGTTAATGGGTTTTCATGCCATAACTTGTTTTCTTTGAGAGTGTTCTTGTAATTTCGTAAAGTTCTTTTATTCTGTGCTTTTCTGCTGCCTCTTTTGCTTTTTGCGCAAGATTTCAATACATTTTCTTTTATCTTGACTGATGCTCCTTCTAACCTCCTGATAATCTGTTTATACTGGTGCTGAGCTGCTCTTTTCCTTGCACTTCTTCCTTTGCTTGAGTTACTTTAGATTTTCTACTGAAATCCACTCTGTGTGTTGGTGTTGTATGTGGCCCAGTACTTCCTTTACTTACCTTTATTCGTCATCCGCAGGTGTTAAAAGGGGAAACTTCTTAACATTTCCTGATACCGCATTTTTCTGGAGCCAGAGTTCTTCGTCCAAAAAAATATCACCTTCCTCTACCACAACATGGAAGGAATCCTCCATTAGTTTATCCAAAGCAACATCAGCTAAAGCTGCAACTCCGAGCACTACCATTTCGTTATCAAGGTCCACATTTGTATTCCACAGTTCATCAATAGAAATAATGACCAGTTATCAGTATGCACAGGAGAGCTCGGAGATCGCCTCATTGAATGTTAAATATTCCGTATACAACTGGACGAGCTCGCCTTATTCTACGAGTAAATTAAACAAGTCAATACCACACTATCTCCCTGTTACAAGGCAAACAGAGCATATAGTAACCACGTCAGCTTTTATTTCTGAAGGTATGCAAAATTTTCGTATTACCGATCCAGTTTAAATTGATCTGCACACTAATGTTGCAAACCACAGAAAGTTATTCCAAAATCCTACACTAAATCAACTTAATCAAGACACCTACGTTTGCCAATTATTATACTCATTTATCTTATCGTTTATCTTTGCACTAGTATATTTTTTCTGCGCCTTTATATAACATGCAGAATTTGAAATTCAAATCTCCACCAACAGTTGCGTTATTCCCTTCCGTCAATCATAATTAATACGAAAGCCAACGGACCATGTAAAAAAGAAACAAACAAAGAGGATCGAAATCTACCAATCATAATGCACGGACGTGACCTTTTGACCTCATTGAAGTGAAGATCTGTTTCCTGAGAGGTAAGCTAAGATGATTGACGGCAGTGTAAAACGCAACTGTTGGTGGAAATTTGAATTTCAAATTCCACATGTTATTGAAAGGCGCAGTAATACCATCTTTTTGAAAAACGTTTTTCCATTCCTCATTCTTTTTTGGCAAACAAACTATCATATAAATTGATATAAATTGCTTTCCGGGTAAAGTTAAATAAAAATTGATTGATTGATTGATTGATTGATCGATCGATCTCGATCGATCAATTTTATCGAACAAGCCCTTCTTTTCTTATCATTTCCGTGTGGTCTAGCAAGGTGTTACACTATTAGTTTCTTTTAAGTTTGTTAGGCAGTGAGCAGTCTAATAATGTTGTTCTGGATAACATTTCAGTTCGTCCGCCAGTGAGGAACGACCGATTATACGATTTACGACAACTTCACGATCAAATAAAGTCTTACAAGGTATAAGCTGGTGTGCATGCTTTGATGCTAATTTATATATTTTAATATTCTCATTCCTAAATTTGATTGTTGGAAAGCATGACTGTTTTTTAAAAATTAAACTACAAAGGACTGTGATATAACTTACAACGGTTCATAAAGTAGAGCATAATGCAATTACAACATGCAATCCAAAGACATTTAAAGGGTGATTGTAAGTCTTAAAATCGATATTCCCTGACTTTCTCATATCCTTCACTCACTTTACACCTTATTAAACTCTTTGGTTTGTATGGTTTCGTAGAGGTGAGTCGTTCTCCGATACAATGTGACATTTCGAAAAATATTATACATAGTAGCCTTATTCGTAATTTCGTTTTGTTCTTTTTTCACACGAATTTTGGAGGATAACAGTCGTAACGTCTCCAATCAGGATGGTATGATTACAGAGTTCATAAAATCGTTTGATGGGTTGACAGAAGCTGGAAATCTCACAACAGAAATCATCGATGTCAGTGTTTCGTTGATCGAAGAGCTTAATCAGCTTATGATGTTAGAGATGGAACTGCCATTTAACCAGTCGGAAATGAAGGTAATATTGATCTCAGAAGAACTGATGAAACAAATCATTCTGAATAAAACAGAATGATAGTGAATAACATTCACAAGATGAAAGAAAACGAATTTATTTCAAATTTAGTAGGATTTAATACGTTTAGTAGATGGCAAAAAACGAGAAATTCTGACTACATATTCAGGAAGCAGTGAAAACTCAATTATTGAGTGGCTGTCCAAATTGCTCTCCTTGAAAAATTGATTTTTGTCATGTTTTTTCTTGATTATTAATTCCTAGAGTCAGCTTTCCACTTTAGTCAGCACTGTTAATGAACTTCTGGACGAGAAAGATGCTGCAGTATGGCGCACAAGTGGAAAAGTAAGAACTATAGATAAATGACCGGATACAATCTTAAAACAAACTGTTATTTTCAACATTGAAAGGGGCTTCGAAGAATAAACACTAAACCGATTGTCTAGTCTGAACGCAACAAGCCATGCGTAATACAATACCTTCTCAATCTTCTTTTCGTTTTTTGTTACATGTAGGCCAATATGTGCACTGTTTCACCCAAAACAACTTTGCATCTTTCATCTATTGTACTTTTTGAAAGCAATAGGCAAACCATTATGCCACCTTTAGCAACCGAAAAAACCACCATTCAACAAAGATTTGTTTTTCCATATGACACTCGCCAAACATTTTCTAATGATAGCGCCTTCAAAGATTCAAACAACAAAGGCAGGCCAATGGCACAGTAGCTATTAATAATCTTCTCACTTTTTGTAGTTTAATCTAACATTTTGTTAATAAACAATGTCCATTACCTCCAAGCGCACGCTTTTGTTTTACCAACAACAGCCAATAAATAAATAAATATCTTGGTTGCAAGTTGAGTATGCGCGATGCCAAACTCGCCAGACCCAGTGCGAGACAATCCAGTCCAAGAAGGTGAAGGGGTGGATAATGGACCAAACTAGTACAAACCAAGCTTTAAAATAAATTACTTCTTAAATTCATCAAACCCAATAAGCCTCCGCTACTCATTAAACATATTTTAATGATTTTTTTTTTGTTTAATTTCTCATTTTTTCACTAAGGACAACTATAGAAAGTAGGCCTTCTTTTCAGAATTTAGTTTTAAATTGCAAAGTAATGTACGATTTATTGGCAGTTATGTTGGTAGATTTCAAATACGTACTTGACTTCTTTGTCCTCTAGATCATGAACCTGGTAGAAGCCGTGGAGAGAACCTCGTCTTTAGCTTTGAATTCTTCATCTATAATCAATCAAAGCTTGTCGTTTAACAGAGAAAATATAGGTAACAACAACAAAACAACAACAAAAATCTTTATTAGTTAGTTATTATAGAATTTGTAATACTGGCCTGCCGGAAGCAAAGGCTAATCTTGGCAGGCCAGTGAAATTAATTACATGATTAGAAATCGCTGCACACACCAATTTGTTGAAATAAAAAGAAAGGATCAAACAATAGAAAAAAAGAAGAAACAAAAAGAAAAAAAAAGAAACAAGTGATTGAAATAAAAGAAAGAGAATTGTGAAAATATTAAGTAATTACTTTTTGATTTAAGTTTAGAGATGATCTCGTTAATAGGTAGGGTCGTCCCAGACGTCTGTGCGTTGTACCCCCACAACTTCACAAACTTTACTGCATCGGTTTTGGAAACATTTCGGATGGCTTTCGTTTCAACCGGCTAATCAATTTTAATCAAGCATACAACGAAGGAAGCACATCGCGCGCAAATTAAAACATAGAACAGTTCTGACTAACATATGCGCGACAACACCCCCTCCCCCCCCCCCCCCCAAAAAAAAAAATATATATTATATATAGATGGTCGACCAAACGAATGACTCCCAGTAAAAGGATCCACGCAGGATACAGTGGTTCTATGTAAATTTGTACATTAGTGTACGAAGATGTAACATAGAAACAAACTTCTAACTCTTCCGCCTGTTTAATTCGACGTTTTGGCCTTCGGCCTTCTTCAGATGGAACTATTTACAGATAAAAATTTAAAAAGCTAAAAATCCTAACAAGCTTCCATAGTCACAAATATTTATACTAAAACTAGAAAATGTAAATAAGGTTATGTATTATTATAAAATACGAAATAGAGTGATTACAGTTAACCCGTGAAACACAATCTAACAATTAGTGTGTGATAGTCCAAATTAAACAAAAGAAAACAATGGAATTATTGTCTAATAGTGCACACTATTCTACTAACTATTTCGCGGGTTAACTGTAATCACTCTAAAGGATTATGTAACAAGTAAATTTCAACAGACAAGGAGGCGCAAATAGCGAAAATACATCAATTTGTAACAAACATCTAAATTACAAAGTTTGCTATAATTAGCTAATTAGCTGCTATAGCAGATGCGATTCTTAGATCTAAATTCGCGTTTTTTGGTTAGGGTTAGGGTTAGGGTTGAACAATTGTGCGGTCCGGCAATAAGCTTCCCCAGTTAGTAGTAGTAGTAGTAAACTTTATTTAAAGGCCCAGTATTACCCATTCGGCTTTGCGGTCGTTTGTTTCTGTTTTCAAATGACGAGCTCGCTCGTGATTGACTTTTTCGGGAATTTTCGACTGTGTTAAATTCAATCGTAGTGGCATTTAGCGCGCAATGCATTTTGGGTAACACTGGGCCTTTAAGTGTCAAAGTATTTAGCTTACCAGCTAATCTGGGTTTGTCTCGGTGTAAAAACCTGTGACTTTTTTCTTTGTTTTTCACCTTTGTCTGGCATTCACTCTATTGTTTTATAACTTTTTTTTCTTTCTTTTACGTCACTCGTGAATTTGCAGGTTTTTACACCGAGGATGAGCCCTAACTGTGGACACTAAATAAGTAAAAATAAATACAAATTATGCTAAGATGAGTTTAATAACAATTCATCAAGATGGGCAACGTCTCTCTGGCTGATGATTTTTTCAATAACAATGAAACTTATTTGCGAAATATCATGTTCAATACAACATGAAATGGACTGCCAACTCACATGTTTTTTTTTTTTTGTTATTGAGCATGGATGATTTGTGGTTACGAAAACGTATTTTAAATTCTGTTGACGTAGACCCTACGTACTGCAATTTACACTTATTACATGAGGCCAAGTATACAACGTTTTTGGATCTACACGTTAATCTTTGATTGATCTTGTAAACACGGTCTGTGGCAAAGCTCTTAAATTTGGAGTCTTGGATTAAATTTTTTTACATAAATCACATCTTGCAGAACATTTGAAACAACCTCCCATTTCTTTCTGTGCCTGATCTAACCTCCTGTCACCACGAAATTTAGAAGATGCTAAAATTTTCGTTCTACGACATGCAGAAAAAAATTGATTTGGATGGAAAAATGTCCAAGAGCTCAGGCGATGAACTTAGCAAGTGAACATGCTTTTTGATAACCCTTTGAACTAACGCCGGGAAAACTCTTTTGTCAGGCTTGACATTTTTCTTCAAGATGGAGTTGGGATCTCTCGACATAAAGGGCCTTATCAAATTGTTTGTCTACTAAATCTGCATTGTAGCCTTGTAACTTAAAAGGATAAATTGAAGTCTTCAGAGCTGTAAATATAGGTAGACTTGTGGAGTCGGACTTCATAAAATGTAGATATTTTTTCCTGGGTTACTCGCCTGAGACCTCCGATTTTCGCTCGGCCAACTAAAAATAACGAATATCCGGATTTTGTTCAGCCAGTACATGAAACCGGATATCCGGCAGAACGTAAACATCCACGTAAGCAAAACAACGTTACGGAAGTGTACGTCACCGTCCTCAACCCACTTCACACTTAAATGACCAGTCATGATGGATATTTATAAGTGAAGGACGAATCGCTGGTTTCCTTGTGGTAGCCTTCTTAAAACATCGATCAGATGTACAAATGTGGTTTACACGAATACGGACAAAGTGTAAGAAATAAGTCTTGGCTTTTTTATGGCACGTAAAATTATAGGAGAAACAATTATGTTTCTTGTGCATGCGCATAACATAAGTTTTACGATATACTGGTCAAATTACTGTACTTGTTCATTATTCCCGTCAAGTTGAACGTTGTTTTTATACACAGCATAAAACTTGAGGATTATGGTGAAATAAGAGTCATTTTTCTGCAAAGCATACTAGAGTAAAACATCGATCTCTCATGTTCATAAGCATATTGTTAATTTTATTCTAAATTTTATCGCCGACTCTTCACAATGTCCTGCTTTAGCAGACCTCGCGTCTTGTAGAGGTGATTTGAAGCCTTTTGCAACGAAAAAACAACTGAAACACACATGTAAACGACGTTGTAAAACGGAACGTTTTTGCCAAGTAACAAGCCCTTCAAAGTAAAAAGAAATTGTATTCAGAACTGAACTAGTTTAGATTATGGAGGACTTTGGGATATGGAACGTGTAATGTAAAATGAGGACTGGACAATAAATAATGGATTGTGGATCGTAAATTTAGGATTGTGGACTGGACTGTGGATTGTGGATGCTAACATTGTACTGTCAAATGGAAACTATCAACTGTGGACTAAACTATAAACCACTAGATTTAGAACTAGAGTGTGGAACGCTGACTGTGATTTGTGGACTTTGGACTATGGAAATTGAACGGTGCCATACAAGTGTAGACTACACACCGCAGCCTCTAAAATGTGAAAAGTGGACTGGGGACTAGGGAAAAGGAACTACGAACTGTGGACTATGTTAAGTGGGAACCGGGATCAAACGACCCACTATTGAAGCCTAGCAGGCTACTTGTTAACTTCAGATTCTTTCTTACCCTGAAACTCTAGTGTAGTTGCCGCTTCTATTGCTCAGGCTATAAGTAGTTAATTTATTAACTAGTGGTTTTGGCAACAAATGCTTCTTTAGCGTTTACGCAATTCTCTTGGAATACAAGCTATGTAGATTGCTTTGCCGCAGTAGACAAATTTCGCAGTAAACCATGTTTATTCCCCATTTGATTTAGTATCACAGTCACTTGTTTGCATCATTAATTTTGTTGGCGTTGAATTGTTTCACTCGTTCAACTTATGCGTTTAAATCTTCCTTTGCTTCGTTACAGGCCGTTATATTTCCAGTTAACTTAGTGGCGGAGGTTCCATCTTTTTCTTTTTATTGTGCAGAATCTTCGTCCCCAATCTGTTGTGTCTCGCGAAATAAAATAAGAGGCGTATTGATAAGTTAACCAACACAACAATTTTAGTCAAACATGGCGGTTCCATGCTTGCGCGAACAAATAAAAACAGAAAACCGCTGACTAAGCCGTGGAGCACTTAACAAAGTTCGTGCTGACGTAAATTTAGCGAGCACACAGTAACATTAAAAAGAAATCAATCTTTAGAGAATATATTTGTACAGTCATATTATTTTCCCTTGAGGTACTATCTAAGTATACTAAACGGCCGTACAGTAGTATAAACGATTTAGCTTTATAATGTTCACGCTGTAGTGGAACAAAAGTCACTCTTAAGCATTTGGGAATATCACGATCTTAACCAATACTCAAACGTTTTGTAGATTAGCACAGGTTGTTACGTGACTAAACTTTAATTTAAAGAGGCTGCTGATTTGTTACCAAAAGATCTGATTTTTCTCTACAGATATGTTAACTAATGTGAACTACCTTGTTTCAAGCCACAATGTAACGATTCCTAATGCTAAAGAACAAGTTAGAGAGACTGGTTTTATAACCTTTCAAGCGAGTGATTTTTTAGGAACCATTGGAAATGATAGAAGCAAAGGTACGAGATTTAATTTGTAAGCAATTTATTCGGAGAGGGGGCGGGAAGCATGGGAGTAGAGCTATAAAAATACAACAAGTCCATGAAGTTAAAACTTGAGCAGATAACAACCATGAAACAAAAACAACAAAACATAATACTGATTAAGGAGTCAAAAAGGAGGCTCGGCCGCTAAAATAATGAGTCCTTTAGTTTGCAATCATTGTTTAAACGGCTGGATGGAAACGTGGTAAACCAGCTATACATAAAACTACTTTTATCACCTTTCATAAACTTGGTGAAGTATGAAAGCAATCGAAGTATGTCTTCCCTGCGAAATTTTGATTTCAAAACATGCACTCACTGAGCCGAGCCTCCTTTTAAGAAAATAACCTATTAAAAAAGGTAATGTTCCAGTTTTTGTCCCAAGAATCGAGTGTAATGCAAATTTACCCTTATTTTATCATTTTAACAAGTACAAGGATGAGAATTACTGCGACTGCTTGACACAATTTAAGAAAACAATTATTAATTTCATTCATTGGTTCCAGTTTTTCTTTTATTAATATTGTCTTGGTCCCTGGTATTGCAGACATACTTGATTTCAATGATTTGATGTGCGATCTTCTTTTTTTCACTCATTGTAATTTCCAGGTCGATTCATCGTGGGTATGGTTGTGTTTAAAAACTTAACGTCTCACTTCACAAACAAAAATCAGCCGTACAACAGGTACGTGTAAAATACTCTATTATTATATATTTAAATAACAATAGATACAAAGCTAAGTCACAGGAATAATCTATGTGCAGATTTTGGTTGGTTGTTAGTTAATTGGTTGATTGATTGATTGGTTGGTTGATTGACTGGATGGTTGATTGATTGATTGATTGATTGATTGATTGGTTGGTTGATTGTTTGCTTTCTTTTAAAACATGTGACCAGTTCTATTCGCTTGTTACAGGAAAAATTTGTCCCAAGTTTTTCTTAACTCGGAAATTATCTCAGTGACAGCAGCTTACGATGGCAAGCCTGTTCATTTGCTCAAGAAGGAAGCTTTCCTAACCTTTGAGAATAAGGTTTGAATTTTTTTGTGTGTAACTGGTGCGTTTCGCTACAATGTCGAATAAAGAACAGAGCAAAAAATGTTTAGCTTGACTTTTATTATACTGAACCAGAAAACTTCACTATAAGCTCTCATAAAGAGATGTTTCAAATCAATTTCAATTCTGAATCAGATAGTTAGAATAAAGGTTATAACGCTAAACAAAACAGGACGGGCACCGTCTGAAACTTTAAGAGAACATAAACTGAATTGAGTTTTCAAATGGCAGTTATAACACATATAGCAAATGGATGATGTTTTCATTTGATGGTCAAAGAAAGTAAAGGCCCATTATGACAATTAAGAATAACTTGGGAACTTAAGGAAAGATCCACTGGTCCCTCGTCCATATTGTAATACACTGTAAGTTTCCTTTCCACCCTTTTACCATTTCTTTGTCATTCCTTACAGAAAAAACAAGGCGTACTACCTCACTGTGTCTACTGGCAAACTTTTCCAAGGTAGGTTTCATCAGGTTAAAAGTGCTGTTGCATTGTTAACTAATCTGAATGTTATAGGATCACAACTGTCTTTATGGTCCTATAACCTTAACTGAATAATTTCAAGGAAGATCAACACTGCTTAATCATTTTTATTTAAATATAGCATTTGAAGCCGGAATTTCTCATCAAATGTTACAGTTACATTTTCAACATGCACTTGGTCTATATGCTTTTTAAGTTTTTAACATAAAAACATCCTCTATAGAGATACATACATTGTAATATGTTTCAACCCTCCCGCTCCCAATTAGTCAAAGAGCGTCAATAGTGCTTAGCCAACAGATTAATTCTCTGTTTGCCAGTGATATTGCTAACTACATAATGTTATGTTTGCGTCGATTAAGTTATTATGGGTTTCGGCTTTGAGCTTCTAATTCCTCCTCTGCTCTTGCCTTATGCATTAACTTTGACCCTCATTGCTTACTTAATGTTAAACCACTTTCACATTACCATTAACATGTTTTTTATTGTTATGCAGTGGAAGACAGTGGTTATCGGATGGCCTGACCTTAATTACGAGTAACGACAAACAAACGGTCTGTTCAACTAAACACTTAACAAGCTTTTCTGTGTTGATGAGCTTGACTCACGTAGAGGTAAATAGTCCGCTGAAGTCAGTATTAATTCTTATTGTTAGCACTAAGAGAATTGAAGACCAAATTCTGTAACCTTTATACATCTAATAAATTGACGTTTAAATGCAATTCGGTGTTTGTACTTAAGGTTACAGTATACCTTCAGATCGAAAATTTATTGAAATTTTTTTTTTTGGCGTCAAAATAAAGTTTACAGAATGAACTTTCATCCAAAAAACATCGAAAAATAGTGAAAATTGACGGAGAATTGACGGTATAACTTTTGTGAGCGGAGTTTGTTTATGAAGCGATATGTTTTTTTAAGCGCTGATTTCTCAAAGTTAATTTTTCGCTTGTTGGGGACACTTTAAAGAGCTACAACTCAAAGGGAATTTGTTCGTTTTCCCTCAAATTTGGACAGAAGCTAGGCTAACATATAATCAACAAAAAAGTGTCGGCGAATTTCTTCATTCCGAAAACTTTTTCGTCAAGAGCCATTTCCGTGCGATCATTCCAATTCTTTTTCTCCCTTTTTCGAAAATATTCTGTAACTTTTTACTGCAATTGAATATGGGAAATCGCCGACACGTTTTTTTTCGCGCTTCGTGTCCGGAAACCCGAGAACAAATCAAATTAGCAAAATACAATAATCGCTTTGAGTTATAGCGTTTTAAAGCTGATTCGGAAGTTCGAGTTTAAACGTTTTAAAAAATTTGACAATTCATTTTATTACGAAATGGTTTCCATATTTAGATAGCCAGCTCTATAAGCTTTAATTTGATATCTGAGTTTAGGTATATTAAATGTAATCTTAAGACGCTAGAGCTGTTATACTGGAGACACCCCCGAAGGTACACTGTAACCTTAAAGGAGCTATGTCATGGGTATTTAGACGTTTTTAGGTCAAAACGACACTAAATTAAAACTAAATACCTTTGTGAGACACGAAATGTGTATAGAACACCAACTAAGTGAATTTGCGAAGAGGGAATAAACCATCAACGTTTTAGCGAGTTTTTTAAGACCAATGGCGATAAACTTGATAAAATTGGCCCAATGTTTTTGAACATTTCCATCATTTTCCATTTCCATCCAGGCCATCTGCCGCCCAAGACGCGTAACAACTTTTTATGCAACTTTTTTCGCAAAATAGATTGTTGCAAGTTGAACGTACGATGTTACACGTTACAATTGGCATGCAACTTGTCCCGCGAAAAAAAATGCGTAAGTTGAAAAACTTTTTTACGTGAAACAGCAGCTTCAGAGCATTACTGGAATAATTTTAAACAAAATTGGACTATTAATGTTGGGTGTCCACTGAAATAAATATGTTGTTGGGTTTTGAAAGTAACCGTGACTAAAAATTGTGACGTAGCCCATTAAAGAGAGGAATATAAAGAATCAACTAACCTTCGTGATGAAATAACGTAATGTCATGTCTCTCGTGCCCCGACAAACAAGCCAAGCAATCAAATAAATGAAATAATTCGATATTTAATGAGTTATAAATTTAATGTATCTATACCTTACCCTTTTGGGAGCAATTCAAACCTCATTCACCTAAAGTGTTCACGGTTTTTTGATTTGAGAGAGTGAAAAGATAGCCAAGAAATTACATGCGCTTTTACATGCGCTTTCAGTGCAGTAAGCCGGTAAAACAGGGATATATAACTTTTTAGCTTCATTAATTCATGCGCAGTGCGTTATACCACGCTGCCCGTTACGAAAGCTTTAAAGCACAATTTAACGTGTAACATCCAAAGTTATATGACCGTTGTTGTCTTCCTAACGAAAATGACATTACTTTTGACTTGTTAGGTTTCCGCTGAAGATAAGCAGGCGCTAGAGATTATCACATACGTTGGGAGTGGAATATCACTTGTTGCTCTTGCCTTTGCTATTATGATCTTCTTATGTGTGAGGTAATTATTTGTATTTATTCAGTTAGTAGGTTGGATAGTTCATTCCTTCTTTTCTTTCTTTCTTCCTTGTTTCCTCGTTTGATTTCCTAATCCATTGGCGCGCTTTTTCGTCGATCAGTCACATCATTGGTTTAAATGTTTGTTTGCTTGTTTATTTTTTTAATTCTGCTTACTCATCTACGAAATGTTGATGACAAGAAAAATAAACAAACAAACTGACTGACTGACCGAGGAATGTTCGTTTGCTTATGTTTTTTTTTTGTTTATTTGAAAGTCTGCTAACTCTTCTAACAAACGATGATGGCCACAAAAACATCTCGGAAGCGTGTGTTCGCATAGGACACGTGTTTCTGCTTGCGATGGCAGTTTACATCTTGCTCATTTGTTATTGTGAGAGTTTAAGTTTGAGAAATAAGATTTGCTTAGAGTATCGCTGTTATTGTACTGTACTATAAAAAAACTGTGATGTGTGAAATCATAATTATTAGTGCACGTCGTTACAAGGTCGTACGGCTTATATTCACGGCCCCTCGTCTGGAAATGTTCATAATGTTTATTGTACGCGTGGGTAATTGTTATCATAATTTAAGATATTATTCAACGTAAAGTTGCGTAATACTGTTGGGTATTTTTACGAGTCACTTTTTTTATTATGTGACAGTCGTCTTATCCCTATTCTAAGTTTTTGCAAGTGTTCAGTACCGGGTGCGCGGTCAGCAGCATGTACTGAAAAACGTGTCATGTGTTTACTTGTTTTAGTGCGTATTTACATTGCATATAATAATGACGTGAATGTTATTTTTATAACAGTGTGTTATGCATGCATGTCTTATTCTTTAGATCGTTGACTGATGTCAGATATCGCATTCATCTGAACCTATGCATTGCTCTAGCAACAGCTCAAGTTGTGTTTCTTGCAGGAATCACGGCAACAAAAAGACGGGTAAATTTTGTTGTTCGTATAATCATAATCGTCTCAAAAAATATATCTTTTCAATTCATTAGCTTATCTATAGTAATAATTTTCATACGCAAAATTATGCATGCACCCTCCAACGCCAACACTGGTCTCAAGATATTTAAAAGAAACGCTGAGCTTTGGCAAGTTCCCATCTTCTTTATAGTCTGCTTCCTATTCAACCTGTTTTTTTTAACCCCCTTTGATTGTCAATAAATACTTCATCAAACAGTTACATTAAAACATTTAAAGCATTACAGAAAATTACTGATCAATAACTTTCATTTGAAGGGTCGCTCATTAGAATTTATTTACAGAGTCAAAAGTTAGAACCACCTTGTATACAAGACAACAAATTACCACATAAAAGTAGTAATGGCTTCACTTAAAAAATAATAAAAGGTGTAAAGATATGTGTTGTATTCTTTAGATGAAGTTTTTTTCCACACTCAACGGTACAAAATACATACTCCAGTGGAACACGTATTCAAGCCCCTAAACTGCGCAAGCGCAAAGATATTGCGCAAGATCTAATTATGTAACATCTCCGCCCTGAAATAAGAGGGACAAACCAAAATGAACATGCCAAAAATAAAACAAAAATATAAACAATTGACAAAATTATAAGCGTGTCTGATATGCTAACATGTGCGAACAGTTCACAGAAAAAAGTATATAAGTTCAGTATAGATGGCTTATTTACAACACGGCCACTCCTGGTTGTCACAGGCAGGTCACTGTCAACTTGGTCGGCAGGTGTAGCTGACTGAGAATGTATTTGCGGGTAGTTTTGGTGACAAGAGTTGGAAAGGTGCAGGCTTTAGTGTGCCCGGTTCAGTAAAGGGGGTGTCCTGGTTGCTTGTCAGTTGTTCCCCACAGGTTGCCAGTGTGTTGCTTCAAGGTTTCAGGTGTATTCTGTTACGTCTTAGCTCTGACCCGCCAGTTGTCTTAATTATGTACGACCTTGGTTTTCCCGTTTCCTCCTTCACTTCTGCTGGAATCCAAGTCTTGGTTAGTGGTTGGAATACGCTTGGCGTTAGTTTGTTCAGTTCACCTGGCGACTTGCTATCATACCGTTTTCTTTGCACGTCCTGTCGGTATTGCAATTGCTCTTGGTGCCTCTCTGAGGCTTGGTAACGTTGAAGGCGTCCGCTGCATGGAAGCAGTGTGCTATACTCTCAGTGGTTCAACAGTTGGGCAGGTGAAGGTAAGTTGTTGTCAACAGGTGTGATTCGATACGTCAAGAGTGCCAGATATTGGTCTTGACCCGAAGATTCTGCCTTTTGCAGGAGGTTCTTGACTGTCTGGACGGACCTCTCAATAAACCCATTGCTTTGTGGATACAATGGGGAGCTGGTCACATGGTTGATACCCCACTGGTTACAAAAGGCGGCAAATTCGTGACTGCTGTACTGAGGGCCATTATCAGAGGTCAAGGCTTCTGGTATTCCGTGCTCAGCAAAGATTGACTTAAAGTGGTTGATTACAGCAGCGGCTGTAGTTGAGTTCAGATTTCTCAAGATAGTGTACTTGCGGTAATAGTCTGTCACCAATAGGTACTGGGCCCCCTTATAGTCAAGCAGATCAGTGGCACTTTTCTGCCATGGGAAACTGGGTACATTGTGAGGGTGAAGTGGTTCCTTTGATTACTGTTTGGAGAACTGCATACAGGTAGGGCAACTGTCCGTCTTTTCTTTGATGTCTTTTGAGATGCCTGGCCAAAAGAGACAGTCTATTGCTTTCAGGAAGCACTTCTCTGTGCCAAGGTGACCCTGGTGTATGTTGTAAAGCATCTGTGAACGCAGACTACTTGGAATCACGAGGCGATTCCCTTTCAGGATTAGGCCATTTTCAACGCTCAGGTCTTCTCTGAAGTTCCAGAACTCCTTCAGGTCTGGAGGGCATTCACTTGGATACTCTGGCCACCCATGGTGGATGAGGTCCTTTACATAGCTGAGTACAGTTTCCTGGCTTGTATTATCACGTATTTCGTCTAGTTTCGCAGGACTTGCAGGTAGTGTGTTTGTAATTGCTTTGACTTCGACCAACGGTACACCTTTATCCTCTTCAGGGGGTTCATACTGCTGACTCTGGAAAGGGCATCAGCAATCACGTTGGTTTTTTCCTTGGATGTACCTCATATCTACATTGTACTTTACCATTTTTAGGAGAAGCCTCTGGAGACGTGGTGACGCACTTGGTATGCTTTTATTCCATATGCTTTCGAGTGGTTTGTGGTCTGTTTCAATAACCACTTTCTTGCGGAAGACGTAGTAGTTGAACTTCTCGAGGGACCAACAGTCAGCAAGAAGTTCTCTCTCTATGTTGCTGTATCGCGATTCTGCTTCGCTAAATGATCTCCCTGCATAGGACACTGGTCTGCCTTCCTGCATCAAACACATCCAATGCCCTTTGGACTGGCATCTGATTGAATCAAGTTCTCCTTTTCTGGGTCATAGTAGGCCAGGACAGGTGCTTCAGTAATTATTTGCTTTAAGATGCTCTGGCTGCCATACAAAGGGTACATCTTTCTTCATCAGTTGCCGCAAGGGCTCTGAGGTGTGAGCCAAAATGGGGGAGAATCTGTTTAGATAGTTGACCATCCCCACGAAGGTCTGCAACTCCGTCAGGTTCTGTGGGGAAGACATATCCCTGATTGCCTTGATTTTGTGTTCGTCAGCTCTTAGTCCCTCGGGGGTCCAAGTAAACCCGAAGAAGGATGTTTCGTCTACTTTAAACTGGAACTTATCTGGGTTGAACCGTATGTTATTGTCCCTTGCCGTGTCAAGGACATTAATGATGTGCTGGCCATGTTCTGCTTCACTTTTGCCATAGACAAAAGTGTCATCAGCGATTCCGCTCTGGCCATCAAGGTTTCCGAAAACTGTGTCCATTTTCTCTTGGAACACATCTCCTCTACAGGTAAGTCCAAATGGAAGTTTCGTCCATCTATACTTGCCCCATGGAGTACTGAAGGTGCAGAGCTTGCTGCAATAATCATCGATCTCTACTTGCCAGAACCCGCTACGAGCATCTAGGATGTTAAAGTGGGTGGCACCACTGATATTTGGTACACATCATCTATGGTTCTCACATAGTAGGGGTTGCGCTGGACAGCTTTGTTGAGGTCCCGGTAGTCTAAGCAAAGGCGTAAGGAGCCATTGGGCTTTCTTGTGACCACAGTTGAGTTTATCCAGGGAGTGTACTCATTGTGCACTTTAAATAGGATGCCTGTCTTTGTGAGAAAAACTAGTTCTTCTTTGTAAGCGTCTTGTAACTAGACTGGGACTTGCCTTGAGGGGTGTTGTACTGGAGAAACCTCAGGGATTGTTTATTGGGGGCCTTGGAAACAACCTACACCAGTAAAGACATCTCGATATTATTTAAGGAGATAGTCCTTTGTCAGTGGAAATGGGTGTGGTATGCCTTGTACATCAAAGAGTTTAACTTTGTGCAGGTTGGTTCTCATTTTCATGGCTTGTTTGTCACTCTGTATGACTGGCTGGTGGTCACTCTTGCTTTTAACTGAGGGGCCAATTTAGCTTTGAGAGATTCATACTCTGCGCTGACATATTTCCAATTATGGCGGGGCCATCAACATCAACGACCTGTGCTTGGATTACTTTAGGGCTTGGGCTGTTAGGACCCTTGATATACACATGGCAAGACCCTAGGTTTGGGATCCCAGTCCCACCATGCTGTTAACTTCATTGTAGGCTGCTGTAGGTCTAGTTTTCCAGGACTTAGCAACTGGTATAGGGACGGGTATGTTTGTTTCAGCACCGGAGTCTATCTTACAGAGGGCATGTGTTTGCTTTCCATCCGGGCTTAGTGACATGTAAACTTCTAAAAGAGCCTTTTCTTTGCATGAAATAGAATTGACATTCATGGTCAGGGGTGTTGCAGTAATTGGACCCAAGAACATATGGTCACTGAATACTTGTTCAGGCTCTGGCCCAGACTCATTTATGGCTAGTAGCTTCAATCTCATGCACATTCTTCTTTTTCAACTTTGACAGACATACCTTGGCTAAATGTCCTACTTTTTGACTGTAGTGGCATATTGTATTCTTTGCTGGGCACTGCTCACGGGAATGAGGACCCCAACCACAGTTACTGCATGTTTGTGCTTTGCCTGAGCTGGTGTTTGAGGTTTGTCGTGTATTGTATCCTGAATTTGGCTGGTTTCTCTGGAATGAGTACCTTTTGGATGCGTTGATACGGTGTACCTCAGTGTTCATTAGCTGAAGTTGTTTGTCTGCCGATTCTTCAGTCTTCGCCATTTCACGAGCTCGGTTGAATGTGAGAGCATTTCTTCTTTGAAACAATCCTTTCGCACACGGTCAAAGTTCATTCCAAGCAGAAGAAAATCTCTGAGAAATCGATCGTTGTGCTCAGCCGGATAGTTGGCTTCTTAACTAGAATTCTGAGCTTGGCAATAAATTCCTCGAGAGAAAGGGTTCCTTGGCGAAGGTTGTGCAGCTCCGACGCCGGGACCAACTCATTCGAGTGAGACTTTACGTGGTTTTGAAATTTTCCCAGTAGTTGGCCAGTTTTCTCTGCTCGTCTGGTGACAGATCCCAGCTATTGAACAGCTCAATACCGTGCTCTCCGGACCAGTATAATGGGTGTTTGCACTTGATATCTTCTTCTATTTTCGCCATGGGCCCGGTAAATAACAATTGATACCTCTGTTTCTACATTTTAAAGCGGCTGCATAGGTTGTCGTCTAGACGGACCTTTATCGATGAACGATGCGGTCGCCATTTTGCTTTCGCCACTCGATAGCCGAAGCTTTGGAGGTTCACTCGTCCACTTTCGCCTGTGTTAGAGTTAAATTGTTGTCCGTAGGTACAGTAGATGTCCTTCTTTAGTTCATCTCGCTCCTGACACCATGTAAAGATATGTGTTGTTTTCTTTAGATGAAGTTTTATTCCACACTCAACGGTACAAAATACATACTCCAGTGGAACATGTGTTCAAGTCCCTAAACTGCGCAAGCGCAAAGATATTGCGCAAGATCTAATTATGTAACAAATGGGAATAGAAAAACATGCTATGAAGCGATGATCACTTCTTGTTGTGCACTTCTAGTGGTTATGCACTTTAGTAGCTGTTCTGCTGCATTCGTTGCCGTTGTTGTTTTTTCAGTGGTTATGCGCTTAAATAGCTGTTCTGCTGCATTTGTTGTTGTGTTTTTCAGTTGTTATGCACTTTAGTAGCTGTTCTGCTGCATTTGTTGTTGTTGTTGTGTTTTTTCAGTTGTTATGCACTTTAGGAGCTGTTCTGCTGCATTTGTTGCTGTTATGCGCTTAAATAGCTGTTCTGCTGCATTTGTTGTTTTTTCAGTGGTTACACACTTTAGTCACTGTAATGCTGCATTTGTTTTTGTTGTTGATTTTTTCAGTGGTTATGCACTTTAGTAGCTGTTCTGCTGCATTACCTTTACACTGCGAGTTTCACTTGGATGAGCGCAGAAGGACTCCACCTTTATTTTAACATGGTCACTGTGTTTAACCTGGAAAGGATAAAATTGATCTACTATTCCGTCTTTTGTTGGGGTGAGTAGCACACAACTGAAATTTCATAACTTATATAGAACTTATAACTTATATTATAGTAATGAACTCTCAACACAACGGTTCTCTTTATTAAACTAATATATATAGATAGGCTGAGCCTAACAGCGTAGCACTTTGAACAAGCTTAACTAAGGTGAAACTTAACTAAGGTGAAAGGTCGGAAGCACAAGAATTAAAATTGACGACTGGGCTATTTTTCAGTTTTAGCAATTCTCAAAAACAGTAAGCTTAAGGCTTATTACCTGACAGTCTGCACAGTACATTTAGACCGTACAAAAGTTCACAAAAACAACTTTTCTCTGTCTAGGTGAATAACTAGTACGACTACTTTCCGAATAAAATACAGCTGTTGTTTGCCAAAAATTGCTCGAGAAACTGATTTGGAAATCAAAATTGCAAAAATACACAAAAATATTTGCATAAGGCGACGCGAGTGAAGTCTAAGTCTTGTTTTGTTTCCATAAAATCGCTTTTCAATCTATGTAATGAATGAACAAACACATAAAAATGGACAACACAATCTTCTTTCGACAAATTTGATTCAAATCTCCATTAGTTTATGTTTAAAGCAAAACGCGTACCATTTTAATATAGCGCATCAAGCTGCCTTCGATGAAATTCAAGAAATCGATACAACGGAAGTTAAGCACGTTTTAAAAATAATTCTCCAAAACTACACAGGAACACAAAGAAAAAGTCAATCACAGATTGATATCAACATAAATTCCCATCGAAAAATGTAATCTGTTTTAACCTTTGAGTCCTTTGTTTGCTTGTTAATTCTCTAAATCTCCGCTCCTTTGGTTCTGAAAACCGTAATAGCCACTGCGTAAAAACAAACATATCTCCTCGCGTTGAAAAACGTATGAAGTTCCTCGAAGCAAGATTTTATCCCAGCAAGCTCTTCTTTTTCTACTAAAGCGGCTTCTGAGTATCCCTTAATTAGCATCCCTGTCTTGAGTAGCAAACCGCGAAAAAATGCAGGGAAATAACGCCTTTACTTCTCGCTAAACACTGACTAGCGAAAGATCCAAACTTTTAAAGTGTTTACCGAGCTGACGGCTGTGTAGCCGCGCAAAAAACAAAGCCTCAAAGATCCCGGATGTTGTTGACGTCGTACGCGCATGTTTTGTGAAGTCATACGCGCCCGCAAGCTAGCCCAGAGCCTAAAAGCGGCGGGCGTAGCGGGCACACAACGCGCAAGCGAAACATTCCGCTAGCCATGACCATGAAAAATGATCGGCATAGGTTCTACGAGTATGGGGCTGCGCAGCCGGGCCTTCGGCCCGGCGAGTGCTCCGCTATTAAAAGTGTGGATGGAAGTACACAATGACGTTAGTAAAAGTTCATTAAATTGTCCCAAAATGGCTTTTGATTTAATGTTCATACCTGTACAACCTTAGCTAAGAAATCTGCATTATGAACATATTTTTTGATATTTTTGATAACCATGACAATCAAATCTTGTCACAGTAGATCTAGAAAAACCAACAGAAACATGATCCTATGAGCTGAAAGTTGAAGTCAAATTGTTATGGTCATTTGCCTTTTCATTCTCAGGATTTCCCGTTGTTGTTGTTGGAATATCTGCCATTACCAGGAGCGAAGGCTACGGTGGCAGACACATGTATGTAAAGGAACAACTTGATATATTTAATATATGCCTAAATTTAGCTTGTTCCAGGCATTCAGATATTTACTGGTGAGCGTCATGCAAAGGAAATATCACGAGTGGAGAGAAAATCCTATCCCCCATACCCTCCGTCAGCACACGGAGACTATTAATGAACCCCTCTGTCAAATCTTTTTTTCCTAGCTTCGGTTCCCACTATCTAAGCCCCTGGAACAGGCTAGACTAATATTGACCCAAGGGACAGGTTTGATCGTGTTTTCTGTTTAAAGACATGTTTTAAAACTTAAATGACCAATAGTCGTTTACCAAATAAAAAAGTTAATTCTGGGCGCTGAAATAACAGCGACGCATATAATAGGTGAACGCTTGTTCATTTGTCAGACGATGAAGTCACTTTGACATGTTGATGTCGACGTCTCGACTACTATTGTTGCTAGTCTTCATCAGGCGATGAGGTCGATTGGTTACTTGTCGCTTTATGTAGCACGTTGGTTTGTTGCTGTTGGTGCATTTCGATCCTCATTATTATTCCGAATAGATGTTGTTCCCTCACAGGTCCGATTTGTTATCGATCGGCTGTCGGCTACTTGATTGTAGGCTCCATGCTTCAGGAATTTCGATTCCATTATCTCTGTTAATGTTATTAGGATGAAGTCGTATGTGGATGGCCTCCTCAGCCCTACGGGTGTACCAGTGTGGGTCACGGTCAATAAACTTAACCCCTTTCCAAATTGGGAAGTGCCCTGTCTTGTTAGCGTGTTTCGAAACCGCGGAGGTTTGAGTACGAGCAAGCAGTATGTCTCTATCGTGTTCTCTTATCCTTTCATGCATCGATCTCCCTGTTTCTCCGATATACACTTTACCGCATTCACAAGGAATCTTATAGACAACACCATCTCGTTTATTAGAGTAAAGGACGTCTTTAGGTCGCACCAAGTGTGACCTAAGCGAGACAAGAACTGACGACAATTGTTTTGTTTTTCTTTGGAGATTATTGATGGTTTAGTGATGAGGTGTTTGGCTCGATCGTACAGACATTTAACAATACCACGCTTAACTGACCGAGGATGGTGTGAATCATACGCCAGGCTCTGGTCAGTATGGGTGACTTTCCTATATACACTGGTAGTCTGAGTCCCTTGTAACTGATGTGACGAGAGAAGGGATAGTGTAGTCTTTCTCTGTTTCCATGGTAAAACGAATGGTTGGCTGCTGATTATTGAGATGTTGTAAGAAGCCGTCGACATTGCTTTGATCTAAGGTGGTAAATGTGTCATCTCCATATCGCTATCAGATCTTAGGTTTACATGGCGCAGTTGCTATTGCCTCAATTCTTCAAACTCTTCCATGTAAAGGTTTGCTACATGTATAACCGCGGAGGCTGGGCTCCGTTCGTAAATCGACCCATCGTACTGTAAATACGAAGATCTCAAGACGGAATTCAAGAGGTCGGTGTAAGCGTTGTGCGGTGACGGCAAGGCAGGGATCATTCTCTTGTTTTCGCAAGGTGGCCTGTGCATGCGGCACCTTCGATCGGCACATTGGTAAAGAGCGATTTTACGTGAAAATGAGATACCATGATTTCGTTCTCCTGTACTTTTTTTATGGCTAATGGTCGGCACGAAATGAGTAGAGTTGCCTACTGTATAGTCTGATTTACCTGTCAATGGGGACGGGATATCTGTTAAGTAGGCAGATAAATCATAAGCGCAAGTGTCGACACATGATACAATAGGTCTAAATGGTATGTCGGGCTTGTGTTTCTTAGGTTGCGTTCGATTGACCCTATTCCGGAATAAAAATATATTCCGGATTATTTCAGAATAGCCATTCCGTTCGTAGGTCAATAAAACGATTATTCCGTTTCTGGAATAATGCCCGCGATATAACACGCAATAAATGGACATTCTCTCCTTTCGTTTCCCGTTTTATTATTATGGTCTTCACATTTCCGGAAAGCAGAAGTAAGAGCTTTCCCCTTCCCCTCACACTGGTCAGGCCGCATCATCGCAGCAATCAATTCCCACACTTGTTTCTTTTTGTAATTGACGTTTTGAAACATCTCTTTCATTTCTTCCTCCATTTCTTCGTAACATCTCATTTTCTTCGCACATGCTCGTCGGCGGTAGCCATTTTGTTTGTTGTTTTTAAAAAGGCCGCGAGGCGAGGAAGAAGTGACGTCATCATTCTGGATAATTCCAAGCATTGTCCCTCCCTAGCGTATTCCATGTATTCTGGATTCGGAATAGCGACTCAATCGAACGGGCATTCAGGGGTAATTCCGTTTATTCTTATTCCCGAATAAGGTCAATCGAACGCACCCTTAGGTAAATCGTAGATCCAAGGTGGTTGTTTGTGTCTAGGTCTGATCTTGTTTTAGACAGTTTCTGTTACATGTCCACCTCGTTTTAAGTTAAGCAGTTTCTCAGGTAGTTTTCAGCTCAGCCGCTCCGTTGGGTCTTTGTTTAGGAGCTGGTATGGACCTGTCTCAATCAGTGTTTCCATTTTATCATGGTAGGTGTCAGTGTTTAAGAATTGTTGTAGAATCATAATAGAGTCGTCTTGTTCTAAGTTCGTAAGGGCTTCTTGTATCGCCTGATGAATACTAGCAGTAATAGCAGTCGAAACGTCGTGATCAACATCTCAAAGTGACTCCATTGTGAGACAAATGAACAAGCGTTCAAACACTGCCACTCCACTTACTGATGGTCTAAATACAATAAAAGGGTGACTTCTGATGTAAACTTTCTCACATCATTAAGTCGTATAATAGTGAAAGATTAGAGTTATCTCTTTGTTCATTTATCAGATGCTGGCTGTCTTTAGACAACGGACTTATTTGGTCGTTTATTGGACCAGTCATAGCCATTATTGTGGTGAGAGGCAAATTTATAAGACTTTTCGTGGAAATGAATGTTCACATTGGCTAACAATGACTATGTTTCCTCGATTTTAGTTTAATTTACTTATGCTTGGAGCGACTATTAAAGTCTTGATGTCTTTGACGAACGTGGCCGAATCCAATACTCAGCACAATACTGTGAGGTGGGGAATAACTTTATATAATGGATTTTATTATATAAGTACTGCGATTTAGTCTAAACAAAGCCACGAAGTAAATATCGTACGTCACAAACGCAAAGCAATCTGATTGGTCGTACGATTTCTCTCACCAGTAAACAAATACATACATACATACATACTTTATGGTATATGGTATAACCAGTTAGAGATCAGATATGAAATCTACCACTGGTGACAAAAATCGTATGTCTTTCGCGCCACTTCCTGTCTCTTGTCATAATGGCTTCTAGTTATAGTTTTTCGGCGAGATTTGCACAGATTTTTCGCTCACTCGCTCGAAGCTTGCCCGTTCGTTTGTGATGTTTCACAAGACACAACGCGTAAATAAAAACATCGCACACACTCATCAACCATGAAGTAATCTAGACTTAATCTACATATATAAGTAGTATATCCCAGATGCTTGGGAGAATTTATTCATATATGCAGCAGCCCTGAGTTAATGAGGTTGGCTCGGTCAAACCGGTTTTCGGTCAGGAGATAATGAGATGCATGCCGTATAGGTACAGGAGGGGTTTAATGAGATGCAGGCCGTATAGGTGGAGTCATTAAGGATGCATGAATTGGGAGAGATGTATTCTGAGATTTTATTGAATATTTATAAAGTGTTTTAGAGAGAAGTGTATGGTGCGATGTAGTGTTACGTGTCCACCCAACCATCCGGGTGGTGGTTTCAATTTAAAGGCAAAAGAACAAAGGACGGGTGATGAACCAATGAAAATACACTGACGTCATGGTCAAACAGGTTCATACCAGTTGGTCTAGAGGTATATTATTCAAAATGGCCACTCTCTACAAAAACGAGTCAAACCGGGTTTTTTTTTTTCACCCCTATTGGTTTCGAATCAGGTTTTTCACCTTAGAAACCAGTTTTGTTTTCATCTATTTATACGTGACAAAAACATGATTTGTCATTGTAAAATACTTTTGGGGAGAACCGTATTAAGGATTCATGAATCGGTAGATCAACACTGTAAGTAGAAGAAAATGTATTGAATATTTATTAGATTGTATACGTGTATGACTTAAACCGGATAACCAGTATTACCAAGTTTGTACCTTTAAAACAAACGGGTTTTCCTGATAATTATAAAACGGGCGCAGGGACATGGGTTTTTATAGTGCCTGATAAGGATGAACAGCATAATTGAACGGGAACTCTTTGCGTTGGAAATGGAATCATTAACGGCCCAAATGGGAAGATTGCAAATAGAAGAGAAAGTGGTTACGTTACTGAATGATTTTTGGGATCAAGCGTGTGACGAGACTATACTTCGTAGAAGGATTGAATTTACATGTGAACACAATGGAATGGAATTTACAGTTGGAGAATTGAGAGTGCCATTATTTTATTTCCACGACGAAAAGAAATTCTGGTATCAATTGAACTGCCTTTTGAAGTCAAAGACACAAGCAGAATGTTGGCTGAAGGTTATCATTCAAGAAACATTCCTGAACGATTGGCGTTTAAAGCCATTTACCCCGAAGACATTCAAGGAATCCATTTTGAAGTGAGAAGCAAAGAGACAAGAATGAAATGAAAAACTGCCTTTATTATTTACATTACATCATTAAAAAGAATTGTTAAAGAAAACTGTACCTACATGGGAAAAAATCTTAAGCTTACATTACATCAATAAAAAGAATTATTAAAGAAAACTGTACCTACACTGGAAAAAATCTAAAGCTTATTATTAACAAAATGCAATGAGAAAAAATCGACTGTACATATTTACAAATTACATTGGAAAAATCTAAAACTTATTATTTACAAAATGCTATGGGAAAAAATCTAAAAAAAATCTAAAGCTTAGTATTTACATTTGAAAAAAAGAAAAAGGAAAATAGGGTGAAAAATAAAAGAAAAACAAATTAGGTCTCCATCTCTTCTTCCTCCTCTTCCTCTGGTGTCGGTCTTGATATAAAATACTTATCTATACGCTCTCTCTCTTTTCAATAAAAAGAATTGTTAAAGAAAACTGTACCTACATTGGAAAAAATCTAAAGCTTATTATCAACAAAATGCAATGAGAAAAAATCGACTGTACATATTTACAAATTACATTGGAAAAATCTAAAACTTATTATTTACAAAATGCTATGGGAAAAAATCTAAAAAAAATCTAAAGCTTAGTATTTACATTTGAAAAAAAGAAAAAGGAAAATAGGGTGAAAAATAAAAGAAAAACAAATTAGATCTCCATCTCTTCTTCCTCCTCTTCCTCTGGTGTCGGTCTTGATATAAAATACTTATCTATACGCTCTCTCTCTTTTCTACATTCCAAACATAAATCCCTTCTTAAACAACTACAACTTAAAAATTTTTTATAGGAACGGGCAAAATAAAACTTTTGAAAATCAGTTAACGGGCGAAAAAAATAATTACAAATACTACATTCTCTCGAGACATCCACTGTTGAGTGGTTTATGGGGCATTTCTGTGTAAGAGAAACATGTAAGAGAATATCAGTGAAATGATGCAAATATGAGAGAGAGAGAGTTCTAAATCTTAATCACTCTTTGTTTTCATGTGTCGGCATCGGTAAAGAAATGCCGATTCAGCGCATATAAAACAATTGATCATTGATTCTCTTTGTAAACATATATACATATACACGAATTTGACGATAAGCCTTGGTCTAGCAACCTCTTGATTTTCCATTCTTCAGTTCAGTTCCTTTCTTCAGTTCAGTTCAGTTCAGTTCTCTTCAGACTTTTGGCAACATATGCGTAAAGGATATTGTGCTGAGTTGGATTTTGCAGCCAATGCTTGCATTCTGATTGGTTATTTTATTTGTCTTGTGATTGGTTTAGATCATTTAAGGACACATACTAATTTGATCCTTACTTTCTTCAAGCTCGATCCGTTTTCGTTCGTATGCGGCCCTCTTAGGAAACGTACGAAGTTTAGTGGGTAAGAACTGCGTATGAATGTTTTTAACGGTGGAGCAAATTTTCCAAATTGTTCGAATTCCATGTAATAAATCCAAATTTTTTTGTAAGTTAAAGGGTTTTCGATTGGTGAATTTCGATCCTAATTGTTTCCTCAGGATTCGCAAAGCCACTATAAATAAAGGTCATCGGTGTTTTATTTTTCACTTTGAGCAGCGAGGCAGTCCAAGATGAGAAAACAAGTTAAGTTCAACTCGCGCGTTCAACGCACAGAATTTGATAAAGCAGCTGCCGTAACGGATCGTTGTGTTCAGAATGTTGTTAACGAAGAGCTAGTGGAGGAAGAAGACATCGCTTTACGCACCTCGACATTTCAGACAACACAGCGTAATCAAAAACGAGCTCTTCACGAACACCATATGGCCCGAAAGAAATGCCGCCTTTTCATGCGTGAAGACATTAAACAGACGTTTCTGAATATTTATGAACAAGAGGCATGGAAACGCATGAATGAATTAATCAGCGATAACGAGAACACGGCGACGACTGCAGTGAAAGCATTAAGTTCCGTGGACAAAACAAATGTAATAAAATTATGGCGTGAACAATGCATGATGTTGACTCCAATTGTTGAACAACACCATATGGTACCGTTTCATGATCGTTGGTTACAACGTCAGTTTAAAGAAGAAGAAAATATCGAAGCCATGAAACGAAGATTGCTTGTACGAGCAGAAAAAGACGCGGAAGCAGGTCATTGGTTTACTGATCTAGTAAATGAACTGAATGTTTCTCCTGATTCTCCTCCTTCACCTGAATTTCACTTCGAGAGAGTGACAGAAGCCTTAAATGAACTTGAAGCTAACAATCCTGAAATCTTTGAGGGTGTTATTTTTTCACCCGAAGAAGGAAAGCAAATGGAAGTTGAATACGAAGACCTGTCTATGACTGACGAGGAACTGATTCAGGCAATGGAGACGTGGGAGGAAACTGAAATGGAAACTGCATTGGACACTTGGGATTATGGTTACTTGTTAACCGATCAAGTAAGTGAGTCCCCAATCATTTTGAGTAAATTAGATACCTCCGCCATTTTGATTTAAGTACATTCAGCCTCGTTTTCAGTCTTAATACCACTGTAAAGGACATTACTTTTTCCGCATATCTACGTTGAAATAACAATATTTGACCTCATTAATTAGTTAAAGCCAAGGTGGCGCAGTGTGCAAGCGATCAGGCTGTAGAGCCGAAGGACGCGGGTTCGATTCTCGTCGGGACGGATTTTTTTTCTTTTTTTTTTCGAACTGAAAATTACTGTTTCTTTTCGGGTTTATTTGCGTTCGACAAAAGTCGTTATATTTAATTTCCAAAAAAAAAATACAAAATAAACGCAATATTACGTTACCGCTCACTCATTCCATCACTCAGCTCAGCGCGGATTGTTAGTCGAGAGGTCCCGGGTTCTAGTCTCGCTCCTGCCGTCATTTTTTTTATTTTATTTTTTTTTACGAAAGTAATGTACCGTATTTTTCTTTTTTGCGTTTGTCAAAAATCCTTAATAATTATACATATATTGAACTGTGTCAGTGTGAAAACATAAGCTTACCGCAATATTGCGTTACGCGTTAGCATTTCTTATTCACGGGTTGGCTCTTTGGAGCCTTTGATCATTCTAAGCGTTACCAGACCACCATTCTGTAAGTTACACAGTCTTGTTTTCATACTAAGCATTACTGAACCACTATTCTGTAAGTTTCACGACCTCGTTTTCATACTAAGCGTTGCTGAACCACTATTCTGTAAGTTCACGACCTCGTTTTCATGCTAAGCGTTACCGAACCTGTAATCTGTAAGTTTCACAGCTTCGTTTCATGCTAAGCGTTACTGAACCTCTAATCTGTAAGTTTCACAGCCTCGTTTTCATACTAAGCGTTACTGAACCACTGTTCTGTTAGTAATGCGGCCTCGTTTTCATGCTAAACGTTCTAAACCTCTAATCTGAAAGTAACTCGGTCAAGTATTCATGCTAAAAGATTCAAGACTCTATCTTCTGCAAGTAAAACTTAGTCTCGTTTATATTCTTAACGTTAATGCATATATTGAGTCTGAAAGTAACTTATTTCCCAATTTTTTGTTTTCTAACAGAATTGCACTCTCTCCATAGATGACAGATGAGGAATGCTTATTGGCCGCAGAACAGGTTGGAAAGGGAAACAAATTATGGACATCTGAACAACACTACACACTTCGTGAAGTGACCACAAGACAGGCCAGAAAATTTAACACAACTGCAACAGATTATCTTCTCTCATTAAAGCCCCAATCTGAAGGAATCCCTCTTATGGAGCAGCTAGGCAACATTTTTGATTCAATGGTCGATGAAATGACATCAGGTATGGCTGATAATGATCTTGTACGTTTTGTCCTTCAAAGTCAGTCACTACAGTACCCCATCTCTTTACCATTCATGCCACGACATGAATTAAATGCCGAGCGGATCATGAGCGAGGTGCAGCGAGTTCTGCAGTCAAACGAAAACGTCAATCTCAAGAATGGAATGAGTGTCCACCTGGTTCACGTTGGCATGCCGCAGGGTGGGGTTGCTACTCGCAAGAGAAAACACTTTGGTTTCAAATTGTCGAAATTCCTTGACAGCAAACGATGCGTCATTCGCATCAAGAACAATGATTTCTTGTGCCTGGCTCGTGCCTTGGTCACAGACATGGCACGTCAAGAAAAACACCCCAAATATGGTTCGATTCGTCATGGCTGCCAGCTCCAAAGCATCTTGGCTAAAGATTTACACCAGAAGGCTGGAGTTCCAGAGGGTTTCTGTGGACTCCCAGAGGTGGCCAAGTTCCAACAAGTAATTACAGACTATCAGATTGTTGTCCTCTCCGCTGAACATTTTAACGCTATTGTCTATGAAGGGCCCAAAAAAGACAAACAAATTTATTTATACCTTCACCAAAAGCACTACGACATCATCACATCCGTTTCCTCGTTTCTTGGTAGAAATTATTGGTGCCTAGAATGCAAGAAGGGGTACGATAAGAAAGAAGAGCATCGTTGCAGTAAAGTGTGCAAATGTTGTTTCACCGAGGGGTGTCAAGGGTATTTTCAGAAAGCACCGTGGAGAGAGTGTGGTACCTGTCACAGAATCTTTGCTGGTGACGACTGCTACGCTAACCACTGTCGACCCAACAAAGAAGGACAGTCGGTGTGCCAGAAATATTTCAAGTGTACAAAGTGTCACAAAGTCATGTCGTATAAAAAAAGAAACCCTGATGCTCACATGTGCGGTGAAAAGATGTGCTGGAATTGTGAAGAATTCGTCGACCCCAACACACACCGTTGCTATATGAAACCCATCGAGTTTCAAGACAGTGATGAAGTAGAAAGTCCAGAAGACCAAGAAAAACAAGGAAAAAAGAAGAAAAACAGACGGAAACGAAGACGTGTTGCAGAGGAGTTGATCGATGATGACGTAGAGGAAGGTGATGAACAAGAAGGGCAAGAATATTTATTCTTCGACATCGAGAGCAGGCAGGACGAAGGGCGACACATCGCAAATTTATTAATTGTGCAAGACGAAACGGGGTTTGAAATGGTGTTTAAGGGGGATGACTGTGTTGATCAGTTTGGTTCTTGGTTGCTGGATGGAACTCACGAAGGTGCTATCGTCATCGCTCACAACCTGAGGGGTTATGACGGGTTTCTCCTCTGTGAATATTTCTACAAAGAGTGTCTATTACCAAGTCTGATCCTGAACGGTGCCAAGATCATGTCTATGGAACTCGAACAAGCCAACATCAAGTTCCGCGATTCTCTCAACTTTTTACCCATGGCACTCAAAAAGTTACCAAAAACATTTGGGTTGACAGAACTCAAAAAAGGTTACTTCCCCCATTTCTTTAATCGCAAAGAAAATCAAAACTACGTTGGTCCGCTCCCTGCTATTGAAAACTATGACCCAGACAGTATGAAAATCGAAGAAGATGATGAAAATGAACATGAGCAGTTTCTGGCTTGGTATAAAGCATTAGAAGAGGCTGAATATGTGTTTGACTTCGCGAATGAAATGGAAGAATATTGTCGTAGCGATGTGGACATTTTGCGAAGATGTTGCCTCAAGTTTAAACAACTCATGGAAGAAACCTGCAATCTCGACCCTTTCAAGTATTGTGTCACCATTGCCAGTGCATGCAACCGTGTGTTCCGTCAAGAATTTTTAGAAGAAAAAACCATTGGCCTCATTCCTCCTCAAGGGTATCAACCTGCTCGAAAGTTTTCAATCATGGGTCTTCAATGGTTAGCATGGGTACAATATGAGACGGGTGCCCGTATTCTACATGCGCTGAACGGGGGAGAGCAACGTATCGATGGGCATTATGTGGATGGATACGATCCAGTCACGAAAACCATCTATGAATTTATGGGGTGCATGTTCCATGGATGCAGTAAATGCTATTTGCCCGAGACGGTAAATCCAGTCAACGACACCACCATGGAAGATCTTCTAGAAGGAACCACTCGTAAAATGGAACGTTTCAGAAAACTTGGATACCAAGTGGAAGTCAAATGGGAATGTGGCTTCAAGCAGGAACTGGTCAGTAATCCCGAGATGAAAGCCTATATCCAAACCCTCCAGTTCGACAAGCCCTTAGAACCTCGTCATGCATTTTTCGGTGGACGGACCAATGCCGTATGTCTTTTCAAAGAAGTGACACAAGACGAAAAAATTCATTACGTGGACTTTACATCCCTGTACCCTTGGACGAATAAGTACTGTGAAGTGCCCATTGATCATCCCGAAATTCTTACAAGCGAAGCATTGACTAACCGTTCGCCCAGTGAATTCTTTGGTCTTATCAAGTGTATCATTTTACCACCTTCCTTCCTCTTTCATCCTGTTCTCCCGTACCGCGCTCAAGGCAAACTGATGTTCCCCTTATGTCGAACTTGTGCAGAAAATTTACAGCAAACACCTTGTGAACACAGTGACGAAGAAGTTATCTGGTACCTGGTTATCTGGTACCTGGTGTTCGATTGAAATTGACAAGGCATTGCAACTGGGGTATAGAATGATTCGAATGGTTGAGGTGTGGCATTTTCCCCAAAAATCATCCACTCTGTTCAGAGGGTACATCGATACCTTTCTAAAAATTAAACAAGAAGCAAGCGGATGGCCAGATTGGTGTGACACGGAGGAGAAGAAACAAAATTACATCGGAGATTATCAAAGAAAAGAGGGGATCAGGCTGGATTATGACAACATTAAAAAGAACCCTGGGCTTCGTTCACTGGCAAAACTCATGTTGAATTCTTTTTGGGGAAAATTTGGGCAGCGTGACAATATGCCTCAAGTGGAGCTTGTAAAGGACCCAGAGCGGTACTTTAAACTTCTTACCTGCCAGTCTACTCAAGTGAAGAACATTCAGTTTGTCAACGATGAATGTTTGGAGGTTCATTACACGCAAGGCGAAGATTTTGTCTCCACATCGAACAAGACAAACGTGGTAATCGCTGCGTTCACGACAGCTCATGCCAGATTGAAACTGCACTCTATCCTTGAACCTCTACAAACGAGTGCTTTATTTTGACACCGATTCTGTCATATTTACAAGCCAGCCTGGTGAATGGATGCCCCCACTGGGTGATTATCTGGGAGAACTAACCAATGAACTTAAAGGTGATGACTATATTATCACCTTTGTCTCTGGGGGACCGAAAAATTATGCCTATCAAACCAAGAATGAAAAAACAGTCTGCAAAGTGCGAGGCTTTACTCTGAATTTTCGTGGTTCTCAAAAACTCAACTTCAACACCATGTGTGCCCAAGTGTGTAACCCAGATGGAGAGGAGATCGTCATCGAGAATCCACACTTCATCAAACGTGACGCTCAAACAAAAACAATTCACACTGTCAAGTTGGAAAAGAAATACAATCTCGTCTACGACAAGAGAGTGGTGCATGGTTTCACAACACTTCCTTACGGTTACCGCTGAACTGATAAAAAATGAAAACAAAAAAACAAAAAAAAAATGGAGGTCAGGGATGGCTATAAGGGGAGGTTGGAGGCCATCTGAAGCTCAAACTGTATCGAGCTGTCAGCATGAACAGGTTGTATTTCTACCTGCTTCGTGCTTGTGCCCAACACTCTTTCTCGCAGTACGCATTCTGCACTATATCACATGACCATTGGCCAGATGTTCTCAAGCACCTTGAACCGATGAATTATGGCCGCTTGTTGGTTTTTTATGCTTACATGAATCAAAGTAACATCACACTGGCTGAACAATACGGATTTCATCAAATATTGCGTGTGACGTATTCAGCGCATTACCCTTCCACCTGGTGGATGTTTTGGCAGATTATAAAAGGCATCTGGACAAACGTTTCTCATCAGTTGTTTTGAGACCATGGGAGGTGTCACAAGTCGTTTTTGCGGAAGTTCATCGCCTACCTTGGCTTTAAGTGATATATGTCAGAGGATGCGTTGTTTAGTTGCATGTTGCGGCAGCGAAGTACACATCGATTTTAGAGATGCCCCAGAAGAGCAGGAAGCGGATAACCAAGAAGAAGAAGACCAACAATCAGAAGAACCGTCTATTAGAGAAACTCTATTATGAATTTAATCGTCCTTCAGCTTTAGGTGGCGCAGAAAAGTTGTACCGTGCTGCTCGTCAATATGGAATAACCCGTTCGCAAGTACTTCATTGGTTACAATTACAACCAGGTTACACCCTTCACAAGCCTGCAAGAAAACACTTTCGTCGCAATCGAGTTTTTGTCAATGGTCTTGACGAACAGTGGCAGGCTGATTTGGCAGATCTGTCAAGTTTAAGTCGATGGAATCGGGGATACAAATATTTATTGACTTGCATCGATGTCTTATCGAAATATGCATGGGTAGTGCCGTTGAAGACCAAAACGGGGACGGCTTTGGTGGCTGCATTCAAGAAAATATTTCGAGAAGGACGTAAACCCGAGAGATTGCAAACAGATGCTGGTACCGAATTCCTGAACAAAACCTTTCAAACATTTCTCGGAAAAGAAGGGGTTCGTCATTTCGTGACATACAACGAGACGAAGGCTCAGATTGTAGAACGTTTCAACAGAACTCTGAAACAGTTGTTATGGAGGTTGTTTTCCACTTCCAGTTCCTACCATTATTTGGACAAATTGGACAGTTTGGTCAATGAAAATTATAATCAGAGTGTTCACCGTAGTATCAAGATGAAGCCTGCGGATGTAAACGTGTTCAACGCGCAAGATGTCTGGAGAACCTTATATGGTAATCAGTCAGCCTCAAAAAAGTATAAATTCCAAGTGGGACATCAGGTCAAAATCAGTAAGCATAAACGCATCTTTGAGAAAGGTTACTTACCATCTTGGACAGAAGAAACATTTACAATTGCAAAGAGACTTCCTCGAGATCCGCCTGTGTATCGTTTAAAGGAAGCAGACGGTGATTGGATCCAAGGCACTTTTTACGAACAAGAGTTACAGAAAGTGATCGAGAAGCCTGATCATTTGTTTCGCATTGAAAAAAATTTAAAGTATCGCGGAAAAGGTGTCCACAAAGAGGCTTTGGTCCATTGGAAAGGTTGGCCCAAGAAATACGACAGTTGGATTCCCTATAAACAGCTGGTGTCCCTGCAACAAGCATGATTCAAGATGATGATTTTTACGTTATGCTTCCGAGTAATGCAAACACGAACTTGTTTCCAACCAATTCAGAATCATACTACCGTGTTGCACTACCTCGACAAATTCATTTGAAAGACGAGGAAGACTGGGAGATTGGACTCCATCACGTTATCTATCCATTCTCATGGTTCGAAGTTCCCCACGAATGCAATCAACCCCAAGTCATGTTCCGACGTTTTGGTACGAAAAAGGTAGACGCTATGACTTTACCCGTGGGAAGATATCGAACAGCTTTAGATGTTGTAGAAGGATTATTACAGTGCATGAACAATCCAAGCAATCCCTGGTACTTTAACCTTACTATAGATGACGAGTGGAACATCACTCTCACGTCACGTGATGTTTGGATGATGGTTACAGTACCAATTGCTCAAGCCTTAGGATGGATAACCAATGATAAGACAATTCGAAGCTATGGTCTGTATGGATTAAAGATTCAAGACAGTTTGAAATCAACCCCTGATTACGGGTACGAATGGTGTACACTGCCGCTACATTCATCTATAACCTTTCCTGGCACCTTCGTAATCCCTTTAACCGTTTCTCTCTGTCGCTGCAAACACAGAGTCGTGCAAGTGCAAACCAACCTGACAGAACCACATCAAGTGGGTGAAAAACGTCTTCATCTGCTGCACGAAATGGTACCACATGGCATGTTTCGAGAGACCTTAATGGAGGAACCAGAACATATTCATTATCTTCCACTACGAACCAAAATATTCCAAACCATTGACATCTATTTAACAAGTGGTTGTGGACAACTACTTTCATTTCAAGGTGGCATCGTAAACGTGACACTTCACTTCAGACGACGAACAAGATGAGTAATAGTTTCTACATTATCGTAACAAGCGATGCAAGTACAGCTCAATACCCTGACAACAAGACTGCTAGTTTCAAAATGCAACTACCAAGTCACGTGCATTTGAGTGAGGATTGGGAAGTTGCAATGACAAATGTCATTTATCCCCATACTTGGCAAAATGTTCGTCACAACCAAGTATCTTATCTTCTAAGCTGTCATCATGATTTCTCGTGGACGTTACCAATTTATCTGCCCAGTGGTACTTATCACACTGTGGACGATTTAGTTAGAGGTATGGTAACAGGACTGCACAGTGCATTTCCCGATATTTTTCTTAAAAGTGGAGAAACGGTAAAACGTATCGGAGGAAGTGAGTGTTTCTACATTCGTACAAAAGCACAGTGTTACTACGAGTTCAATTTACCTCCTGGCTTTCAAGTGACGTTACCCAAGAACCTGGCTCGAGCTTTAGGGTATTTGAACCATCGAGATCTCGTACCAGCCCTTTATCGGACCAAAAGTCCTACATCTGTTCAACTGAATAAGAACCAGAGTGTGACCCTTACAGCTACAACCACCACGGTACGACGAAACGATGAACTGGTATGGGGAATGTTAAGCAAGCATTCGTTTCAAACCATGTACATCTACTCTGACCTAATAGAGTCCTTAGTGGTAGGGAATGTACAAGCCAATCTGCTGCGTATGATAGTACCTCGCGGTCAACTTGGTGAGATGGTGGCAGAGGAAATAAAGATACCTACCTACCATCGGTTACGTACATCCATATTCTCTTCGGTGGAGGTTAATATAAGAGGTGACACTGGGCAATTAATATCATTTGCGTCTGGTGCTGTACGAGTAACATTACACTTTCGACGCCGTGCAATTCTATAAAATGATTTTGCCTATGAACCATCAATTTTACCCTTACCAACGACAAGTCATACCTTTCGGACAACGAGGTAAAGGCGATATTAGTATCTTTGGTGGAAAACATCCTTATAGTCAAGGAGGCAATGGAATAGGGGGAATGTTTCGTTCTCTCTTTCGAACAGCTACACCCTACCTGGAGACAACCGTAAAGAAAGTTGGGAAACGTTTGCTCAATACGGGATTGGACACCGGGATGCAAATTGTTCAAGACGTTATGAATGGTCAGCCTTTAAAGAAAGCTGCCAAATCCAGAGCAAAAACTGCTGGTAAAAGCTTTCTGACAGGTGCTTTACAAGACATTACGCAACGAGGTCGTGGAGGAAGAGTACTTAAACGCAAGCGGAAAGCTACTCCAATCAGTTCAAGACAAACCAAGAAACCGAGAACATCAACGTCAAGGTTCAAAACTATTTTTGACTGAATATGACCTCAGCACATCCTCGCTCTGCTCCAGGTGAAAACTCCAGTTTGCAGTTGTTCCAAGTACCAGTAACAGACGTCTCCATTGTTAAAAGTAAATGGGTGGATTATGAACCAATTCAAAACGGGACCAATCCTATTGAATTTGTTATCAAGCCTCTATCAGATTACATCGATATCAACAAGACTGAACTGCGGTTAGTGGTGAAAATTACAAAACGAAATGGAGGAGAGACAGGAGCTGGGAAGAAGTATACGTTGATCAACAACGCTCTTCATTCTATCATCAAACAGTTCACTATCAAGATCAATGAAACCCTTGTCACAGAACAATCAGACACACAAGCCTACAATGCTTATATCAAGACCTTGCTTAACTTTACTGATCAGGCCAAGAAATCGTACTTGACAAAAGCGTTGTACTACAAAGACACTGCTGGGCACATGGATGAGGTGGATAATTCAGCTGATCGAAATTTGGGTCTAAAAAAGAGAGGTTCTTTTACCACTGGAGATGCTGAAGTTGGAATGGTTGGTGTACCCCTGTGTGATGTATTCAACATTGATAAGTTACTGTTGGATGGATTGGAAATCAAAATCAAGATAGATCTAAACAGCAATGAATTTGTTCTGATGGGTGGTGAAGATGCCAACGATTGCAAGTTACAAATTGTGTCAAGCACGCTCCGTGTACGTACCGTTCATGTGGCAGACAGCACTAAATTGGATCACGTAAACACCATGACGGGTCAGAAAGCGCTTCCTGCAATCTATACACTAACAAGAACCCCTACGCATGCTAGGATCATCCCCAGAGGTGTGTTGAACCACACAGAGACCGATCTATTCAATGGTCTCATCCCCCAATGCATCATATTTGGAATGGTGCGGAACGATGCTTACAATGGAAACTTGGGGAGGAACCCATTCAACTTCCAGCTGTTTGCTCTGAATGCTGTTCGTCTAACAGTCAATGGAGAAGAAATGCCTTACTCAGGCATCGACTTGATAGGTGGCAAGAAAATCGATGGCTACAACACACTTTTCTCAGGCAGTGGTGATATGAACTGTGGTCACGGAATAGACATTGACAGAGAAGAATGGGAGCAGGGGTATGGTTTATTTCGCTTGGACACAACACCAGCAGGAAGTGGTCATCCAGATCATTTGATTCCTCATCGCAGCGGAAATGTCAACTTGTATTTAAAATTTGGTACTGAGACCCCTGCAGTTCTCAATTTAATTGTGTACGCAGAATTCCAGAATCATTTGGAGATTGATCGTAACAGACGCGTGGTTTATGACCTGTCTCAAGGCGCTTAAAAGATGCACACCACCTGCGAATTATGGCAAGCTGCTTTACAAGATCATGTGCTGGCACCTATCATGAGAGGCGTATATCCCAGTGACAGAGTACCCATCATCAACACCTTTCCATCCTGCCTGATTGTGAATACAGACCCTCATGATCTACCTGGAACACATTGGGTTGCAATGTACTTTGTGTCGCCTTATGAAAGTGAATTCTTCGACAGTTATGGTTTCCCTCCTGAGACGTATGACATGAATGGATATTTGTTACAGGATGATACATATTACAACGACAAACCGCTCCAGGGACTAAGATCAGACACATGTGGAGACTATTGTTTGTTTTACTTATTTCATCGAGCACGCAATGTAAATTTGAATGCCATACAAGCTAAATTTAGAAGGTACGATTCACAGTGGAATGATGCACAAGTAGCAAAGTTTGTACACACATTTGTTAAAGCCATAAGCAATGTTAGGAATAATAATGAACAACAAGTTTGTAAAACATTTCACTGTTGGCGTAAGCAATCAATAAAATATTCTTGAAGTTAACAAAAACAATGTGTGTATCTTTGATATTTATTTAAAAGGAGTGTGACTTAAAACAACCCACCATACTGTATTCGCTTTTCGTTGCGACAACATGTCTCAGTTTAAATGTCCAAGCAGTATTATGATAGCGGGTCCTAGTCAGTGTGGCAAGACAACGTTTACAAGACAACTACTTCAACAAGCGGATTCTTTATTTGAGCGACCCATTCGTAAAATCGTATATTGTTATGGACAGTGGCAAGACTGTTTTAAGGATATGACAGCGCAAGTGACATTTGTAAAGGGTATTCCTGAGGATATTCCAAGTTTATTTCCATCCAATTGTCGTCCAGGAATACTCGTGTTGGATGACTTAATGAGAAATTGTAGCGATGACGAACGCATTCTGGATCTGTTTACCAAAGTGTCTCATCATTGTGATGTCACCCGTATTTATCTGACTCAAAACCTCTTTCCACCAGGAAAGTTTTCCCGGAGTATCTCTTTGAATGCTCATTACATTATCGCTTTCAATAACCCTCGCGATACACTAGGGTTTCGAACATTGACCCAGCAAGCATTTGCAGGAAATGTACCTTACGTGTGGGAAAGTTTTCAAGATGCCACTTCACAACCCTTTGGATACCTGGTGTTGGATTTACACCCTCGTACACCCAACATTCAACGACTGCGGACAAGAATATTACCTGCAGCACATTCCTACCCTGTGATCTACGTAAACAAGAAACTCTATAAAACAGATGAACCACTACCAGTTTATTTCAGTTAACATCATGCCTGCCTGCAAGCCGCATCAGCGAACGAACCGTATGAAAAAGAATCAACGTGGTGGTAAAATGGTCTTGCGTTCTGGCACTACTACGACTCGCTCAAAACGAGAGCGCCCAGGAATGTCTAAACAGTCTAAAGTTGGCCAACATTTACCCTTTCTTTGTACGTGTTTTAAGAGCAACGGAAAACAACGCAAAGATATGATATCCCATGCGAACAAGGGTCAAATGGAAGCTATTGGCGAGATTGCTCTAAATCTCCTTAAAGGAAACATTGTGGTACCGAGGTCATCATTTACACGATTGAAGCCGCACAAGTCAAAGCTCCTGTATTTGACCCGCAAGACACCAAGCCTTAAAAGGAAAAAGGAAGTGCTCAATCAGAAAGGAGGATTTCTACCAACCCTAGCTGCATTGATTGCGCTTCTTGCTGTGGATTTATTGGGTAAAGTTTTAAAATGAAACATGCACAAAAGATGTTGATGGTGCCCGAACACTTATTGCAAAGTATGGAAACAGAACATCGATTGACTGCTCCCGCTCAGCTCCCGACTCTGACGCGCTTAGATCAAGATATGAAACAAATCATGGATTCGTCTTTACCAGAAGATCAAAAAGTCCTCATGTTGGATCAACTTCTACAGAGGTATCAAGGGTTGACAAAACAGATGAAGAATGAAACCACCGTAAAACCAACAGTGGTACTTCCTACACCAGAACAATCGCCGGCACCGACCACTTCGCCTAAATCTGAAGCAAAAACGACCAAAACAGTTAGAAAATTGCCTGTTACTCCTGTGTCTACGAAAGAATCGAAACTGCCTAGACGAAAAGAAACATCGTCTTCCGTTTTACCTGACGAATCAGCACTTTCTTTGTTTTTGGAAACGCCACCTGATTCCATGCGCAAAACTGTGAGAAAACGCAAGGCGAGAACACCTGTGGTGGCCAGGTTACGAAGCAATAAGCAATGGGAGCCTTACTAAACCGGACGAACCAGTTTTTCAAGGTGAATTGAAATATAAGGGACAGACACTTGTGTTGTCAGAACATTTTTTTATTGGATTGGCTTTACATCATGACTCCTGATATCATTAAGCACCATGTGTTAGAAGTGAATGATGAAAAAACAAAAGACGCCTATTGGATATGTCTCGCTTTCATGGTGTATGACGACATACAGAAGAGAGACCCCAGTTCTGTACAAGACAATAAACAGCTGACGACATGTTTGGATCATGCGTTTACGGTTTTGGATCAGTATCGCCCAAAGGCATATTGGGTATGGCCCGATTTATTGGACATTCTGGATTTGCTAGCACCTTATGAACAAGACTGGATTGATAATCCACAACAAGAAAGAGAACGCATTGAAAGTGCCATTTTGAATCCCGATCAGTTTTGTAAAACCTGTTGGTACTGGTTAGACATATTAATAAATAGCATTGTTGAGGTGGACCAGTCCTAACCAGTTCGTACTTGTTAAACAGGTTTATTGTTTGCTCAAAAAAACTGGTTTTTAAAAACTGTATAAAGTTTCTGCGACAGTGTTCATCACACATCAGTTTCAAGATGAGTTACTCAAAGTGTGGACTCTGCCTACAAGACCTTGAGGTGATCAAGCCCGCATCAGGTATTCCCTACATTCGCTGTTTGAATTGGAGAGAGTGCCCCTTCTTCTGCCGTGAAGACAATGTCTATGGCTATCAACAATGTATCAAGGATCGTGTGATACCTGCATATAAAGTATGCGAAAGTGGAAAACAGCTCTGTTGCAAACACATGGAAGTGTCAACCTTGAGGGTATCTGGATCAGAAAAGAACCCTTTCAGGCCATATTTCATGTGCAGACAAAAGGAAAAGTGTCAGTTCTTTCAATGGGCCGATGAATTGCCTGCAGATGTCTTTGGTCCTCCAACGAACAAACCAAGAGAAACTGAAGCGAATGTCGTGGTGATTAAAAATCAAGACAAGATCAAACGACCTACACTTCAGAGACAATTTAGCAGAATAGATAAATCAAAGTGGCAAAAAGATCTTGGACAATTAATTGCAGATGGCGTGTAAAATAAACATAAAAATCACACTCTTTGTAACAAAGTAGAACTGATTGTAATTATTGTTTTTGTTTACTTAATAAAATAATTTTGACAACATCAAATATTGTGTCGTATTCATTTTCTGGGTGTCATTTTGAATACTTAATAGGGGTGAAAAAAAAAAACCCGGTTTGACTCGTTTTTCTAGAGAGTGGCCATTTTGAATAATATACCTCTAGACCAACAGGAATGAACTGGTTTGACCATGACGTCAGTGTATTCTCATTGGTTCATCACCCGTCCTTTGTTCTTTTGCCTTTAAATTGAAACCACCACCCGGATGGTTGGGCGGACACGTAACACTACATCGCACCATACACTTCTCTCTAAAATACTTTATAAATATTCAATAAAATCTCAGAATACAACTCTCCCGATTCATGCATCCTTAATGACTCCACCTATACGGCCTGCATCTCATTAAACCCCTCCTGTACCTATACGGCATGCATCTCATTATCTCCTGACCGAAAACCGGTTTGACAGAGCCAACCTCATTAACTCAGGGCTGCTGCATATATGAATAAATTCTCCCAAGCATCTGGGATATACTACTGACTTAAGAGAATACCATGCCAATTTTTGTTTCGAAGGTGTTACCAATGTCTTGCTTTAACTATTTTTGCAATGTGCCGTTGAACTTAACTGTAAATCATCTCTTTAATCGTTGTTTAGTCTTTATTTAAATGCGCTATGTCCATTTCTATCCGCAGCCCTCCGCAGCCAGACACTTATTTATCATTTCACTGCACTTGTGGAATCGCTTTAACAAAACTGAAACACCATTTACGGGTTTGCATTAACGCAAACATATTTTTGGGTTTTAAAAGTGATACTTATAATAGGTGATATAACCTCTTTAAGAGTCGTTAACACCAGATGAGTTTTTCTTTCTCCAGATCGGGCATCAAGGCAGCTTTGGTGCTGATGCCTTTGCTTGGCATCACTTGGGCATTTGGTCTTTTAAGCGTTAATTCTGACACCGTCGCCTTTCAATACTTGTTTGCTATAGTCAATTCTCTGCAGGTAAGTTTGAGGCAAATATCGAGCAGATAAAAAGGCGAATTTTATGAGGTTTACTTTATCGTTATGTATGCTTATATTTATTTGCCTTTTCCCTTCAGCTTGTGGAGTTCCAACAGCGGTTATTGAGTATTCATGCAGAGATTTAAGTGTCTTTTTACTACTGATTAATTTTGGTCTCTTTGAAATATCGCACTGTTTATTCTTTTAGCTCTAAAATGTGTATACATTCATTCATTTAAAAAAGTATCAGGTACAATATTTGTCTACAGTTCATAATCAAGCTAATTTAATAATAATAATGTTTTAATAATGTTTTAATGTTTTACATTTTATATAGCGCGAACTTCTATCAGTGTTCTATATGAATATAATCAATTGCGCTTTACATTTATGAGAATGAGATCGGACGTCAGCTCATGAAGGCGCCTCAGGCAGCCGCTATCAGTCCGTTATTGATCTAATCTCCCCACCCCACCCATGAAGGAAGATATGACACTGAGGATGGTCACAGCCAAGGTTTTGTTACGTCCTCAGTGGTTCTTTAACGTCCCCTACTATTAGTGTGATAAGATGCAGGAGACAAGGCTAACGGCTTAACGTCACTGCCCAAGCTTTATAAAGGATACACGAGCTTTATAAGAAGATCGAAGCAATTATAACAAAAAATACGTTGTACATGTAACTTCTTTAAGTACCAACAGTCTCTACAGCCACTCATGGTCAATGTGCATTCTCTTTTTACGCTTCTAAAATCTGGAATGATTTGCTACACTTTATGAAGTCATCTGAAACTCTATCGTCTGAACACGTTTCTCTTTAAAAAGCCATATTTTTAGTTATTTTATGTAAATTAGTTTTTGTCGACATCTGTTAATTTTATACCGTAGGTGCGTTGAGATTTTTAAACTCGCGATAAGAACTTTATTTTCAGAGGGTGGCTAATGTATTTGGGTGGGGGTCGTTACTTTCGAAACTTCACGTTAACTTAAGGTCGCGGGGGACAGGTTCCGCTCATCAGTATGCATTTATGAAAAGAGTATGCACGACGTGCGACTGCTGTTCCCGAAAATGCACGATGATATACACGAACAGGCTCTGTAATGTTTCTGCATCAATAATTGCACGTGCAAAGCGTGTCAACGCTTTGTTCTTTCTGCATGAAGTGTTGACAATAGCCCGTGGATTAAAATTAGCAAAATTACCATATATATATTTTTTGCATTCGTGTTTGCTCGGGAAGCCTTCGGAAGCGTAAAAACAAGTAATTTTGTGTCCAAGAATTCAGCGCGGATAGAGAATTTCATGAGTTGACACTGCAGGGAGATAAACTAGGTGTATTGTAGATTGTCATATCTGACTCAAAATTTTTAAATAGGCTTTCAAAGGGAAGATACGAGGCTTCAAATTCTAACATGGACAATTTTACTCCTTTAAAAGCTAATAACTTTTAATTAAAGTTGAAATCAAAAAATCGGAGTCAGATATGACACAATGGACGTTTTGACGGATCAGTGATTGGCGAAATCAACTTGCTTTATGTTCTTCTCGAGGAGCAAACTTGGACACAAAACCACGTTTTAAAACAAACTAACTTTAGTAGCTTACAGCATTGACGCAAAGCGCGATCCTTTCAATAAAAAACAATCCTTATGCACTTCCATTATTCTCCAATATCTCTGTTAAATGTTAGCGAAATCGGCTCTCAAACGTTCACGATATAACGTTTTTCAAAGTGACACCCCTGCTAAAATTTTGCCTAATGAATTTATTCATGGCCAGGTATCCCCCGCGACCTTAAAAATAATTTTTAGCATTAACTTCCTCGTGTTGTCGAAGTCAAAAAAAATGTACACGACACTCCAAGTGTATCCTTTAAATTACCCTGGCGTATTCTATTGTGATATTGGCTCGCTGCCTAAGAAAGAAATCCAACAATAATTAAAAAGCCCTTGCAGAACACTAGGTGTTATGTGCTATTTGTGTTATCAATTAGTAAATTTAATATAGCTGCGAGTGAATAATATAAGAAGATTTTAAATAATTTACATTTCTTACTTTCGTCACTGCAGGGCCTCTTCATCTTTGCTTGTCATTGTATTGGAAATACAGAGGTAGGATATTTTGAAAGTTTTCAAACAGTGGTTGAAACCTTCTTACTTGGCAAATAAAAAAGCCACAAAAACTTCACAACGTTCGGATTAGTCATTAACATAACTTTATTCTTAGAACCACTGTTCTTTGTTGGCTTAAGATGTCGGTCTTAAATTACTAAAATCTTTTTCTTCCCACTCATAGTCAAGAAAAATTTGATAATTAGATTTTTTTAGAGATAAAACAAGTGTACTGTTTTATATGGAAGCAACTTCCCGCTACTTGGAATTAAGTCACTCAAGGGGTTCTAATTAAGGATATGTGTATAAAATTGTTATAATTTTTAAAGTGTTTAAAAACATCTCCATAATTTACATAAACTTGACAAATGTTTTGCCTTGCCAATCAGGTTCGCGCGGCTTTGACTCGACTGAAAAAAAGACATTCAGTGAAAATTACTTCCTCCCAAGAGGTAAATTCAACAAGTGGTTATAAACATTTGAATATTTACATATTTGTTTGTATGTTGCGAAGACCACTTGTAGCCTCTGACGTGTATTATTAATATATATAGATAGCCCAAGCCTAACAGCGTCGCACTTTGAACAAGCTTAACTAAGGTGAAACTTAACTAAGGTGAAAGGTTGGAAGCACAAGAATTAAGATTGACGAACGGGCTATTTTCAATTTTAGCAATTCTCAAAAACAGTATTACGCGACCGTCTGCACAGTACATTTTTATAGACCGTACAAAAATTCACAAAAACAACTTTTCTCTGTCTAGAATAACTAGTACCACTAGTTTCCGAATAAAATACAGTTTTTGTTTCTCAAAAATTGCCCGAGAAACTGATTTGAAAATCAAAAATTGCAAAAATACACAAACATATTTGCATAGGGCGATGCGAGTGAAGATAGAACTGTACTATAAAATCAAAGTCTTGTTTTGTTTACATAAAATCGCTTTTCAAACTATCTTGTGAATGAACAAACACATAAAAATGGACAACACAATCTTTCGAAAAAATTTATTCAAATCTCCATTAGTTTACGTTTAAAAGCGAAACGCATACCATTTAATTATAGCTCATCGAATTCAAGCTTTCTTCGATACAACTGAATTTAAGCACGTTTTAAAATCAATTCTCCAAAACTAACAATAACACCAATAAAAAGTCACTCACAGATTGATATCAACATAAATTCTCATCGAAAACTATAATCTGTTTTACCTTTATGTCCCTCGCTTGCTTGGAAATTCAAATCTCCGCTTCTGGTTCTGAAATCCGTAGAAAACAAACATCTCCCGCATTTGATAAAAACGTAATACATGAAGTTCCTCGAAACAAGATTTTATCCATGAAAGCTCGTCTTTTTCCACTAAAGCGGCTTCTAAGTATCCCTTAATTAGTATCCTTGTCTTGAATAGCAAACCGCGAAATATTCAGGGAAATAACGCCTTTAATTTAAACGGTTTTCTCCGCTTAGTAAATTCACAGCAAAACATCAAAGTTTTTTTCTAGCTGACGTGACATTCGGCCGTGTAACCGCGCGAAAAACAAAGCCTCGCTTTGGTTTCAACATGACGTCGTACGCGCATGTTTTGCGACGTCATCGCGCACACGGCGGACCGGACGGAGGGCACACGCGCGCCTGCGAAACATTCCGCTAGCCATGATCATGAAAAATAAAGGGCATAGGTTCTGGTTCTATGAGTATGGGGCTGCACAGCCAGGCCTTTGGCCTGGCAAGTGCTCCGCTATAAATTAGCAGGGCCCGTGGGACTTCCACAGTAAAAGGGCTTGTCACGAATGATTGATTTGATAGCCTTCAATGCTCAACTAACCTGCTTGAAACCTCTCCACCCCCCTCCACGTTTTCGTTCTTTCCCCCAACCTGCTATAACCTACCGCACGCTGCACTCAGATATGAAACACCATTTACCTTTACCTTCTATACCTCGTATAGTCTGACTTGGAAAATAGGGGTTCTCATACGCATGCTTTTACTAAGTCTTATCTCTGTTTTGTTTTTTCCTTCGCTTGTAAGGTATCCTCTGACAAAATAAAAAGCAAATCTAAAGGTAAAGCTTCATACTATTGTCATTGTATGCAATAATTAACATAAACGATGAGAAATCTCATGAATGGTTGTTAAGATAGTTAATTCTCATCCTACTACTCTCAGAAAATTATTAAACTGCTCGATAGTTCATATCTGCATCGTGAAACCTTATAAAAGACTATTATTAATTACCCTTTAAGTTTGACCCCACGAGATAGAAATAAGAATAGAAATAAACAATGTTTGCATCATTTTATAATTTAATAATTTTATTTATTTTTTTTTTCTTATTACCGAATTTTTGTTATATTTTAATATGTTTATATATTTTAGCTTACAATATTTTTAGACTGTAAATAGTTGTGTATTTTATGAGGGCCACAAGTTTATTAGCCTTTGGTTATTAAGTGCTACCCTCTTTAAATAAAGGCTTTACTTACTAAGAGCACTGTCTTGCACTTGCAATATAAAGGCCGATTTAGACACTACAACTCTTACCTAGGACTGCTGCATACGACTTTTTGTCTTCATACTCGCTTCCACCTACCTCAGTTTCTTTGTTCTTTTCAGGGCAATATATCACATAACCACGTTCATTGAAGCTGATTGTAACAGGGGAGAGGTGGGGCTGAAGACAATAGCTGCTGACAATAGCAAAACAAAGAATTCAAAGAATTATATATTTCCCCCGTCATATTCCCCTCGCCTTTGTCCTCTAATAATAGAATAACACAAACGGGAGGACAAAATAGGGCTTAACAAGGAAAACACACTAGCAGTCAGTCAATATTTTTTGTTTACCTAAAAAGATAACTTCATCAATCTTATTCCTACATAATTAACTTGCTGGGTCACGACCAAAAAGCGAAATGTTGATAACATTATTCGATGGTATCGTAACTCGATTTAGGTTTTGGGTCTTCAATAGTGTTTGACGCCTCGGTTTACGCTTGAACCTGAATATTTTTCCGCCGGTTTCCCTTGGAAAACACACCGACATCCAGTCCATTGTTCTACGAAAGATGAAGGCGCGCAGTTGGGCCGTGGCGAGACCACGAGTACTGTTCATAAATTTTACAATACAATACAATATTTTATTTTCACATTTCCATGACATTTTTTTACAAGAAAAACATATATCTAGCTAAACTAAAATTACTAAGACTGGCATTAAGACAAATAACTAAATAAAAATACCATATGAGCGTCTAAGTAAACCATACAGTTTTCTAGTTAGACACTAGTCTTGTGTAGTATCAATTCAAATGTAGACATCTATTACAAACACATAAACACACACACTGCACACAAATAGGGCAAAAAATAGCAAAAATTAGAAGACGACTAGGTTTGGACGGTATATCTGTTTCGACAATAAATACTGTTTAAGTTCTGTTTTGAAATCAATCTCTCTTTCTACTCATAACGAAGCAACGTGCTCAATGGAAATTTGGCAAAAGCAAAACATGTTTTCTGTCTCACTTCGTCATGTGCCGTGATCCATATGCTTTTCTGCATTTGAATTGAACGGAATGTTACTCTCCGAAAAATTAATAGTTTCTTTGTTTTAGAAAACCTCACAAGGTGAAAAATAAGCATGTTATTGACCTATCCCTCGGGGATATGTGATATATTCTCGTGGTGGCGTTCGCCGCGGGTACCCCACGAGGGGAATATATCACATATCCTCTCGTTCCAGGTCAATAACCCTTACATATTTCAAAATCACGCGACATTTCACATACGGTACGCGACACTAGTAAGGCAGTTGTAGGTTTAATGTAAACGATACGATACGATACAAGACGATGTACACGATACGATCGTAGGTTTATCGCAAGCATATCGCTTGCAATAAAGTTGTGCCGCCTAAAATCGGCCTTAAAATACATTTTTACACTGGTACTATATATCTTATGGTCTCTTTTCAGGATTGAAAGCATCAAAATTAGATGCAGAAGATGAGAACAAGGCAACAATTGCGGTAAAGAATATTGTAACGGTATACAGGGCGTATTAAGCAGGGTTTTTTTCATAAGTATGTAACCTCTGGTGGTGGATTGGTTAGCTATTCATATCCATTCTCTTGATAAAATTCTAGATCTCCCTGTTGGTTTTCTCCTTAGTCTATTTTCACGCGTAGTTACATGACAATTTTCATATTTCATGGAACCTGATTTTCTCAAGACAGGCAATCGAAACTTGTTAATAGGATCGTCGTAGGGACCATGAAAACTGTCCGTATCAGCAGGTTGTCTATGAATGACAAATGAATGCGTTTTCTTATTGGTACTGTGAGTAAAACTATTCACCTTCGCTAGATTTTGCAGGGACACCGCAACAGCTTGTGCCAATTTCTATATGCCTGTGTCCTAACCCCCCCCCCCCCCCCCCCCCGAAAAGAAAGATTGTACCACTCACCGGGGACTACATCTCCTACTCTTTTTCAAACAATGAGTGGGTTCTTTGATGTCCCCTACTATTCATGTTGAGAAGATGTAGGAAACAAAGCCACGGCTTATCGTCATGATCACCGCCCAATGAAAAGTACTGAGTCGTGTAACACATCTAACCAGGGCCTAGAGGAAATAACGACTAAACTATACATATGTATATTTTTTCGAACAAAGTGATACCTACCTAAATGTAGCGTAGATGACAAGGTTTAAACGGCTTAGAATTGTCTGTAATAACGAGGTTAAACTGTATGAGATTGTGTCAATGAGACGCGAAAAAATGTCCATTTCATAATGATTCAAATCAACGAAAGACAAACCTGGGGCCTTGGATTCCACAGCGAATTGCAATTTATAAATGTTGCTTTTTGAGGAGGGAGGAAAAAAAACCAGGAAAATCAGAGAAAAATACCTGGAGCATTGACGATAACCAATAACAAAATTCACCCACAAGGTGAGCACTCTCACCGCTACACCATCCCTGCTCTCCTTATCCGGTTAACAAGTGTCGTATTACTGAAACGGATGAATACTAGGCTTTTCGCTGGGACCGAGACTGAATGTTCTAAGTTGATGAGTAGCTGGATTCTACTGTATGTCAGATAAACGTCGTTTGCTTAACCAATCAAACTGGGAAGGTCGGGAGGTAACACTTCTTAGGTTTAAATACAGTTATGTAGTTTTCTTTTTGTTGGGGATCAACTTGTTATTTTGTTTCCGCTTTTGTGTTTCTTGCAGCCTGTGGACCCAGGAGACTTGGAACTTAAGCATATCAAATGAGTGATGACCTGTGTTCTATGATGTGAAGCTGACCTTGATTTATTTATCTCAAATTGCATTTGTTTCCTGTTAACCTTAAAATGTGTTGCAAAACCAGTGTCCTATCAAAGACAGTTATTTTTTAAGCCGAGCAGGGCCCGAAACTGAAACAGTCATTTTTAAAAATTGATTGAACTTTAGAACCTTATAAAGGGACTCGGGCGAAGTCTACACCAGAAAAAAGGAACCGGATTCGTAATGTTATCCGATTCGTCGCATCAGAGTATTGGGATCCGTCAGGCGATTCCTAATTAGTTCACACAGCACTGGAAATCCGGATTTGACATTTTAGACATAGACATTACGCATTAGACATAATTGTCTCAACCCAAACTTAATTACCCAGTTGTGTTAGAATGATCCTCGCTAATGCACATAAACTATTACTATTTGATTTGGATGGCCGGGGTGGAAATGGAATTTAAACTGTTGTTCTCTTGTGTCTTGTAAAATCGCTGAAATCTGATTGTGGTTCATTCTTCGTTACAGTAATCACTGAACAGAGTCTCTTAGTCAAAGATTTAGTACAAGTTTTGTATAAACCCGCTCGCCGAAAAATACAAAAAGCAGTAAAATCCCAGTGACGTTGCTTTGTTTTTACCTACATTTATTTGTATTGAGTTTGTTTGATTTTATAAGGAGCAAATAACACATGTATTTTTTTATGTTGCTCCTGTAGATTTCAAGTAATTGGGTATCATTATCAATTAAACCAAAGTTTATAGGTCGCAATCTCGATAAAATTACACAGTCCGCGTCGGCTTGCATTCCGTCATTCAATTTGTAGGTAGTTAAAACTATTTTACCGAATATGATTTAAGGTTGCTCTGTTTAAAGTGCCTATTACCCCTAGAAAGTTTTTGTCAAAATCAACTCTATGTACATTGAATAGTCCAATGGTAAAATATGTCTTGTTTTGAAAGTCGCGTTTGTGAGTTATAGAGATTTAAATTTACAAAATGCTGATTAGATGATGTCAACCCGGGACTTTGCCATTATTTCTACGCCAATGCGCAGTTTACAGCTTGAGGATAATTAATTTCATAAATACTAAAAATAAACTGTGGATAGTCAGTTGATTCGTAAAAAAAATATTACTTGGAGGTGAAAACAAGTAGTTGTATAATAAATGATCCCGGGTTGACGTCATCTAATTAGCATTTTGTAAATTCAAATCTCTATAACTCACTAACACGACGTTGAAAACAAGAAATATTTTACCATTCAACTATTCAATGTACATAGAGTTGATTCTGAAAATAACTTTCTAGGGGTGATAGGCACTTTAAATCTTATTTTAGCTGTTCTACTGTTTCAAGGCAGCCTGGAAATCCTACCTGTTAATGGACTTAGGGTTTAAACGTCTCTTAAACGAGTACAGCTCTTCCAACAAAAATGAGACAAATCTACGATAACATACAGTTGTCTAGTTGGACTTTCAATCTTAGTTATTCATCGATATGTTCCATTAATCGGTGCTTTTATGCACTATAGTAGTTAAAATGTCAATAAATTGTCGATTAAACACTGTAACTTTATTTCTTTTCTTTTGCCTATTATGAAATAACTTTTTTTTTAGGTTTATACTTTTGTCTTAACGCTACCTGCCACTTCGTTTACCTATCTAAAGACTGAGGAAATTATCAAGAAAAAGGAATTTTTGCCGCCGCTTTATGAAGACAACTCTTCCTTAGCCCTTGATTCTAAAATCCTAATTCTCATTTAGCGAACATTTTAAAACTAAGGGGTGGACCATTAGAAATCCTGGGAGGGGGGTCAAAAATTTTTCAGTGTATGAATTTTTTTTTCGGCCTGAGTTTCCTGCAGGATTTTTTTTTTGGGAGGTGCAAGCCTGCAGGTTTTTTTTTTCTCAGATCTTCTTTATAAATGCCTTCAAACTCAATTTTTTTTTTACTCGGCCCAATCCATTTTTGGTATTAAACGCTTGAGAGTAGATTTAAGTCAGAATGTGGAACCTTTGCATGAAAAATGGGGAGAAATAAGAATTGAGATGGAGTGGTCGAGCGCCGAAGGCGCGAGACGGCTAGGGGGGTCTGGGGGCATGCCCCACCAGAAAATTTTGAAATCTAGATGCTCTGAAACTCCATTTCTAGTGTTCTGAGACAACAATTTCTGTCAAAAATGTTTGGCAAATTGATGTGGCTTCTCGTCGCCTTGCGTCTCTTTGTGTGGCTCCGCATACAAGTACTCGATTTCATTTTATATTTCTTGCTGTTTCTTTAGTTCATCTGGATATCAGAGTTAAGTATACAAAATTTCGTCTTTTTGTATAGTAAGTATTATGAGAATTTGACGAAAATGACAGAACAGATGTCAAAATCGGGATTTTTCCTATCCCGATCACATATTGGTCTGGATTCGGGATTTTCAAGCAAAATCGGGGTAATCTCGACGAAAACGGGACGGTTGGACAATCTGTAATGTATTGAAAAAAATACTTTCGTGTAGTAGAGCAGGTTACATATTTCATGATGTTTACAGTGTTTTCAAATATGTACATAAACAAGGTTTTGGTTATATTAAGATACTGGTACATGTACCAGATAGACCTTTGAGGCAGGTAATTTTTGACAGCATTTGACTCAACCTGAAGTTGCTTTTTGATGAATTTTACTACCAGAGAGCATGTCATACTCTCATATGTTCCAGTTTAAAATAAATAAATAAAATACTGAAATAAATAAATATATCCAGTTAGCTTGCAGGATTTTATTTTTTTATGGTCAACTGCTTGCAGGAATTTTTTTTGAGACAATTTCCCTTTGTAGGAATTTTTTTTTGGTAATTGTCACCCCCCCTCCCAAGATTTCTAATGGCCCGCCCCTAAGCAGCATGCACTTTATGACACAAGGTTTGACAATGGCAGTTAAGTATAAGAAGGCGTTCTTAACGTAAACAGATTAATAATAAAAGTCACTTACGTTGAAACAACAGTTCAAATTGATATCCCTTCTGCTCCTGTTTTGATGTTGAAAAAAATTAACTGAGGAAAGGTTTATTTATTTATATTGGCTTTATACAATCAAACCTCTATACAACGTTATTGTTCGGACAGAACCGCTCTGGCCATTGTAGGGAGGTGGCCGTTTACCCTTTAACTTCCTACAGTACGAAAAATATAAATTACAAAAAATCCCAAACTTCATTTTGTAAAATATTGAAAAACAAATGGTATCATGCAAATTACTACCGCCGAAGAGGTTTCATTTAAATGTTTACATCATAGGATTTCGTCCACAGACTCAAAAGTTAGAACTACACTGCATGTCTCCATAATAGACTACTGGAGTGAAAGGGTAAAGGAGAGATTTTTAGTTAGAGGATTCGAATAAATAAGTGATCATGACAAAGTAAGCTGGGTATCTTTGTAAGTTCGAGGCTAATAGAGTGAATTCGTATAACCCGTGTTTTATATGCTAATGAGCCGCGTTATATTCTAATGAGCTGTGTACAATAAAACAAAGGGAATTGAGACGGCTGACTTTTTATTTGTTATAAAATTAATTAAAATCTTATAGAAGCATTGTTTGGGGTTTTCGACCGCACGCCTATTGTTTTATTGTACATAGCTCATTAGAATATAACACGACTCATTAGCATATAAAGCACGGGTTATACGAATTCACTCTAATGAATTCGTATAACCCGTGTTTTATATGCTAATGAGCCGCGTTATATTCTAATGAGCTGTGTACAATAAAACAATAGACGTGTGGTCGAAAACCCCAAACAAATGACTTTAATTCTCGTACATTCAGTACAGTATAGTACAGTTTACAGTATTTGCATTTGCGGTCACTAGTATGCGTTTACAGTACCTCTTCTTTAATTTACTTTTACTTTATAAATTAGCCGATAGACGATTACGTTTATTTCGCAGACTTTGACAAAAAGAAACTGAGGAAAACAAAAACATTATTACGGTTTAGTTTAATCTTATGGTTCAGTTTTCGCTTTCCTTTGCTCGAGTTTGAATATAAAACGCTAGACTAAAATCACAAATTAAGCTGGAATTTTGAGTCCCGACATGTTTATTGTTCTTTGTTGCGTTTTTTTTTTACAGGCTGTTATACTGAAATGCTTGAATTGTTACCTCTTGGTTTGAATTTGCATGCGCTTAGCAATGCTTCTGTGAGATTTTAATTAATTTTATAACAAATAAATAATCAGCCGTCTCAGTTCCCTTTGTTTTATTCTGCACAGCTCATTAGAATATAACGCGGCTCATTAGCATATAAAACACGGGTTATACGAATTCACTCTAATAGGAGAGGATTATTTCGGTTAGCTAAATATACTATCGGGGAGGACTTGGTGAGTCCAACGACGTTGTCAATAGAATAAATGTCTAAGTCAGTTGTTATAAGAGGGTGATATATTGTTGGTTGGGTTCTCTTGAGGACTCGCAGTTACTGAAAGAGCCCCTGTAAGAGTCTATGTCAATTGAGAAGCGTATTTAGCATGAGTTGAATAAAAAATGGTGTCCGGGAGGATCGAGTGAAGCCCTTGCAAATATTTCGTTGGACCTTCCTGAGCTTTACCACAACAGCCGTTTATTCTACCGAGAGACATAAACTAATAGAAATGAGTTCACTTTTCAAAGTAAGTTCTTTTGTTTATGAATAAAAAAGGTGAGAAGATTACCGAGTTTAATAATTTAGGTTTTGCACGCGTTGTGTTAGTTTTGCTTGACGCGGCGCGTAAAGACATGATTTCTTGGAAAGCTGTACAAGTGTGTCACGAATTTCTCGGCAAATTGCAGAATTGAAGTAGGAAAAAATAAGTTATTTACTGGCCTTGGTCTGTCCGTATAGGAAAAAACTGTGCCCGAGGTCTTGAGTACGGCAGTTTTTTCCTATACGGACCTCCCGGCCGGTAAATAACATATATTTATTAACAGCCAAAAGCTGTAGTGAACCCTGTCGAACTGTTCTTGCCCACAGCGAAGCCGTGGAAAGATGAAGATTAACTTTAAAACTTTTCAAATTTTTGAATAAAAGTAAAGTCGAGCGTAATTCATTCATAGCAGTGCGAAAGCTTAAAGTGAGCTATTCTAATTTAAAAATCATATTTTCTTGAATGAAAACTTACAGAATTTAGATAAAAGAAGGTAACAACTGCGAAATAAAAGCATTCAAACCGAGCAATGTAGTGAAAGTCCAAATTATCTCGTAAAATCCGATCGCGAAATTGCGTGTATTAAAATTTATATTGACAACAAGCTAGTACAAAATTAGAATCAAATGAGAAATTTAAGCAAGACTTTTTAATGAAAATTTCGAATTAGAAGAAAAAAGAAACGGAAAAATTAGAACACGAATCAGCAGTACTTCTAAATTACTCCCCTGCAATAAGGAACAATGCACTTGTGCCTTGCAGGGGAGTAATTTGAAAGTACTGCTGTTGAGACAGTACAAATAACAACTAAAACGAAGATAGTGATAAACTTCATAGCTACAAATCATAGGACAGTACATTATCAGGCGAAAGTTAACTTTCGAGACGCCGTAGACAGCTTACCTTTGATTCACACGACTCCATGTTGTCTCCAAGTAAGTCGCAGCTAAGTCATAAGTAAGTCGCAAGTAAGTCGCAAGAAATGTATGTCCCTTTGGAGCCACCGTATTAATCTCTCTTTCTTCATTGAGTCTTTTTGATACCTCGTCTTTAGCGTGTTTTCGGATCTTTGTATGTCAGCCGACCGGTCAGCCATGCATGGTAAAACTTTGCTGGTTTTCTTCATTGTTTTCTTCATTGGTGTCGTTAAATATTTTATCTAGTCAATAAAATTCACTTTCGCTTTGGTAGCTTTCGTCTGGGTCCATAATTAACCAAAAAATTCAATAATACCAGGGCTTACAAGCTTAAAACAACAGAGTCACATCACTCGCGAAGCGTTACCGTGATCGTGGGCAGAGATAGGAAAATGCAGACCGCGCTAACAACCAATCATTGCAGGATTCGTTACCGTGCCCTCTCGGAAAAAAATAAAAGATTGTATTTCTGCAAAGTTGTGGATGTATACTAATTTACGTTAGGGATTGGAGGGGAATTAGATTTGGGAGGTGAGTTCAGGATTGGGAGTGCGAGGACGATGGGGTGATGTTCGTACAGGTTGGATACGGGGTGATACGGGGTGATACGGGGTGATACGGGGTGATACGGGGTACCACGGGGCCCCGAGACAGGGAGAACTTGTCCTATACCTTAATACTAATTCGTCAGAGGAAAGGATAAGGTACTATTCATACTCATGTAATATTCATTATCCTGCGCGATGACGTAATTAGCATTATATAAGGTAGAATAATATATACAAATGTGCCAGTTAGCAAAGATTGTCCATGGAGGGAGTCAGCCCTCCTCCCCACCCTTTCGCTGACGAAATTAGTACCCCGTGTCCCTTGTCGTGCCATCAACAGGGAGAACTTGTCCCACACTTTAATGCTTATTCGTCAGAGGAAGGGATAAGGTAATATACGGGTATGTGCCGCCAAACGGGGTCGTGATTTTGGAACAACTAATATATAACATGGTATCCATTTTCGAGACGCATCACCAGTACTACGTGGCTCAACATTTATTTGTATCCTTCACATTCTCATTGCCACGAATTACCACCTTATTACCCACGATCTGCTCCCGTACGGCCTCGTGGTTCAAGCGGTAGAGTGACGGAAGATCTAATCCGGAGGTCGTGGGTTCGAATCCCACCGAGGTCAAAGATTTCTTTCTTTCCCTCGTGTGGTCCCTCATTTCCTTACTAGGGCTGACGCTCAGTACTGGGAAATTTATGGGTTAACTTTAGCACTACAATTTACACACAGATTTAATTCTCTGATTCCTTGTTTGTATCACCAGTGCTACGTGGCTCAACATTTATTTGTACTCAGTTTGAAAAAACAACGCAGGCCTGCCAACGTTTCTCTCGAGATTGTGAAAGGTGTGTACAAAATACTGCACTGATAAGGCTAACCACAATATATTGCTCATTGGAGTGAAGTTTGGGGTTTATTCTAAAGCCTTTTTATTAACACAAAAACATTATTTACAATAACATTTTTATGCTTTCCAGAGTAGCATCAAAAGAAAATGTTTATTTGAGAAATCAAATCCCTTTTGATTACGAGACTACGTAATTGTATCAGCCGACTCTCATTGCCACCAATCAGGGCACTAAGAAAACAACCTCAGCTAACATAACAGTTGTCATAACTGATGTCAATGACAACCCACCGATATTCACCAGACGGTAGGTAAGATACGATCAAAAACGTAGTTATTTACACTTATTGAAATTCATATGCCGTTGCGATGACTGTCCACTTTCAAACATCTTTTACAGTGCGGCTACTGTTACCGGGGTCACTCAGACAAAGTTAACCAATCACAAAACAGAATGAGAAGAATAGATTCCAACATTTTTTACTTTAGCCAATGAGATGTCGAGTGCAGAACAATGAAATTTCAACTTGTTCGTTCGCCATGAAAACAGATCAATGCAAGTTTTGGCTGTACAGCGTTGGATTTTCAATTAATTTCGATTCATCCCTTTTGAACTTGACTTGTTTTAACAGTGCGATTTGGAAGGTAAATATCGGCGATTCAAATGAAAGAGAAACTCCAAACTGTGTGAAAATATGGAATGCGACGGCTGTACCGTATGTCTGCACAAATAAATGTGCTGGTGATGGATTCAAAATAATTTGTTCGCTCGTAACAGGTTCTTACACCGAGGTAAACCCCAAGTTTTCTCTACTGCGTCGATGGCGGGGTTGGAAAATAAATACACTTGACGCCAACGAGGACGACATTCTTAACTGCATAAGTACCAGTGAAAGCGACGGTCCGATAGTTTAGGCAAGTTAAAAAGTGCCCTACGGATTTGAAAACAACAAAACACGGCTTGTTCACCGCCGTGGTTAATTAAGTTTTATGCGCTGTCGGATCTTTGATTTCCACCGTCGGAATTAAGCTGGAATAAAATTAAGTAAAAGAGAAATTCAAAACTGCATTAAAAGAGTATCGGTCGTATAGTAACGGCGTATAGAGCGTATGCACTCACGTGGCAAGCAGCTATGCAAATTTATTGGAACAAAAGAAAGTGTTAACATAAGAAAAGCGTTCAAATCCCACAGGATTGTTTTGGTACACCAACATGGCCGCCGTTCTATTGTTTTGGTACACCAATATGGCCGCCGTGACGTCATGTGCATACGCTCTATTATTTAACATATATTTCACTGCCGGAAAATTCATCGATATTCCAGCGGTTTGGCAGTTCAGTTATTATAATAATTTTCCAGACGATTCAAAACAGTAAATCCAACTCCCTCGAGATGAGTTCCTGACAGTAAAAACTCAACCGCCGGACTAGAATTTTTTTTTTCACAGAGTTCAAGGTCTGGTTAATAATTATTTCTATTTTTCGGCATATACAACTACAGACTTTTAAAATACTTTCACCAAAATGATTTCTTCAAAATTTCACGACCGCCTTGGGAGATTGAAAAAAAAGAAAACACTCTAGTGCTCAAACTGCAAAGAAAATATGCAACGGAAAAAATTCTGACAACAATTCAATAAAAAAAAATTAAATAAAGGAAGCTCTTTTTCAAACGGGTCAGATCGAATATTAAAATGCTTTTATATGCTACGCTGGCAGTATGCATTGTAACATTTGAAAACAGCAGCGGGTGAGTTTTTATGTTTTCCGAGAATTTAAATCTGCCACGCAATTTGCCCAAACATACGGCCATTGCGTTCACTGTTTTCATACAGTTTGAAATCAGTTCTCGCTCACTTGCATAATACATGACATTCATTCATGCAGCATGTGAAACGACTCAAATTTTTAAATCGAAAAGTCAACGCTAGCAAAAGATTAATAGGCCATTTCCGAGTTCCGTTATGCCTCCTTGTCAAAGCCAGGCTAGGTGCATAACCTTTCAAATGGAAATGAGTTTTACTTGCATTTGAATAAAAACGCATTTCCCTAGCCTCCCTTTGACAACGAGGCGTAACGTAACTCGGAAATGGCCTATTCAACATATTAGCTTCACGAGTTAACAAGTTGAAATTTCATTGTTCTGTACTCGGCATTTTATTGGCTGAAGTTAAAAATGTTGGAATCGATTGTCCCCGTTCTACTTTGTGATTGGTTAACTTTGTCTGGGTGACCCCGGTAACAGTAGCCGCACTGTAAAACTGGACTTGCATTCCCATTTCGTTGTTTGTTCGTTGACGTTTGCAAAGTGAAGTTTATATGTTTTTCTATATTATTTCGATCTTGCCGCGTTTGGAAACAAAAGGGTTAAAATTGTTAAGAACGTGTACCGTTGAATCGGTGGAAGCTTGGTGGTGTAGCTGTAAAACACGTTGGGCATGAGAACTGAAGGTCATACCTGCTATTTTATGGCATATCTTTGTGGAAGACACTACTTTACATAGCCTCTCTTCACCCGGATGTATAAATGGCTACTGGCGAAGTGTTTGGAAACCCTACCCAAATGCGAGGGTGTAAACTTGAAGGGATGGATTACTATTCATCGTGCATCACTGAGTTGCAAATTATCACGTGCAGTGAAATTTCAAAGTTTTATTTAAAATATACGTTTTTTTTTTTTCTGCAAACGCCAGGTTCTATTTTTGTTTTAACTGGCTTGGTTGATAAGTTTTACTTTCTCTTTGCTGGTAAAATTATCGATTTTGAAGCTCTGTTTGCTTTAATCCAAAATAATTTTAACGGCTTTTTCTTATTGACGTCCACTAAAACTCAACTATATCCGCCTCTTTTGAAGACGGTGGGTCGCGTGTTATTGCTAACCGCTCTAACCTTCTTTCTTACCTTCTTAGCTGCCTGTGGCTCGATTGTGACTTTACCTTTTTACTCCTGTTTGTGATGAAGTCAGAATAAAGTTTACTTAAGCAGGAATGCAGGAAGTATGTTGATCTGGTGTAAAGTTTTTACAGTTTCCTATTTCACTTTTGATTATAGAACTAACATATCTGTTGAGGCACTGTCATATTCCAAGTAAAAGCTACTGATGCAGACAGACTATGGCAACAACTCCATCATAACTTACTCTTTGCTGCCAAATGAGTATGGGGAAAAGTTTTCCATCAATGCTTCCACTGGACGAAAAAATGAATTCACTCAAGTTTGCACATTGAGCAAATTTGGGCCTCTAAATTTGAACCAAATTTGTCACTGGGGGTGTGAAGTGAATGTAAACATACATCTTCGCTCACGTGCAAATTGTGTGCAAATGTGGTGTAAATATACATCTGCGCAACATTTACTGTCTTTGCTACCCAAGCAAATGTCATATTTGCTCATCTTTGCCATGCCAAGCAAACGTAAAGAAATTGTGGAATTTACCAGCTTTGCTTTCTTTGCAAATAAAGTGCAAACATCAAGTTTGATTTTCCGCAAATATGGGCAAAGTTGTGCAAATGTGGTCTTTACTACGATTTTGTCACCCATGTAGATCCATTTTTTCGTGCAGTGTTCATCCTAGGAAACATTAGTCATAATGTAAGTTCAATCTAAATCAAAGGGTTTTCATAGCTGTAGTCTACGGAAAGAGTGAGATGCATGACCATAATAAATCGCCCATCGCAAATTTATTTCCTAACAACCGACAGTATTTATTCGCTATTGATCTTTGTTATTGTCATCAATTTGACCAGGGTATGAATGGCGAGGTTTCTTTCACATGTGATTTTTTGTTTTCCGGAGCGTGAACATCTTGCAAAGTTGGCCTATTTAACTCTTCCGCGTCTTACACTTTTTAATTTATTTTATGTTCCGGGGTGTTCTGCGGTGTTCCGGTGTTCCTGGTTTTAGCACATGCCGTTAAAATCATGTCTGGAATCATAACTATGATTTATAGTTATATGAACCATAGTAATGATGCCAACTGGTGCGTTGACTTGAGAGGCATGTCTTGAATCCGGCGTAACCATGATTTACAATTATATAAATCATCCCTATCATGCCGATTGGTCTGTTCAAATCACGTCTGGAATCATAAACATGATTTTTACAGTGATATGAATCATAGTTATGATGCCAACCAGCTTGTTAAAATCATGTTTCATGATTTACATCCTATCCTCCGTCTTTTTATAAGCTTTATTCAAGCAGGGAAGACCATTCAGTAACCTGTTCTCCCAGGTGTCCCTGACATCAATAAATAGATAAATAAATAAATGTACAACATAACACTGAAAAATTAAGGCTGAACTTTACAAGTTGCGATTCGATTCGAGAAACTGGCGCATGCGCCCTTGTAACAGTGTCCCATCAAAGGGACACTGTTGGTTTTTGATGAACACGACCAGGAGCTTGCTTTTCGTGTGCATTATTATAAATCGTCACATGTGGTGAACGGAAAGACATATGAACTGAAAAGGAAAGATAACGACTAAAACACTCAATATTCCTTAAAAAAATATCTGCCCATCAGTATTAGAATAATTTTGTTTCAAAGGTAACGTATTTTTCTTTCAATTTTGAGTGACAGTAGCTCGTGTTAATACAAAACAGTGGAATGATTAGAATGATTTTGTTTCAATGGTAACATTTTTTTTCAATTTTGAGTGACAGTAGCTCGTGTTAATACTAAACGGTACCACTGTATGACTGAAAATCATTTATATTCGTCTAGAAACTTTAATCAGTGCACGTTAGGAAAACTAGTAAGATACGGTAATTACAGTTCAGCAAGCAGAAATCGTAAATCCTTGAATCTGATTGGCTAATGAAGCGCGCTCCAGCGGTCCGGATTTTCTCATCCGGACCCCACGTACGGACCGGTCCTAATTTTACATCATTTAATTTTCTCGTAAATTATGGACCCAGGTGAAAGCTACCAAAGCGAAACTGAATTTTTATTGGCCAGATAAAATATTTAAGGATACAAACAAAGAAAACAATGAAGAAAACCGGCAAAGTTTCACCATGGCTGACACCGGCTGTCATACAAATATCCGAAAATACGCTAAAGATCTTCGCTTGAACGAGGGCTAGGTATCAAAAAGACTCAATGAAGGAAATGAGGTTAAATTAAGTGGAAGAATACGTCAGCCGTAAAAGTTTGGATTTTATGATTTGTTGATTTTATATTTTGTTGGGCACTTGTTACTGTCCCGAAGTTCTTTTAATAGGAAGCTTTAGCAAACTTAAATTTGTCATTCTAGTTTTAAACTATTTTGTTGTCAATAATTTCTGAAATTTACACGCCATTTCGCGATTGGATTTTACGAGATAGTTCGTACTTTCACTACATTGTTCGGTTTGTATGCTTTTATTTCTCACTCTGCCTTCTTTGATCTAAATTCCGTAAGATATGATTTTTAAATTAGAATAGCTCAGTTTAAGCTTTCGTACTGCTACGAATTAATTATGCTCGACTTTTCTTTTAATAGAAAAATTTGAAAAGTTACAGTTAATCTTCAATTTTCCACGGCTTCGATGTAGGAAAGAACATCGGAGGCAAACACAACCTCCGTTTATTCTACCGAGAGACATACACGTAAACTGATAGAAATGAGTCGTCACTTTGCAAAGTAAGTTTTTTTTTGTTTACGAGTGAAAAGTTGTAAAGATTACCAAGTTAACTTAGGGTTTGCACCCGTCATGTCAGTTAAGCTTTACGCGGCGCTTAAGAAACATTTCTTGGAAAGATGTATCGAGATTCTCTCGGCAAATCGAAGAATTAGGGTTCAAATGGGAAATCCGGATTTCAAAATCTAAATCCAGATTTCGGATTTCCATTCTCCATGGCAATCCATCGCGGATAAGGATTTCGGTAATTGGAAATCCGTTTTTGGATTTTGCAGTTTTTTTGGGAAATCCGAAATCCGGATTTAAAGTCAGAAAAAAAAATATAAATAAATAGTGCATCGGTATATAGAATACTTCCTTCCCTTTCTTTTAAGGTCGCAGGGGATACCTGGACATGAATAAATTCATAAGGCAAAATTTTGGCAGGGGTGTCACTTTTAAAAGCTTTATATCTTAGGCCTTTGGAAGCCGATTTCACTAAAACTTGACAGATATATTGAGAAATAATGGGATTTCACCAGTACTATTTTTATTCAATGAATCGCGCTTTATGGTAATGCTGCAATGTACGTAAATTCAAATTTGTAAAATGTGATTTTGTGTCCAAGTTTGCACCTCGCCGGAAGAACACAAAGCAAGTTGATTTCACCACTCACTGATCCGTCAAAACCTTTTTTGTGTCATGTCTGAAGCCGAATTTTTTATTTCAACTATGATTAAAAGTTATTAGCTTTAACAGGAGTAAAATTGCCCATGATAGAATTTGAAGCCTCATATCTTCCTTTTGAAAGCCTATTTAAAAATTTTGCGTCAGATATGACAATCTACAATGCACCTAGTTTACCTCCCTGCCGTGTCATCTCATGAAATTATATCCGCGCTGAATTCTTGGACACAAAATTGCTTGTTTTTACGCTTCCGACGGCTTCCCGAGCAAACACGAATGCAAAAATATATTTATGGTAATTTTGCTCATTTTAATCCACGGGCTATTGTCAACACTTCATGAAGAAAGAACAATTCGTTGTAAAAATAGTGTATTTTATCAGACAGCGCTTTGCACGTTCAATTATTAATGCAGGAACATTACAGCCTGGTTTCCATATAATCGCAAGGATCGCAGCGATCGCAGAAAAAAATTGTTGTGCGACCCTTGCGATCATATGGAAACCAAAAACTTTGCGATCCTTGCTATCGAGAGGTTTTTATGTGGAAACCACTCTTGCGATCCAAAATGTCCCAAAGGCATTGTACCCCAAAGCCTTGTATCCCATAATGCATTTAAAGTTTATCGGATCCAGACCTACTTGACGTTTTCTTGCAATCGCTGCGATCATATGGAAAATGGAATTTCTGGCGTTTGAGTGGCTACGAATTAGCCTGAAATGTAATATTTCTGCGGCACGAAGCAACATACAGAGCCTGGGTCCTGTTAGATGATGGTGCTTTGTATAGAACGTTGTGGATCATTCTAGGCCGACACCGCTTCTCACTCACTTTATCAATTATTTTGTCTTTAAATGAAAGAAAGAAGAGGATATGCAACTTAGAGCATTAATTTAGAGGCTCTTAGGGTCGGCCGTTTTGGAGCTTGGGCTTTGGTTCCTACTCAGATTTCCTGTCATTTTTCCCCAAGGGATTTTTTAAGGCAGCTTTCTTCTGGCCTCCGTCTAACCACAGTGGTATTGTGCGTGGTTGCTCTGCTCCGTTTAGGTGTTTTACTGTGACGACGATTATTGAATAACGCAGTTATCGATAGTTATTGTATACTGTATATTGTGAACTGAGGCTCAGTGTAGCATTATTTGCTGTAAATAGTCCCGGTGCTCGGCCGAAACCTGCAAAATTAACCTATAGAGCGTATGCACATGACGTCACGGCGGCCATATTGGTGTACCAAAACAATAGAACGGCGGCCATGTTGGTGTACCAAAACAATCCTGTGGGATTTGAACGCTTTTCTTATGTTAACACTTTCTTTTGTTCCAATAAATTTGCATAGCTGCTTGCCACGTGAGTGCATACGCTCTATTGGTATATAGTTACAGTCTGTTGTGTAGTGAAGCCGAAATCCTTAGGTCTCTGCCTGAGGTCTCAGCGATCGCAAGGATGGCAAGAATTGCAGCGATCGTCGATCATATCGATCGCTGCGATTATATGGAAACCAGGCTTACGGAACTGTTCGTGAATATTTCGCTCATTTTTGGTATCAGCCGTCGCACTTCGTGCATACTCTTTTCATAAATGCATACTGATGAGCGGAACCGCCCCCCCCCCCCCCCCGCGACCTTAAACGCTTTCAAAAGATGTGAGAAGTCAGTTGTGTTATCAGCTGAGTGTTATTCATTTGCAGCGCATTCTCTCCCTATCTGATATTATAAATCGGAGCCTCTTCGAGTATAAAGTGACAATTGCTCAAAACTAGCAAACTTCTTCCCAAACTGACAGTAGATATTTAACTCAAAAGTAAATGTTATTGAAGCCGTGAGAATCAAAGGATACCTTACTTTCATTTTTTATGGAAATATTTGATATTTGAAAGTCGTGGTTTGATATTAGTCAAATTTCGTAACTGGAACGGTCGGATGTCTCGCATAGATTCAGAAATCGGTGCACAAGTGGGAAAATTTGACTCAAGTAAGGATTTAAGGCCCTATTTCCCTCAGAGGGAAAAGGATATGATGATGAAGGATTTAAACTTTAACACTGAACTGAATTAATTTAATTACATCCAATGACGTCAGTATTTCACTTAATTGAGGGGGTTCCCCTTTTTTTGAGCTTCAGCGATCTTTGACCTGATTATTCAAAGTCACAACTTTCACTTTCAAAACAAATGTCGCAAAAGGTAAGACATGGAGTCTGGAGATTATGTTTTCTCTTTAAAAGAGAGTCTGGCGTTCGTTTCTCCCGTGAAACCTAATTGTTCGCTCTCCGATGGTCCCTTCTTATCGCTGTTTGACGAGGGTAACGTCGAAGGTCCAGAGACTATGAAAGAACTTGATCAGCAAAAACAGAACCCACAATCAAGTTTGAAAACCGGAAGCAAAGCAAAGCGAAAGGTTGGTTCTAAACGAAGCGAGATGTCGGGTTGCAGTGTTTCTGATCCGGGATCTTCTCCTGCACTAAGCGACAGGAAACTGGAAAATATGACCATTAAAGAGCTCAATAGCTACATTCGAGGGATCTCAAAGCGGCAAGCGCAAAAATTAAAAAAAAGGAGGCGAATTCTCAAGAATCGTAAATATGCCTTTAAATGTCGATTGAAATGCGTTCAGAAGAAAGCAAAGATGGCGGAAGAAAATGAGTCCCTAGAGGAGAAGATATCTGCTACAAAAGAGGAATTGAAAACGGTTCTCAAACAAAGGGACTACTACAAATCAAAATATCTACAACTTCAGTCGTCTCTTGAATCGGCATTTTTTAAATAATGCAAAACATCGTGATAGAGATCACAGACAGCTTGAAGAGAAACACACTTCCAGTGACTATGTTAGTTAACATGTGGAAGAATGTTGTTAATCATTTTGATTACGATGATTATTTTTTTTTCTTTTGTGAGCTGAAATGGAAATAGGTAGATTTCTTTCTTTTATAAGTTGGCCGTTGCCATATATGGCAACGTGCCCACTTCATAAAATGCAACTGTTTTTCCTGGATGACTTTGTCCTTTTCGTTGGACCAAGTAAATATTCAACTACTAAAAAGCTAAATAACGCCATGGAAGTGTCACACCACCATCTTCGACACTTTTACACTTACATTACTGGTCACGAAGAATATGTATTTGTGAAGAACGAATTGGTGGTTTCCTTTTGGTAGCCTTTGATATAGAACAATCAAAAGTACAAACGTGGTTTATACGGATATGGACCAAGTGCAAGGAATAATTGTTGGCACCATCAGGCTTCTTTAACATTATCATTTTTACTTTAGACAAATTGCTCGCGCAAATTGCTTTTTACATAGAAACTAGAGCATAAATCATGTCTCTTGCCCTTGCGGGCCATATTGGGATATATGGGATATATTGGTCTAATTTGCCTACCGTGCATTTTTGTAAAGTTTAAAACGTAACGCCGAATTCGTTAAGATTGTTTAGAAATGAATTATTTTTTGTAGAGTTAATGCAATGGTCTTGCAAGGTTTAAAAGATTTACCGGTCGTGTTGATAAGCATATCGTTAATTTATCTTAAATTATAAGGGCAATCCTTTACAATGCCTGTGTTTTTTATGTAGTGAATACGCGAAGCATGGAACGAGATATTGTATATCGCGACAGATATGCAAATGTTTAATAAAGTCTACGAGTCCTCTGCTTCAACGTTTGTTATGAGAATAACCAACTTTTAGGATCTTTTTTAGGTGATCAGATCCATTGACTTAAGTGGCTGTCTCCCTAACATCCTCCTAATCAAAATTAGTCACGAAACAGATTTTCTTCAAATCTTGCATGTGAATTACACTTGTCTAGTAACTTTAAAAACACATTTTGTTTGGTCTCAAAATGTTTTCTTCAGCAATTTACAGATGCCCCGGGAGACCAAATTTGATATGAAAAAAAACCATCACCACCTGCAATTTGGTAGAGAATTGGCGTTCGCGGTAGGTTTTCTATCTTTTTGCTGCTACACCGTCCTGACGAGACCCAACCAGGTCGAAACGGTTGTCCACGGTTGCATTTTCGCTTTCGATTTCGGCTCTATCATGTCGTTGTCCCATCAGTAAATGTTCTACGTATTATCAGCCTTGCTCTGTACTTTCATTTTATCTCTATTTTTGGCTGACTAAAATACCGCCAATCAGTGTTGTATACTGAACATGTAATATATTTTATAATTCAACGCATTGATACACTGCCCAAATATGGTAAAAAAGTTATCGATATACGCTATGTCTAGAAGACGTATATCCAACGATGGCGGTAAATTTCGCATTTTGACAAGAGAATGCAAAAATGACGGACCGGCCTCGATATTTTTTCTTCAAACTGTGCTTTGTTATCAATTTTAGCCGACTCGGCCTACGGCCTCGTCGGCTAAGAATTAGGCGATATCACGCGCGCTTTCGCGCTATAATAGTTAAATATTATCATTTTACATGAAATAGCTGAAACCTTTACAGAAGCTTTATTCCACTGAGGAATCTTATATAAATGAAGGTAAACTGTATGTTAAGCTCTCGAATTGGAGATTTTGATTTGGCCCAGCAAAGATCGCGTGACGTCTTTTTTATTCAGCACCAACGTCACAATATTGTTTTACTCTCGTTAAAACTGGCATCGAGTGGCACTTACACATATTCCACATAATTGAAATATTTTTTGTGTCATCGCCATTGTCTTTTTGGTTGGATTAACGCTTCTTTTAATTTGTTGGCCATCAATTGACCTGACTTCCTTCTTCTATTCCTCTTAAGTCCAGCCTTGCAGTCTTCTTATCAATCGCTGGAATTTCAAATCCTAAGCTAATTTAAATGCAAATACACGTTATATCTCTACTGTAAATATGTTTTCAAAGAAAATTTTCTTACACCCCGCAATTACGTACTCTCGCTATTACGGACACTAAATCGCGGTCTCGAAGGTGTCCGCAATAACGGGAGTTGACTTTAGGTCATAGTTTAAGTTTAAAATAAATAAAGTTAAATTTATTCTAAAAAAAAAAAAGCTAAAAACTAAAGTTTGCGTTATTTACTCATTTTATCGACATTTGTAACTTTGAAAAACTTCAAAAAGATGTTCTTTTGAATTTTTTGTTTCAATGAGCAGTTTATGGCGTGAAGACCCGTGAAAAGTCGGTGTTTACGAAACTATTTTTGCAAAGCAAAAATCTGATTACGCGTACAAACGTCGTGTACGTCAGCTTGTGAATAGTAAGAATTTTAGTTTTGATCAGCACAAGTTATCTTCAGTTTTCTTCGATTTTGAGACAGCAGTACTGCATTATATTGACGGCGCTTAAAGAAAATATATTCTCCGTATTGGGCTCCGTTGCTTGGCGACTCCGCCCAAAACGGCATATATTTTCTTCCAACTAGCCGTTCGAATAATAAAATGGAGTATTGCCGTCTCAAAATCAAAATTAGTTTAGAGTATTTTCAGTAAGCGTTGTTTGTTCATGCGGTCGGACCATGAGTGGGATTGTTAAAGTCATCGTGAGTTTTTTCCGAAAAGGTGAAGAGGTCGCCATCGAACTTCATCGAAGCCGGGTTCCGGTGGACAAAGAAACTCATAAAGGAGTATCTGAGCTTAAAAAACATCTTACGGAATTTTTAGGACTAAAGGAGCAGGCAAATCAATATGGAATTGGCGGGTTCTCGTTAAAGTTATTTCGCCTGACGAAATCGCCTGCGGGAAAATGCGAAAATTTTGCAATTGTGACGGATGGGCAGTGGCAGCTTGAACTTCCAAATTTAATATCGGATGAAAGCAACAGTGAGCTCAACGGTAAGTGTGGAACGCTCTATTAGTTTTCACTGAGTGTGCAGCGGAGTTTGATGTATCACTGTAGTTCTGAAGTTAAATATTAAGCTCAAAAATTAACGCGGTTAAGTCGGTTAACCTTTGGTTGAACGGAATGTTTGTTCACTGTCCATTTTACAGAAATGCGAAAATTGAAAAGAAAAATCACTAACGAATACAAGTAGTGAGAAAAACAGTTTATAACCTTCTTTCTGATTAATTGGTAAATGAACACTGTAGCTTAACTTTTTTTTTTATTAAAGACCGCGTTTATTTATACACGCCTTTAAATTTATTCGTTTCTGAAAACCAAACGTTCAATTCTCTCTTCGAGGGAAGCTACGCACAAGAGATTTCGCTCGATGTGCAAGTTATCTTGACGAGCATTTGCTGATGCGAACTGTGCACATTATCTAAGAGGTCACAAACTGGACTAGTGTTGCTGAAGGCACCGGCTACATCTGACAAAAGCAAGCAGAAGTCGATGAACGCCTCTGAGAAGAAAGGTGACGAGTCAAAAGTGAGAAGAAAACGGAAATCACGAGAAGAAGCAAAAGAAGATGAAAATTTGGCAAAGAGGATAATTATTGAAGGAGGTGACATCGAGAGAAGCGAAAGACAACAAGAAGACCTTCAAAAGTTTCAAGACGGTAGGACTGAATTAGCAATGTATTTAGTTTTCTTGATTTTCAAAGGTCATAAATTTCACTACTTTTGAAATTCTACGGTATTCTTTGAATAAACACTACCTTGTTTATACAACGAAAAACGCTTATTTGGTGCATTTGCTATTTGCTATTTAAAGATTGTTTGCAAAACTGTATTATATATACGTTATTGACCAATCGTGAGGTCAAGATGGCTAGATATTGGCCGAGTTCTTTTTTGCGTTTTTATGGAACGAGACGAAGCCGAGGTCAATTAAGGTTACAGTGTACCTTCGGGGGTGTCTCCAGTATAACAGCTCTAGCGTCTTAAGATTACACTTAATATACCTAAACCCAAATATCAAATTAAAGCTTATAGAGCTGGCTATCTAAATATGGAAACCATTTGGTAATAAAATGAATTGTCGAATTTTTTACGACGTCTAAATTCGAACGTCCGAATCAGCTTTAAAACGCTATAACTCAAAGCGATTATTGTATTTTGCTAATTTGATTTGTTCTCGGGTTTCCGGACACGAAGCGCTAAAAAAACCTGTCGGCGATTTTCCATATTCAATTGCAGTGAAAAGTTACAGAATATTTTCGAAAAGGGGAGAAAAAAAATTGGAATGATCGCACGGAAATGGCTCTTGACGAAAAAGTTTTCGGAATTAAGAAATTCGCCGACACGTTTTTGTTGATTATATGTTAGCCCAGCTTCTGTCCAAATTTAAGTAAAATCGAACAAATTCCCTTTGAGTTGTAGCTCTTTAAAGTGTCCCCAACAAGCGAAAAATTAACTTTGAGAAAACGGCGCTTAAAAAAACATATCGCTTAATAAACAAACTCCGCCCACAAAAGTTATACCGCCATTTCTCCGTCAATTTTCACTATTTTTCGATAATTGTTTTTTTGGATGAAAGTTCATCCTGTAAACTTTATTTTAACGCCAAAAAAAATTTTCAATAAATTTTCGATCTGAAGGTACACTGTAACCTTAAAATGCACAACTCTGCCAATATCCAGCCATCTTGACCTAACAAGCCTGTTCATTAAAGGATTTATTATACGGCCAAAAAGAGAACTTTTTATTGCGGGAACAACGCGGGAAATCCCTAGCGGGCAAGATTGACCCATCCCTCCCGCTTGGGTAGCCAATCAGAACACAGGACTTGCCTCATCCCGCCCGCTCGCGGATTGAGCCATAGAATAATTAGCTACCGTTATATACAGGGTGACCGCTATATACAGGTAACCTTTAAACTCTACTGAAGTTAATGAATAACGTTTTTATATGGAAATAATCAATCAATTTACATTTTATTTACAATAACAATTAACAGTAACGTTCAAAATACGAGTTAAAGGCCCCTAAAATGTCCGTGGAAGAAAATAAAAATAAAATAGAAATAAAATGTCTGATAGAAGAGGAATTCTACGTGGAGCGCTATCATGGTCTATACTCTCATCGACCATAGAAATCAGCCAATCAGCGCGCGAGAATTCACACAGTTATTGTAAAAAAAACAACAACAGCTGTCAACTTGACAAGTATGGTGTAATAATCAAGGAATTACGCAGAATTCGAAAGTGTATATAGTCTGGTACTGAAAATACGGGTGTTAGTTCGAAGAAATAAACTACCGTATTGTTTGAAAGCGATATGACCCGGGGGGTTACTCCCTATAATGGGCTGTACGGGGATGCTCCGCTCAAAAGGGGTACCTTTTTTAGGCTGAAGGTATATGAAAGGGTAGGGATTTCACAAGTTGAAGTATATGAAAGGGTAGGGACTTCATGAAGTATAGGAAAGGTTAGGGAAAACACTACTTAAAGTATAAAAAGTGTAGGGAAAACTGCTATTTAAGTATTATAAAAAGGTCCTTCCAAAATTTATCAAACAGACGAACGTAAAGGCTTTATGAAAGGGGTGCCATTTTCAATGAAACGTATATGAAAGGGGTACCTTTTCTGTCAAAAACAGTATATGAAAGGGCAAGGGTTCGGACCTGAGACGGAACGTTCCCATACAAAACTTTGTTGAGTAATTTAGAGTCAACGGTAAAAGGAGGTGGCACGAAGAGGAAGGTTAGAAAGCGTGAAGTGACTGTTACGTATGATTCGCTTGGGAAACGGATAATCAAAAATCGGGTCTTTCTGCATGTACAGTAGTATGTGGACCTTGGACCGGCAGGACCCTATACCGGCACTTGCACAAACATGATGCAATTTTTCTTTGGTAAATAAAATACAACAAAAAATAAAAGCGTCCGATGATTTATCGATAAGTCTTCTTTAACATGAGCTACTTTTGGCTTTCCAGCTGTTGCCGAAAGCGCGAATATCCAGTTTGTTGACAGGTATGTCTGTTGGTCTTTTTTCATGCTTTCCATTTCAAGGGTCCGTAAACAGCATTGCTATATTTATTACGCTAGTAAACAGTTAAAACGCAATAGTAAACCTACGTTTTTTTGTCGAATTAAGTCCGAAAGAATAAGTTTTCTATTGATGAAAATGAATTCGCTGAAGCGTTTGAATGTTTCGTTTTATGGTCTTTTGAAACATGTCAACAACTCTCGCTTGGTGGCCCCTGGTCCGGCACTATTAAAAAAATGTCGCTTGGGAAATTCGAGTGTGCTTATTGACAATTTTTCGCCTAAAGTTGACCTGGAAGTTAAATATGATTACAAACTACAATGAATATTTTTGTTATTTAGTCGAAAATGATATTTTTGTAACTGTTTATGCGTATACCAATCTCTAATATTTTTCTGAAGAGATTACTACAAGAAAAGAGCGGGAAAAACTCGGAAATGGACTGTTTTGGCTGATATATCTTGAGCGCGCGCACGCAAAATTTTATGAATGCCTTTCTAAGAAAATTCAATATATTACGAATAATACAAATCAGTAAAATACTATTAAAAAACACTTTCTCTTGTAAACTCTTTCGAAATTATCGGCATTAAGGGTTACTTTTCGTGTCCTTATACGAGTGCCGGACCAGGGGCCACAATGCCGGTCCAAGGACCCTCGAGCAAGACCACTATTTTTCGAATTACGAGAAAAATATTTGAGGAAGGAAGTTTTTAGGTTGAGATGTTATAGAGAACCATAAAAGCTATCTCCAGGCAAAATTTTGGCTCATGAAGTGTTGATTCAGGTGAGATATATGAAATTATGTTGTTTAGTGCCGGACCAGGGTCCACATACTTACCGGTCTTCTATTCCTTATTTGTGAGGTATTGTATTTTTGGTCTTATTTTGCATTTGTATTGTTTTCGTTCTTTGTTCCTTTTGTTTTACGTAATGTGTGCTCCGGTACATGCAGAACCTGCCCAAAAATCCACGAAAAACTTCACGAAAGGCGGCTGATATTTCGACATCCACGCAGAGTGCCTCAAATCAGCTCAAATGGTGAGATTTTTCCGATGATTTACTAGTCATTGTCTCCTTTTTTGTTAGGAGATATTTTTTTATTACTATTATTATATATTGTTATTCCACATATAGTTATTTCTATTTATTGCCTGTGCTTTAGTTGGTTCCAGCACTAGCGTCTGCCCCAGTGAAGATTTAGTACATGTTGATGATCAGAATGAGTTACACTTTGAATATAATAGTGATTATAATTCAACACATTGATACACTGCCCAAATATGGTCAAAAAGTTGTCGATATACGCTGTCTACATGACGTATATCCAACGATGGAGGTAAATTTCGCATTTTGACAAGAGAATGCAAAAATGACGGACCGGCCTCGATACATTATGTAGTTTTCTTCAAACTGTGTTTTGTTATCAATGTGTTGAATTATAAAACTATTATTGCCTTCAAGCTTGCGTGATACTGTCTAATTTAAGCCGACTCGGCATACGGCCCTTTCACGCTGTAATAGTTAAAGATAGCAGTAAGTAAATACAATGTACTTTTCTGTGTATATTTTGAGGTTGAAAAGAAGCTTATAAAATTGAGTTTGTTATTGATGGATTGTACATACTCGTATTCACTTCATTTCGGCTAAACAGTACAATACCCGGCCACTTATTTGCATCTTGTTGAATAAGAATGGATCCTTTTGTTCATAATTTATGCCTCGTTCTATAAAACGTTCTGGGATATGTAAATTAAAGTGGCCGGGTATTCTAAAATCAAAAATCACTCCGCTAAAAAAGTTTCTTCCTTCTTTTAACAAATACCATGTTGCAAGAGGCATTTAATGATGCTGAAAAGCTCATTGAAGCAAACACACTACGAAGAATACAAGGCAAACCAGGCAGACACGCCTTGAAACCAACTGGGAAGGCTTCAGAGCAAAACTTGCTTGTGACGCTATTTGTGAAGAAGCTTTGTCATCTCCACAACAATGGTCAGAAAAAAAAATGCTCAGTGTGTTCTGTACAGATAGAAAAGTGTGTCGTGCGTTGCATGGACTGTGGCCCTGGTGTATTTCTTTGTTATATGTGTGACATGCAGGCCCATGATTGCAATCCAATCCATGACAGAGAAGCTTGGAATGGTAATTTTATCAGTCCCTTTTTGCCAACTGAAGCAGTTGACTCTCAGGGAAAAAAATACTGTTTTCTGTTGGTAAGAAAGTACTGCAAGATTTAAATTGAACACATGTTAAAAACATTAAAGGGCCACCTTCATCCAAAATGCTGTGTGTGCTGTGATCACTTTCTGTGCTGAATTTTGTGTAACATGAAATTCATGCTTGAATGGGTGCAACCAATCAGATCACGAGTATGAACAATGGAGCATTTCAAAATGAAAACAAACGACCGCAACATCTTTTGGGTGAAGGTGGGTCTTTAAAAAGGGGTCTTTGACTATACCTGTCATATTTCCAAGGAAGGCATATATTCCTCATCATCTCATAATTTTGGTCAGTGATCTATACTCATGTTTTTTTTTTTCCAATAATTAACTTTTCTATATGAAAAAAAGAAAAAATATATCGAGCTGGAATTCTTTTCATTTTGATAATCGCCCGTTCACCATAATGGTGTCAGATTCCATGTAGAATTTGTTGTTCTTAGGTTAATTATTGTTATCTAACTAGTCCATGTCAGAGTAGACCTTTACAATACAATACAATACTGTTTATTGTGTCATACGCTTAGCTATAAAAGAGTATGTTATCATGGACGCTTTTGAAAAGCTACGATGATAACAAACCAGCTAGTTTACAGGTATATTCCACTTATATGGAATTGCCCCTTTAAATAAATCAGTAAGTAAATAAAGGGATTAATTTTGTATACAACAGCTTTTGGAGGACTTGAGTCCATCATCAAAACAGCAGTATTCATCTTACACTCCACAGAGGAAGAAGGCATTTCACCATGTATGTAGAGCATGATATATTTTATGTTAGAGTAATTACCCTTTGATCCCCATAATTAACACAACATTGTTAAACAGTTTTACATTTTGTCCATAAGATTCAAAACAATCAAACCAACAATGAAAGTGTGCATGTGCATGGTATTGTTATATTGATGAATAGATATGTCAATTGATATGGCGACTCATAGTTTCTTTGTAAAAGCATAATAGTTACTCTATGTGACTTCTGATAACATTTCTATCTGATTTACTGTTTAATGTGTGTATTCATGAGTCTCTTAATAACTTTCCTTGCGATTGTATTTTTTCTCTAGTCATTGTTGGTAATGCAGTTGCTACAGATTTTTCAAACCTGCAGTGCTTGTGTTCATCCATGTACTTTGTCAAAATATCTTAAATGAAGGCCTGCCAAAATACTACTTAACAAAAAATGTATTATTTTAATTTACAAAACATGTACATGTCAATCAGCTTTTTTTTACTGCATGATAATGCCATACACTTTGTTTCATGTAATATACTGTGCAAACACAATGTGCACACTGATAAGTTGCAAGTTCAACGACTCAGTCATGCATTGCTAAGCAAAAAAGTTTTCTTTGTAAAAGAAATCAATTGCCTATATACGGTGGCCCAGAAATTATAAATTTTAAAATTTTTAGAAATTAGAAATGTTGCTGCAAACTAAAAATTTGGCCTGCAAATTAAAATATTGCTGCAAATTAAAAATAGTACATGCAAATGAAAAGTAGTACATGCAAATTAAAAATAGTACATGCAAATTAAAAATGAAAAGTCGTGCGCGCGCATTATCAGTGATGAGGACCTGGTTCGAGCCGTGCGACCTGGCCTATATCCAGGGCCCGTTTGCCAGGACAAGGTCGCTTTTTGCAATGATGTTCTGCTCATTTTGTGGCGAAAAATGCGCGATTGCTGCAATATTTTGCCATAAATGTGGAAAGAAGATAAGTATGGGTAAGGAGAATGGTTCTCCGTGTACGAGTGGCGTACAAAAGACGTCGGCGACAGCATCAAAGCCGCTCGTAACTTTCGCAGCGATCCGATCGAGGAAGGAAGAAGATCGTGCCAAGTATTTTAAGCCACCTTTTGCAAAAAAGCTGAAACAGGAAAAGGCTGAAAAGGAAGTTAAAATCAACGTTGGAATTGTGACGATGAATGACGGTTGTCTTTCCGTGAAGCGTGGCGTCACACTGCCAGTGACTGTATCACCCAAAAGCAATTCTGAGGATTTACTAAATAAGGCTGTGGACAAACATAACCGCTTTAACAACAAGTTAATTTCTTCCCCGCTTCCATCATCGTATAGACTGTTGTACCATGACAAATCTCAGGTGAAAACACTTCCAGGAAGTGATGAAGAATTTGTATTACAACGATACAGAGAAGAAATCGATAAATCTTATGGAAGGATAACGTTTTATTTATGTTCTGCGGATGACAACCTTTTGTACGAAAATGAAGATGATGAAAGTTTAGAAGAAGCTGTGTTTGTCACCCAAATTCAGCATATGCCTTCACATGACAACGAAAACAGTGACAACGAAGGAAGCCCATCATTGGCAGCAGAGGCCCAGTTGACGTCATCAGAGTCACAAGAAGTGGAAAGTGGAAATGAAAGGTTGATAAGTTGCCCCATATGCCACTCGTTATTCCCTCTCTCAGTTATTGAAGAGCATGCTGATCAATGTTCCATGTGGTTACTAGATGACGAGGAACAGCCGTGTGACATTCAAAGTGATGGTGGTATATCCAGTGATGTTGAGCAAAGAACAACAGTGCATGAGTTGACTGCCCAGCAACACAAGGCGGCTTTAATAAGTAATATATCTGAATTATCAGGACAGTTGCTGTCACGACATACAAAGCGTATTACGGTCAGACGAAAGTTTATCTGGGTAGATTTCAAGTCAGCCATGGAGAATAAAATAGATCCCAAATCATCACTTAAAGTTGTTTTCTCAGGGGAGCCTGCTGTAGATGATGGTGGACCAAAGAGAGAACTATTTTCAGGTAGGATACACATAAGTCAGCCATTACACCGTTTTCTGTTCCACAATCAGTTCTTAGCAGAATTGGACACCCTCCATTCCCTTTTACGCAATCTAAATAGAATCTAGCTACATTTTCTGGTTTGTTGTTTGATCTTGTGACCTCCAACCAGAGAAGGTTACGGCTGTATCCGTCTATAGCACCATGGATGGGAAAGCCACAGGGCTTGAGTTTATCGTAACCTAAGAAGGTAAACATTATTCACAAAGATGTCCAAAGCTTACAAAGATCTCCTTTAGAGGAAGCATAGCCGAGCAGTTAATCCATTCCCAACCTTACCACTAGCTAGTTTTTTTTCACAGTAGTTCAAAGTGCAAATGATTGACCATTCCTATAAAGAGCCAAATGTCAACCAGTTAATTTTTTTTTTGTGGAGAATAACTTTTCCCACTGTTGGTTAAAACCTTGAATTAGCATTGACACTACAATCTTAGACAAAAGGGTTGAGACAAAATACGACATTTTAAGCTCAACGCACATGACATTCATTTCTTACCCCCCCCCCCTGTACAATGTTGTTACAATGTTGTTCAAATGTTGAAATAATTTTTCTACAGTCCAACAAAAATAATGAACAACATTGAATGGGGGGAGGGGGGTTTAAGCATTGTTTTACACGATATTTTTAATGATTTTCGAAGTAAGTCTGGTTTTCACGCGTTAGTGTACAAAAGTCTCAACTAGTTTTGTCCAAGATTGTAGAAACAACCAAACTTATTTTATCTCAGTGAAACATTGTTTTATTTAACTATTAGTCCGGCAGTTAATTACATTCAACTGGTATTCTGATTTGAAGTCTTTGGTTCTAAATGAAATCCTCAATGAGAACAATAAATAACATTTTTTGGCGCGTCACAGATAACCGCTTAGCCAATTAGTGCAGTGTTTTGATCAGATGTGCGAAAAAAACATGGTATTCTCAGCCGCTATTGAGCCAAAGAGACGGGCATATATTGCCTTTTTAGCTCGCGATAAGGCTTTTAAAACTGAAGACATCGTGAAGAAATGCCATGTTTCAAGAGCTACTGTGTATAGGATTCGAAACGAATCATTTTTATCCGAGGGACAAAAAAGATGTTGTTTTGGTGGTAGACCAAGGAAGTTATGCCCCCGTGATGAACGCAAATTGCTACGAAGTTTGGCTGTGTTAAGGAAGCAAGAGGGGCAGTTTTCATCGAAACGACTAATGAAACAAGCCGGAGTGCCAGAAAACAAGGTCAGCGACCGAACTGTCCGTAGATTTTTGAATAGGAAGGGGTATTTTTACCTTCAAGCGCGAAAGAAGGGATTGATGTCAGCGCGTGATTTGCGCAAGCGCGTACTCTTTGCAAAAGACATGAAGAAAAAATACTCTGGTGATGTTTGGAAAGAGAAAGTTGCGTTTTTTCTTGATGGTGTTAGTTTCTACTACAAAACAAATCCAGCAGATCAAGCGCGTGCTCCAAAAGGAAGAGTGTGGCGTAAAAGAAGCGAGGGCCTGAAGCAAGGGTGCACTGCTAAAGGATCGAAGGAGGGTAGTGGTGGGCGGGTCTTAAGACTAATGGTGGCCATTTCCTATGGAAAGGGAGTCATTCAATACAGTGAACACGAAGGACTTGACGGTGCTTCATTTGCGCAGTTTCTGGAAGAGAATTTGGACGCAATGTTTATAAAGGCGGGCAAGAATGGCTCAAGATTATTCATACAAGATAACGTCTCAAATCAAAATTCGGGGCTGGTCCGCCGAGTGTTGCGTCGGAAAAGGGCAAAACAGTTGTTTATACCAGCACGCTCGCCTGACGTAAATGCTGTGGAAAATTTCTTTAATCTGATAAAAATGGAACTACGTAAGCAAGCTTTAAAGCTAAATATTACACACGAGACATACGAACAGTTTGCCACGCGCGTAATTACAACTATGTACAACTTCCCTGCAGATATTATTGATAAAATTATTGACACAATGAGTGGTCGCATGGAAGCGATTATAAAAAGTAAAGGTGAACGTACAAAACACTAATAATCAACTCGTTCTAAGGAAAATTTTACATTGTACAGAAAAAAAAAATGCGGACTGAAAAATGTTGAAAGCAATGTAACGTTAATCATGGGTACGTCACGTAACATGTTTCGCGCGTGACACAGTGTTAAACAATAACGTAACGCGACGACAATAAATGTCTATTTATAATACTTTGAAATACATGGTTGTGTTATCTTTTTCCGTGAAAAAGTTTAAGAACACAATTGCTACATATTTACACGATTAACAGAAGGAAATGGACACATTTTAAACGAATAACAACGAATAACAGTGGGAGACTATGAAATATAAGAAGGTTGATCTATTGTTTTAGTGCAGTTTGGTGTTATTCGTTAAAATGTGGTGTTATTCGTTCTTTTTTTTAACTGAATCTGTTCATTGTTTGTAGTTAATCGGCTTCTACAAAATTCCAATCATCACAAGTACTTTACTCCAGCACGAGCCGTGCAAAACATTTTGCACACGCCGGGACTTCGCGCTGGCTATCCCGCGGGATTTGATAATTGAAATAAAACACTCTGAAACGAACAGCCATCATTTCAGTCTCGCGTTCATCCACCACGCCGTTCTTAATGTATGTGAGTGGCCTTTTTCCTGTGCAGAAGATAGGGGTGTCAGCTGTCAAAGTTATATCTTTGGCGAAATGTGTCTTAGGGGCAGGTAAATGTACCAAATGACCTTCCAACAGTAACAGTAGGTCATGCCAAGGTATCAGCTGTGCAGACCAACGAAAATCATTTAAAAATATACATTCCGCGTTCTCCACGCCCACCCAAGCAAAGCTTCCAGTTGCTGGGTTACAAAAAGTGTTGTAGATGTCACTGAGTGGTTTTAGAATAAATGTCTTGGCACAGTTCGCAGGACCAACTATCATTATGTTTCTGTACTTGCCGCGGCCTTTCACAAGAAGTTCACTGACAGCTTGTTTAAACACAGTAACAGGCACATTGTTGTTTCTAAGGACTTCCTTAGCGCAGTTAAGCCAATGCCCGTTGCATCGAGCAGCACAATCTCCATTTTTCACTTCTTCCAGGATGTCCATACGGGTTTTCTGGGCTCTATTCAATTTATCCTGGGCGCCTTCTATTTCCCATGCCGATTTCAAAACGTCAGCCACAAACCTAGGTGTGCGGCTTAGTAAAAACTCCGCAAGGTTGATTTTGCCCTCTTGTTTCTGTTGAAACGCCAACGCTTGTAACTGAGTTAGTGTTTTAATATCATTGTCCACAATAATCTCCGATACATCATATGCTGAAAGACGTTTCTTTTTTCGTTTACTACGGCCCGAGGAGTCGTTGCATTCATGACCATCGTTGTCACTGTCAGTATCACTGATGGCTGCTGGTTTGATTGAACGCTTTCTTTGGCGTCTTGAACGGCTGGCTGATTTTGTGGCAGGTCTCTTTTTTTTCTTTTAGATTAGGATGGTTCGCACTTTCCGCAAAATGTTTGTCTGATTTCGTGACGTAACGCCAAGCACTGTAGTAATTGTGATGATTACTCGAGAAATGAACTGAAATATTGTGCTCACGAAGAAGATATTGTTTGGCTGAAAACCAGCGCTGATTACGATCTAACTTTATGGCAATGTGGTAATGTTCACCTGAAGTTCGATGCTGTTCCCTACTGCAACACCACTGAACAACCTTCGCACTACCTTGAGAGAACGCTTGTACCACAGCGAGCGCAAAATCTTCACGCGCACCAAATTTTACAATATCCGCTTGACTGTAAGTTACAAGATAAATACTTCTAAGTTCGTTCCGTTGCAGAAATTCCTCTACAGTCGTGTTTTCTGAACTTTCTGAGCTTGATTCGTTACAACAATAGCTTCTTAGAAGATCCATACGTGCATACAAACGCAAACAAATGTAGAATAACACCATAAATAACCACCCATGGTGGCTTCCATGACGCTGCTTTGGTTGGTATGGTAACTCGGGAACATGCACTTGGTCACGTAAAAAATCGTACAAGCAATCTTCCCAGATGGAATCCATATCAACATCACCAGCTCACACACTACTAAAACTGTATACCTTTTCGAGATCACAACTTCACGCGTTTGTTAGAAATATCAGTAAAAGTCATTTCTACAATCTTAGACAAAAGGGGTTGAGACAAAATACGACATTTTAAGCTCAACGCACATGACATTCATTTCTTACCCCCCCCCTGTACAATGTGGTTCAAATGTTGAAATAATTTTTCTACAGTCCAACAAAAATAATGAACAACATTGAATGGGGGGAGGGGGGTTTAAGCATTGTTTTACACGATATTTTTAATGATTTTCGAAGTAAGTCTGGTTTTCACGCGTTAGTGTACAAAAGTCTCAACTAGTTTTGTCCAAGATTGTAGCCTGAGAAAACAGCGGACATTTCACGACGCTACCTCTGGTTTCCCCGCGAAATGACATCTGAGAAACAAGCTAAGAAATACCATACTGATGACTTGTCACTACCCAGATCTGGGTAGTGCTTCTGATTGGTTGCAAATTGGCTTTATTGTCCCTACAATAATATTTTCAGTTTCTCCCCCTCCATTGTCCCTACAATATAATAATATTTTCAGTTTTCCTCCGACCCCTCTTCGCCTGAAATATAATTAAACATATTCTCCAACATTCTCAGTGTTGCCAAGTTTTCCTGTCTGCGGTCGAGTCTAATAAATGGTATTACCTTGAAAGGCATTATCACGTAGCACTATAGTGAATGGCCATGTGTAATATAATTTGTCTTTTTTGTTTTGTGGACTCCTGTAAAATAGTTGCTACTAAGTGGCGAGGGACATGAATTTGATGTATTAGCCTCAAAGAATGCCACACTGCTCTGTATCCAAGTGCTTGACCAGAACCACCGATTTCATTTCTGATTATATCTCGCAACTGGTCAACATCGACTTCGTTTCCTCTTCTTTTCAAGCAATAATCTCGCAACCTGCGTTTTAGAGTACTTAAACTCATTTTAATACCATGGTAGTCGACCAAGAATTGCAAAATAACCTCATTTTCATATCCAAATTAAAAGTAGTTAAGTATAAGCGCTCGTTCGTCCGCCATTTTAGGGGAACTTGGCGAGGTCGCACGGCTCGAACCAGGTCCTCATCACTCATAATGCGCGCGCACGACTTTTCATTTTTAATTTGCATGTACTACTTTTCATTTTTAATTTGCATGTACCATTTTTAATTTGCATGTACTACTTTTCATTTGCATGTACTATTTTTAATTTGCAGCAATATTTTAATTTGCAGGCCAAATTTTTAGTTTGCAGCAACATTTCTAATTTGCATGTGTGACCCTTCTGGGCCACCGTACCTATAAATATTTCTTTCGATCTACAGGGTCTTCAGTGTGCTCAAAGAATTACATGTAATATAGATCCCAGTGAGTTTTAAACTATTCAAGTTAAAATAAATAACTTAATAGAGCAGTTTTCAATTGAGTGTCGAAAGTAATTACATAATTGCTTTGGTTTTGCATTGCTACGCTTTGTAATTGGCTAAAAAAATCTCGTGCCACTTTCTCGACCAATCAGAAGTGAAACCAAAACCAATCGTGACTTGCTCCTTGGAAACATAATTCTTGGAGAAGCGGTTATTTTCCTGGGTATTCGTTCCCTCACCATGGCCAGTTTTCGTTTCCATATCCGGCAAATCCACAAACTTCGTTTGACACGCCTGAATTTGATTCGCCGCGTCCTCAATAGCCGTCAAATTCCGAAACCAGCCAGCCGAGTTCAGGTAAAACGAAGAAGTCGAAGAAGAGAACGCCGTGGACAACAACCGAAAAAGAAATTTTAATAGATCTGTGTAAAGAGTACAGAAAAGTGCTAAAAGGGAGCGGTAGTTCAAAGAAATGGGAGGAAATTGCAGAGAAACTGAACCGATCAAGCGACAAAGTAAACACCTCTTCTTCGATTAAGACAGGAACGCAGGCTAAAGACAAATGGCACAAAAGTCACCCGAAATTAATCCACTCCAATGCGGCCGCTTACAAAAGTTAACTCTGCTATTTCATAAAAACGCCTTTTAACGGAGTTAATTTTTTTGCGAATTTTCAGTTAACTCGCCAAGTGCGGCCGCGGCCACTGCGTTACATGTTGAAAAGATACATTTGGCAAAGTGTTAATTGATACAGTCTGCAAAAGGTGCGTGCAAGCCGTGAGTTGGCTGATCGAGAACGTTCTCTCGCGTAACTTTACTTCTTCAACCTTCGGTCTCTTCTTGACTCATGCATTTTAAAGAGTGTGTCCATAAACTCATAGTATTGTATAAATTTCTATACGAAACACTCACTTGGGGAACATTTATATATGTAAAGAAATACATGTGAGCAATGCTATAAGATCTGGTTGAAAATGCAGATAATAGAGACATGAAACAAGGAAACAGAAAAGAACCAAAAAATTCTAGCGTAATATTGTTCTACGCAGGATCAAAGGGTGCCTATTGCTAACTCGTGGAAAACGTATTTTAGAAATGAAAGGTGATAGTGGACTGGGAGTTGGTTGGATTTCTGTCTTTGTTTGTCGGCTTTAGATGGACACATATTACTAGAAGACATATGAGATGAGATTTGGAGTTTTCTGCCTATTCCAAGGAACATGTGAGAGTATGTGCCTATGAAGCTAGAGCCTTCTTGGAGGGCATGACTGTTTAGTCACAGTAGTATTGGGCTTCCTGTTTTAAGACAGTTGCTTATCCTCAGTTCCTCGTCTGCTGTCATGCAAACGGTTACGGTTGGAAAAGTTACTCTCTGTGTATATTAATATGATTGCAAAAGGAATGTGTGTTCCGTGTACGTGAATGATCTGCAGCGCTTGAAAAGGAACGTTGCGTATAAAAAGAAAAAGAGAACTGCATGCTGGATCGCAGGTCTGAAATAAACATCCCCATTTCCTGTTTGCATAACTTCCGCAAAAATCGTCCGTCAAAAAGTGGTACTGATATGAATGAAAGCTACAAAATCACCACAATGAAGAACGATGCACGCTCAGCGCTTACTTTGATCGCAGGGGCGTTCGGGAACGATCGATCTTCGACAGTTATCGTTTTGATATCGGGCACTCGTGCAGGGCCGATTAATTACGACAGGCGTCTACGCATGTCACGATTTTTAGTGTTATTTTGAAAAGCTAAAAGACATTTATATCAGTGGAAACGCAAAAATAATGCTTCACGAGAATAATAAAACTATAAACAAGTGTCTGACTACAGATGGTTAGGATGGAAGTGGATTGCAACTTGTTCAATGTGTTTGGAAAATTTGCTAAAAACTGATTATGGTTTATTCTTTGTACAAGAATTTACTTGATATCTTGTTCTTGGTGCTCTAAGAGCATTTCGTGTTTGAAATAAGATGCTCAGTTTTAATTCTAGCACAGTCTGAGACAAAAGCATAAAACCTGCTCATGACATAGCCCCTTTAAGTGTTAATAACTAACATATTTAATGTAAACATGTACCTTGGAGTCTTACTTTTTAAACGAAAACATGTTTTAGGTAGCATTTAACAGGATATATCTTCTTCGACTCATGTTTGATCTGGTCTCACATAGTGTTTACTCTTGAATAACTTATTACGAGGAGTATAGATCGCATGTACGAAACTCTAGAAGGTACCAGGTGATGATGATTTTCCCGCCGTTTCTCAGTTAGTTTTCACAGCCATTTGAAAAAGCCTCCAGTTTTAAACTGCGGAATGTCTAGTGTTAAAACTAACGTTATTGTTCTTCTCAGTTGTTTAACAACATGATTTGTGATCTGCATTCTTTAATTAGTCCACTTATGCTAAATAAAAGAAAAATAAATCAGATTGCTGTTAGTTTTCTATCTTGCTTCTGACAGTTGGCCTTCATCGCATGCTCAGTGCTAAACAAAATCTTATTTTGAAAAAAAAAATAAAAAAAACACAATGGATTCTACATTGTGAATCTTCGATTGTGGAGTACTTACAGCTATACTCCGAATTCTTAATTTTTTATGTACCTTTAAAGCCCGATTTCACTACCCGTAGAGTTCTTGTTTCTACATGTCTTCATCATTTCTAACTGTGAAGAGTGATTTCTTTGTTGTCCATAACCTGCGATCGTGGTTTCAAGTGTCGGCAACTGAATGTAGTCTTACTTTTCAGACATTATTTTATGTTTCTCCGTAAAAGCACTTACAGCACTAAATAATGCACTGGGTTAAATAAAGACGCCATGAGTTCAAGCTCAATACAGCACGAGCGTTTCAGGCGCGCAACTTAATGACGACGATCGTTGCTTTTCTCTGTCAACGCCAAATGAAAAACATATGCGCACGCATTAGCTGGCCGGCGCGCGTTGTGGCGGGAAATTAAAAAAAATTAAAGCCCTTCAAACGTTACCAGTTCGGCAAATTTTGTAAACAAATGGCTTTTAAAAAATGTAAAGTTTCTTGTTGTAAATCGTCATCACGTTGGTATAATATTGCTCAGGAAAATGTTCAAGACGTTAAAAATTGTTTTAATATTTTAATATTTTAATATTTTTACATATATTTGAATTGTATGCATTTTTAATTGTATTCATTTTTACATATATTTGAATTGTATTCATATTATCTATTTATAGTATCCTTAATTAGCTATATATTAATTATATTCTAAGACTACATTTTTTAATATCTTTTTTACATATACTAGAATTGTATACATATTAATTACTCATAGTGTCCACAATTAGCTTTTAGCTAAATGCCTTGACACTTTAATAAAGTTTATGTATGTATGTATGTATGTATGTGGAAATTGAGGAAATATCTTGGTGCGAAGTGTACTTGTGTGCCTCTTGTCGACGGAATTTCACAAGGTGACGACAAAGTTGTATAAACGAGCATAAAGACAAATACTTTGTAAAGGCTAACTCACAAGGAAAGCCATTTGTTAACAAAACCACCCTCGCTCAACAGAACCGGAGACTTGCAAACATCACGGAAAGTTCCCCGGATTCGTCGGTGCTTTGTTTACCGGAAGCCTTAATGTTGGACATTTTTAAATGTCTTGGTATCATGGATATTTTTCATCTGAGACTTACATGCCAGTATCTAAACAAACTGCTCGTCAAACTATTTGTGGAAATTTCTGTTAATACGTGACTTTCACGATGCAAACCATCTTTTAGACGAAACATCGCTTTCAAAATCTTCGCTGGTTTACAGATTCCTGTACTCGATGTCACTTTCGTCGAAAAGGGAGGAGCTCAGACATCGCACGCAAATGGGCGAACTTGAACATCGGTTTCGCGAACACGAAAGAAAACTCGACGGTCTGCAATCAAAGCTTATAACACTACAATTTGATCGCGATCCTGCAACTCCAGTGAGCAAACTTCAAGAACAGGTAACCTGTAAACGAACGTTTCGCCAACGGACAGTTCGCAAACGTCTCATGTTGATGGAAATTTATTATGTCAACTGCCCTGCAATATGTTTCAATAAAGTCTACCTGTTGGATCTAAACACCTATATACAATCATGTTACTAATTAGGTTTCTCTTGGGTATTTAGCATACCTTGCATGTAGGCTCATTAGCATTTTGTTATATAGCGGTGTTAACTTTTTCTTTAGTTTGTCAGTTTTATTTTCCACCGTTGAGTTCAACGATACGCCTCGTGCAGTACATTAGCCTCTAGCAGAGTTCTCTAGGTTCTTCTACAGCGCCGTAAGCAATTTTCAACCTCATCTCAACTCATCTCAACTCATCTCATCTCATCGCATCGTACTTATGTCGTTCTTATTCAACTGTCAACTCCGATTTGGAAGAATAAAAAATGAGCGTTAAATTGTTGCTGTGAAGGACATTTGTCTAGAAGTTCGCCTCCGGCGGTTACATCGTTGAAAATTGCTCGGGTTTCGCGCGTGAATGCAGTGGACACGAACAACGAGATGGATGAAGTATCCAACGACGATGGTGGCGCTCGCTCCAAGTTTCCAAGTAGAACACTCGATCAAGAAGGTGTTCTATTCGAAAAGCTTCGCCGACTCAAGAATTCAAGATCAGGTTATCTCTCTACGGTTAGTGCCAGAAAGAACGAAATTGATGCATTGCTATCAAACGAGGAGAACGTTCATCTTGTAAAAGAGAAGTTGCCCGGATTCTTGACCGCATTCGAAGCATTTGAAGAAGCCCATCTTGCCTATTCATCAAACCTTCAAAACGAAACTAGCAAAGCCGGATGTCACGAGCAATTTCATCTCGAGTCTGTGCGAAAAGATGACTTCTATCGAAAGGTTATGGAGTGGATTAGTGGCGCAGAAGAGATTCTAAGGTTAAACTTTCAGGTCAACCCTGACGATTCAGCGAGTCAGATCGGTTCTCGGGCCGCGTCTAAGTCTTCAAGAGGATCCCGGCGCTCGAGTCGAAGCGGTTCACATAGGAGCAGCTCATCGTCCTTATCGTCGGCAAGAGTAAAAGAAGCCGCTCGCATCGCAGAGCTTAAGGCAGAGGCAGCAGCGTTCGAAAAGCGACAATCGCTAGAAGTTCGCCTTCGGCAGTTAGAAGAACAGAAATTTCGTCTTCAACAGGAGCAAGAACGCTTGTCTCTTGAAACTAAGATTGCCAAGTTGGAAGCCAAGGAACAAATTTTAGCTTCCATGGTGGAAACCACTCCGCGTCTAGTCACACCAATCCCTGCTACGTTGGAAGCTAGACAAGACAGAAAAGGGTTAACAGGTACCAAATTGGAGACAAGGCCAGTCCAGTCGTTGCCAGTTACGAAAAGTTCTTCAAACCTTAATCCAGAAGCGCCGGAATGGCATCAACGTCCGTTAACCTGCGATAATACAGAACCTGTTTCCGAGTTTGAACACTCTGAGGAGTCATCTTCACCGAGTGAGAAGGCCTTCCATGATATGCTGGAGCTGCATCATCACCAAACCGTGCTACAACAGCAGCAAAACAAAATCGTGGAAATGCTTGCGACACAGCAGAGGAAAAGTAGTCTTCCCAAGCCTCGGGTACCAAACTTTGGCGGTGATCCCATCGAGTATGGTCCCTTCATTAGAGCCTTTGAAAACATCATTGCGTCCAAAACGTCGAGCAGTAGTGAAAGGTTATATTATCTAGAGCAGTTTACCAGCGGTGACGTTAAGGATCTTGTTCGATCATGCCAGTACCTTCCCCCTGACAAGGGCTATCGAGAGGCCCGACGATTGATGGAAAAGAAATTTGGTGACAGTTACCGTATCGTGGCTGCATATGAAAGTAAAGCTTTGAATTGGCCTGAGGTGAAAGCCGAGGACAGCGTCGCATTGGACAGATTTTCCATCTTCCTGATGAGATGTACCAACGCCATGGAAGGCAGCCAACACTTCACCAAGCTCGAGCATCCAGACACTATACAGAAGCTAATTCTGAAGTTGCCTTTCAACATGAGACAAAGATGGCGCCGTTTAGTTGATCACATCATGGAAACTGAAGCAAGGCCGATTGCATTCCGTGATCTTGCCCAATTTGTGGACAATGAAGCAAGAGTAGCCTCAAATCCAGTCTTTGGTAAGATTGTTGAAGACAAGAAACCTAAGACAAACGCGCGAGACCGTCGTCCGCAGAACAGAGCTAGTGGAAAGAAGCCAGAGGAGGAGCTTAGTCTTGCTGCACAGGTGGACAGCGACCATAACTTGCCTCCCAGTACGTCATCCACTGGTCCATCCCCCTCAACAAAGGATTCATCATGTCCCTTCTGCAATGCTGGTCACACGTTAGAAACTTGCGACTCCCTTAGGCGCCTCCCGTACCAGGAGCGAATTCAGTTCTTAATATCAAAACACCTCTGCTTTGGTTGTTTGTCTACCGACCACACAGCAAAGAGTTGCCCCTAAAGGAAAACGTGTACAGTTCCTAATTGTGGAAAAAAGCATCTCACAATCCTCCACACGAACTCTGTTGGTCGAAATCGGCAAGCTGATGGTTGTCCTGAAGATTCTTCGTCTCGCGAGGAGGCCCCGCGAGTTAACAACGGTATGGTAAACCTAGGCCGCGCGAAGATAGGCATGGCCGTCGTTCCAGTCAAAGTTTGGTTGAAAGGAACAGGAGCACCGATGATCACCTACGCCTTTTTGGACAGCGGTAGTTCCTCGTCATTCTGCACAGAGTCGTTGATGAAGCAGTTAGGAATCAGTGGTACAAGAACTAAAATTTCGTTGACTACATTAGAAAAGAAGAACAGTCTTATGGACAGCTTCGTTGTGAAAGATCTCGTCATTTCCGATCTGGACGAAAACGTCTTTATCGAGTTGCCTGCACTTTATACGAGACCCGAAATACCTGTTTCTAAGATGGACATACCCACGCAAAATGACGTTGATAGATGGCCTCACTTGCATGGAGTACACTTGCCTGATATTGATGCTGATATCGGCCTTCTCGTAGCCAGTGACGTTCCCACAGTTTTTGATCCTTTGGAAGTAAAGCACAGTCAAGGTGGCGGACCTTACGCCTCGCGAACGCCTGTCGGATGGGTAGTCAACGGTCCCCTGGGGCGTTATCATGAAGGCCGGCGCGCCGTCAGTTTCTTTGTCAAGGCCGATCTTGAACTTCATCAGATGGTGAAGAATTTCTACGATAGTGGTTTCAGTGAATCTAGCGCTGACGACAAATCTGAAATGTCCCAAGAAGAGCTACGCTTCTTACGCGAGTTGGACAGCACCGTAATCTTACGAGACGGTCACTATGAAATGGCGTTGCCTTTGAAAGACCGTGAGACACTAGTACCGAACAATAGATCCACAAGCAGAACAGCGCGCTTTCTGGTTAAAGCGAAAGCTTCAACGTAATCAGGACCTCTACAACGACTACAAAGGCTTTATGGCTGACATTATTGACAAGGGCTACGCCCGCAAGGTTCCAGCGGATCTTCAGACGTCCAGTAACTCAAAGTGGTTTATACCTCATCATGCAGTATACCACCCACACAAGCCCGGGAAGATACGTGTCGTTTTTGACTGCTCAGCCAAATACGGAGGAAAGTCGCTCAACGATCTGTTGCTCAAAGGCCCAGATTTAACGAACACTCTGTTTGGAGTTCTGATGAGATTCCGACAGGAGAGGATCGCCTTCATGGCGGATATTGAAACAATGTTCTATCAAGTCAGAGTAGCTGATGTGGATTGTACCTTTCTTCGCTTCCTCTGGTGGCCTGATGGCGAGCTGGAAAGTGAACTTCAAGAGTACCAAATGGTTGTACACTTGTTTGGTGCAGCTTCTTCCCCTGCATGCTCAAATTTTGCTCTGCGCAAGACAGCTGAAGACAACAGTGAACACTTCTCAGAAGCAGTTGTGAACACAGTTAAGAAGAATTTTTACGTAGACGACTGTCTTAAGTCCTTACCATCTGTTGAGGAGGCGTTGCAACACGCAACTGACTTGCGATCTCTGCTTTCTAGAGGTGGATTTCGACTAACAAAGTGGATCAGCAATAGTCGAAGAGTCCTGGAAGCTATTCCCGAAGCTGAGCGCGCCAAAGAAGTGAAGTCTCTCGACCTTAGCAAAGTCGACCTACCAGTTGAGAGAGCTCTCGGCGTTAAATGGTGTGTAGAAACAGACTCCTTTGGATTTGATGTGGACTTCAAGCTCAAACCACCAACAAGACGAGGGATTCTTTCAGTCGTCAGTTCGGTTTATGACCCCCTCGGTCTCGTCGCACCCTTTGTGTTGTCAGCCAAACAGTTGCTTCAAGACTTATGTCGAGTCAAGCTGGAATGGGACAGCCCTATTCCCGCAGACCATAAAGTTCGTTGGGAGCGTTGGATGGCGGATCTCCCAAAGTTATCGCAGTTTTCCATTGAGCGCTGTGTTAAACCGGCTGGGTTTGACTTTGTCTCGTCCAGTCAGCTACATCACTTTTCAGATGCCTCTGAGGTCGGATTGGGATCGGTTTCCTATCTTCGCCTCGTCAACGACCAAGGTGATGTCCATTGCTCCTTTCTTTGTGCAAAGTCAAGGGTTGCACCTCTGAAAACGGTCACTATCCCGCGCCTCGAGTTGTCCGCTGCAGTAATCTCCGTCACGCAAGACAAAGTCTTAAAGAGAGAATTAGAGATACCAATCAGCGCCCAGTCCATGTTCTGGACAGATAGCACCGCAGTTTTACGCTATGTCAAGAACGACACAAGGCGGTATCAGACCTTCGTAGCCAATCAAGTTGCTGTTATTCGCGATGGCTCCGAGCCCCGACAGTGGAATCATGTTAGCGGTGACATTAATCCCGCTGACGACGCCTCTCGAGGATTGGCAGCCGATATCTTCCTTCGTCAAGGGCGTTGGTTAATGGGGCCGGAATTCCTTTGGAGACCTGAACACATGTGGCCAATGCAAGAAAAAGAATTTAGGGAAGTCCCTGAGGAAGATCCTGAAGTTAAAAGGGAAGTTACAGCATGCGCATCCTCACTAGGCAATACAAGCGGTCCTCTATTAGATTATTTCCAGAAATGTTCTTCCTGGCTCCGCCTAAAGAAAGTCGTTGCCTGGCTCTTGCGTTACCGTGACAACCTGCTAAAAGCGAGTAAGAGTGACAAGTCGAAGCGCGAAGCCTCGACATACATCACCCTAGAAGAGATGGAGAAAGCGGAGAGAGAGCTGCGTGACGCTATTTCAGATTGGAATCATGAGAAGATTCATAATTCACTGTTACAGAAGAACATCAAGTGGTCCTTCAACCCTCCATATGGCTCCCATTTTGGCGGCGTCTGGGAGAGATGCATTAGAACCGTTCGGAAGATCCTACAAGCCTTACTGCGACAGCAAGTTACTGATGACGAAAGTTTGGCCACCTTGATGTGCGAGGTCGAGAGTATCATGAATAGTCGACCCATAACAACCGTGTCCAGCGATCCAAATGACATGGAGCCCTTGACGCCAAATCACCTATTATTGCTCAAATCAGAAACCCTCTTGTCACCTGGTATTTTCAAGAAAGAAGACTCCCTCTCGCGTCGTCGATGGAGGCAAGTTCAATATCTCGCAGATTTGTTCTGGAGGAGATGGAGCAGAGAATACCTCCCCCTTCTGCAACTTAGACAAAAGTGGGTGCACCCTCAAAGGAATTTGGCAGTTGGAGATGTTGTTCTCGTCGCGACCGAAAATTCGCATCGCAATTCATGGCCATTAGGAAGAATTGTTGAAACCTTCCCAGATAAGAGAGGATTCGTTCGCCGAGCAAACGTGCGCATCAATTCAGCTGTTTATGAGAGGCCTGTCGACAAGCTTTGCCTTCTGGTTGAAGGAGAACGTTCAAGCAGAGAGAGTTTGGACACTAAGATCTAAGAGACATTTATTTGAATGTTTAAATAAGCCCTTCATTTTAGGATGCGTAATCTGCATTGTACGCGATTAAGTTCTGCATTTCTTTTCCTATTTTCGCGTAGTTTCACTAGATTTTACGAGACTGTACTTTTGTTTTCAATAGTTATCAGACGTTACATTGTGTTTAGATCCTAGTTTAGGTGTTTGTTATAAGTGATTCGCTTATTGGTCTCACACTTAGGGGCCGGGATGTTGGATCTAAACACCTATATACAATCATGTTACTAATTAGGTTTCTCTTGGGTATTTAGCATACCTTGCATGTAGGCTCATTAGCATTTTGTTATATAGCGGTGTTAACTTTTTCTTTAGTTTGTCAGTTTTATTTTCCACCGTTGAGTTCAACGATATGCCTCGTGCAGTACATTAGCCTCTAGCAGAGTTCTCTAGGTTCTTCTACAGCACCGTAAGCAATTTTCAACCTCATCTCAACTCATCTCAACTCATCTCATCTCATCGCATCGTACTTATGTCGTTCTTATTCAACTGTCAACTCCGATTTGGAAGAATAAAAAATGAGCGTTAAATTGTTGCTGTGAAGGACATTTGTCTAGAAGTTCGCCTCCGGCGGTTACACTACCAGAATCCAAATTAAGTATTACTGCAATATAGAGTGAAAACATGGGCAATTTTTCGTTTCTCGTTCTTTACCGCAAAAAGTGACTACGTTTGATATAGCGAAACTTCTCGTTGGCGAAACTAGCGGCACATCGCCAGCATTGAAGTATTGTATGCTGTTTACAGTTTCCTCAAACTAGCTGGGAGATACCTAATAATGTCAAAGTCGTAAAAAAATCACCGATGAAAACTTATGTGACATGTATATTAGTTGTATTGAAAAAGTAGGAAGTTTTCAGCGTGATCTTCGTTTCATTTATGTTTCCTCAGGCGTCCGCATATTATGTTCAGGTTTTAAGAGGAAGAATCTGTAACAATCACCTTAGCCTTACCGAAAATGGAAAATCGAATTTCCTCAAACTCCCTGATATGGAAGGCCTGTTTGAACTTATCATAAAAATATAAGTTTCAGTTCGCTGCGGTTAATATATTTGTCAAACCGCGGCTTAACCTCACATGCGGCCTCACTGCGGTCATTTTGCGGTCGTTTACTGCCCCTCAAAAAACTATTTTGTTTGTTGATTTGAACCAGGACAATAGAAAGATATTCAAATGTAGAGATTGTATACTGAATTCTTTGCGATGTGAACTGATTCCTATTACTTTACGTTAAGCACTAAATATTTGAGAGATTTTTGAATCTTTATGAATGAAACACCGTTATTTGAAAGCGAAATTTTACTAAAATTCAGGTCATGTTTTCGCACTCTGTTACGTTGCTTTGATCCCGGAGGTCACTACTCAGTAAAAGAACAATGCTTCCTCTTTACAAATATGCAATAAAAATCTTGGGCAACTAAAACCACGAATTTTGCGAAGCCAGAATTCCGAGGGTGGTTTTATGAATTTGCGCCATTTTAAATTGAGTTTGAGTCCATGCAAATCTCGCTCTTACAAGTCTTTAGTAAAATTATCCCTCTCACCTGTTTACATTTGAATCGAAAAACCTTTCCAAACATTCCGGCTGTTAAATCCTGTGGTTTTGATGGCCACAGTTGATTTTAAACGACGTGAACAGCTTAAAATACAACATGGCGAGCGGACATTTCAAACTCTTGGAGACATAATTCGACGGTTCTGCCTTCTAAACGTCTTGAAATCAAACTGTAATCAGGGTCACACGCTTCGCTGATCCTTGTAAGAACGGAAACTGTATTGTTGACAATTTTTGGCTTGATACTTGACCTTTGGGAGGGTTTGATTTTCATCCAGCTTCGAGTTGCTTGGGATGGCGTGACAAAACACAGTGAACCCGAAAAAAGAGAGATCCTGGGAACGAGGATGGCATAAGGCCCTAATGTCGTTTCGCGCTAAGCCATGAACCTGGGAAAGAAGGACAAACGGCAAAAGAACAAAGAAAGATCTTAAGATTAATTAATTATGTTAAAACTATGCTAAATAATGACCACCTTTATTATTGTGTCGTATACTTGCGACTGCAAAAACTAAGGTGAATGAAGTAAATTTACGTACTACAATGATAATAGGGACTTTAAGCAAATCACTACGGAAGACGCTACTGCGGCTACCGTGACAAAGGGGAGTGGAGAGAGTACATCCGTGAGCGCTCGAGGAACAGTGAAAAGCGAAGTTGTTTGCGAAATGGTATCGACGGCAAGGAAGTTGGAAGCCTCTCTAAGGTTCTTTCATTTAGGTTTCTGAGAACGGAATTGCATTTTTCAAAAGAACATGGTCTTTATTCTTCTTTGTTGGGACCAAGAGATGATTTCTGAACGAATCTTACAACTTTTGAAATGCCGTACATTTTCTGTATTTTGAACCACAACAATAACAATCTATTAAGTGTTGAAAGTACGAATTAAAACGCCTAACTAAATATAATTTTAACTGAAAGTAAATTCAAGCATAAGTAGATTCTTTTCCCCGCATAAATAAGGCATAAAAGCATATTCATTCAACTTCTAAAGCTGGACTTTCAGGATAAAATCTTAGAGCTTGCGAATTTCGCTTCGCGGCGCTATGCCGGCTGCTTCAATTTCAATCGCCAAAATTGTTCGAAAATTGGTGATAGAATCACACGTTTTTGGGCGGCAAGTTTGAGAAAAATTACATTGTCATTGACTAAAAAGGATATAAGATCCGTTGAAACACTTTAAACACTGAGAAATCCGTAAGAAAAGGATACAGAAGCGAAATAAACTCTACGTAGTAGCGACTACGGCCAAACCATCCCGCTCACGTTGTCGGATTTCATACTACGGCTGAACATCAGCGACAGACGTGAGAATTTACTTTCGGTAGCCGTAGTAGAGCCCTCCGTCACCCCCAAGCGCTCTTTTAGGCGCTGTTTAGGGTCATGCATTTTGTACCATTTGTGACGTCATCAGTTTTTAGCGTCCGAAGATATTTTTTCAATTATAGGCAAGGGAAGGAGGAAATCTTGCTAAACATACCCAGATGAGACCGATTGGATGAATTGAACTGGTGTTTCACGCAAACAACCTCTGAACTTTATGTTACAAAATCAAAGGAAAATTTGCCCTTCCCACCGACGGCTACTTGACGATCAAAATTTCCACATTCCGCGACGTTTGGGTGAAAACTTTACATTGTCAAGAAAGACTATTAAAAGTCAACAAAACTGACCAAAAAAGAACAGACAAAAAGGAAACTAAAAGAACGGGCTTGAGAATGAAAAAGAAACAGTCAAGGCAAGTCGTGTTTTTCTCGTTCAAAAACTGTCGAAATTTCAATCAGTACGCATGCCCGAACTCAAATTCTCAAATACTTCTACAAATAGCAGGAGGGTTTAGTTTGCCGAGCTGCAATTTGGCTAGATAATGGCCATAAGATGGCATTTCTAGCCTGAAAAAGCGGGGTTTTTTTTGGTGGAAATTTAAGAGTCAAAGGGTTAACCACATCGCTGTGTTTGCTTGAAGATGACACTTTTTAACATATTTTTGCAGGATCTCTCAGAAAAACACTGAAACGGGTTGAAATGGCCACAAAAAAGGGATTTGAGGGGTTTTTGGTTAAAGTCCCTAATGTAGTAATGTTTACACTCCAACAACACAGGGCTGTACCTCCTCTTGCTACGGCCCTGTGTTGTTGGAGTGTAAACATCCAATTTCATTGGACCTGGTTATCGCACACATGATAGATATGAACAGTGTACCGCCAATCGTATCAAATGAATATGTTTGAAAAAAGTTATAAAAGCGCTTTTGAAACTAAATGTTCAAAAGTATCACATACATGTATTGTTTTCAGGGCTAGGGTCCATTGTTGTGTTGTTTGTTCTATTGTTTTCTCAGCCAATCTTGTGAGGCGTTCCGAGAGGTGCGTACCGCCTCATTTCCTCCGCTAATCCACAACTTCTCTTCGCCATTTTAATCGCACGAGCGCCAGCGCATAGAATCGCAAAGATCACAGGGAAACAAAGCATGGACTCGAGGTGCCGTTAATGGTTAACTTACCGCTGCATAAAACAGTGGCAACTGGGAACTAGGCAACCGCTGGTAAAGATTCTGCGGACTCTTGGCTCAAGAACTGGAATATGAACGAGTAGTCCGAACGTGAGAGTGAGGAAAAATGACTACGAGCATTTATATTTCTCATTTTATTTCCATTTTGGGCTCAATAAGGTAGTAAATTTCATTTCAGAATCTTTCCTCGCGAAGTGAGGTTAATAAATGTGTCGTACCTCGGGAGCTAAGCCGCGCGAAATCGGTTTCAAAGAAGACGAAGTGGAATGGCGAATCGAGAGTTTCGACTCGCGGTGCACCCTCCCCCGAGCTTCGCGAGGTTCTGCGAGACACATATTTGTAGTTTAAAATAAAAACGTGAGATTAAGAGACTACTTCGTGAGACCGTGAGAAAAGATTGAAAATCGTGAGACTCACAGCGAAACTTATTTTGTTATTATTTTATTCTAGTTTTTATTTATAGTTGATGTGATATCTTACAAGATTTTATCAACTCGATAAATGTAGATGTAGATGTAGTAGATGGAATCGTGAGAGTTGGCAGGTCTGGAAACGACATTAGGGCCTCATCTCATCCTCGTTCCCAGGATCTCTCCTTTTTCGGGTTCACTGTGTTTTGTCACGCCATCCCAAGCAACTCGAAGCTGGATGAAGATCAAACCCTTCCAAAGGTCAAGTATCAAGCCAAAAATTGTCAACAATACAGTTTCCGTTCTTACAAGGATCAGCGAAGCGTGTGACCCTGATTACAGTTTGATTTCAAGACGTTTAGAAGATAGTACCGTCGAATTATGTCTCCAAGAGTTTGAAATGTCCGCTCGCCATGTTGTATTTTAAGCTGTTCACGTCGTTTAAAATCAACTGTGGCCATCAAAACCACAGGATTTAACAGCCGGAATGTTTGGAAAGGTTTTTCGATTCAAATGTAAACAGGTGAGAGGGATAATTTTACTAAAGACTTGTAAGAGCGAGATTTGCGTGGACTCAAACTCAATTTAAAATGGCGCAAATTCATAAAACCACCCTCGGAATTCTGGCTTCGCAAAATTCGTGGTTTTAGTTGCCCAAGATTTTTATTGCATATTTGTAAAGAGGAAGCATTGTTCTTTTACTGAGTAGTGACCTCCGGGATCAAAGCAACGTAACAGAGTGCGAAAACATGACCTGAATTTTAGTAAAATTTCGCTTTCAAATAACGGTGTTTCATTCATAAAGATTCAAAAATCTCTCAAATATTTAGTGCTTAACGTAAAGTAATGGGAATCACTTCACATCGCAAAGAATTCAGTATACAATCTCTACATTTGAATATCTTTCTCTTGTCCTGGTTCAAATCAACAAACAAAATAGTTTTTTGAGGGGCAGTAAACGACCGCAAAATGGCCGCAGTGAGGCCGCATGTGAGGTTAAGCCGCGGTTTGACAAATATATTAACCGCAGCGAACTGAAACTTATATTTTTATGATAAGTTCAAACAGGCCTTCCATATCAGGGAGTTTGAGGAAATTCGATTTTCCATTTTCGGTAAGCCTAAGGTGATTGTTACAGATTCTTCCTCTTAAAACCTCATGTTATGGTTTTAACCGTAACAAAAATGTCATTATTAAAAGTGTTTTCATTTAACTCAGTTATGGAACACATCGGCAGTCTAAGTACACTAACAAATTTACTCTAAACTGGAGGTATAAAAAAATCTGAAAATTGTTTTCAGGAAAGCTTATTTTAGGACAGGAGGCCTCAAACTGCACAAACTATTAAGTAATAATAATTACTGAAATGACTCCATAAGAAACTAAACATTGTTCATATTTATTATTAAAACAAAATTAAGATTTAATTCAGAAGCTCCATGACACTTTTGTTTTAATACATTGCGGCCCGGGGGGGAGGAGAGGGGAATAATTATTTATTTCAAACATTAGAACTTTTGCAGACCAATACCTAAAACGCATAGAAAAAATTGGTGGGTCAACCTTCACCTATTCACCACCTATCTTAATGTTTTGATCTCAAAGTTCACTGACACATTTCATTCTTTTTTTCATTTTTGGAATAATCTGTTAATGCTGCGCGGGGCTGGGAAGAAAGTTAATAAACTTGATAAGTTAATAGCAGTTCACTGAAAATATTTCTGAGTAACCTGAAGCTATGTTACTCATAGGTATTTATGAGTGTAGTCAAAAAGAAGACTGGGCAAAGCAACACTGGCTTCATCTATGCAAATCAGTCAAAAGGAAAGCCAATCAAGCTCATGCCAGTATCTCTGCCACAGACAGGAAGTTCCTCTGCATCTGCCAGCACGCTGAAAAACAGAAGTCAAATGATTGAGAAATTTGCAGAGTCTAGCATCAGCAACAAAGGCAGTAGATGATGTCATCCAACAGACAGCAAATACTATTCGGAGGGAAAAAGAACAGTTTCTGCAGTCATGTTCAAAGGGAGGTCTTCACATAATACAATCTTTTACACTTAAGCAGGTGAGTAATCACTGCAAATACACCTGCCATAATTTTTAGGGGTCAACAACATTGAACATTTTGATTTTTTTTTGTAATAGAGTAATGAACCAATCATTCATGTTGTGAACAATTCCATAAAGCAGGACACCAGGAGCAAGAAGTCATATAACAATCATAAATAATGGCATCTGAATAATTTTGTGAATAATAAGTACTGACAATTGCCAAAGAATGTCAATTATTTTCTTTCTTGAGTATTTAAAATGTTGTTGCAGTTGTTCATATCTCTTACATCTAACAAACATAACCATCCATTATTTCAGCAGCAAACGGCATTTTATTTCATAAAAGTTACCAAAACAATATTTGGTAAAAAAAGTTAACAGTCGACACGAAGTGGTTGCCCTCACCTTTCTATCAGCATATTTGTTGTTATTCAATTTTACTCTTGATACAATTTGGTATTTTCCTTTGTTCTGGTGTAATGTAAAAAATGATAATGACTATAAAACAAAGAAAAATATCAAATTGTGCAAGGGAAAAATTAAACCTCAACATATTCATACACAGCTAATATTATTGACATCAAAAGGAGAAGGATAAAAGTGCTAAGCCCACTGGTTCCCTGTAATTCATACCAAAATTGACATTAAGGTGCTTTCAGGTTGCAGAGCTTAAAGCCCACATGCCGATGGAGATGATAAGGATGATCAAAAGAACCTTTAGGGATGCTCTTGGTAAGCATTTACACAAGAAAACAGTAAAACCTTCAACAAAATACTACATGTACGATACATGTGTATTTATTGACTGGGTGGGGTGGATAGAATATATCTGGCTTCATAGGCTTTACTACTAATACTAGCAGTAATTACAGATTATGAAGATGTGTTCAAAGGAATTTCCGGTGGAAATGAGCCCCTGAAAAAAAAAAAACAATAAGGGCAGCCATTTGGAAGACCGGCCACCCAAAAATCTCAAATTTTACTGCACAAAAACCACAGGAAAACCAACACGAAATTAGGATTGCGTTCTTCAAACGCGATTATCATAAATTATTGGTCATGCAACTCCTAAATCCAAAACTCAATGGATTTGTTATACTGCCATTAATCACGTTATCGCATAATTTCTGACAATTCAATGTTACACCAACTTGCTTCGAAAATTCCATGTTCTGACTTTCCACGTTCCTGAGAAAGCAATCTCAAAGGGGACAGTGGGCATGGAAGCAGAGCACTGTTCTGAGAGTATCCATCCAATGGTAAACAAGCTTGACAGGATTTACGTCACAACCCAGAACACATGTGATTATTTAAAGGTTATAAAAAAATCAAAATCCACTGAAAATGCTGTTAGAAAACACATGAAATAATGAATTCCTTATAACAGCATTGTTTTATGACGGCATAAATATATGGCTTTTGTTCCCGGCCTAGAAAATTTGATAAATAACCTTCACTCGACCCTTTAAGCACCAGTAGTGATCAACATCAGGATAAAATTAACTGTCTTCACGTTTACTAAACTTCTCCAAACTACAACTATAAGAGATGTGTGAAACCTAATATTGAAATTTGATTTATACATGATTCACACTCTTTTCCAGCAACAAATTTTCCATGACTTTCCCAGTACTCCTGTATATTTTTCAGTCTCGAAATTCACAAGCTAATAATTCGTTCTTTAACACGCATCCTTTTGCATTTGGCAAGAATTTCCTTCACCATTAGCTTATTTGTGACCACTATTTTTTACACATGTCAAAACAATTCAAGGATTTACCAGTATTTAAAGAACCCATACAATCCCTCTAATAGTTTTCTCTCTCATTTATAGGATATGACATCTTTGGTCCTGAGAAGGAAATTCGCAACCACTTGAAATCAATAGAGTTTGCATATGAATGTGGAAATTTTGAAAGTTCTACAGGGAAGCAAGTGTCATTTGTGAGAGTGGCCAACATCATAGATGTGATTAAAAAGTCTGTAACACAACTGAATAAAAGTGATCATTTTGTCAAGAAGAGCAACATACCCAAAAATGTATTGTGGGTTCTTCTTACAGGTGACAAGGGTGGAAAATCTACCAAATTAATGTTGCAATTTCTAAACTGCGATGAACAACACTCTGTCCATACAGCTCGATTACTGGCAATTTTTGAAGGAGACAAGGACAATTACGAGTGCATTGAAAAGGTTTTTGGCCCCGTTATTAACGAGACAAAGAAAGTCTTGTCTGACATGTCAGAACTGAACTTAAAGGTAAACATTTCAAACTGCAGCATGTCTAACGAACTACCGGTAGATAACATCAAAGGAATGCAAAATTGGCCAACGGAGCTGCTGCAGCTTGTCGGTAACCTTGAGAATGAACATTTCAGCAAACAGTGTTTGTTGTGTACAAAAACAAACAATTCAACTTGTTTGTCAGCACGTGATGAGTGCAGCATATCGGAATGCTGGCTCAGTCTTGGTGGACACTGGGAATTTATTGCTAGGCTGTAAGGTTTAACAGGACCTAATGGTACTTTCTTCTGCAACTTCTGTCACGCACAAATCAAAGATCTTGCGAAAGGAAAACCGCACACACCATGGTTATTTCAGAATGGCCCCACTACCAATCAAACAAAACAGTTTCCAGTCCGTACTTTTGAATCTATCTCATTTGACAATGAAAGGTTCCTGAAAGGTGGTGCTGTCAAATCCAAAGCCAATAAGTTCCATAACTGTGAGTGCAGACCCATCTTCCAAGCAGCTGGACCTGTCATTGATTCAGTGTCCTGCATGCCTCTCCATTTGTCTTTGGGTCTTGGAAAGCAAGCATTAGAGCTCGTTGAGAATGAAGCTATTTGTCTGGACAAAGCCATTAAAGAGGCAAACGGAGAGGCATGCCCAGAAATAACAGAAGCCTTTGAAAGAAGGGAGTCATTGACCGTTGTTAGTTCCCAGCAACAAGAACAATTGGATGAAATCAATGAAGCTATTAATTCTGCTGACAACAAACTTCAGAGCTTTTTGACTGCAACAGCACCCTTTCATCAAAAGGAAGGAAGAAGGTACATGGTGTACACTAATTACACACATCTGAAAAACAATTTTAAAAAAAACATCGTGAGGAAAATGCAACAATGAGTAAATATTACACTATGATTTCCCATGTACAGTTTTTATGGTTTGTAATGTGATCCATTACATATCTTCCCTCCAAAATTGTGTAAGATCTGGTTTGATAAGTACCCGCCAAAATAATGGTGCCTAACATGGTTATAAACAAACAGAAGGGCCTAGGTTAGGCTAAGGGATTTCTCCTTCATGTTTTTAACTTATATTTGCCTCCAAATTTCAATTTGTTCAATTGAGCCCAGACTAGTGCTATTAAGAAAAGGAAACAAAATGTGTCAAGAAAAAGTCAGTAAATGAACATCTCAAACTCAGTGATCAATGACATATTTTAGACAATAAATTTCTCAAAAAATTAACATGATTAGCAAATTTCCACCGGTTTTCCGTGGAGTGGACTCTTATTTATCACGATTTACGTCATCACATGTTCAAAATGTTGTGGACTCACAAGGCGCAGCTGAATGAGTCAGCAACAAATTTTGACCATGCGATGACATAATTCGTGGTAAATAAGAGTCCACACCACGGAAAACTAGTGGAAATCTGTTTTTTTTTTACCACAATATTTAGAAAAAAATACAAGGAAAAATCGAAGTTTCATTACAAAAAGTGATGCATTGCGTGATGTAAGGGTCAGCACCGTTGTCTGTACTCTCATTTACCACCCGCAATGACCAATCAGATTGCGAGATTAACAGCAAGTGTGGTAAAATTAACAAATAGATTCCATTTGGCCGTGTGTCTGTTCAGTTATAGATCACAGATGACGTCAAAATGTGGTAAGAACAAAAAAGTGGCACAGGAGCCGCAGGCGAGTGTTTCACTGATGTTCTTACCACATTTTGACGTCTTCTGTGATCTATAACTGAACAGACACACAGCAAAATGGAATCTATTTTTTTCATACAATGAACAGAAAAGTGAAAAGAGTAAAATTACGAACTTGCCTCGCAGCGCTCAACTGTTCGAAGATTTGTTCCAGTTTAAGTATTTTTCAAGTCGCCAAGAAGACTTTTCGTCTTGGTTTCTTCTTTTTCTTGCTGGTAAACATTTTTCAATCCAGAACAATCTCGCAAACATTTTCAAAATTGTGTGCCATGTTGGACAAAACAAAGCAAACAATTTTTCTATGACGCCAGCCGTGCGTCTGCACTCTGATAGATCATAGGCAACGACCAATCACAGAGCGCATAGTATTCGGTTCATTGTATACATATGCATTGATAATTGAAAATTAAGATTTACTTTAATGTTGCAGGTTTATCATTCATACAACAGAGGCAGTCAAGGCAAGAGAAAAGGCAAGGGAACTGAAAAAGAATAGAGATGAAAAACACCAACGTAACATGCAAAGGAACATCAAGAGAAACTTAAGGAAACCCACGAGCAATTAGCATGCATAAATGCCAAAATAAATCTAATCAAAGGGCCTTTCCAACAAAACTTTGATGGCAGATTGGAAGAAATGAAACTAAAGAGACAAGAATACCATAAAGGTGCTTTAGTGGGAAATGATGTAGCCAAAATTTTACAATCAGATAACATCAGAAAAATAGTTAAAATCTTTAAACCACTTCAAGTAAACCTGAAACATGGGGGAAAGAAAGTTTTCAGTGGACAGAAAATCATGAGTAAGGTGTCAACATTACTAACAAAACTGTCTCTCTTTGCTTCAAACTCTACTCACCAAGTGTCCCTCTCTGTCGACACGAAGTAGCTTTTCTTGCAGTTAGATGTGCCAGCTTTGGTCAATGGTTCCCTGTCAACTTTCCAAACACCAACTTGCTTCGAAAATTCCATGTTCTGACTTTCCACGTTCCTGAGAAAGCAATCTCAAAGGGGACAGTGGGCATGGAAGCAGAGCACTGTTCTGAGAGTATCCATCCAGTGGTAAACAAGCTTGACAGGATTTACGCCACAACCCAGAACACATGTGATCGCCTGGCACTGGTGGCCAAGAGTCAGTGGCTCTAAAGTGACTCTACCCTAAACAACTTCAGGAAGCCTAAACAGAGGAACATTTCCAAACTTTAAATCCCTATTGAAGAATAGTGCCATTAATGTAAAAATATCAGTAAGCTAAAAGATCGTCAACAGTCTATATTATCGATACTTTTTTTTTGTGAAATGCTGGGCCGTGAATTCATGTACATAGTAGAGTTCAAATAAACACTAGGTCTATCAGGTTAAGTTTTACATAAACATCCCTAGGGTTTAATTGAGGCTCCGGCATATATAACAGGTTGGCATTTATTGGAATTTTGCCTTACAAATTCATGTTACTGATCTTAGTCGATCAATAAGTGCAATGGTGTAGGTTCACGAGCCACCGCTGTACATTGTATGACAATTCAATTCAACAGTTTTGCTCACTTCACATCCAACTAACGAGTACTGTACAGTGTACCACATTTGCCATGACTTGTTTGTAGCAAAGAGAAAGTGGTGACAGTTTGGTATCATGTTGTTGACATTTCTGTTAATGTTTTGTTAAATTATGCCTTTAATTCAGTCATAATCAGCAAAAACCAAGGCTGTCAAAACATATGAAATCTGCCGGGCTGTGAATGAATGCTGGATTCAAATAAACACCAATTGTACAAGGCATGGATTTAAATAAATGCCCGGGCATTTATTCAAGAAAGTGCATACTAGTACCTTGTATATCCACATTTCAACAAAATGTTTTGAAAGTCACACTTTGCATTAACAAGTCATACATTCATAGTGTGTCACTGCAGCTAACCAATTTGGCTACTGAAAATCATTAAGACACAGGGCAATTTTGTGTCTGTAGCTCTCCATAAGTTGGCTTCTTACTGCAGTTATTTCAAAGAATTTGCAACGTGAGGTGCATTGACTTATTCAGTGGAAAGCGGGACAGAATATTAGCGAACATTTAGAATATTCGGACGAAGAGATAGCGTTTGTTAAAAAATGAACACTGGACAGCAAAGGATCGAAGGAATATAAATGTGGTAGGAAGCATAATAAATTTTCTTCAAGTAATGATGATTGGTTTGGGTCTTTCTAAAAATTAAGGTTTTACTGGTATAAATGTTTTGGTGTTTTCTGGCAGTAAGTTGTTTGTCGTTGAAGTAAACTCGATGTTTTGGCAACGATGGGAAAGAGCAGAATATGTTGATTTTGTGAAAAGTTTGCGTTTGATTTTATTTTGGTTTCGTTAGGAGTCTAAGTGGGGCGGTGAAAGTTTTTATGGTGTCGCAGTGTAGGTGTATGCGGTGTATTTATATTAGAATAGGTCGAGAAAATTAGGATTTGGAGATTTTTAAAATTGCAAAGGTGTTTCTCTGGCATAATTATCACATTAGGTCACATTAGTATCGTAGCATCTCTAGGAGATGTTAATTATGAGTACGTATTCGTTAAGGGGAAGTGATATTCTCTCACTACATAAAATATCAACAACTTTCTATGGCCTTACATTTGGACCATTTCAGAAGAGAAAGTGTATGAGAGGTGGTGAAATTTGGCCTGATCTCTTGTTAACTGTGGACAATTATTGTTAAACTAGTTACATCATTACTGGGTAAGAGATTACTGGGTAAGAGAGCATGTGAACATTTGAACCGTTAGTAGAAAATAGAACAATTTTGTAACTAATGAGGAAAGTCTGCATTTGAGAATTATGAGGTGAGTATTTGAGAATTGTGAGGGCTAGCGAAGCGAGGCGAGGGGATTTACCCCAATGTTCATGATTTGCAATAGAGGTTGGTGGCAGGTTAATAATTCTGTGGCTAAGATAGTGGATATAGGTTAAGAGAATATTTAACAAAGAAAAAATGCGCTTAATAATTTTCGGGAAGATTAAAGCCGATATTTCTTGGTATGTAAGGAAGTGTTTCCAACTGGAGGTGTGAAATGAAGTTTGATAAGTACGAGGCAAACGCGGTGTGTGTAGCTCAGCGATATGTTAAATGGAGCAATTTGTGTAAGAAATGGTAGGCAATGAGAAATCAGTTGAAATTGTAAGGTCATTTGAATTAGTGACAAAACCAGGGTTTGATGGCTTTTGGTTTGGAAAAAGGTATTTTTTTCGATGTATAAAGTGAAGGGTGATCTTGTGTTGGGGTATGTGATGGATATTGCACATGTTTCGTAAACGAGATATTTTACTTCCAATGGACAAAAGCTGAAATTTGATATTATGTATAGTTAGTTATAGTAAGGGGGTTCATAACTTTACTTTCAGTGTCATTTTTTGTTGGAGATTTGGGAGGAACTTGGTACCCAAAAGCTACTCTAGAAGGCGACGCGTGGGAGGTCGTCGAGTTTGTAAACAACGTATAATAGTCTTTGTGGGGAGAACGGAGGCGGGTTGGGTAATTTAAGGAGAAAAATATCCTGCAAACTGATCTGGAAGGAAAAATGTTGCATGGAGTTATATATAGTGTTACATTAACTCCAAAAAATATTAAACGGGAAAAAATTTGACAAACTTTTGCGTGACAATCGCCCAACTAAATTGCCAGACTGCGTGTCGCCAAATGCTTAAACATCTGGCGACCACAGTCTGGCGATCAGTAAAGATGAATGTGGTTTCTAAAATAGATTATATCTTGCTTTTGTGTGGTTGAATTGTCTATGGTGGATGAGGACTGCCACTGGTTTTCTGGGCATTTTTTCTTTTTTTAAGCAAATAAAATGCAAATAAAATTAAAAACAAATGCAAATGAAATGAAATGTAAAACAAAAAGCAAACTGAAATCAAAGTCAAACTCGATTCAGATTAAAATCAAATAAAATGCAAAACTAAAATGCAAATAAAATTGATATCAAATGCAATAAAATTTATATCAAATGCAATGAAATGTAAAACAAAAAGCAAAGTGCAAATCAAAGTCAATCTCAATTCAGATTAAAATTGAATGCATTTTCAAAAAAGAACGTAAAACAAAAAAATCAATTTCAAACGAAATTCGAAAAGCAAGTGAAAGTGAATTTCGCCGTGGCCGAGCGCTGCCACTACCATCATGCTACGCGCGCTTAAGAGCGTCTGTCTGAGAAAACCAGGCAGAGGTCACGGATCGGGGTCGGCCGATTCCTTCCATATTTTGCCAGTTTAAAACATTCGATCAGTGATGTTCAAAGGCAGCATGCTTAGTTTTTAAAAGCTTTTAGTTTCCGAGATCTGCCCAGCCCCCAAAACTGTTATTCTAAGCCATCAGTGCCTTGATAAAATCATGCTCAGTTCAAGATACGAAAATTAAATATGCAGGTACACAAAGTCAATATTTGCATATGCTTATTTAACCCCATTTTTACAGTTCTAGTTTTCTTCTTAGCGGTGGTTATTTTGCGAACCAAAGAGTTCCATAGATTCATCAACATCCCGTCGTTCTATATCGCTAAACCTTTTGCGCTATACCTTTTGCGTGAACAGTGAATAGGACTATTTTTTATGGATACTCTGCGTTTCAGAAAATCTAGTTATTCGGATCTTTGCAAGCCTTGCTGGACATATCGATTCAAAGATTCTTAAAAAAATAGCCCTAGTCACGGTTCACGCAAAAGGTATAGCGCAAAAGGTATAGCGATATAGAACGACGGGATGTTGATGAATCTATGGAACTCTTTGGTTCGCAAAATAACCACCGC